>CM060194.1:67316076-68566076 GCA_030549335.1 Pontederia crassipes | reverse complement strand
TGCTGGATGCATGAACAACTTTCTGGACACACCTTTTTGGCAGAAACATATATACAAAAATAATAAAGAATGCACAGCCAAGAGATAGTTTCATTTTTTTCCCATCTTTCTCCCCTCATCTTTTTTTTTCTGATCCACGCAATAGATTGGCTTTTAATATACTAAAATATGTTTATCCGAATGCAATGGTCTCAAGTGTTGCATGCCGACGTGTATATTCTAAAGTAAATGATCAAGATCGAAATCTTTTGGCTAGCAAATTTAGACGCAATAAACAACATATATTATTATTTTTTACCTTGGATGACTGAACTTGGACATCAATTGCAATGATTGGTAGCGGAGGAAGAACATGTCAATGTTAACTTGCACTACTTTTATTATTTTTTGAATATTTGCAGTGTTTTTAGGGGTAGCTATTTTGCTAAGAGGGAGAGAACAATAATATATATATACTACTCGCACATGAATTGATAGAAAATGACACAAGAGAAAGTTTTGATTCCTTGTGTTTATAATTTTATACAATTCCACTTGTGCACTTTTCTTTCCGATTATCACTAACATCTTAAACAAAAAAAGTCAAATAAAAATTTAAATTATTCACCAACTACTTTTTATCGTTTTAATTACACAGGAATATTGATTTATATATCATTCTTTTTTATTCTTCTTTGATTATTCTTATGAACTTTCTAATAGAGAAATGAATGAAAATAACACGTACACGAAAAAAAAACAAGTGACTTGGGTTCCCAAATACAAATTGAATACATGCATGCACTTGCGATATATATTATAATAAAAATAGAGAGTCTATCGCATCCATCATCTCTTACTTTTGTGTTGGTCGCAAATAAAAAAATGTGTTATTGCTAAGAAAATGATATGTTTGTTCTTGTTTCACATTTCGGTGGGAAAATAATTAAAGTCGCATGATTTCGGTGATAATTAAGAACGCTTGCAAAGAATAATTACTTATTGATTAAATTAAAGATGAACTCCATGTGCGGGTGTCGGAAATATCAAATACGGTGCATGTGAAGAGGCGGACGAGCGCCGACTTCGCACGTGAATTTGAAATGCGAGTTACGAGCCTCTAAGAAAAAAAAAATAAACTAAATCGCTTTTTATCAATTTACTGAAACGCATGACTTTTTTTTATGTCGGTACGGGTTTAGGGTAGGCCTCCAAATTATTAACATTTAACAAATTTAAAATTGAAAAGATAGAACAGTAATAATTTATTGCTTAATTAAGATGATAGTCCTAAAATTTAAATTTGAGACTATTAGTACCTAGCGAATACTTTAAATTATATTAGTTAAGTCAATCACCGTTGGTTACAGAAAGACATGACTTTAGTTTCTTTTGTTAAGACAAGCCTATTTTGTTTTTAATATTTCATTTTAATCATTCATTTTGAAATTCTAAAGTGGTGCTCCATATTAGGGATCAAAGTGATTCAGTTTGGATCTGTCTTTCGATCCAAAAAATTATTTATTATTTTTCAAAGATTTCTAAAATTATAAAATTATCTTAAAACTATTTAAAAAAATACTAGACAATATTTTAACAAATATATAATAAATTAAATTTAATATAAATATATATAATTTTATAATTAAATATAGAATATAATATTAGAATTGTTAAATTAGAGTTTCATCACATCATCATCATAACATTTTGAATTATATAAAAAATTATTATACTAATACTACAAAGTTGATGATTTATGAATTAATTATATAAGTAAAAATTAATAAATAAAAATGAACTCTGTGGCCCTTACGATATGTTCAAATGGGAGCTTCATTTTAACATATCAATTTTGTTTTATTAAAAATTTGAATAAATAGTATTTGTTCTCTTAATTTTAATTTTTTAATTTTTAATTTTAATTTTTTTCAATGTGGATATGTTTTTTAGTGTAGGTCAGATTTTTTCTTTTAATTACGTTTGACAACCGGAACTCAATGGCATCAGCTTCTCTAAATGACGTGACGCGACCTAGCTTTTGAGACAGAACCGACTGCATTAAATGAGGACGCAATCAGGAGCACGCGACCTAATTCCACCTAGTTCGTTCCACCACTTGGTGGAACTGGTTCCTTTTTTTCGTGATTTTTTTCTTTTAATTCTTTCTTCTTTTTTACATTTCTTATATATAAAAGTTATTATTATATATAAAATCTTATAATAAAATATTAATGTAATATTATTTATTATTTTATTTAAAAATTCAATATTTTATTAAATATAAATTGTTAAAAATTTATTTTTCTATATTTAAAAATATATTTGTTAACTAATTATTTTAAACAAAAAATTCAACTTATACTTTTATTTTTAAACAAAATTATATTTTGTATTTACAATACTTATTTTTATTCAAACATTCCACTAAAATTAATCTATCATATCTATTTTTTATTACATCAATTATAATTATTATCGTTATATTTTACTCCATTCAAATATATTTCAAATTAATCTATTAATTTAATTATGTCGCATGGCACAGCCACTGGTCACTGGGACACGAGGTACGTCAGACTGCATTTGAGTGCGGTGGGCATCCAATTTGTGTCATGACCATTAAAAGCCTTAATTTTTCTCCAAAATTTGGAACTGTTTCCTCAGTCTCTACTGCGTATAGCTAAAAGAGAGACGGAGGTAATGGACTGGGCCAATGACACTGAGACCAATCAGCTTCGGCTAAGGGCTAAACTTTTGGGTCAAGTTGACTCTTCTTTCGGATCCGGTCCAATAATCATATTCGTATTATTTTTAAATAGTTAATTATTTATCTTTCAATTAACGATAAAGGTGGAAGAATACTTCGCTTTTTTTTTAAAAAAAAACAGAAGTTCTTTTTTTTTCGGTGGGAAACAGAAGTTCTTTTTGCAAAATATGATTTATTTTATTTCATTTTAATATATTTTTTTAATAATAATAATACATTATATATATATATATTGAAAAAAGCCCCATATTTTTTCCGACTAATGTGTTAATTTTTTTAAAAATCATACACTATATTTGTCGTAAATTTATCTCAAAGCTGCCCAATCATGCACTATATTGGTCCTAGCATCTCTGTCTCACCCTCGTATATGCTTCTTAATTGTCGCAAGTACCACAATGTGGCCTCAAATTCGTCCCATAATAGTTCCTAAATTATGGTGAATTACGATGGAGTACAAAAAGGGTTTTTTAAATCACAATGACTTCGTGTTTACTTATAGTAAAACATCATAAATTAGCAAAATGCATAATAGGAAACCGAAAAGCTGGCCGTGGATGATATTTAGCAATTTTCATCCGACATTGACATATGGCAACTGTAACGTCCCAAATCGACCTATGTTACGTGGCGAAGATCAATATGAGTACGTTAAAAATATTATGACATTAATTATTATATTGACCAAGTCTCAATTAAGAATCGAGACACGTCAATAGAAAGAATAAAATAAAGAAGGATAACATAAATTGCGAAAGTTAAAAAATAGTTACTTCATCTCTGAAAGAATATCATAAGTTTTACATCAAGAGTCAGAGTAAATTACATGAATGGTTCCCCAACTTTGAGTCGATTTTTAACTAGTCCATCAACTTCAATTTGTAACTAGAATGTCTTCCATCTTTCATTTTCTTGCACGCTTAGTCCTCCTGACCGGTGATCATAGGTTTCTCGGTTGCCCTGCATACGTGGCCGACTTTCTCTCTTATCCACGTCAGCTTAAGTCGTTCATGCCATTATAAAAATTTAAATAAAAAAATGTGGAATCGTACACATCATCATAAAAATTAAAAAAAAATATAAAAAAATGAGGCTGACCCGAAGGGTCGACGCCCCCACTCGCAGAGGAGGATGAGGGGGGCCGTTGCCCCCCCCCCCCCCCCCTCTCCCTCGACGACGGCGAGAGAGAAGGGAGGGGGCGACGGCCCCCCTCATGCTCCTTGCATGATGAAGGGGGTTGTCGCCCCCCTTCTTTCTCCCTCTGTGACGGCGAGGGAGAAAGGAGGAGGGCGGCGGCCTCTCTCCCTTCTCCCTTAATGACGACGAGGGGGAAGGGGGACCGCTGCCCCCTCCCTTCTCCTTCGCCATCGGGCGGCGGCCCCACTCATGCTCCTAATGCGATGAGGGGGGTGGCCGTCCCCGGACGGCGACCTCCCACATGCTCCTCGCGCGATGAGGGGGGTTGCCGCCCCCTCCTTCTCCCTCAGCGACGGCGAGGGAGGAGGGGGGCTGCCATCCCCTCATCGCACGAGAGGGGGGTCGTCGTCCCCCTCCTTTCTCCCTCGCCGTCGCTGAGGGAGAAAGGAGGGGGGCGACGGCCCCCCTCATGCTCCTCACGCGATGAGGGGGCTGCCGCCCCCTCCTTCTCTCTCAGCGACGGCGAGGGAGAAGGGCGCCGCCCCCTTTTACGAATGGGGGCATCGGTCCCATTTTTTATTTTTTAAATTTTTTTATGATGATGTGGACGATTCCTCCTTTTTTATTTTTTTTATTTTTATAATGATGTGGATGACTTAAGCTAACGTGGATGATAGAGAAAGTTGGTCACGTATGCAAAATAATCGGAAAACCTATGATCACCGATCAAGAGGACTAAGCATGCAAGAAAATAAAAGATGGAGGACGTTCTGATTACAAATTAAAGTTGAGGACCAGTTAAAAATCGACTTAAAGTTGGGAGACCATTCGTGTAATTTATCCCAAGAGTTCATAAATATGGAAGAAAAATAAACAACTAAATAGTCTTATATTTCATGTGTTTTTTAGTCGCCAGAGCTTCGTCGCAGCACACCTACTCAACACCATCACTGACATGATAATGTAACATAAGGAAGGAGGTCATCCTGTAAGCTTTACAACCTAATGGGGAATCAATAAGAGTATATAATGTATAACTTTAAATATCTTAAATTAGAAGCAGAACAATGTACTTATCTTGCACATAAGATGGAACACGAGCTCATCGTAAATCATAATATGAAAGATAAGTATGTGTCATTGATCAATGAAATTAGATCATACATGGTAACTTAAGATCACTAGCATGCTTGAGAATGATGACATAGGTAATAACAATAGCTTAGCTTGATATGCATGCTTGCTTATCTTATCCATACTTCTTAATTTTGGATGTAATCAGGTGACTTTAGATGTCTTTAGATTCTTGAGGTATGCCGAGCGAAATGATACAGTCTTGTGTGGGTCAATGGGTGATCAAACTATAACCAAAGGAGTGACCCTTATCTTAAGACACTTGGCATGGACAGATAACCCATTATTCATCTTCCATCTTCATTTATTAATCACTTCATAATCTTGTTGTCCATTATTCTTCATACAGTGGATACAATTGAATCAATAGGAGAGAATTGGTAAAATGGTCCATATCTTGAATCAATACGATGGATTATGAATCAATTCAGTCGTAACAATGATCAATTATGAAGGAAACCGACAATATTCGGATCTAAATCAAGGGTCAACGATGAACGTAATACGAAGTCACAATTTATGGATCGAGCGATCGATTATGTCGCTTGGCACGAGTGTGACAATCTAGTAGTATGGGCATGCAGATGAGGCGACACTGGTGTACCGATCAAATGACATGGACGTGCCGGTAAGATATGGGAGTGAAGGGGATGGCATGGGGGCGCTAGCGTGCTTGTAAGGTGGCACGGGCATGCCTAGGTGTGAGGGCGATCAACCGATTCAGTGAATTAGTCGGCCGATCTATGGTTAGCGGCATACGAAATTATGGCACATGCATGCCAGGAGGATGGCACGAGCATGTCGAAGGAGTAGCATGACGGTGTTGGCCAAGTGGCATAGGCGTGTCAGCGGTTACAAGGGAATGAAGAGAAGGTCACGGCCGTGACGATGGGGGTTCACGGGCGTGAAGATAAGGTCATGGCCGTGACGACGAGGGTTCCACCGCCGATTTAAGCGTGAGGTTTTCAGAACAATAATACAGTAATAACATGTAATTAAACGCTACATCCTAGCAATCATCAAGGCAAATCATTGACAATAATCATCCAATCTCTACAAGCAAATCAAATCTACGATTATACAATCAGAAAAAACAGAGCAGTCCATGGATCCTTTCATTTTCTTAGTAATCTTTAGTTCATTTGCGTGATCAGATCGTAGCAGTGGATTAGATTTATTAAAAAATCATGCAATGTGATTTCAGGTTTCACCCACCTTGTTTTGTGATTGATCCTTGCTTCGATTCGCTAGAAACGCTATCGGTCGCATCCTTTATTCTCTCGAGGCCTCTTCCTCCTCCAGCCGATCACTGCCTACAAAGTGATCCGGGTCGAACGAAGATGTGAGGAGTAGGTGTAGCAATTAGAGAATGCCGCGGGAAAAATATAAATGTCGATTACACTTGCTTTTGGGGGTGACAGAGGAAAATCCTTCACCGCTTGAACGAGATGGCAGAATGAAAGAGGAAAAGAAGAGGGGATCGCAGGGAAGGAAAATAGTATTAACCCTTTCATTTATCAGATTCGAGATTTCCTCTCCCTTAATTCATGGTCTCCCTTTTTGTTGTCCATATCAATTTTTTATCCCCTAATAATGATTTGATCCCTAGAAATTTGATTGTTTATCTTATCCCCTCTTACCTTGGTTGCCCGTTTTATCTTGATTTGTTCTTTTTACGAGTGTTACAACAACAGTAAAATTTAGCCAAAAACGAAAAAAAACTTTATTTGGGTCTTTTTCCTTGTTCTTGACAGGAAAAAAACCATGGTAGTAAATGTATGCACATCAAATATAGTTCAACTTCAAATACAAAGTGATGCATCATCAAATATTGTTGAAGAGTTCCATGCAAAAAGTACACTAAGTTCAAAATAGAAAATATCTACAAGGCAAGGAAGATCAAGATCATATATAAGATCATAAAAAATCATTAAAAATTATAATTGTTTTATTTATTAATACAAATCTATTTTAAGAAATAAAAAAGAGTGTTTGATGCATCCATTGAACCTGCGTGTTAATTAGAGCTCAATAATTATATTTCTATTAATTTTTAATCTAAATTACATCGAACATAATAAAAATAAAAATTTGTGTCAACTTTTATCTAAATTAATTATTATTATCAAGAATATATTTTTATAAGTATTTAAATAATTACATCGATAATATAATATCGTATAAAATCGTAAGATCGTAAAAGTAAAATTAAAATCATATTAAGATCTTAATCATAATGTCTTCATGATAAGTTATCGTAGAATAATAAAATACTAAGATCTAAGTCGAGATCTTGATAATATTATGTAGATGTTAAATAAGTTTATAAAATTAATAATTTTAAAAGATCCCAACGCAAAAACAACACTGACACGATAATATTTATATCTTCAACAAAAAAATCATTTTTGAATAGTATCTCATTTTTCACCAGTAGTCCTAGATTTGAGAATTGTATATAAATTAATTATTTTAAAAAAAATCAAAGATAATGAACCAAAATAATGCTCTAAATTATGCAAACACAAGATCTAGTTTGCTATGGCTTAATGGGAGAGGGTGCACCACAACTCGAATAATGATTCCACAATGAATAAAAGTTGCTTCTAGGTAGTTACAAAGAACTCACGCTAGCAAAATGATACAAGTGTGCTTCTTGTAGTTGGTTGATCCATGCAATCATTGGTCTGGTCTGCTTTAGTATTAAAAATAAAAATGCCAAAGAATAACTAGACAAAAAAAAGGGAAAACCGAGTTGAACCATTAAGTCATGTTCAGAGCAGTGTTTTTAAATTTTTCTTATAAAACAACGTAAAAAATAATAATTAAAAGTATGAAAAATACCTTACTATCATATATGAAAGCTTTCAGAAAGTTGCTCAAAATAATTTATAATAACATTTTTTAAAAAACAAAGGAGAGGGGAAAATGAAATAACCTAAATGGAGAAAATAAAAGGAAAGATGTTAACCAGAGGAAATGGAAAAATTGGAAATATATTGAGAGGATAATAAAATATAAGAGAATCATATATGGAAAATAATAAAATAGAACTACCATTTTAGGTTCAAAAGACAAAACAACTTTAGATTAGTATATTAGGAATAATATATTTAATAAATTAGTATTATTATTCTAAAAATAACATTTACTAATAAATAACAAGTTTTCTAGTGTTATCTAAAATGAGTGTAAATTAAAATAACATAATGCGTCACTAGATCAGATAGAATTAGAACTTCTCTGACTCATACCCTACCTCATCAATGTCAATTCTAAAGGTAGTTTTATTGTCACTCGTTGTTATCAGTTCTAAATGTTTCCTTGCTAAACAAAAGATAATAAAAAAATCACTTTTATTAAACTGAACAAAGTGGGATACGGTCATACGACGAGCGGATGAGAGGAGCTGAAGGGTCGCATAGTTTAGAAGAGAAAGTCCAAAGTATGGGAAATAATTTTGAATTTTTCTATAATATTGAAAACCTGTTATCTTGAAATATTATAACTTTGAATAACAAAGTAACGGAAAGAAAGTTAAAAAAAAATTATTTCTAAGAAGAATGGATGATACAAGTAATTGTGAGCAAACAAATTTGAAAAAGATAATAAAAAATAGGACAAAATGGAGATCGGAATGATCCATTCGTCCTGACCATCATGCTTAAATCTTAGTCCGTTTGATTGAGATGAAACGACAGATGTAGATCATCTACGAACCATCGGTTTTTTCTCATGAAAAAAACTAATTTTCCTCATTCGCCATATTCATCCGTTCATCATCGTCTCATTGCTGCTCGACACTTGTGGGGACGATGCCCCAATCCCACTCGCCAATGCCCCGACGACGCTTATTGACACCTGACACCACTCATGGTCATTGCTGCCATGACGCCACTCAACGACGACGCCCTGACGTCACTCGCCGCACTCGCACATCACTCGCCCCTTTGACGCTCGCTTGTCGTCGCTGCTCGCCCCTCCTACATTTGTTTGACCGTCACTCACCTTACCGCTGCTCACCTGACCTCTGCCGCCACTAACCCTACCGTTGCGCGAATGAAGGATGGCAATGAGGTATCTAACATCGTTGCTCGTCCCTCTGACGCTCGCCCTGCTGCTCCTAACCACCACCGCTCGCCCTTCGTCGTCGTTTACTTGAATGTCGCTACTCGCCCCTCCGATGCTCGCCTGACCTTCATCGTCGCTCGCCTCTCTGCCACTTGCTTGACCTCCGCCGCCGCCCGCCCCTCTGCCACTCGCCCTGCCACTACTCGAACGGGGGATCATGAAATCATAGCTCCGCTAGGGCAATGAGGGATTTGACGTCTCTGCTCACCCTCCGATGCTCGCCTAACCATCAGTCGCCCTACTGTTGCTCGTTTGGCCACTGTCACTCGCCCTCCGCCATCGTTCACCCCTCCATTGCTCGCCCGACCTCCGTCACCCCTTGCCCTGGCGTTGCTTCGCTAGGGCAGACGTGGATGGGGAAAACTAGTTTTTTTGTGAGAAAAATTGTCAATTCGAAGAAATGTTGGATCTGTCGTTCCGCCTGAATCAGACAGACTAGAATCAAAGCCATCCGATTAGTAGCCGTCGGATCCGACGGATGAGAATGGGTGAATGCACCCAAATGTGAATGCACCATAATATTCCTCATTATATAATTATCCATACCGTCAACTTAATAATAATCAATCAATAATAATCACTTCAATTATCAATTATCGTTACTCAATTATCCAATTGGCCAATCTCAATGAAAACTCTATTTAGCAATTATCAATCAACTACCGATCATGCATAAAAATCACGATCTACTATCAATCAGTCAGTAGGGCAAAAACAACTATCCATCAGTCACTATGGCACAATTTATTTATCCATCAACCATATTGGTTGCAATACAATTGTTCATACCATAATGATTACCATACGATTGTTAATTAGTCAATTACCTTTTCTTCAATCACAAAGGGGTGCAATACAATCATCAATAACATAGATGTCATAATACGATTGTCAATTAATCCTTTATTTTTTCTATTAACAATTCATCAACCCAATTATTCATCAACTATATAAGTTGTAATACAATCGTCAATACCATAAAGTTGTCATACGATTGTCATTTAACCAATTATCTCTTCAACCGCAAAGGGTGCAATACAATCGTCAATATTATAAATGTCACAATACGATTGTCAATTAATTAATTCGCAATACAATCGTCAATATCATAAAGGTCACAATACGATTGTCAATTAATCAATTTGTAATACAATCGTCAATATCATAAATGTTACAATACGATTGTCGATTAATCAATTTGCAATACAATTGTCAATACCATAAAGGTCACAATACAATTATTCAATTATCCATTTAATCTTTGAAGTTACCATACGAACCATAAAGTCGTGTCGAGAGTTTTCATTTATTAAAGGAATATCATGTCGCGTGAGGCTAATCAACCATAAAGGTCACAATACGCAAAGTATGATAATCCATAGTTTTTATCTTTTATCTTATTTACCTATGACGTCTATCTTTATCAATTTAGGCATTTTTTCAATTTGGAATACAATCATGAGATCATATCAATTATGCCATATCAATTAGGTGTCAATCAGTAAATCAATACACCTATTATCTATAACCGATTTCTATCGATCCTAATTATCCATTATCAATTCTTCAATAAGCAATATGCGATGAAATGTCATCATGTCCATAATTCAATCTTAATCAATTTACAATCAATCTATATATCAATTTATGATAAGTTATTAACATATCAATAATCCAATAAAAAATCAATGATCAATTACATTACTATTATGTTAAGGAATCATGCATATATCCATTATCTTAACTAACTATAATCAATAACTCATCAACATCCTTTTCTTGAAATAAATCAGAAACGGGTGGGATGAAACTCAGGTCGGTTCGTTCAGTGTGCAAACCGACTCCAATTCGATCAACCCGGGTAGGGTGGGACAAAACCCAGGCTGGATCATGTTAGTTCACCACGCAATTTTCATCTTCATTAGAAATCGGGTCGGATCCTCTGGACCAACTTGAGTTCGTTCTGTTTAATCTGATAACGTTTTCTTCACGAAACTCGGGCCGGACTATCCGGAACCCGGTTCGGATCCTATTGACTTTTCGTTCATTCATTACTATCAACAGAACTCGGGGTGAGCAAGTTAAAACCCGATTTAACAATCCAATTTTTCCATCTCTGTGTCATAACCCAAGCCGAGTTGGGTGGAACCCGGGCCGGATCAGCTCGGTTTCAATCTATAGTCAACGGGTCTTCAAAACCTGGGCTGGATAAGCTGAAACCCGATCGGATTCAGTTGATCTAACTCTACATCGCACTCGATAAGGGAACTCGGGCCGCGTTACCTATCGAACCCGGACCGCATTACCTATTGAATCCGGGCCGGATTCCTTGAACTCGGTCCGGTTTCACTCCTATTAGCACTGGGTTCATAAGAACTTGTGTTGGGCATTGTAGAACTTGGACTAGGTTCTGCCGCAGTTGGGAAGTCGCTTTTCGATGTGACTTTTCTATCATCCTATCTATGCTATACCATTTAATCGATGCAAACAATATATTAATATAATCTCTGTATAATGGAGAAGAGTCCAGGGGTCCATGTCATGAAAAATTGACGCCATAAGGATTTCCTACATACCTTAAGTTAGTTAAAAAATTAACTATGTTCCTATTGTCTGTGGATTGCAAGGACGTCATGATTTTGATCGAAAATTCCTTCATATTGACGTTTAGAAACATTCGGCTACCACTTGGATCTTGTTCTCCTCTATCGGGACTTCGAAACAATATATCATCCGATATATCGCCTACACTCTCAGGTGCCTCAGTATGTGAGAAAACGAAAGAGAAAGAGGAGCTCTCATGCAGAAATCCTATTTATGCAAATAATACTTTCTAGCCATCCTTTAGGCCATATTTATAGTTCTCAACTAAGATTTTTTACTCATATTGAATCTTGTGTTATTTTTTCATCAATCATGATGATCCATCATTAATTATCATCTCTCAAATATTCAGATTTAATTAAATTCGAATTTCATTAATTATTTCATAACCATACTTATTAAAAGTCCATCTCTACTCAAATTCATTTTTGTCTCTTTCATAACTTCTTTCAACCAAATTCTACTTTCACCTTTTCATTTTATTTCTTTCTTTTCTCAAATTTTTTAAAATTATTTAATTTAATAATATTCTATCATCTAATTTTCTAATTAAAATAATAATAAATATTATTTTAATGACTGAAATATTTCAAAGTCCCACAACTCTCAATCCTTTCTTGAGTCCTATATCCATTACACTTTTTTATCTCAAATTCAACTGAAATTCTTAATATCAATTTAATTATAATTCCTACTTTTAATATGATTTAATTTTTTTTCAATCCTTCAAACACATTAATTAAATTATAAAATTACTATATTATCCTTGATAAAATCGCAACGTATTACAGTTTTGGTACTATTAATTGATATTTCACAATGTTTTCTAAGAAGTATGAATAATGATTATGACTCCAACCAATTTTATTTGCTAGAGAAAGAAATGGAGTGACCGTCAGATTTTCTTGGCCTAGCGTGAAGAGGACAAAGGAACTTGCGTAACTCGTCCAATTTTTTTTGCCAAATACTCAAAAAGTAAAATTATCCATTACAAAAGAATTAAGAAAACTATAAATTACTTTGAAATTATTGTTGATCAAATAAGCCTTTAGTTAAAAGAAAAAAATGTTATAACGTTAAATATACACATTGTTGAGAACAATGAACTTTAGTATTTCACTACTATAAATTACTATAAAAGACTACGAACTATATAGATCACATAAAAAAGAAATAGATTCTTTAAATGACGTTTTTTCGACTAGAGAACAAGTTTGTTTGGGCCTGGATTCTATGAGCTTAGAAACATCTTTTTTTAAAGTTGTTTGCCCAGTGTTGACAGTTAAATATTTGGCAGTTAATCAATAAGTTAATAAACTTATAAAATGACAGCAACCTATAATGTATCAATGGGCTAGGCATTATTAATTTTGAACAAATAATGAAAAGAAAAAGCATTAGAAAAAAGATGTTGTGTGATATTGTATTATTTTATTATGTAAATATAAAAATAAGAATAAAATGAAAACTAAAAAGATAAATATATCAAAGTTTGGACCATATACAATAATAAGTACCCGTTTGGGTTAGCTAATATAAAATAACTGACGTGTTGATGAATATTTTATTGATTGAAACTCTATAAATAAGAAGTTACAGTTTGAATAAAAGTACTTATATTAATAATAACTCGTTAGTTATGACTAACTGATATCCCTATCTGTTTATTTTTACTTATAAGTATATTTGTATTTCCTTGTAAGTCATATTATAAAATTATCAAACACTAAGATTTTTTTAAAACTAACTTATAAGTTATTTACAAGCTTAATCAAATGAGGCCTAAGGGATCATTCGGTGTATTATCGATTTAATTAATCAATAATTTAGATCACCGTTTAAGTAAATTATCACTATTTAAATTATCAATAATATCAAACTGTAGTATTTGACAAATATTGATAATATAAATAATAATTAAAAAATAGAGCGTAATTACCAAACTAGTCCTAAAAATTATTTTAAATTTTCATGGCATAGTATTCTAAATAAACAAAACAAAAATAAAAAAGTGAATATAGATAAAAACTGAAACAAAATTAATAGTTACTTATAAAAAATCAAATAATAAAGAGGATGAGGTTGAATAATATTTATGTATTTATAAAATATTTTAAAAGTAAAAAATTGATTGTTGAAATACATATCAAGCAATTGGTAATTTAAAAAGTCGCATTCCCTACTTGAGAATGTAATTAAGATTACAAGAGAAATTAAAATTATTAATAATTAATCACGATCAAATGAGATAATGTGATGAACTTTGTGAATTTTAAATAAAATAATTCGATAATTTATCTAAATTATCTTGTACCAAACGGTCACATTTACTTCTGGTTCATTCTAAAAATCATTAATAGATGAAGAATTTAGAGACGAGTAAAATACTTCACACGCATCACTCATATTTAACTTGAAGGGTTGATTCCTCTGACCACCTTAAACTATCATGATTTTTCAAATCTAACTTCAAACTACGAACTTCATTTTTTGAGTCCCTAAACTTTCACGATTTTTTCAATTTGATCCTTCCATTCAATTTCATCGACTTCTCCATTATTTTTTATTTTTCACATTTGTAAAAAGTTTATTATACCCCTGTCTTAAATGTTAGTCCATTTTTATATAAAATAATATATAAAATAATTAAAAAAGAGAAAAAAACAAGGCCACGTGTCACCGGAGGAGGTTCACCGTGCAAGGAAGGATGGGGGAGGGGGTCGCCACCCCCCTCTGCGTCGACACGGATGCAGAGGGGTGCGGCGACCCCCTCCCCCCCTCCTTTTCGCTCTTTCTGCGTCGGAGTCGGGAAAGAGCGAAGGGAGGGGGGAGGTCGCCACCCCCCCCCCCCTCCTCTACATCAACGACGGATGTAGAGGGGGGGGGGGGGGGGGGGGCGACCCCCCTCTCTTTCCCTGTATTGGCGCCCTGCGCATGCCGGTGCAGGGAAAGGGCGCCCCCCTTCCCTGTTCCGAGGAGAGGGGGGAAGGCGACGAACGCAGAGGGGGTCGATGAACCCCCCTCCAATGACACATGGCTTTATTTTTTCTCTTTTTTTAAATTATTTTTATATCTATTATTATATATTCTTTTATGTAAAAATGGATGAACATTTAAGGCATGAGTATAATGGACTTTTCATAAATACGAAAAATAAAAAATAACGGAGAAGTCGGCGAAATTGGACGGAATGATCAAATTGAAAAAATCATGATAGATTAGAAATTCAAAAAATGAAGTTCGTAATTTAGAGTTAGATCTAGAAAATCGTAATAGTTTAGGGGTGGTCAAAAGAAATATCCATAACTTTAATTCGTGAAAAGTTTGTATACAAATTTGGTGTCAGTCCTCAATATTCAAAAAATTTGAAATGCGTATGATAAATAAATTAAATTAATACTTAATTATAAATAGATTATACCTTTCCTTTTGTCAAGGGGCCTCCGCACTTTACAACCCTCGGCAACTTGGATGCTCGGCATGCCTCAAGCTCATTGTTGTATGAGCACTGTGACTCGTTGTACGCGAGTGTATTTAGTTGTGAAGTGTGTTAACTGCAATAAAAACGTGTGTGACCAATTTGTAGCCAAGTTAAAATTCAAGATAATATATATCTACATATCCATATATATGTATATATATGTTGAGGTAATCAAATTAACTAGTTTGATGTTGACCAAAAGTTAGAGCACTCTCGATCGTGTATATTCTAAGATTCGAATAACATATACGTCAAGAGGGTTGATGTTGATTCAATCAATATTTCAATGCCAAGTCAAGAAGAAGAGGAGTCTGTAGTTAGAGGGCTAAAGCCCTATCACTTGTAATTTATTTGGCCATTCAATAAGTTAGAAGAGTAATACTTGCCATTTTTTTTTCATGGTTGTAATGTGTACATAATATTTATATATATATTTGGGAAAGATGTAATTTCCACATTAAAAATTATGATATCTTCCTTTTGAGAAAAAGGAGGAGGAGGAGGATGCTTGGTAAAAAAAATGAAAGATTGGTGACTGTAGTGAAGTCAACTTTTTTAGAGGGCTAAAGCCCAATCAGTTTTTTATACATACATAAATATAATTAAATATACATTGGAAAGGTGTAATTTTCACATTAAAAAGCTACAAAAAGTCTTGCCACTAGTGTGGTGTTTTTTTCCATCTTTTTTATGTATTAATTTTGACAAGACTAGTAGCTCTTCCAACTAATACAATTCAAAGACTTGTTTTTTTTTCTTACTTTATATAAATTTTCTACCCATTCAAAATACTATCCGGAAATTTTATGTAATCGGGACTCAGTCACTAAGAATTGAGTGACTCAGTTATTGCCATTTCATACATTGTTCCTAACAGAAATAAATTTGCATCACATGAAAATATGCGTAGGTAAATAGTAAAAACAATAATGGTACTTGTTGCTTTCCTTTCCCTGTTTTTTTTTGGGACATGAGAGAGAAGTATGTATAGTTTGCTGTAAATGCTGTCCTCTGATCACATCATTCCGGCCGGTAGGAAAGGCTCATCATTCCTATTCCTTTCCCCTTTCTGCCAAACCATATATGCATCCTTAAATTAAATGGAGACGAAAACAATAATAACATTCTTATATTTCCTTGGTCCACCTTAAATTGTGCTGACAAAATAGTAACTTTCCTATTTACAGCATGCACACTTAAACCTAATTCCATTCCACAAAAACGAGCTATGCTTCCACTGCATGCCCCGAATTACTTAAAAATCTTATTTGTGACATCTTGTAACTTTGAGCTTTTACAAGTAATTTAGCTAAATTTACTAATGGCTTGCAAATTGCAATTGTTATTATAGCTCAGCTATGTGAACAAGATGAGTTTTCAAATTAGGAGGAGATGATTGATCGAAGTCTTTTGTGTGTTTTCAAGATGGATATTGAGCTGGTTGGATTTGGTGGACAGCCAGAAATCTTAACACACCAGGAGCTGTTCCAAGGTCTTTTGACACGAATTCCACAATGGCCTGCTCCTTTATGAGAGGTCTGACGAAATTCTGCGTGCAGGTCAGAGTTGATCAGGAATTTTCAGAAGTGGCCAGCAACTGACATGGCTTTCGGAATTCTCTACAGTCAATTTGTTTGCTTCTTCTTCTTCTCTTTTCTTGTACACACAAACTGTGCAATTAAAGAGACATGGACAGCATTTTTTTTCTCTCCTCCTTATCCTTGATTTTTTCCTTTCACTGCTCACTTGTCTGATATGAGCGGTGCAACTGTTGGTCTCAAGACCATATATCATGTATTTTGATGATATCAAATAAGAAAAATGATGTACTAATTATGCTTAAAATGATAGTGTGAATAGGGTTAGCATTTTTTGAAAAAAATAGCCAAAGTTTTTATCTGCAAGAAAAACGGACGACCGGTTTGTAATCGGTCGACCGTTATGACAGATAATGGACGACCGAAATTAATGATGGAGCGTCCGTTAATCACAGAATGGAACAGCCGCAAAAAGTGGACGACCGATTTTTTTAACTGGTCGACCGTTATGACAGATAATGGACGACGAAATTAATGATGGAGCGTCCGCTAATCACAGAATGGAACAACCGTAGAAAAATAGACGATCGATTTATAATCGGTCGACCGTCATGAAGAAAATGGACGACCGAAATAGAAGACTGGATCATCCGCTAATCACATAATGGAATGAACTTCAGAATCGGGCGACCTATTCAATATCGGGCGACCGTTATGAAATCATGAACGGCTATAATTCTTCTATGACCTACTATCAACGGTAAACTGTACAGAAAAGACAAATTAACGGATATAATTTTTTAATAAACGGATGACCGATTTGGTAATGGGCGGCCGCTGGAATCAACAGAGAGAATAACGGCTAGTTACTGTGCAAAACGGACGACCGATACCAAAACGGTCGACCGTTATAGAGCTGACAGCACAATCTTTTTGAATTATTTTACAACGGCCAAATTTTCAAGAGAAGCCTATAAAATGGATCCAAAAGATTGAAGGAAGATCATCCAAGCAAGGCAAATCACTCTTGAGCTCCCTTCAAATCCAAAGCATTTTTCTTGTGCCAAAGTTGCAAATCATCCCTTCCCTCTTCTAGTTTCTTAGTGAGAATACTATTTGTAAGAAGAAAAGTCTTTGAGAGAATTCTTGCTTAGATGGTTTTTTAGAGCTCCTTGTAAGAAGATATGTGCCTTATCTCTTGAGCAAAGAAGAAGGCGTTGTGGTGTAGAAAGGGTTTATTCTCTCCCTATAAGAAAAGAGAAGGATAGTGAATCTCCGACGGTCTCAAGGTTGAAAAGTCGGAACGGGGACGTAGGCCAAGGAGTTGGGCCGAACCTCATCAACATATCGCGTCTTTCTCTTCTCTTACTTATCTTGCTGTTATTACATATCCTTTATTTGCTTGTGATCGTACTCATCTTGAATTTATTTTAACGTCGTTTTCGGCTCTAAATTTTTATACACCAATTCACCCCCCCCTCTTGGTGCTTTCGATCCTACAATTGGTATCAGAGCCTTGTTGCTCTTGTTTTAAAGATTTAAACATCTTTTGAACTATGACATCAAATGGTTTTACCTTGGGTGAAGATCAATCCACAAATCACCCTCCACTCTTTAATGCTTCAAATTTTGCCTATTGAAAAATTAGAATGCAAGCTTACGTATGCTCTATTGATATTGATATTTGGGATATAATTGAAAATTATTTTGACTTGTATGAAAAATCACCTTTGGAATATACCGAAGGTGAAATGCTACTTGTGAAATTAGATTGGAAAGCAAAAAATCATCTTTTTGTGCTTTAGATGCAACGAAATTTGATCGTGTTTCAAATTGTCAAAGTGCTTATGAAATTTGGAGGAAACTTATTATTACGCATGAAGGTACCGATAAGGTTAAGGAGTCTAGACTTAATATTTTGAATCATCAATATGACTCTTTTAAGATGCATGAAAATGAGTCTATAAATGAAATGGTTGTGCGTTTCAATGATATTGTGAATGTCTTAGCCTCTTTGGGCGAGCCACGGACTAACTCTCAAAAAGTGAAAAATTTTCTCAGGTCCCTCTCCTCCAAGTGGCATACAAAATGAACCGTGATCGAAAAGAATGACTTAAATGAGCTAAATTTTGATGATCTCATAGGATCACTGTTGACTTATGAGATTGGAGTCAAGGAAGATGAAGAAACGAGTATTTCCAAAAAGAAGACCTTGACGTTGAAGGCAAAGATGGATGAAAATGAAACAAGTGAAGAAGATGAAGATGAGAAGAAACTAATCATGTACGCTAAGAAGCTTGACAAATATCTTAAATTTGTCAAGCAAAAGAAGAAAGGTGGCTTTTCAAAAAGAAGATCATCAAGTAAAAGTCAAGTGACTTGTTTTGAATGCAAGAAGGTTGGACATTATAAGAATGAGTGTCCAAATCTAGCCAAGAAGAAAAAGGAAGGAGAAAATTTGAAGAAGAAAAAGAAAGCTCTTCAAGCCACGTGGGATGGAAGTGAAAATGAAGAAAATGACTCAAACATCTCCTCAAGTGATGATGAAGAAGCTTACATTTGTCTAATGGCAAATAGCTATGAGGTATTGTCTAACTCATTCGAATCTAGTGATAGTGAATCTTTTGATATGCATGATGAGTTTAGAATTCTTATAGATAAATATAGATCTCTTTAAAAGAATCATGGTGATTTGAAAATAGAATTTGAAAATCTAAAAAATAAACATGATACTAGAGTTTGTAAAAATTGTAATTTATTAGGTGATGAGAATTCTAATTTGAAATTTATGATTGAAGCTTTAAAAATGGAAAATAATACATTGAAACTATCTTGTGATAAACAAACATGTAGTGTTGAAACTTTGATAAATGGGAATATAAGCTTAAAAGGTCAGCTTGAAAAATTTATAAATGGTGAAAAAATGCTAGATGCAATACTATCAACACAAAAAAAACCTTTTAACAAAAATGGACTTGGTTTTAGCTCATTTGATACTAAGAAGGATAAAAGGATTCTATTTGTTAGAGCATCACAAAATCCTCATATGAAATCGCATATTACTTGCTTTCATTGTGGTTATCAAGGACATTACTCTTATGAATGCAAAGTAAGAATAGGATTAGAAAGTGGTATGAAGAAGATTTGAGTCCCTAAAAGGACCATCACTAACCAAGTTGGACCCAAGCAAGTTTGGGTACCAAAAAGATGAGAATCTTAATGTCTTGTTTGTAGGGTGCTCCAAAGGAAATTGAAAGCAAATGGTATTTGGATAGCGGATGCTCAAGACATATGACGGGTGATCCATCAAACTTTGTTACATTGAAAAAGAAAAATGGAGGAAGAGTCACCTTTGGAGATAATAGCAAAGGTAGAGTAATTGACATAGGTAACATTGGTAAGAATGACAAGATATATTTAGAAGATGTGTGGTTAGTTGAAAATTTAAAACATAATTTAATTAGTATAAGTCAATTGTGTGATAAGAACTATTTAGTGAATTTTGAAAAGGACAAATATTTGATTTTAGATGAAAGCAAAAATGTTTTGCATGTGGGTTTTAGGTATAATAATGTGTACAAAATTGATTTTGAAAAATGGAAAAGTGAAAAATGTCTTAGTGTTATGCATGATGATATAAATCTTTGACATAGAAGATTAGGACATGTAAACTTTAAGTTGTTGAACAAACTTTCATATCATGAGTTAGTTAGAGGTTTACCTAGAATTAAATTTGAGAAAAATAATGTTTGTGATTCATGTCTTAAAGGTAAACAAATCAAAAGTTCTTTCAAATTAAAGAATGTTATTAGTACACATAGGTCCTTAGAACTTTTACATCTTGACTTATTTGGACATATTGATATTATAAGTTTAGGTGGAAAGAAATATGTATTTGTAATTGTTGATGACATCTCTCGTTTTACTTGGACTATTTTTCTTAAAAGTAAAGATGAAACTATAAATATGTTTTCTAAATTTACAAAAAGAGTGCAAAATGAACTTGAGTTGAAAATTGCAAAAATTAGAAGTGATCATGGAGGTGAATTTAAAAACTACAAATTTGAATTATTTTGTGAGGAAAATGGAATTACACATAATTTCTCCACACCTAGAGCACCTCAACAAAATGGATTAGTGGAAAGAAAAAATAGAACTATTCAAGAAATGGTTAGGACAATTTTAAATGAAAGTAATTTACCCAAGTATTTTTGGGCGGAAGCCGTAAACACATCATGTTATGTTTTAAATAGAGTCACACTTAGACCCCTTGAAAAGAAAACTTGCTTTGAAATCTTATATGGAAAAAGTCAAATATTTCATATTTCAAGGTGTTTGGTTGTAAATGTTATATCTTGAATATTAAAGACAAATTAGAGAAATTTGATGCAAAATGTGATGATGGTGTATTTCTTGGATATTCTAGCACTAGTAAAGCATATAGAGTATATAATGAAAGAACATTAGTTGTTGAAGAATCTATCAATGTTAAATTTAATGAAACTAATGATTTTTTGATGAACAAACAAGTGAATAATGATGAGGAAGAAATAGTTGAAGTAGAACAACATCTTGAAGACATACAAATCCAAAATGAAGAATTGAAAGAAAATAGAATGGATAACTCAAATGTGGAACAAATGGAAGAACCACAAGTGGAGGACAATCAAATCATTCCAAGGAATTTGAAACATGCATCATCACATCCACTGGATCGAGTTATAGGTAATATAAATGAAGGTATAAGGACTGGAAACTCTTTGAAAAATTTATGTGTCTTTTCAGCTTTTCTTGCTCAATTTGAACCTAGCAATATTGATGAAGCTTTGGGTGATCCAAATTGGATAAATGCTATGCATGAAGAATTAAATAATTTTAAAAGAAATCAAGTTTGGAAGCTAATAGAAATGCTAAAATATTATCCAATAATTGGTACAAAATGAGTGTTTAGAAATAAGCTAGATGAAAATGGCGTCATAATAAGAAATAAGGCAAGACTTGTGGCAAAAGACTATTCACAAATAGAAGGAATTGATTTTGAAGAAACTTTTGCTCCCGTTGCTAGACTTGAGGCTATTAGAATGCTCTTAGCTTTCGCTTGTTTTAAAGGATTTAAATTGTTTCAAATGGATGTAAAATCAGCATTTTTAAATGGATTTATAAATGAAGAAATCTATGTTGAGCAACCTCAAGGGTTTGAGAATCCGAATTTTTCTAATCATGTATTTAAACTTTCTAAAGCTCTTTATGAACTAAAACAAGCTCCTAGAGCATGGTATGAAAGATTGAGCACTTTTTTGATTGAAAATGGTTTTCAAAAAGGAAAAGTTGATACTACATTATTTTTGAAACATTTAGAAGATGATATTTTAATAGTTCACATTTATATTGATGATATTGTTTATGGTGCTACTAATGAAAACTTGTGCAAAATGTTTGAATCTCTTATGCAAAAAGAATTTGAAATGAGTCTTGTAGGAGAGCTCACATTCTTTTTAGGATTGCAATTCAAGCAAAACAAAGAAGGAATATTTCTTAATCAAGAGAAATATACAAGGGAGTTGTTAAAGAGATTTGGAATGGATGAATGCAAACCAAGTTCAACTCCCATGAGCACTACAACAAAATTAGATAAAGATGATAAAGGTAAATCTATTGATCAAAAGAAATATAGAGGTATGATTGGTAGTTTACTTTATTTGACGACATCGAGACCAGATATAATGTTTAGTGTATGCTTGTGTGCAAGATTTCAATCTGCACCTAAGGAATCACACTTAGTTGCTGTTAAAAGAATATTACGTTATTTGAAGCATACTTATGATCTAGGCAATTTGGTATGATAGGAACTCATCTTTTGATTTACATGCATATACCGATGCGGATTTTGCAGGATGTAAAGTTGATAGGAAAAGCACTAGTGGGATGTGTTGCTTTCTTGGTAGCTCTCTCATTTTTTGGGCTAGCAAAAAGCAAAATTCCATCGCCCTCTCTACTGCTGAAGTCGAGTATATTGCAGCCGGTAGTTGTTGTGCACAAATATTATGGGTGAAACAATAACTTCTTGATTATGGTATAAGTTGTTCAAGTGTACCCATGAAGTGCGATAACACAAGTGCAATAGAAATGACTAAAAATCCAATCCAACACTCTAGAACTAACCATATTAATCTGTGTTACCATTTCATTAGAGAACATGTGACACTCAAAGACATTGCTATTGAACATGTGTCTACCGAAATTCAACTTGCGGATATATTCATGAAACTCTTAAGTGAGGAGAGATTTTGTATGCTTAGACGTGAATTTGGAATGTTAGGAATCTAATTGCCTATCAATTCAACTCATAAATGACTTGGTTATGCAAGTATCATTTGTGAATCGAATTGAACATCAAAATTGTGTTGCACAACACATATATCTAAATCGGTCGTCCGTTTTTCATAACGGTCGACCGTTAATGCGCTGGTCGGACGACCGATAAGTCAGCAAACGACCGATTCTGTTTCAATTCCCGAACGGTCGCCCGAAACTGTTTCGGTCGACCGATAAAAATAAAACATATTAAGCATAAATATCTTCGAGATAATGGTCGCTCGATATGAAATCGGTCGACCTTTTTCAATGCGATATAAAAACCAGATCGAAAAATTTTTTCCCCAAATTCTCGAATCGGTCGACCTTGAATCCTCCGCCGCCCGATTCGTCGCCAGCGATCCTCTACATTCCATCGGCGATCTCTCTCGCCGGCGAATCCTTTCGCCGTCGCCGTCGCCGCAGTGCAGTCACCGTCCCCATCGTCGCCGCAGACACTGTTTACGCCACGCGCCGTCGCCATTTTCGCCGATCGCAACCACCGCCAATTTCGCCGATTACAACCGCCGCCGCTTCTGCTCAACACCAGCGAACCTGATTAAGGACGATTCATAGATCTCTCCACATTCAATGTGAGTTAGAAACTATTAACAAGGAATCGAATTTGATTCGAAATGTTCATGCCCTGATCTCGAATTTCTTGATCAATTGACAGGTGTTCCATTTGATATTGGATCAATCTCACACCTTCTTCAATTGTCTGTCAATTCTGTTGTCTAAAACCTTTGTTGTCGTCGTGTTCAATATCATAAGAAACAAACGATATATTGTTGTATTCTGGACAAAAATGATCGACCGTTTCTCATATCGGACGACCGTTCTCCACCTACTAACAATATATCGCGTGTTCTGGACAAAACCGGTCGATCGTTTCTCATAAAGGTCGACCGTTTCTATCCTTCCGCGTCATTTCTTATCATTCCTTACTCCCAAACATTTGATCTTGTCCAAATGCCACCACGGAAGAAGACATGTGCTGGTCCTCGCAAGAGAAAAGAACTAGCATCATCGCCTCGTTTATCATCAGACTCTCCACCAATGCCTCATCGCGATTTTAACTCTTCTCTCTTTGTTAACGCTTCCGTTGCATCTTCTTTTGAGACCTTATATTTTACTAGGGAGGTAGCACATGACATGCGTGTAGATTGGTCGTCCCTTAATATGCGCATGCTTCACGATCTCTTTGACGGATCAGTTGGATTCCCCTCCTTGACGTCAAGGAACCAGTCTATCCTAAGTTGGTCCGACTTTTCTACGCCAACTTATCTTTCTCAGAGTCCAAATCTACTGTGACATCTCACGTACTAGGTCATACCATCGAACTTACTGATTCCTTGATTTATGAGATTTTTAATGTCCCAAACCGAGGACTCTTAAACATTGTATCCCATAGGTGGCCCACGGACATTTGTATAGACGACGCTCTTGAAGTTGTCTTTCGTGGTGAAGTGCGTAGCTTTTCCATGAAAGGGCTTCTAAAGAAGTTGTCTCCTCCACTTCTTGTTGCCCACCATATCATTAGTCATATCATCTTCCCTCGCTCTGGCGATTTTACTGATATGACTTTCCATGACCTACGACTTCTTTATTGTCTTCTTCGACATGATTTTCCTCCAGTTAACTTTGGTGCATATATGATTTATCATTTCATTTTCACCAAAGAAAGGATCGATTTCAGAAAATCTCATAACATGATCCTTCACTTTGGCTCTTTTCTCACTCGCATCTTTCGTTATAAACGCATTCCTATTCCTGAGGGTGAGTTGTCCCTTTATGAGAGACCGACCGATATCATTGGAAAGGGTATATTGAAATGAAAAGGTCTTGCCTTTGTCAATGAAGAATGGGTTTTTTCCACTCAAGACCAAGATGATCAGGACTCAAATTCCGATAATGAGGCCAGCACCGAGGCTCCCACGCAGGCTCCTTCGCAGGCTCCTGGACCTTCTTCATGTGCGCCGACGAGAGGTTGGGACTTAGTACCGACACGTAGTGAGTGGGATGAGATGGTGGCGCGCATCGACCGCATAGAGCTTGATCAGCGCCGCCAACAGGAGTGTATGTTTGCATTTTTTCGATCTCAGGGGTTCGACACTTCTCCCTATGAGCAGGTTGCGCCCCCGCCCGATGACGCTCTGAATGTCTAGTTTCTCATTATGTTAGTGACGGATGTCTAGTTTATCTTTATGTTAGTTTTTTGTTGTTTCCTCCTTTTTTGATGTTGTCAAAAGGGGGAGAAGGAATGTATGTGACGATGTATGACTTTATCATTATGTATGACATTATTGTCATGTTTATGAAGTGTGTTCACTGCTCATGTTTATAACATTATTGTCATGTTTATGAGATGTGTTCACTGCTCGTGTTTATAATGTGGATTGTATTAAGAATTGTGATATTTACAAAAATAAATTATGTTTTGATTAAGGGAGAGTAATGATATATGCAAGCATGAATTTAGGGGGAGGAATTTATAATTTTGATATTTTGATTATCTTCTCGTCACTTTGTTTGTCATCATAAAAAGGGGAGATTGTTGGTCTCAAGACCATATATCATTTATTTTGATGATAGCAAACAAGAAAGATGATGTACTAATTATGCTTAAAATGATAGCGTGAACATGGTTAACATTTTTCGAAGAAAAATAGCCGAAGTTTTTATTTGCAAAAAAAATGGACGATCGATTTGTAACCGGTCGACCGTTATGATAGATAATGGACGATCGAAATTAATGATGGAGCGTCCGCTAATCACAGAATGGAACAACTGCGAAAAATGGACGACCGATTTTTTTAACCGGTCGACCGTTATGACAGATAATGGACGACCGAAATCAATGATGGAGCGTCCGCTAATCACAGAATGGAACAACCGTGGAAAAACGGACGACCGATTTATAATCGGTCGATCGTCATGAAGAAAATGGACGACCGAAATAGAAGACTGGATCATCCGCTAATCACAGAATGGAATGAACTTCAGAATTGGATGACCTATTCAATATCGGGCGACCGTTATGAAATTATGAACGGCTATAATTCTTCTACGGCCTACTATCAACGGTAAACTGCACAGAAAAGACAAATTAATGGATATAATTTTTTAATAAACGGACGACCGATTTGGTAATGGGCGACCGCTGGAGAATCAACAGAGAGAATAACGGCTAGTTACTGTGCAAAACGGACGACCGACACCAAAACGGTCGACCGTTATAGAGCTGACAGCACAATCTTTTTGAATTACTTTACAACGGCCAAATTTTTAAGAGAAGCCTATAAAAGGGATCCAAAAGATTGAAGGAAGACCATCCAAGCAAAGCAAACCACTCTTGAGCTCCCTTCAAATTCAAAGTATTTTTCTTGTGCCAAAGTTGCAAATCATCCCTTCCCTCTTCTAGTTTCTTAGTGAGAATATTATTTGTAAGAAGAAGAGTCTTGGAGGGAATTCTTGCTTAGATAGTTTTTTAGAGCTCCTTGTAAGAAGAGATGTGCCTTACCTCTTGAGCAAAGAAGAAGACGTTGTGGTGTAGAAAGAGTTTATTCTCTCCCTATAAGAAAAGAGAAGGATAGTGAATCTCCGACGGTCTCAAGATTGAGAAGTCGGAGCGGGGACGTAGACCAAGGAGTTGGACCGAACCTCGTCAACATATCGCGTCTTTTTCTTCTCTTACTTATCTTGCTGTTATTATCTATCCTTTACTTGCTTGTGATCGTACTCACCTTGAATTTATTTCAACGTCATTTTCGGCTCTAAATTTTTATACACCAATTCACCCCCCTTCTTGATGCTTTCGATCCTACAGCAACAACAGCCCGGTCCTACCTCCTCATCTGCACATTTGCATAAGCTTGACATGAAACAAATGACCTAATTATTTTGGCAAGGATTGGCACCGGCAGGCTCTGGTTGATTCAAGAAAGGGGAGAGAAAAAAAAAGGCAAACTCCCTCATCACCTCCTGAAAAAACCACATTAACTTCCTCTTAATATTTTTCACTGCTAGTCATGATCTATCCACAAATGAAATCATTTTCTCACAAGAAAGAAAGATGAGAGTTTTGACCGTAGTTTCAATTCTGGCCTCCGTTTAATTATAACTGAAAAATAATTTGGGTTTGGTCAAAGGAAAAAATATGTATATGATGACTTCAAACTTGTAAGAGGATTCATACATAACGACCATATATGCATCAAAGAGGAAGATGGAGATTATGTATAAAATATACGCCTAATAGAATATTATGCTAGTATTCTTGTACGTGTACATGTTATCCATATCATAACTCATATTTTAATGAAAATTCTGAGGCACACAGCTTAAAAGATGCTCAGAAATTCCTTCCCAAGTTCTGCAGTCACCGTATGAACTTCACCCATTTCCTTCTCCTTCCATGACCACGTCTTCGACTAGGTCTTTCAGCGTTCTCTGTCATGTTTTTTTGAATTGACACTGCGTTATAATGTCTCTATTTTTCTTCTTCGTCGTCTTCTTTCCATGATGGGCTTCTCTCTCTCTCTCTCTCTCTCTCTCTCTCTCTCTCTCTCTCTCTCTCTCTCTCTCTCTCTCTCTCTCTCTCTCTCTCTCTCTCTCTCTCTCTCTCTCTCTCTCTCTCTCTCTCTCTCTCTCTCTCTCTCTCTCTCTCTCTCTCTCACACACACACACACATACATCGTGATCTGCAAGAATTCCTCAGCAAAGTATCTCTTCACATACATATAAACACACACATACTTCCTGGGGTCATTAATTCTCTTAATTTTGTGTAATAGGAAAAACAGAAAGAATTGTCTTAAAGATGAGTTGTATTTATCTTCAATCATCACGTGATTCATGGCTTTCGATCTGCTAATCTCAAGTGTTGCGTTAACCCTCGACACGGCCAACGTCGATATATAGAGACCCCCATGCAGCCATCACATCCAGCAGAAACCTCCAAGGCACGAGACCCTCCCTCCCTCTTTCCCTCTCTCTCACACGCGCGCGCACAAAGACACGCCCCGACGCATCAGCACAAGGTAGGAGCAAGTCGTGTTTTGTGGTGCAAAAAGGAAACAACTAAAATTGGTGGACGAGTGCTAGAGAATCTCCATAGTTCAAAGGAGGAAGAAGGATCGGAAGGGTTCTTTTTAATTGGTTGGAATTATATCTATATATATACTTGGTTTCTCAAAAAGTTGATTGAAGCCTGTGAAAAAAAAAGCTTTCTTTATCTAGGTGCTTTCTCTTTCTTTCTAGATCTTGAGAACACAAGCTTGTCTGGGTGAAAGGGGGGGATCGATGTGGAACTGTGGAAGGAGAGGGGCTGTGAGGCAGTACATCCGATCCAAGGTTCCCAGGCTGAGATGGACTCCAGAGCTCCACCACTGCTTTGTTCATGCCATAGAAAAGCTTGGCGGCCAGGAGAGTATGTATCTTGTTTCATGTACCTTTGATTTATGTGTATTAATCCTGTTAAAGCTTCAGCTATCAGCAGCTGGAGTCAGAGGGGAGAGGATCATGGCATGGCACCTTTCTGTCATCTCATTAAGTCTTCTACTTACTCGTGCTGCAGAAGCTACACCGAAGCTTGTCC
Source organism: Pontederia crassipes (assembly GCA_030549335.1). NCBI lineage: Eukaryota > Viridiplantae > Streptophyta > Magnoliopsida > Commelinales > Pontederiaceae > Pontederia > Pontederia crassipes. The sequence continues at coordinate 68,537,349 of CM060194.1, read as the reverse complement.
TGCAGTTGATGGATGTTAAAGGACTCACTATAGCTCATGTTAAGAGCCACCTCCAGGTAATTAGGCCTCACTACAAGTTTTCTGTCCCTTTGCTGTATAATTTTGTTTGTTTATCTTTGAATTCGCCATCAAATGCATGATACATATATGAATCTGTTCAGATGTATAGAAGCATGAGGAATGATTTTGGTACAAAACAGCGCGTGGAGATCAGCAGACACGGTAGGGAATTATAATTATCAAATTTCCATAACTGGTCTCGTACATATGCGTACGAATTATTGTTCTTCAGTGTATATTTGTCTGCATCATCTTATCTCTTCGTTTTTCTAAGTTATTTGGATCACTCACAGCTGCTTTAAACCTGATTCAGAACATTCATGCCATCCTTTTACGTATTCGAAGTGCTTTTGTTTGACATTTTTAGCCGTCTGTTGTTTAGCATGGAAATTAATGAAGCCGCACCTTTTGACGAGCTGCACCATTATTACTTGTTGCACGGTCACAAGTCACCACCCTAAAAGTCTATTTGCCTTTTAATTACTCCCTGTTGTTTATCGTATGGATTTGTGATTGTTGCACGCCTCTTGCCCAACTTTAATTGTACCAGAGTTGCAAGAAGTGAAGCATTCGTGGCAAGGGAATGATGTCTGTGCTGATGAGCAGATTGATGGTGGTTCCTGCTCCTCCTCGAGGGCCACTGGAGGAGTGCAGTCTCGGCATGTACACTCACCACTCCGACCTCTGAAAAGGTTGCCAAGCTTGAACAGTATCAATCACTTTTCAAGTTTCATCAGCTCATCTTTTGCTAAACCCCTCTTCTCCCCATTCTTTTGATTATTCTATTAGCAGGGCCAGGAAGGACACACGAGACAACTCCGAAAGTGTGCAGTGCAGCAAAGAAGCGTGCAATTTTGGTTCTTACATGCAAGCTTTGGTCGTGGGGAAGGGAATCAAGGATGAAGGACTGAGATGGCATAAAGATGCTGCACAGTCTGAGCTTTCAGCAGCTGCTGATCACTACACCTCAGAGCCTAAACACAAAGAAGATTCCGTCACTTATAAGGTAATGAAATCGAAACAGCATTAGCTATTACACATCATAGATAACATTAGAATACCTGCTTCTTGCTAGCATGAGCTTAAAGATGGAGTTACAAGAGTTTGTCGTACTAGTTGTCTGCACCCCCAACTTTACTTTAATCGGCTTATATAGGAATTTTGCTTGTTAGGGGTTTTATTATGAAAAATGGGTACGAAAAGATGACCCTTTTTCTGGTGTTCAAAACCCTGATTCGTGATGCCACTCCACAGTCTGCGTGTCCTTAGAAACAGAGTTCTGTCAGCTCGACATTTCTCTGCCTCATTGTGAGAATATTCCTCCTGTTTCTGCGTGGTCCAATTGATCCGCACGCCAGCTCCTCGACAGTGTCCCTGTTCCAACCGGCGTCCGCTTGATCCACTTGCATCTGTTGCTCAATAGGTTCAAAGAAACATGAGTACAAATGGATATGATGTTGCACTACAGCATTTTTCTGGCACTTCACTGTAGGAACAATCTGCGCTGTTGTCGGGCAGCAGATGCAGATTTTTTTTTGTTGATAATAATAATAATAATGTGGAACAAATGATGATTGAGTGGTCAACTAGCTGCATCGCCTTGTTGCTTGTTCCTTAGGATATGAACAATTCAAACGTTGTCAACAAGAGGCAACGACTGGTGCACTCAGGAACTGTTCTTGTATTGCATGACGTATCTTGGCAGAAAAAAAAGATGACAGTATTCTTTCTTTTCCATGGTTTATAATTTATATACAGAACTGTTAATCTTCCCTCTCTCTCCCCCTCTTGATGGTTGCAGAATTATGCAATGCCTGAAAAGGAGCTCAATTATGAGAAATCGGCATCATTGAGCAACGGAGCTGTGGGCAGTTGTCAGGAAATAAATGGCTGCTCGTTGTCACTGTCCTTGTCATTGCACCAGAATCAGCCGAGCAATACGCCGCCGGCCAGCCAAGGAAGTTGTTGCCTCTACGTTTCATCCTCGAGAGGGAACCTGAGTGAATATTCAGCTAATTATTGCTTCGGATCAGGACACAGAATTAATTTGGACCTCTCCATGTCCATCTAATTGCTGTTTTTTGATCGAATCCAGCTTACGTTCCTGGATTACCATTTGTTTTGGATTTCAGTGTATCCACTGCTTAAATTCAAATCTTCCACTGCACTCTCCCCTGTCATCTGATCTCATGTACACAGACACTGATGTATTTGGTTACTAGATGGTGAAATCAAACATTCATGTCGTCTATGCATCTGATCTTTTCTTTTCGTTTAATGGAATAACTTTAGTAGTTTCTCTTCATTTTTTTTCTCCTTTTTTTTCGTTCCAAAGTTTTTATAATATTCATCGTATATTAACAATAAAAGACAAAAGAAATGATAACACAAGGTGACAAAGGCGCTTCGTCCATCACGGAATAAATTTTTTTAAAAAAAATATCATCCGAAATCGTGGAATATTTTATCATTTAAAAATGTGAATGGCGTCGATCAAAATACAGACAAAGTGGATGAAACAAGCATCTTGTCTTTTCAGCTTCGTGCATCAACAACAACAAGCCTTATCCCACTAGGTGGGGTCGGCTACATGGATCATACGACGCCATTCCGCTCTATTAGTAACCAAACCTTTCGGTATATTATTCACCAATAGATCTTGCTCTATTAGTTCGCCAAGTGTCCGCCTTGGCCTCCCTCTCCCTCTTTTAATCGGACTCCAGATTATTTGATCTACTCTTCTTACTGGCGCATCTAATGGTCTTCTCTGAACATGACCAAACCATCTCAAACGATTCTCTACCATTTTCTCACTAATAGGAGCCACTCCGACTCGTTCACGTATATGGTCATTCCTAATCTTATCTAATCTTGTATGACCACACATCCATCTCAACATCCTCATTTCGGCTACCCCCACTTTACATTCATGTTGTCCCTTCATAGCCCAACATTCACTACCATATAACACTGCTGGCCTTATAGCAGTACGATAGAATTTTCCTTTAACTTTATTGGGTACTTTTCTATCACAAAGAACTCCAGTGGCTTTCCTCCACTTACACCAACCAGCTTGAATTCTATGATTAACATCGTCATCAATCTCACCATCTTGTCTTACAATTGATCCTAAATATTTAAACTTTGTCACTTGAGGAATTATATCCTCCCCTAACCTAACTTTCAAATCGTCTCTAAGTTGTTTATTTGTGAAATTGCTATGCATATATTCTGTTTTATTCCTACTTAAACGAAAATCCTTTGACTCCAACGTATTTCTCCATATTTCCAATTTTGTATTAATCTCTTCTCTTGAATCCGCTAAAAGTACTATATCATCCGCAAATAGCATGCACTTAGGTACCTCCTCTGTGATACTCTCGGTTATAGCATCGATAACTAAGTTAAATAGATACGGGCTTAAAGCTGATCCTTGATGTAGGCCAATTCCTATAGGAAATTCATTTGTCTCACCTCCGGGTGTCCTAACCCTAGTCAATGCCCCATCGTACATATCTTGTATTACCTTAATGTAGGCAACATTCACCCTCTTCTTTTGCAAGGCTTTCCAAAGTACATCCCTTGGTACCCGATCATACGCCTTCTCTAAGTCAATGAAAGCCATATGTAAGTCTCTTCTCCTACTTCGATACTTCTCCATCATCCCCCTTAGTAAATAAATCGCCTCTGTAGTGGATCTTCCTAGCATGAACCCAAATTGTCTCTCAGAAATACTAGTCTCCATTCTCAATCTATGCTCAATCACTTTTTCCCATAATTTCATAGTGTGACTCATAAGTTTAATCCCTCTATAATTTGCACAATTCTGAATATCCCCTTTATTTTTGTAAATAGGAACTAATGTACTTAATCTCCAATCATCAGGCATCTTTTTCGACCGTAAAATCTCATTAAATAGTTTACATAACCACAACACACCTTTTTCTCCTAAACATTTCCAAACTTCAATCGGTATACCATCCGGTCCAACGGCTTTACCATTCTCCATTTTCTTAAGAGCTTCGCTAACCTCCGAGACTCTAATTCTACGATAAAATGACCTATTAAGCTCACATTCGCTAACTGTCAAGTCCTCCAAATCACAACGCGAACCTTCACATCCATCATTAAATAGCTTATAGAAATACTCTTCCCATCTGTTCTTAATATCTCCTTCAGTAACTAAAACCTTGCCAACTTCATTTTTTATGCATCTTACTTGATCCAAATCTCTCGACTCCTTCTCTTTGTTCCTTGCAATCTTGTAAATCCTTTGTTCACCCGCCTTTGTCCCTAACTCCTTATAAAACCCCTCGTATGCTTTAGCACGAGCATCACTAACTGCCTTCTTAGCCTCCCTTTTCGCCAAACGATACTTTTCCCAATTGTCAGAACTATTGTCCAAGTGTATCACCTTGAAACAATTCTTCTTATTACGTACCTTTTCTTGGACCTCCTCATTCCACCACCAAGTCTCCTTATCTCGTGGTCCAAAACCTTTTGATTCTCCTAAAATGGCTTTAGCAACCATTTCAACCTTTTTTGTCACATTCTTCCACATGATACTAGCATCTCCTTCTAACTCCCACACACTTTCCTCTAATAACTTACTTCTAAAAGTCTCTCGCTTCTCCCCCTTTAACTGCCACCACTTGATCTTTCGATCAAAAACTGTTCGGGATTTTGGTTTTATACATTTTATTTGCATATCAAGAACTAACAATCTATGTTGTGTAGTCACCCCATGCCCAGGAATTACTTTGCAATTAGTGCAACGTCTTTTATCAGTATTTCTTATCAAGAAAAAATCGATTTGAGACCTATGAGTTCCACTTTTGTATGTGATTAAATGTTCCTCTCTCTTCCTAAAACAAGTGTTGATAATCTTAAGGTCGTATGCTAAAGAAAAATCAATAATAGTTTGTCCTTCCTCATTCAACTCCCCAAAACCAAAATCACCATGAACCCTTGCATGTGGTCCTGCCTCTTTACCAACATGTCCATTAAGGTCTCCCCCAATATAAGCTTCGTGCATCAAACAAGTGCGAAATAGAAATTTTATTTTCGCTCACAGTTTGAACTGATTTTTTTTTTTGCGGTACCATGAATAGAATGAATATAAAAAAGTATAAAATAAAAAAAATCGAGGACTCTTCATCCCTAATTCCCTATGTCATTGTGCTATAATTTTTATAGTTCGTCGTTGAGGAAAATTCCACTCTCTGAAAAAGATATGTTGATGGTCAAGATGTGATCGTGATGTCTGCAGTTCAATAAAAATGATTAATAGATCAAGATAATATATTAGTCAATCAGACTCACATCATTTTTTTAGAAAGAAGGAAACTCCCACAATTCTAGAGTTTTTCATGTAAATTTTTTTTAACTCCTCTCAATGACAATTTTATGCACCGAATAAATATAGTTATAAATATCATGAACATCAAATAAATCTATTGAACGTCTAAATTTTATAAATATAATAAAAATACACTTTAAATTATATGAATATAAACGAAGTATAAATTTGATCAAATTCAATCTCAAGTTGTACCAATGGATACTTATAAACTAGTGATGTATCATTAAAATAAGTTCACATATTTTCTAAAGACTTATAACAAACAAGTGGAACTAAAAGTTTAACTAAATGACTAATTTGTAAATCTTTATTTTTTAGCCTCTAAACTTATACAATAGCCAAACCTTTTAGAATATATATATATATATAAAGTAAAATGATTGTGTTGAGCACTTCTTGATCAACACAGTGTGAAGTGGATCTGCAACCGTCGAAATCAAATCGAATGGCTAAGATCTTCATGCGCGATATTTTAGATTATCTCACAATATTTTGACTCTACTCTCCCTCTACTCACTAGATCTCTCCCTCTGCTCGCTCTCGATCTCTCCTTCGGCAATGGCAACCAGGACGATGAGGCCTGGTGATACGAGGCGACGCGAGCGCGGGATTTCCGGTGAGGCGAGGCGAGAGAGAAAGAGAGAGGGAGAGAGAGATGGAGGGAGAGAGGGAGCGGCCGGCGAGGCGGGCACGAGTCCGACGAGGGCTGACAATTGCAAGGGGATTCGACGAGACGAGGGCGGTCGATTGCGAGGGATTCTGCGAGGCAAGGGCCGTAATCTCCTCTTCTCATTTCTTTCCTCCCTCTTTCTCTTCGATCGACGGCGAGGGCAGCTATAGCGATGACGAGGGCGGCCGATTGCAAGGGATTCGGCACGATGAGGGCCATACGACGATCAACGAGGCGAAGCAAGGATCGCGACGGCGAGTGCCACGAGGGTCATCACGTGGTTTTGGATCAAGAGCGAGGGAGATAGAGGGGGGGAAGGGATGAGCGATCGGCGAGGGCGACCGATGAGGGCGACCGGTGAGGAGACGACAATGAAGGCGACCGACGATAGTTGGCACAGGTCCGGATTGAGAGAGGGAGGTAGATGATATCGTGAGACGAACATCAGCCCCTGGATTTGATTTGGATGGCATTTGATCTAATCTGATCTCAACCATCCTATTTTATTTGGACGATTCAGATGTCACTTCACATGGCGTTGAGCTGCACAGCACATACTGCAATGGTTTGCAGTGTATTGGGTTTCCTCTTGATACAAATTCAAGTACGATGTTTTGATTTATTTTGCTTATTTAAACTCTTCGGGACCGTTTTGTTCGTGGATAAGAGCTGGAATATCTAAATGTTATAGAGAATATAACCAAATGCGATGCAAAATAAAGTTAATAAAACTTCACTTTTTACAAAACTATCTAGGAAAGCGTGAAACCACTATAAATAATCTTATTTGAAGAATATTTTTATTCCCCTAAAATTGCAGAATACACATATTCTATATTTTTTTCATCATTTTTCTTATTTTTCATTATTTAACTATATATTATTATATTATAGAATTTTATTATCAAAATAATAATGAATGTAAATTATTTATAGTATTAATGATCAAATATGAAAAAAAATTAACCAAACATGAAGTAGAATAAGAATATATTCAGACTATTATATTCTCTAAAATACAAATTGGTTATTCTTTGAAAGTTCTTATCTAACCATACGAACCTTAAAGTAATAAAAAGTAGAACTTAAGATCGAAGTTTGTCAATGTTGCGAAATATCTTTGATATCAACTTACTATTGATACCGATGTATGTGAGAAATCGATAAACAGATAGTGGAAGAGTAACAAGAAATCACACATAGAGAAAGACACAGATTTTACGTGGTTCGGAGATTATCTCCTACATCCACGATCATCACAGAATTCCACTTTATTCAGATGTCCCAATTTTTTCAATTCGATGTTATAAACATTACTCAAATCTCCACAATATATGGTGCATAACCGCTACTGCCTTAGGTAACAACTCGGGATAACTAGATATCTTATCTTGATTCTTCATAACTTCATATCTAACAAATAAGGTAGTTATGATAACCAGTCAATCTCCACATATTATAGTTACAAGAAAGTTACAATCTCTCAAAGTTTTCCTACCATATTTAACAATAAATTAGTTAGGCTCCACCTAACTAATTCCAACAATCTCCCACTTGAAGACTGATTCTCTTGAGATTGAGCTGCACCTGCTTATGCCCGAACTCTGGACGGCTCCTCCCTGTAACTAATTTTGGAGGAAAATCGATGTTGCGCAGAACCTTAATTTTTCAATGACTACCATTTTTGTCAACATATCAGTTGAATTCTCTGAACCTCGAATCTTCTCAAGCATCAATGTCTTCTCTTTTCGAAGATCTATGATAAAGTGATACTTTAGCCTGATGTGCTTCGTCCTGTCATGATACACTAGATTCATTGTCAAATAACGACTATCATTGTATAAACTCGAACTCGGTTGCACCTTGTCAAGCTCTTCAAGGAACCCCTTCAACCAAATCATCTTCTTACATGCCTCTGTTATGACAATGTACTCCGATTTGATAGTAGAGAAAGTAACTAACCTTCTACCATTGACACATCCAACTTATTGATGTGCCACCTAAAATGTACACACATTCGATGGTGCTTCTGACAGTATTAATATCACCACCAAAATCTGCATCAACATAACCCTTCAGATCCAAATTACTTTTACTGAAATAAAAGCACATACATTTGGTTCCTTTCAAATACCGAATGATCCATTTCACTGCTTGCCAATGTTGTTTCCCTGGATCTGACATGTATCTACTTATAACTTCCACTGCATGAGCAATGTCTAGTCTGGTGCTAACCATAGTATACATAAGACTGCCTACTGCTGATGCATATGAAACCTTTCGCATATATGCACGTTCCATATCTATTCGGGGCGATCACTCCTTTGAAAGCGTAAAGTGACTCAACCAAGAGTGCCTGCACCGACTTGACATCTTGCATGGAAAACTTTTTCAACATCTTTTCAATATATGCTTCCTGTGTCAACTTTAGTGTACTTGTTTTCCTATCCCGAACAATTTCCATCTCAAGAATCTTCTTCGCGGCTTCCAAATTCTTCATCTCAAACACATTTGATAATTGTTCATTGAGCTTTTGATTTCATCATATCTGAATATGTGATGAGCATATCATTCAGATACAACAATAATATGATATAACAATTATCAAAATATTTGATATAACAACAGTGGTCAGGAAAACACTTAATATATCTCATGCTAGTCATAAAGTTATCGAACTTCATATACCATTGCCGAGGGGCCTACTTAAAATCATACAAACTTTTAGTCAGCTTGCACACCAGGTTCACTTTACTAAAAACTTGAAAGCCCTATGGTTGTTTCATATAAATATCCTCCTTCAAATCACCATGAAAAAATGTAAGTCCTGAGTTGCAACTATACTCAATACCAATCTAATAGTGATTAATTTTACAACTGATGCAAATATCCTAATATAATCAATATCTTCCTTCTGCTCGAAGTCTTTCACAATCAGACTTGCTTGATACCATTTGCCACCATCTGCCACCTCTTTAATACTGTACAACCACTTGTTTTATTCCTTCATTGTCTTCTTTCCTTTAGACAATTCCACCAGCATCCAAGTTTTATTCTTGTACAATGAGTTCATCTCGTCCTGCATTGCTAACTCCCACTTGAATGAATTATCAACATCCAAGACTTCTCTGAAACTTTCCAGCTCACCAACATCAGTTTGCAAAATAAAATCCAAAGAAGGAGAATACATCTCAGGTGGTCTTATCTCCCGAGTAAATCTCCTTATGGGGGCTGGAGTACTCGGTCCAATCTGTATCACCTCAGATTCTTACTGAATAATCTTATGTGACCCAACCACATCTTCATCTGAAATGCCCTCAAGTTCTACTTGAGCCTTGCTTTTTTCTCCCGCATCACCAAATTATGCAACACACTTGTCTTTATACATGGTCTTTTCATGAAATATCACATTTCTTTCTCGGATAATTTTTTTTATTTTCATTATTCTAGAAACGATATCCAAATTCATCAGAATCATAACCAATAAAAAAACATCTCCGAAATTTAGTATCTAATTTGTCTCTACATGCAGAATCAATATGCACATATGATAAACAACCGAAAATTCTTAGATGAGAAATATCTACCTCCTTGCCACTCCAGATTTTTTTGATAGTTTGTTCTCTAATGGTACTGATAGTTCGCGGTTGATCAGGTATGTCGTTGTGTTCACTGCATCTGTCCAAAATTACTTCGGTAGACCTGCATGAATCCTCATGCTCCTGGCACGCTCATTCAACGTCATATTCATCCGTTCAGCAGCTTCGTTCTGCTATTACGTCCTTGGAACTGTCATCTCCATCCTGATGTCATGTTCCTTGTAGAACGCCTTGAACTCGCACTTCACATACTCACGTCCATTATAAGATCACAAACACCTAATTTTGACGCTTATTTCATTCTCTACTTGCGATTTCCATTTTTTAAAAATATAGAACACATCTGATTCATTTTTCAGAAAATAAACTCATACCTTCCTGAAATAATCATCAATGAATGTCACATAATACAGTGACCCGCCGAAAGATGAAATCGGAGATGGCCTCCACACATATGTGCGCACAACTCCAACTTGCTACTCTTCGACATTCTTGGTGCTTTGCTGAAGGTGACTTTCATCTATTTTTTCAGTACACAGCATTCACAAAGTCCACCATCGACTAACTTCAGATCTGGTAGTCGACCCACCTTGTGCAGAACCTTCATCCCCTTTTCACTCGTTTATAATGTCAGACTTCAAACATATCATCCGAATCAGTTGTTGCAATAATTTTTGTGTTCGACGACCTATACAAAGTACCCAGCTTACTGCCCCATGCGATCATCATGACTCCTTTGGTGACCTTCCATGGGTTACATATAAATATCTTAGTGTAACTCTCTGAGTCAAGCTGTCCTATCGAGATTAGATTTTTCTTCAACTTCGGTATATGTCGAACATCTTTCAGCTTCCAAGTTGTCACATTATCAGTGACAATCTTCACGTTTCCTTTTCCCACAACATACAAGACTATCATCTGCCAGATATTTATGATGTCGAATGGTATGAAGCTCCAGAATCCAAAATTCTGTCGGACTGTCAACATTCAGAATCAATACATCTAAGACTTCTTCTGTAGCAGCATTCGTCGACTTCTCATTGATTTTCTTCTTAGGTGCTCTGCAATTCTTCTTCAGGTGACCTTTCTTCCTACAATTTCAGCATGTGAATTCACTAGATCTTGACTGACTTCGTCGCCTTGCATTTGATCTTCTTTGGTTTTGTCTTTGTTGTTGCATTCTTCCCCTTCCCTCTGCAATTAAATGCTGAGCTTGAGACTTCTTCTGATTCTCTCTCGTGAACGTCTTCGCTTAGAATCAAATCTCAAATATCATCGAGCTTCAACTTCGTTGAATCGGAAGAACTGCTGACCGCCGTCACAGTTGCACCCAAACTTTCTGGCAAAGAAGATAACAAGATCAAAATCTTCACTTCATCATCAAATGTGATACTCATCAAATTTAACTATGTAATGATAATGTTAAATTCATTGATGCGATCCGCGACCGAAACTCCCTCATGCATCTTTAGGTTGAATAATCTTCTCATCAAATATACCTTATTTGAAGCAGACGACTTCTCGTACATGTTTAATAACGCCTTCATCAAACCTGTCGTGATCTTCTCGTTCACGATGCTAAAGGCTACGTTCCGCGCCAACGTCAACCTGATAACACCAAGCGCCTGTCAGTCGGGGAGCGTCCAGTCCGCGTCGCCTATCGCCTTAGGCTTTTCCCCAGAGAGAAGCCCGTGCAATTTTTTCTGATACAGATAGTCCTTGATTTGCATCTTCCAGAAGCCGAAGTCTCTGCCATCGGACTTCTCGATCTTCACCTTCCCGTCTTTTGTCGTCATCGCTCCCACTGCCCACGAACTCCTTCACCGAAGTTTTGATATCTGTTGTTGCGGAATATCCTCGATGTCAACTTATACCAATGTCTGGGAGAAATCGATAAATAGATAGTGAAAGTGTAACAATAAATCACACATAGAGAAAAACACACATATTTTACGTGATTCGAAGATTGTCTTCTACATCCACGACCGTCAGAGAGTTTCACTCTATTCAGATATCACAATTTTTTCAGTTCGGAGGTACAAACATTACCCAGATCTCCACAATATATAATGCATAATCGCTATCAGATATGTGCCTTGAATAACAACCCAGTATACAACAACAACAACAACAAAGCCTTATCCCACTAGGTGGGGTCGGCTACATGGATCATACGACGTCATTCCGCTCTATTAGTAACCAAACCTTTCGGTATATTATTCACCAATAGATCTTGCTCTATTAGTTCGCCAAGTGTCCGCCTTGGCCTCCCTCTCCCTCTTTTAATCGGACTCCAGATTATTTGATCTACTCTTCTTACTGGCGCATCTAATGGTCTTCTCTGAACATGACCAAACCATCTCAAACGATTCTCTACCATTTTCTCACTAATATGAGCCACTCTGACTCGTTCACGTATATGGTCATTCCTAATCTTATCTAATCTTGTATGACCACACATCCATCTCAACATCCTCATTTCGGCTACCCCCACTTTACGTTCATGTAGTCCCTTCATAGCCCAACATTCACTACCATATAACACTGCTGGCCTTATAGCAGTACGATAGAATTTTCCTTTAACTTTATTGGGTACTTTTCTATCACAAAGAACTCCAGTGGCTTTCCTCCACTTACACCAACCAGCTTGAATTCTATGATTAACATCGTCATCAATCTCACCATCTTGTCTTACAATTGATCCTAAATATTTAAACTTTGTCACTTGAGGAATTATATCCTCCCCTAACCTAACTTTCAAATCGTCTCTAAGTTGTTTATTTGTGAAATTGCTATGCATATATTCTGTTTTATTCCTACTTAAACGAAAATCCTTTGACTCCAACGTATTTCTCCATATTTCCAATTTTGTATTAATCTCTTCTCTTGAATCCGCTAAAAGTACTATATCATCCGCAAATAGCATGCACTTAGGTACCTCCTCTGTGATACTCTCGGTTATAGCATCGATAACTAAGTTAACCAGTATAACTACATATTTTATTCTGATTCTCTATAACTCCATATCTAATAAATAAGGTAATTATGATAACCACTCAATGTTTTCAAATTATGATTACAAGGAAGTTACAATCTCTCAAATTCTTCCTACCATATCTAACAACAAATTAATTAGGTCCAACATCAGACTCCACTTAACTAACTCCAACAGTCAAGAAATCTAATTAGTCCAGTCAACGAGAAGTTCATTACTTAATTCGAACTTAAAAGCCTTAATTCTTCAGTCAAGTTCAGTGGCTTCCCTTTCGACTAGAAACATGAGAGAAATAATACAATCAACTCTCTCTTTTCGATTACCACCCCGGAAGCGACGTTCGCTAAGAATTATGTGTAGTGATCGTGAGTTGAAATCTCAACCCACCATCGAGCCCGATGTCGCCCTAGACAACATGCTATGACTATGGCAAGTGGGGCTCCCAACGAAAACTTTCTACATCCATAAAAATTCGAACTCGAGACATTTACTTAAGCGACGAGAAAACTATCCATTCCACCCCAAACTCCCATTGGTACAATCAACTCTTAATTGCTTCATATATGATCATGTGTTAATTTCCATGAAAACACTATTGTGCAACGTAGCTTTTCATCATCACTAGGAGTTGGCAATGGGTCATTGTCATTGCTATCAATAAAACAAAATTTCTATCCAAAATGATTTTTTTAGGACTATCCAAAATGATATCCTAGAGACCTTTTTCTCCGGCGAGTTGAGTGCCAACCACCCTAGCATTCCGACTAATCCAGTCTCACCAGTCAGAGCATAGGCTTATGGTTATTCCAAAACTCGATCCCGAAATTACTAGCACGTTAAGACAAAGCCCTGCTACCAGTTGCACCTACAAACAATTTGATCGTGTACAAAATACAGAATGAAGAGAAAAATAGCCATAATCACCATTGTTGAGCAACAAAAATTTATTACCAATGTTCTAATCTCACAAATGCCTAAGACATGGATGGTAGAAGGGTTAGAGAGCGCTCACTGAGCCAGTAACAATAAATACTGTGAGCCAGATAATTTCAGATGCTCAGGCCACATATCGTACGAGAATATTACGCTGACAGAAGTGCATGATGCTAAATCTTCTTTCTTGTCACCTTGGTATCAGCGATCAGAGACCTGACACACAGTCGAGGCTTGGTGGAGACGAATTCAAGTGGAAGAACGGATACTCCAACCACCAAAGATCCACTTGGGAGTCCCGAAACAGGCAGCAGTTCTACAAGCACAGTCACCTGAAATTTTGTTGAGGAATAATGAATAGATCTGGCATTGTCCGACACATCAGAGAATAATCAAAGAAAATTTACATGTAGATGCGCCAAACTTGCAGATGATCAATGACACTATAATGGTGGTTCAAAAGGGCATACAAGTGCTATAAATAAGATTGACCATGAGTTACTCTAGGTTTCCAACTATATTGTAACCTTTTTTTTTCCTTTGAAACGGATATTGTGAACCTTCATGACTTGAACAAAGCATATGTCTCAACATTGGGATGAGGAAATAAAGTTGTTAAAATCAGACAACTGAAATATGTTGAAAATGTTCATTTTTTGTGAATTCACACATGCCCAAACTAATTCAAAAGAAGGTTTTAACTGCTCCCTCTTGACATCTTTCAAGAAAAAAATTATATTACCTCGGGACATTTAAGATCCACAACTGAATTGGTTGCAATAGATTTAACTGCTCCTGCGACAACCTTAAAACAAGTTTCACGATCCAACAAAGCAGGTTTTTCAGCAGTTTTGGAAGCGCTTTTCTCGGTCTTCTCCGTCACATCAAAGCCTCTTCTGTTATATCCCACAGCAAACTAAGGTGGAAACTGGATGATTATCATACTAGCAGATGAACTAGAAACATTCAACTTTTAAGGGACGAGTAGGAACCTTGGAAAGTTATATAAAGTAAAATTTCCAAGCTAAACAATATTAGTTCTTACGAAAGACCCATAGATGAAATATGAGGTCAAATCCTCAAAACAAAAAGAATGCAATCAAATTATCATTTAGTTCAAGTCATTCGCATGTCTAACAAAACAAAGCAATAAAATGAAAGAGCACATGAACGATAAGATCATGAACATTAAATAGTAAATGCACATTTGGAATTAATAAAAAAGTAAAAAAAAAAACATTATTATACAACATATAAATTAATACTTGACTGACTCCGCATGCGAGTGAGATTAACAAATATGCATGATGAAAATCTGGAAATATGTGATGTTTCAAATACTGTAGAACAAAACCTGTTAAGATAAACTAGAGAATTCTAAATAAAGTTAACATTAAGAAAGCCTACCTTGATCGGTCTATCAAGCTTATCTCGTTCATTTCCGAAGTGCTCTTGTACAAGTTTGGAGACAGTTACATGCAGATCTTCTTCAGTAAGAATACAAGTTTCTTGAATTGGAAAGATACGATTGCACCATCTGCTCTATGAGATTATAAAAACCACATTAAATGCATTGTTCATTTATTGAAAAGATAATTGATATTAGCAAGTTAAATAGACAACATTAAACATTGTTGTGTTTTGATCAGACATAAATCTAATACAAGGGATCCACTCACATGGAGTAACAAAGTGCAACTCATAGTTTATGTCAAGTCTTGATGTTAATGCTTCAAACAACCATTCTAGACATGGGATTCAAAGTGCTAGGTTATACTGTTTTCTGCTAATATAAAATGACTCCTCTGAAGCAATTGGTATGCAGAGAAGTAGAAAAGAAAGCTTAAGAACGCTATGTCATATTAAAAGTTTATTGAAAGCATCAACTGGCGGGCAACATCTCTTCCAGTAATAGAACATTGAATTCAAAATTCTCAGAAGTTTCTATAACAAATTTCTCAAACAAGGTAGCCAACCAGCTTTTCAGCTATAGTATAAAGTAGGTAAGGAAATAATATTAAGTTGTCTGCAGATTGACTCTGGTGAGTTTACATGACAAGTATAACCATCCAATAAATAAGGAAAAGAAAAAAAATCCAATATATTAAAATTGTGAATTACAGATCGCATTAACAGAGAAAAGGACACAGACAGTTACACCCTATAATACAAGACAATGGTATCATCCACTCAAGCATATATAACAGAAGGGTGTATATAACCATGAGCACGAATGATTGGAGTCTAATATGTGAAATGGAATATTATTTGCCATAGATAAGAAAAAAGGCACCAGCACAACAACAAATTTATTTTATTTGCTGCAATGAATTTTTTTTTTTTTTAGGAGAAAAAGGATGACCAACCATCTGGTTGTCCTCCAGTGCTGCAATGATTAACAATCAGCAGAAGTTGTGATAACCAATGCAAACATTAAAAGTAATTTTATCATACATGAAAACGTATACATGATAATAATGTTACTCTACTTGAGCAGAGTATTTGTTTTTTAGCAGTTCAAACAAATTGTAAGTAGAAGTCGTAACAACAAATTGTAAGTACCATAAAAGATGTTTCTTTAAACATTTTTTTTAATGGCCATAAAAGATGTTACAGATTGCCTAGCAAAACAAATATATTTTACTTCCTTAAACCAACTGTGCCTTACACATAAATTAAAATTTCTACTACAGAAGGTCACCACAAGCAACTTACAGAGGCCCTTTTATCTTTCCATCCTGCACAGAGTGAAGTACATTCGAAAATACATCCACTACTTTGTGAAAGTCACTTCCAGGAAATGTGAAGAGTAGCAGTCCACTTCTTGTAAGCTTAACAAGCGACAGATTAAGACAAGAATATGCTTTTTCATCTCCTTCTTTAGAAGCTAAAATAGCAGTATTATCTGTTCAAAAAAAACATGAATGTGACCAACCTCTTCAAAGGGCAAAAAAAAAATCAAAGGCCATAGTTTTTTTTTTTAAAAAAGGAACAAAAGCCTGAGATAATATTTACAATAATACGTATAGATCTGGCAACATATCTACGATTGTCCTACCAGAAGGCTGCAAAAATATGGTTTGGCTACCTGCATTTTCTACATTGTCGACTCCTGTTGCATCTGTGGAAGTACATATTCTCCTTCTCTTTGCAAAAGAAGTTGTAGCACAAGGTTGTAAACCTTCAATTATTTTGCTGCTATCAGAGTCAACAAACTGCAGAAGAATGCAAAGATCCATGTATGTACTTTCATAAAACTATGAACTTTTAGGATGCTTCAAGTGGAAAATAATTTGAGGGAAATCAGTGAAAAAATAATGTTAAAAATAAGATAGAAACTGAATGTTGTAGGGGAGAAAGAGGATCCTTTTTTTCATAATGGTAGGATCTCAATTTATAGAGACGACAACAACAACAACAACAACAACAAAGCCTTATCCCACTAGGTGGGGTCGGCTACATGGATCATACGACGCTTGATCCATGTTCATAAGATTCGACAGGATTTTATGCTGACTATCGGGGCCTAACACAACCCTCCTCCTTTATCCGGGCTTGGGACCAGCTATAAAATATAGGCGGAGAGAACCACAAATATTTGTATTGCGTGGCATATCAACTAAAGAATAGTTTTTAATTTAGACAGATAATATGAAATATCTAATTACAAAAAAGAAATATACAAACATGACAAAAGGTCTTTTGGAGGCAATACGATGAGAAGTTTTCTGCAAGTCGCAAGCATTGTAATGCACGGAGAAAGTTCAGGCTATGAAGTTTTGGAGGCTATGATGTTAACGAAACAACCTCTCCTATATGACATTCTAAAAAATCAGAAAGATCTCTTCTAAAAAAAAGAGAAACAAAAAGATTTGGCTAGAATGGACACACATTATTGTTGCACCTGCTACTATTAACTGTCTGCTGTCATGCTATGCACTAAGAAAGGATGTATTGTACTCTATTAATCAGCTTTTGAGAAACATATGTTTTTACTCTTCATGTGTTGTTTATTCTATCTTTTCATGAGCTTTAATATCATCATATTATACCTAGAGCGTCACTCTCACTCTAGCAATTTGTCAACTCCGTTCTTAACATGTTCTAGTGAATAATAAGTCGAATCACATCCACAGTCATATTTTTATATTTCAAAGATCTCTTGAAATTCCTCCACAGATAAATAATATTTCTGTAAAGTTGTTCCTGATAAAGAAAAATAATTGACATGCGAGACTCAGAGAACCAGAACTAACCTCTTTGAGAAGGGAAATAGCTTCCTTTGTGGCACTTTTCTCACGTTCTAGGAAGAGAAGGGTTTGTTACACTTATGAAAATAGAAAAAATCATTGAAAAAGGAATAGAATGGAGAAAGTGAATTTATTACATTGGGACTAAAACTAGAGATACAGAGGTTCATAAAATCTAATATGGAGGGAATAAAAAATTCTACAGTGGAAAATAGAAAAGGTGACAGATTCCAATTTCATTGTTAGAAGTCAAATATTGTACAAGGTCAGAAAACTTATATATTTATAACAAAGAGAAAGATGGATGACCGGAAGTCCATAGATCCGTTTTGTATAAGGCTGTAAGGCCATCATGTTTATCAGGGACGGACCCATGTACAATTGGAGGGAGGGGGGGTGCATTTTTCGGTTACCCCCTATATATATATATATATATATATATATATATATAAGAAAAAATAAGTTGGCTCCCCTAATTAAAAGAAAATAATAAGCTTAGAAAATATTTAGATATAACATCTAAAATTTTAATACTTGACCCTCTTAAATTAAACTGAAATTTATTAAATTAATTTTGTTTAATTTTAATTTAATATTTTATTAGTAATTAGTTAATGTTTTATTTTTATAATATTATTTTGGCCCTCTTAAAACTCCTGAGTTCATCCCTGATGTTTATAATACTTATAAATCGTTAAGAATAACATAGATGGATGGCAGTACCGTCATCCTATTTTCTCTCAATATGCATATATACACACACAAAGAGAAAGAGAAGCATGAATTCAGTTTCAAAATGACTATGTGAGTAAACATTCCAAAATACATTAAACTGATGGTTAGAAAAATAAATGTTAGGTACTTTTTAAAAAAAATAGTAAATATCGCCAGGGACGGAGCCAGGATGAGAACTTAGGGGGGCCAAAGGTAGAGAATAAAAATCGATAAAATGTACACACACACATATATAGGGGTGAAAGTAGTTCGGGTCAAGTTTTCGAAACTACTTTTAGAGTCAATTATTAAAATTAAAAAAAACACCCTAATTTATTAAAAATTATCTTAAATTATATTTGGGCCCCTAGTTTTCGATTTTTTCGGTTCAGTATTTTCGGATCAGATAGATTTTTCAGGTTGGTCGAGTTTTTCTTATACCCATATATAAAACGAATAACATTTTTTAACCAAATTAAAAATATAAATTTATTATTTTAGAAGATAACTTAAAACTATAAATCTTATTTTATTTTTATTTAAATCTTTTTTTGTTATTCATCATGTATATCTTTTTTTTTGTGTTTACCATGTTAAAGAATTATATATGTAACTCACATTTTATTACTTAACTAACTAATTTAATTTGTTATAGAAAGAAATCAAAATTATTGATACATATGTTATATATTCATAAATACACCTAATAGTATAAATATATTATAAACATACACATATATTCTCTCATAAATATAATAGCATATTATAATTATGTTATGTTCACAAAATCAGGAAGAATCTTATTATATACTATATATATAATATTTCAAAAAGTTAAGGGGACTTAATATGTTAATTTCACAAAATTTAGGGGGGAGGGGGGCCTTACTATATATATGATATACAACAACAACAAAGTCTTATCCCACTAGGTGGGGTCGGCTATACTATATATATGATATATATAATAATAATATATATTAGTATAGTATATAATATTTCAAAAAGTTAGGGGGGGCCAAGGCTGGCTCCGTCCCTGTCGCCCTTCAAACAAACACCATGACCATAATGTGTGCTCTAAATAATAATCTGTTTTGTTTCAAATAATAATAATATTTTGTGCTCTTAGATTGTTAAGCTTAAATGCGTTTCCATATCAGTGAAAATACAGGAAACATTTCAGGGATCATTTGGAATGAGAAACTAGTAGCCAATTCACAAATAAGGTTATTAAGCTTCGCATCTTAGCATCATCAACCAGCCCAAGACAAAAAAGAAAGAGAGATACATTCAAGAATATAACAATTGGAGACAATTCATACAACAGTGAGCTACTACTTATCATGAAAAGTTAGCTTTAATATTTCTTTTCCTTTGAAGGGGCTTTCTTAAAGTCATAGTATTCTGATCTTATTCTAGAATCTATCAAAAGTGAATGTTTAATTGCATAATGGGCATCCTCAAAATGATGCACAATTAACTTGTTAGTGGCAGTGCCAACTCATCTAATGCAAAAAAAGATGATCCTTATGTTTACATGACAAATGAGATTTTTTTATTTGACATTGTACAAATTACTATTTGCTTCCATTTCTGACATGTATTGAAAATTGTGCTTCCAATCAACTTCATATATCAAACACAACGATGACATCTTCAAATAAGTTGTCGTAATCATCCTGATTCAGACATAAATTATTATCAAAGTACGACTTATCACACTTAGATTGACTTGCTCTTATGTATGACCAAAAAATTCAAATTGAATGAATACATTATCAGCCATTAAAATTAATACAAAGCAACAACAACAACAACAACAACAAAGCCTTATCCCACTAGGTGGGGTCGGCTACATGGATCATACGACGTCATTCCGCTCTATTAGTAACATTCGTTGATCCATGTTCATAAGATTCGACAGGGTTTTACGCTGGCTGTCGGGGCCTAACACAACCCTCCTCCTTTATCCGGACTTTATTAAGGCATAAAATTAATACAAAGCAGAAAAACAAAAATCAAATAATACAACTACAACAGACAATCAATTTGAAGAAAATAATCAATCATTTTACTTGACAATATATCCGCAACCCACTCACCAATAGCACCAAAGTTGTTGAAACTACAGAGTGAACTCACAAATATTATTCCATCATAAGAAATAAGCATTCGACAATTGATTCACAAATTAATATTCAAAACAAAATGGAGGATTTCAATGTATAGTCATTGTAGACCATTAATGTGAAAGGTATGAGAAATATACAGTGATAATAACCCATGCTATTTTGGTGGCATCAATCTGAAACCCACAGAAGACTAGCATGAAAACAAGCCTAAACTCTACCGTAGTTTTTTTTTTCTTTTTGACGAAATAAACTCCACAATAGATTAAGTTCAGCAGAAAAAAAAACTTCAAGATCGAGTATGTAAATCATGAAATGAAATAGAAATGAAGAAAGTAAAAAATATCTCACAAACTCTCCTCAATATATATATATATATATATATCTCACAAACTATGATAATCAGCTCTGCCCTATTTGCCTCACAAACCCGAAGGATATGGCTTTTGGCTGTGGACACCAGGTGCATTTTTCTTTATTTCTCTTATCGAACCATTTCTTGCTCTCTCAAGACTTGTTAGATTTTACCTTTATGAGACTTGATTATAACCTTTTCGGGAAGCAGAAATGGGAAAAAAAATGTGAATAACTTGCTGATGGTCTTAATTCTTTTTCATGTGCATTTTGAATTTATTCCATGGATTCTAAAGTTTTGGAACTCCGCCTATGTTTTATAGCCGGTCCCAAGCCCGGATAAAGGAAGAGGGTTGTGTTAGGCCCCGACAGCCAGCGTAAAATCCTGTCGAATCTTAATCCATGTAGCCGACCCCACCTAGTGGGATAAGGCTTTGTTGTTGTTGTTGTTGTATATCTCTCACAAACGATTTCACTAATAAAGATCATACTTGGCAAATGGCTCGTGAACTAAGCAAGTCATTTCATAATATTGTCCCTCAAAGTGAAAAAAAAAATCTAAATCTAAATGTCACTCACGACCATAACAATTAAAGAAGTAACTGTCATAAGATTGTTCATTTGTGTGGAAAATACTCACCCAATCGTGTCATACGAGATAACACTCAATATATGGTTCAAAATTAAGTAATTTCGTTAAAAACCCTAATGAAATAATCATCGACCGAACTCCATTCTACGTGAACGGCAGAATCATGACGCAAAAAATATAGAAAGTTGCTTCTTTCATTGACTTAGAGAAGGCGTATGATCAGGTACCAAGGGATGTACTTTGGAAAGCCTTGCAAAAGAAGAGGGTGAGTGTTGCCTACATTAAGGTAATACAAGATATGTACGATGAGGCATTGACTAGGGTTAGGACACCCGCAGGTGAGACAAATGAATTTCCTATAGGAATTGGCCTACATCAAGGATCAGCTTTAAGTCTGTATCTATTTAACTTAGTTATAGATGCTATAATCGAGAGTATCACAGAGGAGGTACCTAAGTGCATGCTATTTGCGGATGATATAGTACTTTTAGCGGATTCAAGAGGAGAGATTAATACAAAATTGGAAATATGGAGAAATACGTTGGAGTCAAAGGGTTTTCGTTTAAGTAGGAATAAAACAGAATATATGCATAGCAATTTCACAAATAAACAACTTAGAGACGATTTGAAAGTTAGGCTAGGGGAGGATATAATTCCTCAAGTGACAAAGTTTAAATATTTAGGATCAATTATAAGACAAGATGGTGAGATTGATGACGATGTTAATCATAGAATTCAAGCTGGTTGGTGTAAGTGGAGGAAAGCCACTGGAGTTCTTTGTGATAGAAAAGTACCCAATAAAGTTAAAGAAAAATTCTATCGTACTGCTATAAGATCGGCAGTGTTATATGGTAGTGAATGATGGGTTATGAAGGGACAACAGGAACGTAAAGTGGGGGTAGCCGAAACGAGGATGTTGAGATGAATGTGTGGTCATACAAGATTAGATAAGATTATTAATGACCATATACGTGAACGAGTCGGAGTGGCTCCTATTAGTGAGAAAATGGTAGAGAATCGTTTGAGATGGTTTGGTCATTTTCAGAGAAGACCATTAGATGCGCCAGTAAGAAGAGTAGATCAAATAATCTGGAGTCCGATTAAAAGAGGGAGAGGGAGGCCAAGGCGGACACTTGGCGAACTAATAGAGCAAGATCTATTGGTGAATAATATACCGAAAGGTTTGGTTACTAATAGAGCGATCCATGTAGCCGACCCCACCTAGTGGGATAAGGCTTTTTTGTTGTTGTTGCTTCTTTATCTGTTTATATTCAACAAACGAATCATAACTTAAGAAAAAATCAGTAAATGCGACAGGAATGTACTAATAAACGCCACACAAATTAAAGAAATTGAACAAAAGGCGAGCCATTTGTGATTATGAAATATAGGAACTTCAAAGAGATGTCTGTAATTCTAGGAAGGGGACGAATACATGGGAATGAGAGGCGGTCTTACTGATGGGGCAGGTGATGAGGAAACCAGAACGAGATCGTTGGAGGAGGGAGGAGGGCGCAGCGTAATCGAAGCGTGGTAAATTGATGACCGCAGCATGCTGCTCCCATGGCGCCATGTCCTTCCCTTGCTCTTCCGTGCAATTAACATCCTCCCTAGCAGTTTTGCATCTGCCGTCGAGGGAGTCTGCTGCTGATCCTTCCTGTCCACCTCCTCCGTTCAGGGACGAGGGCAGCTCCTCCGCCATTACTGCTACTACTTTGTAAAACCCTAGAATTTTTTTCTTTTAATAGGTTCAGGAATTGGGACTGGAAGGTTTTAAGTGACATCTAAGAACATAGAGAATTTATTTTCAAACTAGTGAAAAGCCCCTTGCACTTTTGCAAATTTTAATTTATTATAGTATTTATTACTAAATAATTGTAAGAAATATGAGAATTTTTATATGTCTTTTAATTTTTTTTATTAAATAAAATTTTATATCTCTATATTAAGTTCAAAAAATATCAGATAGATTGCATGTGATATATTAACTAAAAAATTTTGATTGAAATATGTGACTGATTTAGTTTTCACAAATGTGCTTACAACAAAACTTATTCTAAGGTATAATGTTTAATTAAGGTCAACTTTATTTGTAAAAGATGAAATAAAATAAAATGTTCCAGAAAAAAATTAAAGGATGGAAAATATTAAAAAATGACATAACACAATAAATAATAATAGCATAATGCAAAAACGATAGTACATAATAAATGTAAAGAAAAAAAGATGTTGAATTAAAGAGAAGAAATAAAATAAAAATGGTCATATGGTTGAAGCACATGTAAAATAAATTGAAAGACCATACTTTTGGATATAAGGGAAGGAAGATAAATAAAAAAAATTGAATGGAAAGAGGAATGATGTCATAAATAATAAAAATAAATAAAACTTGAATAATTCAAATATATGGTAAAAATATGATGGAAATTACAATGAGCAAAACAAAATACATAATAAAGATTATATACAAGAATTGAAATAAAATTTCAAGTGAGAAGGAATACCTAAGATCGATTTTGCTAAATAGAAAAAAGAAGTAACATGAGGAAAAAGTAAAAATAAGAAATAAAGTGCAACTTATACATGTGAACCTTGCTTTTTCTCTTGAGCCTATGATCCTTCTCATCATCACCCTCCTCATAATGTGCATAATGATCTTTTGACTCGTGTTACTATTAGTTAATAATGGAAGAATTACATGCTCAAAAGAAACTAATTAAACTTACCAAGTTGCAAGAGATGATTCCATGATGACAGCTTCATGTATAAATGAAGATGAAAAAAAAAGGGGGAAGATGAAAAGAAGAAGCATTTTCATTAGTTTCTCAGATGGCAGGTGATTTTTTTATTAATATTAAGTAAATTGGAGCATTAGTTGGATGGAACAGGAGTTACACAAAAAAAGATAAAAAATAATGGAGGATGGAAATTACACAACAAGAGAAAATGAAGATGAAAGGTATAATCATGTGAAAATATTTTAAAAAAATTCAAAGCTTGAGCATGAAAATGATGAATTCCTTGTCCTTAGCCATCGCAATACAAAATAAGAGGAAGAACAAAAGAAGGCTTTTCTTATCCTCTTAATTAAGTTATAATGTATTCAAAATCGTCCTCTTAATTTCCTTATGTTTTTTTACAGTTGAATTGGAGCTCCATAGAGTCAAAGTGTGGATTGCGTTATTAGTCTACCTCGTAGATAACTAATAGTAAGGTGCATATTTCATTCTCTAGGTTGATGTCACAATGTGCTACGCTTTTATCGAGCCAAAAGATAGTTGATTATTTTACTATTTCTTCAAAATAAAAAAATATATTACGAGATATATTAAATATGGTTCAACTTAATTATATGTGACTATTGTGTTTTTGTAATGATTTATCCACCATTTTAACCCATCCATCCATTGTTAAAAAAACTAAAGGTAAATGCCATATCAGTCTATCAGAGAAGCCCCTGGAAATATATTAGTCCCTTGGGCAATTGGAATCTTGCATGTTTTTTTTAACGGCTTGATTAATAGGAAGTCTTTGTTGTCCGGAGGTACGAATCCAGTCAGGAAGTAGGGCAGAAATAAATTTTTTCTTAATCAACGTAATAATTTTACTAACATTCAAGTTTGAAACTCAACTCTACTATGTAGGGTGGGTCGGATCGATCCGCGAAACTGATGATCCGACCTGACCCAAACTAATTTGGGTCGGGTCGAACCTGATCCGACACGAACTCGACCCAATCATGAGTCGAGTACGAGTTAGAGTTTTCTAACCCGACTTGACCCGAACCGATCAGAGTGATCTAATTTTTTATTTTTTTCCTTTTTTTATTTAAACTTAAGCTTATAATTATTTTAAATTTTTTTAAAAATGAAATAAAATATTTTACTACATAAATAATATTAAATGGTTTAAACTTTCTTTTATGATTTAAAATAAATATTAAATAATATTTTTTATATCAAAAAAATATAAAATTAGTAAGAAAAAAATTAAAAAAGAGAATTGATTATCGGATTGGGTCGAATTTCCCTCCCCCCATCCCCTCACACCCCAAATAAAATAAAATAAAATAAAATAAACCCTTTGACCCAATCTGATCCGACCAAATTTAATCGAATCAGATTTGTTCCGTGAACACCCCTACTACTACAAGTCTTCAATTCACTCTTGCATGCTCCTTTAATCCTAGAACCTATTTCCGTGGGTTTGAAAGCTTGTGAAATAAACCATGCCCAATTTTTTTATTAAGGTAATACTCGTATTTGGTCATGCATTTACTAATTATCTAAATCAATTGGATTAATCCAACAATCTTTATTATTAATTGATCTGGCCGATTAATCTAACAATCTAATTATCTAAATCAAATTATCCAATTCAGGTTTTGTTTTAATGGAAACAATTCTTTTTAATTGTTGGGCCTTTAGAGTTAATTCAGCCCATTAAAAAAATAAATCTATTTAAGTTAATTAAACTTAATTAACTTGTGATAGTTTTCTTCTCTCTTGAATTGGTGCGGCAGTCCAATGAAGAAAAAAGTGATTTTTGTTTTTCCTTTTTGCCAAGCCGCCCAGAGCAATTGAAAAAGAAAAAAAGGTTTATTTTTCTTTTCTATGATCTAGAGTTGATTGAAAAAAAATAATTTTTTCTTTAGTCAACGGATAAACAAAAGAAGAGTCAGAGAGAAAAAGAGGACAGAGATTTCTTCTTAAAGAGCAAAGAATCAATAACAGAGCCAGATTGAGAGGATCTCTGAAGTTTTGTTAATACTACAATCACAGAGAATTGTAGTAATCATGTGATATTATTCCTACTGTTATTTCAGTATTTTTTAGAGAAAATTATTTATTCCAGTGAATTATTATTATTCGGATTTGGGCAAAAACCGAAAGACGTTGTACTCTATTCTTGAATTAGTGATATTGCTTTGTGATTGACCTATCATTTTTTTCTTCTCGTTGGAGGATTTTTTCACATAAATTTGATGTCTCTTTTATCTATTATTATTTTTCTTGTGCATCGTGCTTGGCTTATATTATTTGATTCACACATAAGAAGAGGGATTAAATTTCCAACAAGTGGTATCAGTGCGAGGTTAATTGGAATTTTTTTGTGTGAATTAAATGAAGGATAACTATTTTAACGGGATGATCAAACTGACATCGAATAATTATTTAATTTGAAAAGCCAGGATGGAGGACTTTCTTTACTACAAGGACTTGTTTGATCTCGTTGAATTAGGAGATAAAAAGCGGACAGAGAAAACTCATGAAAGTTGGAAAAAGATGCACAGAAAAGCTATTGAGATGATTAGACAATTTATTGATGTCAGTGTTTTTCATCATGTTGCTCAAGAGACATATGCACAAGTTTTGTGGAAGAAGCTACAAGTTTTGTGGAAATTGGTGAATTTGAAATTTAAAGGTGAAAATTTTATTGCTGAACACTTGAGTGAATTTCAGGAAATAGTAAATCAATTGGGAGCAATGAAAATAGTTTTTTATGATGAGATGCAAGGAGTAATGCTCCTGAGTTCTTTGCCAGATTCATGAGAAACTTTGGTGATAGCACTTAGTAATTCTACTTCTAATGGTGTGGTATCACTTACTATGATCAATGAAAAAACAAGGAGGAAGAGCATGGGAACAGATACTACACAGGTTCTTATCACAAAGAATAGAGATAGAGATAGAAGCAGAGAACCAAAAGACCGTGGCAATAATAGGTCACAGTCAAAAGGAAAAATTACATGTTATCATTGTGACAAAAAAGGACATATCAAGAGAAATTGTAGAGAGTGGAAGAAGCAACAAAATGAGAAGAATCACAAAGATACAAATGATCAGAGTACTACTACAGTGGCATCAGATGATGATCTATATTACCTTTCAAAAGAAAATGAAGAATGCAATGTCACAGACTCTTCAGTTGAGTGGATCATCGATTTAGGAGCTTCGCATCATGCAACTCCATTAAAAAAAAGCTTCAGTGTGTACAGGACTAGTGATTTTGGCACAATAAAGATGGGCAATAAGACAGTCTAAAATTGTAGGAATTGGAGATGTATGTATTCGAACATATGTTGGTTGTGAGTTAATTCTGAAGGATGTCAGACACATATCAGATTTACGTCTCAATCTGATTTCTCCTCGGCTTTTGATCAGGAAGGCTACTGTAGTCACACGGGTGATAGAAAGTGGAAATTGATCGAAGGATCCATGGTTGTTGCTAAAGGAAAGCTATCAGGTGTCTTCTACAAAACTCAAGTGAATTTGATTGGACAGTCGATTAATACGATAGAGGAAGAAGCTTCTCCAGATTTATGGTACAAAAGATTAGGACACATGAGTGAGAAAGGAATGCAAGTTCTGACGAGAAATTCTCACATCACTATTACCAAAGGTAAATTTCTGAATACTTATGATGACTGTCTATTTGGTAAACAGTGCAATGTGTCATTTGTGTCCAATTCTAAGAAGAAGAAAAATAAGTTAGATTTGGTGCAATCTGATGTGTGTGGTCCCATTGAGGTAAATTCTTTAGGTGGCAATAGATATTTTGTTACTTTTATTGATGATGCTTCACGAAAATTATGAAATTATTTTATGAAGATAAAAGATCAAGTATTTCAGATTTTTCAGAAATTTGGTGAAAAAGGAGATAGGCAATCATTTGAAGTATCTTCGCACAGACAATGGTGGTGAATATACGTCTCAAAAATTCAAAGATTATTGCGCAGAGCATGGCATCAGACATGAAAAGTCAGTACCTAATACTCCACAACATAATGATGTTGCTGAAAGAATGAATAGAACCATTTTGGATAGAATTAGGTGTATGTTGAGGATGGCTAATCTACCGAAGATCTTTTGAAGTGAAGCTGCGAATACTGCGTGTTATCTGATTAATAGATCTCCATCAGTTCATTTGAATTCAGATACTCCTGAAAAAGTGTGGACTAGTAAGAATGTGTCTTACTCTCACTTGAAGGTTTTTTGTTATAGAGTTTCTACACATGTGGGAAAGGAACATGGACAGAAATTGAATGAGAAGACTCAAGAGTGCATATTTCTGGATTATGGAGATACAAACTCTAATATAAGTTGTGGGATTCAGAGAAAAAGAAAATCATCAGAAGTAAAGATGTAATTTTTAATGAATTAGAAACTTTGATAGACTTCAGAAATCAAAGAAGTAAAGCAGTGATTATGTACGAACTTGAAAACAATGAGCCGGATACAGACGCAAATGTAAAGGATTTTGTGCAGGGGGAGCAAGATGCTACTCCATCTCGCAGATCTACAAGAGAGCGTCATGCTTCCACTAGATATCCAAGTTCTAAGTACTCAGTGATTACTGAAGAGGGGGAGCCAAAGACAAATCCAAGAAGAAAGCCAGAACGAGATGCCGGATTGACCGGCACGAAGATCAAGCGATGATTCTTGATGAAGGATCTCCTTCTCGTGGGCTGGAGGGGGAGATTGTTGGGCCTTTGAAGCTAATCCAGTCCATTAAGAAAATAAACCTATTTAAGTTAATTAAATCTAATTAACTTGTGGCAGTTTTTTTCTCTCTCTTGAATTAGTGTGACAACCACATGAAGAAAAAAGTGATTTTTGTTTTTCCTTTTTGTCAAGCCATCGAGAGTAATTGAAAAAGAAAAAGTTTTTTTTTCTATGATATAGAGTTGATTGAAAAAGAAAAAGAATTTTTTTTGTCAACGGATAAAGAAAAGAAGAGTCAGAGAGGAAAAGATGACCGAAAAAGAAGACAAAATTTTTTCTTGAAAAGCAAAGAATCAAGAACAGAGTCAAATTGAGAAGATCTCCGATATTTTATTGATACTACAATCATAGAGAATTATAGTAATCAGGTGATATTATTCTTACTGTTATTTCAGTATTTTTCAGAGAAGAATTATTTATCCCAGTGAATTATTATTATTCGGGTTTGGGCAAAAATCGGAAGGCGTTGTACTCTATTCTTGAATTAGTGATATTGCTCCGTGATTGTCCTGTAATTTTTTTCCTTCTCATTGGAGGATTTTTCTACATAAATTTAGTGTCTCTTTTGCCTATTATTATTTTCTTGTGCATGCTTGACTTATATTATTTAATTCATATATAAGAAGAGGAATTAAATTCTCAACAAAGTTACCTATTTGGCCGATTCAGTCATTTGGTTAAAAAATTGTTATAACCAGAATTAATTGTACGTAAAATGAAGTTAGGTTATTTTATTGTATGCAATGTTATTAAAACCAAACCGGACCAGCTGGTTCAACCGCGAACCGACCGGTGATCCAGTCCGATTAGGCATTCAAAATCGTTTTAGCATTGAACCGGCAAAACCGGTTGAACCGGACGGTTGAACCGGGCTGGTTCAATGCAGATTTTGAAAAAAAAATTAAAAAAATGATAAAAATAAGAAAGTTAAATGAGAAAAAAGGAAAGAAATATAAGGAAATTTAAAGATGAGGGAATATCATATGTATACAATTAAATAGAAATTGAGATAAAAAGATAAGTATTTGAAATTGAATAATATTAGAATAGAAACTTATCAAAGGACATAAAATAAAGGAAATAAAAATGAAAGTGTTAAAAAAAAGAAATAAGAATAATTTAAGATAAAATTTATTAATATAACATCTATCATCATTAAATAGTAGATATTAAATTATTAATAATTTATTTATATTATCATTATAAAACTTTTAATTAATAAAAATTATGTTATATTATTATTATTTTTATATTTTTAATAAGTTATATCATATAACTTATACTATATCTTTATAATTATTATAAATAATACTATTTTAATAAAATCCGGTTCAATCCGGTCGAACCGATCCAACCGCGACCCAGTGATGAGTCCGGTCCGATCGTCGGTCCGGTTCTGAAAACATTGGTTATATGGGATTATATTACTTGTTACATACTTTTTCAGTAAATAACATTCTTTTCACAATGTTCTTTAATATTGTCAACATTTGTAAATCTTGTTATCTAATCACATTTTCTATTCAATTATTTATTGCTTTTTCCCAATGTTATTAAAACCGGACCGGCCGGTTCAACCGGTTCAACTACGAACCGGCCGGTGATCCGGTCCGGTCAAGTGGCAAAACCCGTTTTGGTATTGAACTGGGCAAAACCGGTTGAACCGGTCAGTTGAACCGGTACAACCCGATTCAATGCAGATTTTAAAAAAAATTATAAAAAATGATATAAATAGGAAAGTTAAATGAGAAAAAAAGAAAGAAATATAAGAAAATCAAATGAGGAGAGAATATCATATCTATATAATTAAATAAAAATTGAAATAAAAAGGTACGTATTTAAAATTAAATAATCAAAGGGCATAAAATAAATGAAATAAAAAGGAAAGTGTTAAACAAAAAAAGAAATAAGAATAATTTAAGATAAAATTTACTAATATAACATTTATCATCATTAGATAGTAGATATTAAATTATTAATAATTTATTTATATCATCATTATGAAACTTTTCATTAATAAAAATTATGTTATATTATTTTTAAATATTTTTAATAAGTTATTGGTATAATATTCATATATTATATCATATAACTTATGCTATATCTTTATAATTATTACGAATAATATTATTTTAATAAAATCTGATTCAACCCGGTCGAACCCGATCGAACCCGATCCGATCAGTCCAATCATGACCTAGTGATGAATCCGGTCCGATCGTCGGTCCGGTTATGAAAATATTGTTTTTTCCTTGTTACGTTCAAGTTTGATTTTTATCCTTCGATCATGTGATAAATTATTATTCTATTTATTGTTTAAAGTATTTTATTGAATAGTGTATTTTTAAATCATT
The DNA here is from genome assembly GCA_030549335.1 of Pontederia crassipes. Classification (NCBI taxonomy): domain Eukaryota; kingdom Viridiplantae; phylum Streptophyta; class Magnoliopsida; order Commelinales; family Pontederiaceae; genus Pontederia; species Pontederia crassipes. The sequence continues at coordinate 68,505,832 of CM060194.1, read as the reverse complement.
ATTTTTATTTGAAAAAATGGTGAATTCACCGAACAACTAAAATTTAATCTTTTTTTAGAATGATCGTACAAAGATTTAAATTCATTATTATCCGACTAATATATATCGTTTATAATTATAAAAGTTGAGGCTTCCGACGAAATATTCTACAAATCATATGTTTGAAATTGGAGACCTGCAAAGACAAATTGCTTGCTAATTTAATAATTTTCTCATCGTTCAGGCCAATCCATCATGGCCGAGACCTTTATGATAATTTAATAATAATAAAAGCATGGTATGCAATGCGACCATTAAGGAGGGCAATTTGTTGGAAATTAATGAGACAAATAAGACTCCCACTGAAAATAGCTTTTAATTCATTTTTTTAATTTCATTAAATGAGCTACTGTTTAGTTAGCTCATTAATGAATCTCTTAATTAGCACCACATAGGGAATTAAAGGGATATATAGTTTACGGATTATCACCCCTCTTTTTTAATTTTGTTGGAAATGGATTAAAGGGAATTATCACCTGTTTGTCTATTACGGGCAAATAGTTTCGGTGGCACGCCATATATAGTTTCAATAATGTTGCATTGTGCCACCTGTGACTTCGGTGACAAAGACGGATGTGTTTGCTCAAGAAAAAGAAAAAGAAAATAGTTAGGAGATTTCACATATACATTAAATCTTATATATATATTATTAAAGTATTAATTATTTCTCTATTTCATTATAATATTTTGAATTATTTTCATAAACCTCTCATAAACTATCACTATTTTTCATATCTAACTTCAAAATATGAATTTAATTTTTCATATTCCTGAACTATTTTGAATTTTTCACTTTAATCCTTTCATTAACTTCTGTTAATTTTTCTATTATATTTATTTTTTATTTATAAAAATACTAAATTGTCAAATTTGTACAACTTCTCTAATACTTATGAAAAAAATTTAAAACTATCAATATTGAAGTTATTAGCATATTGTAAAGATTTTCAAGGTTAAAATAATATCATAAGATATCATTATTTAGTTATGAACAATATGAAATTAGTTGAGGTGTTATCATCTGATAAAAGAAAAAAAAATAATGGAAGAATTGCCAAATTGAGGGAAGCAAGAAATAAATATTTAGTGAACTATTTCATTATGATTAGATATATAATGAATGATAAATGAAAAAAAAAATACTCACCTACATTTGACTATTAAATCAACGATATCGACATAATAAATAGATTAGGGAGCCTTAAAAAATAGTGAAGGCATTGAACATGAAACTGTTTGTAACTATCACATCATTAAAAAATATATATTTAATTTACGTATTGTGAAGCGCGTGTTAAGCGGTTTTACACGTACTTTTTTTTTCAATATATTTCTTCATGAATAGTTTAAAGAATGATTGATAATAACAAAAATAGTTTTATAATGTAAAAAGTTATAGAAAATTATTATATCTAGGATAATAATATGCATAAGTTTGTAGAATTTTTTAAATGATGAATATAATTATTATTGATGATTTGAATTATGTTTTTATTATCATGAAGGATTATCTAAATTATTAATGAAGAATTATACAAAAAAATATGTGTAAAATCATTTGACACAGATTTTAATATGAAAAATATTTGGCACGTACGTTAAATCCATATATATATGAAAAAAAATAATTGTGCTATCCCTTAGGAGGCATCATCATTCGATTCGTTTCATAATGGATGGTGAATCAAATAATTGTCCAATTAATTAAGCCATCATTTATCATAAATTGAATGATGATTAATAGAGATGTACATATAATGGTGCTACCCATAAAAAAGATAGTACAAACATTATATATATACGAGATTAATGGAGGTGCAACACCCCTTACTCTGTGTAACGCCTAAATCTCGACCATTGGATCTAGCCAATGGTCCAGATTAAATCGATCTGATGTCAAGAACGGCGGCAGTGGAGGTCAACAGTCGGTGGCGGCGGTGCAAGCAGGAACCACAAACCGGCGCAGATTAGGGTAGATTGATGATGGGTCGACACGAATCGAGGCAGATCGACGACAAAACGACATAGATTGACGACATGGCTGTACGAATCGGGGCAAATCGACGGCAGGCAGCACGGATCGATGGCATGGCAGTGCAGATCGACGACGGAGTGGCACGGATTGGGGCAAGGGCAAGAGAGTGGAGGACGAAGGGTGCGATTGGAGGAAGCGACGACAGAAGGGAGGAGGGGGGGGGGGGGAGAGAGAGAGGATGCATGATTAGAGCACTTGTAGGTACGTTGTCGACGATCGGAGGGGAGGAGGAGGTCAGAGATCGACGATGGGCTCGACAACGACTTGATCTAGGCTCGACGATGGTGGGATTTGGGCTCAACGATGGCGGTGATCGGAGAAGAGGAGGTGATCGATCGATTGCAAGGGAATCACTTGCAGGGAAGTGCTCGATGGGCTCAGCAGGATCTAGATCGAGGGTGACGGCACATATCGAGGACGAGGTCGGAAATTGGAGGAGAGAAGAGAGAACGGCGGCGACCATCAGAGGAGAGAAAGAGAGCGCGCGAGAGAGCATAGTGAGCACGAGAATGAAAATATAATATCAACTGTGGATGGAAAATGAGCGGTCAAGATTGAAGCATTATGCAGTGTTTTACAACTCGCCCAAGGGGAGTTACACCTCCATTAATACCTATATATATATATATATATATTTTGTATCGGTGGCTTAAGGGCAACATTACCGCCATAACGTGGTGTGTGTGAGTGGCGCGACTCGTGATTAAAGATGGCACAAAGGGTGCCGTCATGTTCTGGGACTGGACTCACATGTTGGGTGCCATATGCCATATGGTGAAGGGTGGTGCGCAGCGCCCCTCTGCACAGGCAGAGAACCCTACTATCATGATTCATGACTGCACTCCTAAATCAAGTGGCCGAAAAGAAAAAAGAAGGAATACATAAATTATATATCAATTAAATCATACCGTTTACTTAATATTAAATTACCTAACAAGAATGCTCGGTACAATCCTTAACCTCTAATTCTAATATAAAAAGATATTGCAAAATAGTGCAGGAACCTTAGTTTAATTTTATTTTATTTTTCAAGTTATTTTGTCTATATCTGTGTTACAATTTTAATAATATTTTGTACCTTATATGTTCGCATTAAAACATATGACACTATTTTTCGTTGTTTTTTAAATTGAGCAGGGAGAAAACGAGCCTAGTAAATAAAATAAAATACTTTGTGCCCTACTGAAGTTGGTTTGGGGGGTCACAGTCGCGAGTATGTAAGTGAACATAAATATTCTTGGATATATACAACACCAAACAGATTTTAATCGTGCATATATAAGGATCAGTTAATATCTTTTTCGTAAAAAAAGGCAAGTACTTATTAGCAAAATAATGTATTTTTTTTTAAAAAAAGAAGAGAACATTTGTGTGGCACTTTGTATTCTAACAATTATATTTTAAATATATGTTTCTATAAATTATAAAAAAGAACAGAGAAAAAATGAGCAGCACTATGTATTTTGATTATTAAATTTTAAATTCACAATTGTGCTATCATATAAATGCACTTTTATATGAATCGAATTTATTGTATATATAATTTTAATATATAATGGATCAAATTTGCAGATTTAAAATTAGATGGCTACGTCAACAAAATGATGAATGACAAATTTATTAAATCCCAAAGAAAAATAGCAAATTGAAAAGTATATTCAAGGAATATGCAGTAGTTAATTCAGTAAGTTTCCAATTTTCTATCAGGAGATGTTGTTAAATTTGTCTTTTAAGTTTGGAGTCAAGGAAAGGAGTAGGGATGGTATATCCCCGCCTCTGTGGGCTGTAGGGAATTCTTAATCGGGGTTCCGAATTCGTCGCAACCTTTTTTGAGGATTGAAACAAGATGGATTATTCTCATTCAACATTTAAATTTTTTATTAATAATTTATTAAAATTATCAATCATTAAATTAACTATACTACATTTCAATAGTTCATTTAATCATATATATATATATATATATATATATATATAATAAACACTATTTTTTTTCTTTCTTCCTCCTTACCCTTAACATCACTCACGATCTCTCATCTCTCAGGCCCGCCAAGTTCAAACGGTTGGAAATCAACCCCTTCTCTTTTGAACTAGTGACAACAAATAGTCGAATCTCCACAGCCTTGGCACCCGAGCTTCCTTCATGCCTCCGTACTCTTCATACGCCACTACGCCTCGCGTGCCAAGCCCGACTTCAACGCTAGCCCCAACAACCCCATCGTGCAGGCCGACAATGACAGGTGCCGTTGAGGGCCCTCCAATATGCCGAAGAACATCATCGATGACATGCACCCCTGCACGTCTAGCCCGAATACATTCATTGCCCTTTGTAGCCCCATCGATGTGGACATGGAGGTCGGAGTCGCTGGCGAGGAGGGCAGCGTGGAGGTTAGTGACGAAGGAGGAATTGAGCGTAGTAGGGCGATGAAGAGGCCTCGATTGACGGATCCGATGGTGGAAAGCTCATGTTAGACCACGATGATGGTGTGGGGAGGAGTAAGAATTCATGGCTCGTCGAAGGAGGAGGTTGCACGACCGACAGAAGAGGCTACGGAGTTTGGGGGAGGACATGATGCTCACTGGAGGAGAACGAGGAGTGACACCCTGTTTGAACGGAACTGACAAAGGATGATGAAGAGGAGGAATGCTTGGAAAAGGGAGGAGATGATGACGTCATCATGGTGAAAGGGGAAGATCGGCATAGGAGAAATGTTTGGGGGAAGATCGATAGGGGATCGAGTCCTTGCACTGGAGTCTCCGAGTCAGGGATGAGGAAGAGAAATATATATATATTTTTACTTATTCTTGAAGAAGAGAAAAATAGTTTTCATGTTGCTATCATTTTTTAATCTGATTTGAAAGAAAATATGATGAAAATATATTAATATGTCAAATAATTTAACTATCCTCAAATTTATGATATTATTATTATTATTATTATTATTATTATTATTATTATTATTATTTAATAAGAGCATAATTATCTTATAGCATAAATTTTTTTCTTTCATTTTTCTCCATTCAAACATCATTAAAGACTTGTTTCCTTCTTTTCCTCTTTTTCCTTCCTCCTTTTTTCTTCCCTTTAATTTTTCTTCCCTTTTCTTTCAATGACCACATACACAAACAAAGTCTAAATTATCAGGAAAAGACTTTTTCCATACCTTTCTAATTTCGTTTTCTCACATTATTTTGAAGCCTTCATTAATGCGACTAATGGAACCCCCATGAGTGGCAGTCCCCTTTACATAAATGTATGACATGACTCATGAAGCATAAGAAAGGGAAACTATGAGGTAATGACACAAATCCGCCCCAACACACTTTGGGCCCCCCATATCTTAGTCATCTGCGTTGGCACCTTGCTGCTCTCCATCCTTGACCTCGTTCATTCCTGCTAGAAAAAAAAACATCAAATTAAATAGCAATTTTAGTAGTACAACAATTTGTAATTAAAAAGAAATTAATAATCAAGCATATATAAAATGCATATGAATCTTTCAACAATATATAGTTGAACTTGAATCGATCGATCGGATCGTTTATGGCGTCTACGTATATAAAATGTTATCATAGTGTGAGCCGAATTCAATTGACAACCAACTGGTCCACCGCGTTGGAAGTTGATTGGGTACAAATTCGAACCTAATTTTGATAAGAAGGATCAAGTCGTATCGTGATGCATGCATTGCACACCTACCACATTAATTTCCTCTCAAATCTGCATCACGGTGTGTTTTCTTCCCACTCTTGAGTCTTAAACGTGCCATGTTCCAATTGCTCCTTTGCTTCATTAGTTTGGCCATCAATGACCCGGACACATGGCGCATATTTTATGCTTGTATGATAGTTTAGCAGGACCCCATGTACAATGTATACCACATCAAATGTTTAAATGACACCTGTCGACATTATATTACGCGCATTTACCTAGGAACAAACATCTTGTTCTTATTTTAATCATGTACTAAACGCTACGGAGAATAAATTTTTAAATGCAATACTTTATGCATAATTAATTCTTGTTGATAATATATTTAGTTTAACATAAGGTAAGATTAAAGTAGTAATATTTTTATATTATTAAAGAATGTTTATATTCTTGTTGTGAAAATAAAAATTTGTGGGCAAAGATATTTTTAGATGTCTATTATGTGCTAGTAATTATCTTATGCAAGCAAGCATGCATGTTATGCACATAATATGAAAAAAAAGATAACATATGTGAGGACTTTGGTGAAATAAGACAAAATGGAAAGTAACAAACGTGATAGTGTGTGTATATATACTATTCTACAAAACAGGATAAAAACTCATGAGTAGAGCTAGAAATGGACAAATTTTTCATTAAAAGAATTTAACTTCATGAGTAGTGTCATATTAGGAGTTAAATTATTCTATTAAAAAGCTAGAATAATTTATTCTTGACTCAATTTTCTAAAAAAAAAATTAATTCATAAAAAAACCCGCTCTTATTTCATGGATAGTTATACATCTACCGAACAGAGTAGTGTAGTGTTTCTATCACCAGTCACTACAATCGTCACATAAATATGGACGGCTCGGCGAAAAATGCTCCTTTTTCTTTTTTGATCGGTTGGCATTCAATGCGATGGATGTGACTCGTGCAATATGCGTGCAGTGAAAATGCATCAATTATAGCCCGACTATTTCCAAAAAGAAAAAGAAAAGAAAAAGAAAAGTCTAGAGGACATATTTAAAGAAAGTTACCTTTAATTTATGATATTTTCTGTTTCCTTTTTTTTTGTATTTCATCATTACTATTTTTTATTGACATAAAAAACATGTACGCTATATATGTTGGAGAAAATATTTCCCTCTCTTTGGAGGAAAAATATTTTCCTATAACCGACAGCGTATGATGATATGTTGAAAGTTAGTTGAGTAAAAAAAAAAATATTTGTTAACTTAATTTTTGTTATAAAACTAATTAAATATAACAGCATATGTTATTTCTTTCCACTAAATCATTGTCTCCTTGTGGTGTAAAAGATGGAGAACTCCATCATCTGATAAATCTCGTGCGCACATTATCTTCACCTAAACACAAAGGACAAGAAGTCGATTTAGATATCATGTTCGCCACTTAATTGGACTAGTATGATATTTGCTTCTCATCTATTATTTTATTTGATCGTGATCAACATGCACAGTTAGCATATTAATTGTTATTGTTTAACCAGCTGTCCCTTGGCATTGTATATATAGGTGACAACTTTAGCCAACTTTTTCCGTAGTTAACTTTAATTAAAAAGCATGCAGTCTCTTTCTCTGTACTTATCATCGTCCTCCATCCTCAGCCTTGACTTGCCATCCCATCAGTAAATTCGGTATCTAAGAGAGAGAGAGAGGATGTAACTTGGTCACTACATAAAATAATTGTGTCATTTTTTAAAGGATATATCTATAGGTCGCAATCACTTTGGTAACCCTTCATTTTCCATTGGATTATTATAATATAATAATTACTGTATTAACAATTAGTTCGAAATACTGAATTATTCGTGCAAGAATGTCCAATCATCATTTTGATCACTTCCATGCGCCCTCAATCATATGGGCCATCCCTTGCCCATTCCATTTCTTACAAAGAATATATATCTATTTATTCCGAATTGGTTCTTGTTTTAGTTTGTTTATATTATTCTTTTTTGTTTCTATCCAAAAGTTGTGTGCCACTTGGTATATATCTAATGTCTTGCAACTTGCAAGCTTATCTTCAAAGAATATTTTTCAAATGAACATAAAAAATATGAGATCAATTCTTGGCCAAATAAATAAATGACGAAACGGTTTTCAACTACAAGCTAGGAGAATAAAAATAAGATAAATACTTTTACCAGCAAGTTCCCAATATATTACCACCTTTGCAACTACATATGACTGCAAGATGCGTGAAATGTGTCCCCTGTAAATTTTGAGGGACAAGCGAACCGTAAATAATCAAGTGACATGAGAAAAAATGAAGAAGAATTTATGAAGTTGTACCCTCTCAACAAGGCACCACATCAAAGCCGAATAATTAAATCGAAGTTGTTGTATTTTTACTCTTCCCGGACACTTGTTCGCATATTGTTCCTCACATATAAATTTAGTTTGGTTCCAAACTAGAAGTGGAATTAAGCACTTGTTATTTCTTTATTTCCTTTCACATAAAAGAACCAAGAACATTAATTAGCTCAATCTCCATCCCTTCCACATCTCAAAATTTTCTCTTTCAATATATGCACCTTTTTTTTACTTGTCAACTTAACTTTTTTTTTTGGACTCGCACCGTCCATAAGTTATTTGTTGTTCTCTTTTCTTCAGGGTCTCATCAATATATGTAAGCTTATATATATATAAATATATAATGTAAATGGTGAGTGATGCACAGCAAAAGAATTGGTTGAAACGAAGCTTTCATCCATAAAAGCAATTAAGGGACGCTGCGAGAAACCACAGAGAAAGCAACCCGCCCCTAATAATCTAATATCTTGTTGCATTGAACAGGTCTCCACACACGTCAAATTAGTTTCTTATCACAACCATGCAGCACATCTTGGCTGCTCATGCATTAGCCATCCACATGATCCATCCGTGGCTCCTTCAAAACCCTTGTTGGATTTGTTCTTTCTCGTCGTGCGCCCGCCAACGGCCTGTACGTGTTGATCCGTTCGGTCCATGCGTTGACATCATGTAATTTTCTATCATTCTATGTCGATTTCGATCGTATTACGTTGTCTTTTTCCTTCAACTCTGTGTGGAATATATTGGTGAAGACGGTAAACGTGAAAATAAAAGAGAGCTTGAGGCGTCTATTTAATGGTTCTCTCGCGGTGTCTACCACATTGTTGGACTTGGACATCAAGGTCGCTCGGTAGAGGACGGGAGAAGAGCAGCTGTAACCACGTAAAGTTTTCAGCGGAAGGTCTCGTCGGGGGCATGCTTCCTGTGAGCATCGCCGGCGCCGGCGCCTCGTCCGGGAAGGCCGAGTTCTTCGTCGGCCTGCGGTGGTTCACCTCTCTCCTCCTCCTCTTCGCCGTCACTATTCCGTGCACCGTGTTCCTCCAGTCCGCCGGACCCACCCAGCTGCCTCTGCTCATGTCCATCAGCTGGAGCGTGCGGCCCAGCGACGTGGCGCCGGCGGTCGTGGAGCCGGCGATCGTGGAGCCCGCGGTTGTGGAGACGGCGATCGTGGAGCCGACGGTCGTGGAGCCTGCGATCGAAGTTGCTGTCAACAGCGTCCGAGAGCAGCCCGCAGCGAGCTCCGCTCCTCCGCCGCCTGTGGTGGCAATGGTAATGCGCTACTCTAAGAACTCGAATCAAAGATCTGTTTACATGAAAATGATTAATTCTTCAAGCAATTCATTGGGTTTTCCTCAATTGACCGTACTTTCTTACAATATTGCATACAAATCTAGTTCTTTTTTGCTCACTTAAAACTCGAATCTGCAGCACTCTTGCGATGCCATTACCTTCTTTCGAACTTTGGTAAAAGCCACAGTTTTACAGGAATACAAGAAATTGGAGTCCGCAAAGTGAATATTTTCTTCTCGTTTAAAGAATTTTTCTACTAGATCTTCTGGCATGCGAATTAGATGGTGTATCATATCTGTGTGGTCACTCTGTTCCTGGTTAATTGCTACAGTCATGATTTTTCTTTTTTTTACTTCTCCGAACGTGTTTAGCAAGGCAATTAATTTGCATTTATGTTCTTGCAGGACACTGAAGATGTCAGGCTAGAGAGAGTTCTTAAAGCGGCAGCCATGGAAGACAGAACAGTGATAGTGACCACTTTGAATGCTGCATGGGCGACTCCGGGATCAATGATAGATCTCTTCCTTGAGAGCTTCCGGATCGGCGACGGCACCAGGGAGCTTCTGAAGCATTTGGTGATCATCGCGCTGGATCGGGAGGCCTACGAGCGATGCAAGTCCATACACCGCCATTGCTTTGCGCTCTACACAGAGGGAGTGGATTTCTCGGGGGAGAAGCTCTTCATGACTCACGGCTACCTGCAATTGGTATGGAGGAAGCTGGACGTTCTGCGCATGGTCCTTGCCAAAGGATACAACTTCATCTTTTCGGTATGCTTTCTACCTGCTCTTGCCTTTAATTTATGAAACCGACGTGCTTCCGTTTATTCTGTAATGGTCGTTGACTCCCTTGAATTTATCTCGTGGCATGAGATTCTTTTCTTGCTGAAATGGTTTTGGTCTCTCTACGCTTGGACTAAATCAAGCGACCTACTATTCATCATGCTTCACCATGTTAGACTGATAGTTATGTGGTCATCTCATCTGTCAAGACAACAAATTAAAGCTCAGAAGATTACGGATTGATTTATCACGACATAAAGAATTTGTTATTATCTGTTAAAGGGAATCGCTTTCAGTAAATTATTACGGGCAAATGTGGATATCTGATTGCAGTTTTCTTGAAGATGTGGAAGGACAAGTCTCTGAATAACCTTTTGACCTTGTTTTGGTGCAGGATACAGATGTGATGTGGTTCAGAAATCCATTACCAAAGCTTTATCCTGATGCTGATTTTCAAGCATCCTGCGATGAGTTTTTCGGTGATCCTGCTGATCTGAACAACCCGCCTAATACCGGATTCAAGTACGTCAAGGCCAATAACCGGTCGATCGCCTTTTACAACTTTTGGTACGAATCAAGGAAGAAGTTCCCAGGACTAGGACAGCAGGGGGTGTTCAATTTCATCAAATTCGACCCCTACATGAAAGAGATTGGAGTCAAGATCAAATTCCTGAGCACTGATAATTTTGGTGGGATGTGCCACATGAGCAATGATCTTTCCAAGACTTACACTATGCACACCAACTGCTGCGTCGGCCTGCAGACAAAGCTGCATGATCTGAGGGTGTTGCTTGATGACTGGAGAAAATATATGTCTCTCCCTCCTAACATAAGGGAGGGAAGCTTACATTCATGGAGTCAGCTGCAGTTTCAGTGCAGGTAAAATTTGACAAGAACTCTCATTTTTTCAGAACACATTCATATATATATATATATATATATATATATATATATATATATATATATATATATATATAACACTATGAATGCATTACCCATTCTTTCATATGTTTACTTAAACAATGCACAGTGATAGATCGAACTCTGTCTTCAACACATAACACGCCATGTTGTCTTGTTAATCATACATCTTCCTAAAATGCAGATGACTTTTTTGCTGTCGAAATGGAAACGAAGAGTTTCGGTTCATTTTTCTCGTCTGCAAGAGCATTCAGGTTCCTAAAGAATTGGCACTGTGGTGCAGTGAGCAATGCGTGCAAGCACTAAGATTTCAAGGAACAACGACGAATCTCAAAGCAGAACAAGGGATGAAGAATTCCGACTATGAAAGCGGGCCTTATTCTGATGCTTGAGTTGAATTCTCTGCAGAAACATTCTGACTTCTGCTTGAGAATAAGATTTCTTTCTTGGATCTAAAATTGTAATTTGCTCTTTTATTTCTTTGAAAATTCAAAGTAACACACTGTAAAAAAAAGGGGATTTACAACATAAAATTTTCAAATAAAAAAAGAATGCAAATATCTAATCAGATTGATTTCTTCCTCTCTTTTTCTCGACAATTGAAACAACATATCAGGTAAATCAGATGGTTCTTACATCGACATGTTGCAGAAGTTTATAAAGAAAACTCACATTTGCAACAGATTGGAAACCGTCTCTGGCGTTGTCTCTGTTCTTATATTGCAAACTCCCTTCGAAAGTCTTGCGACTGCTTCCAATGGCTGCTGCTTAGATCCAATAAATACCATGCCCCCTTCTTTTTCTTTCCACCAAAACCTCCCAAGAATATTCCTTTATCGCCTTCCCGTCCTCCAGCTTCCAAAACGCTTTTCCACCTCTTCATCTGATCTATCCATCCACGCCAACCTAGCCAGCAGCAGCGCGATCGCCGCCGCCGCCCGCATCCGGCGCCTCATCTCCCTCCGTCGCCCCCTCGCCGCCCTCCGCCTTCTACCCTCTCTTCCGATCCCGCCCTCCGAGCCTGCCCTCCTATCACTCGTCCGCGCCCTTTCCGCAGCCCGCGTCCCCCTCGCCGCCGGTCGCATCCCGGACCTCCTCCTCCTGCTTCGCCTTCCCCACTGCGACCCACCACCCGTCAAGCTCTACAATTGCATCCTCGATGCCCTCGTTGAGGACGACATCGATGCCGCACGCCGATTTTTCCGTAAAAAATTCATCTTGCGCACGGCCGGCGCAGCAGATGCCGTGGCTGTGGCGGATGAACGTACCTTCGGCATCCTGATGAAGGGCCTCTGCCGTGCCAACCGCGTCGACGAGTCATTCAAGTTGCTGAAACTGATGAAAGATCGGAACTTGGCGCCGAACGCGGTGGTCTACAACACACTCATCCACTGCCTGTGCCGGAACGGCAAGGCCGGCCGGGCGCGCAGCCTCTTGGCTCGGATGGAGTGCCGCCCGAGCGCCGTGACCTTCAACATCCTGATCTCAGCCTGCTGTGCGGAAGGTAACTTGGTTCAAGCGCTCGTGTTACTGGAGAAGAGCTTTGATCTTGGGCTCGTCCCTGATACCATTGCCGTCACCAAGCTCGTCGAGTTGCTTTGCAGCCATGATCGGGCCATGGAGGCAGTGGAGTTATTGGAGAGAGTTGAAGAGAGAGGTGGCGCTATCGATATCGTAGCTTACAACACATTGATCAAAGGCTTCTGTAGGTTTGAGAAGCCTCAGGTAGGCAGGCGAGTTCTGAAGGAGATGGAAAGCAAAGGAGTTCTGCCAAACGTGCATACCTACAATGTGCTAATAGCCGGATTTTGCAATTCAGGGAAGCTGGACTCTGCTTGGGATCTCTTTGAAGAAATGAGAGCTGATGGCGTCAGTCCAAATTTGGAAACCTACGATGTTTTCATTCGAGGGCTGTGTTCGGGAGGAAGAGTTGAACATGGATTGAAGGTGCTGGAAATTATGGAAGATGATGGAAATGAACACAAGAGAATTGGTGTATATAACAGCATTGTCTATGGGCTCTATAAGGGGGGCTGCGTAGGCGAAGCCTATGAATTCCTCAAGAGTAAGAGGATGAGCAGCATTTTCCCTTCAGCTGTTGATAGTAGCTTGAAGATAATTGACTGCTGCAGGAAGGGAAATGTTAGTGAAGCTCACTTGGTCTATCAGCAGTTGATGAGCCGTGGAGGAGTTCCAAGTGCATTGGTTTATGCAAACTTGATCGAAGGATTTTGCGAAGAAGGGAACACCAGAGAAGCATTCGGCTTGATGAATGACATGATGGAGAAAGGTTTCTTTCCAGCTCTTCAGACTTTCAATGCTTTGATTCATGGGTTTTGCGAAGAAGGAAACCCAGAGAGTGGTTTGAGGTTACTGCAGGACATGATTGGGAGAGGATGCTCTCCTGACACTGATAGCTATGCTCATGTGATTTGTGGTCTGAGTAAGCAAAGGGAGCTTGAGAAAGCTTGCGACCTTCTTGTTCAAATGGTTGACAAGTGTTTAATTCCTAATAAAGTTATCTGGAGCTCCCTGCTGATGTCGGAGACACTAATTACTGAAAAAACAGCAGAAATGTATTGTTGATTCTTTATGTATTTGTGCCAATGGATGAATTTCTATATGCAATTCAAAGAGTGGACCTTGGGAGCATTTTAGATCCGCTTATGAGAACCTGCAATCTATAGTTTTATTTTAAGGCCCATTTACTGAGATCCAGAAATCTTTACTTTCTTTTGAAGGTTGGAAGGACAAATGATTGTCGAATGTCAACCAGGCATTTTGGTTTAAAGTGCAACCTGAAAGATTCAGTTTATAAAGTGTTTAATTCCTAATAAAGTTATCTGGAGCTCCCTGCTGATGTCGGAGACACTAATTACTGAAAAAACAGCAGAAATGTATTGTTGATTCTTTATGTATTTGTGCCAATGGATGAATTTCTATATGCAATTCAAAGAGTGGACCTTAGGGAGCATTTTAGATCCGCTTATGAGAACCTGCAATCTATAGTTTTATTTTAAGGCCCATTTACTGAGATCCAGAAATCTTTACTTTCTTTTGAAGGTTGGAAGGACAAATGATTGTCGAATGTCAACCAGGCATTTTGGTTTAAAGTGCAACCTGAAAGATTCAGTTTATAAAGTGTTTAATTCCTAATAAAGTTATCTGGAGCTCCCTGCTGATGTCGGAGACACTAATTACTGAAAAAACAGCAGAAATGTATTGTTGATTCTTTATGTATTTGTGCCAATGGATGAATTTCTATATGCAATTCAAAGAGTGGACCTTAGGGAGCATTTTAGATCCGCTTATGAGAACCTGCAATCTATAGTTTTATTTTAAGGCCCATTTACTGAGATCCAGAAATCTTTACTTTCTTTTGAAGGTTGGAAGGACAAATGATTGTCGAATGTCAACCAGGCATTTTGGTTTAAAGTGCAACCTGAAAGATTCAGTTTATAATGCAAAGACGCCTTGTGCTCAAAACATGAGATACTTTGAATTGCCACTTTCCATCTGTGTCAACGCACTATTTTGATTTATGGGATTCAGGAAGGGATATTCGAGATTGAATCAGGACTGCTGAAGAGTTCCGCTAAATATTTCTCCTGTATCAGTGACCGTATTTGGTTCTTGATCCAAGGATCTTGAAAGCAGAAATAGGTTTTGGATTTTTTTTTACTACGTAAGGTAGTAAATAAAATGCGTTATATGATGCACTGGATACAATACTGACGTCCCAAAATGCTCCTCCAATTCCAGTGGAAGAAAAAGCAGTAATCTGAAATGTGAATTTGAATTACTTGTTCCGAGTGGTATAAGATTCTATATATAATGGATGATTATTTTCCTTTCGGGTTAATTGCAATGTGAAGGCTATATACATGGTTGGAAGAACTCAAGAACATCCATATATACATATTTTATTCCACAAGATTTGCCTTATATTTCTTTTGTGGTAAAGCCTCACATGATAACCCACGTTTAGCAGTTTCTCGCTGCAATTTTATTGGATTCTTCAATTGTTATGGGATGTTGATTGATGGCAGCAACCGACAGGAGCCGAAAGAACACCTTGCTGTGATAAATTCACTTGATAATTAGGATTAAAATTCATGAACTTTTCTTTGTTGTAAGACACGCATAATCTTTTCTCTTTATAGGATATTGCATTTTTTATTTATGAAAGAACTAACCAACTATTATATCAGTTGTGTATATATTGCACTCTCCACCCGTGATAATTGTGAGGATACAATAACGGATACGTTTTATAATGTCTCATGGCTTCAGAGTTCAGACTGGCGTGGAGTACAGGAATGCAGTTGCATCATGGAAGTGAAGATTGAATTGTACTTGATAAGGTGGAGAAAGTAACAAGAAGCTGTCCCTGACAAATGAAAGTTCTCTGTTCAAATAAATCAAAGCAGTGCATAACTAGAACAACGTAGAAGGTAGCCTAATATAGGAAGCCCCAAACATCAGTGATGATTGAATGAGTAACAGGACAAGTAAAGTAGGTACCACAACACAAAAAAGGAATGTAATTTGACAGCAAGGACAAGGCCCAACAATATCTTTTTCAATAATCTTATTCCCCTTACATAGTACTTAAATCCAGCTCAAATGTCAGTCAGATTATTCCGCGAAAATTAATTAGTTTCCGCAAAAACATGCAGTTAATACAAATAGTTTAATCTCAAATGTACAGAAATTCAGCCTCAAAAAAAGAAAAGAAAATGCAATTAACCTAAGCGATTTATTCAGAAGAAAAAGAGACTGCAATAGGATCCTCCAATCTTTACAAGCAATGGATATGAAAGAGGGGTTTTGCGTCAGATATTACTGTCCAAAGCTCCTTTTAGAAGATGCAGACCTTCTAAAGAGATGCTCCTTCGAACCCGCGATCTAGGAACCTCAATGCGAGGCGGAGGTTCCGGTGAGAAACAGATGACTATCACAGTCAGATTGTCATGAGTGTTTCTCTTCAATGCTTCTCGCACTAACTCCCTGGAACATCTTTCTGGATCATTGTGAACCATGAGCTCTTTCCTAACTATTGTAACTGCGCACTGACTACTCATAACATCCCAAAGACCATCACATCCCATTATCAAAAATTCATCCTCCTCAGTGAGAATTGTTTCCTGGAACTCTGGTTCAGAGATCAAGGGACAGGCTGAGGATTTTGAACCCTTCATGTGCCAATCCCCAAGAGCCCTTGCCACGGATAGCTGACCATTTAGGTATCCATCATAAACACTGCCACCAAGCTTCTCAATTCTGATCCTTTCACTGGTACAGTTGGGTTTGTGATCTCTAGATAGTTCAACTGCTCGCCCACGCTTACCTAAGACAGCTCGGCAGTCACCTGCATTGGCAATAAGTAGAGACCTACAGAGAAGAAAATTATAAGAGGATCTGGTTAACTACAAAATTCTGCACAACCATAAACACCAATAAGAAGCATTACAAACACTTTATATAATACCCATATTATCCATGTCCTTTATAGAAAGCTTAGCATTAATATAAACTTGAGGATGCATGCATAATGGGATGTCAAAAACCTCATCCAGGCAGTTAGGGTTTAGAATTTATCATTAATGATATGTTTGGTAAGACTTACCCCAGAACCTATTATGACCAGCTTCATGTTAACGCAAGATACAGAATCGTCATGCCAAAAAGCTAGCACAGTATAAATAATAAATAGCACACTTGTAACTGAAAAAAGATTAACACACTTATATTTTGTCAACAGAGATGCAAAGGAGAATCCACTGAATACAAGTTCCATAAGTGTTTGTTTGGCCTAATGCAGCTCCATGGTGTAGTGAGCATTAAACAACCAACTCAAGTCACCTCAAAATATCCAAATATTAAGAGCATTGTGGAGATATTGAAGCCAAAAATTACCTTCCAAAGATAATGGCAGTAAGTGCCGTTGTTCCAGAAGAACGATCAAGTGAATGGGAATCAGCAAGTGCATGATCAGCTTTCAGAAATGCACCTTTTATTGCCAACTCCACACACTTTGGGAAATGACCATCTTCAATTATGAACTTAAGAATATTCTTTTGAACAAAATTTGCTGCATCTGTGCCACCATGGCCATCAAACACCTGGCCAGAGCAACATAGAAATGCTTAGATAACAAAGTCCTAATCATCCAACATTATTGTTCGGTCTAATTATCATTCATTAGAGCAAATATAAATATATTCATTGCCATAGACAAAACCAGCAAGATATGATGGATCCACATAAATCACCTTAGAGCATGCCAAGTTCACAATGAAGAGAGATGATGAAAACTACAATCCAAATGGGAAAAACATACCCCATAGAAAGCACCTGGTGATGGTAAGTTGACAGGTGCTCCTAGGTGTTCAACTAAATTATCTATGCATACATGTTCATCCTCCATGTAAGGCTTTGGGCCCATCTCTGACCAGCTACCGGACCGAAAGATGGGCAAGAACCCACTTTTCTCTTCTGGTGGAGAAGTCAGTGCAAGACTCTTTAATTTTATATCCAAGTCCTAGAAACATAGAAAAAGACATCTAACTGTAAGGAAAAAAAAAGCTGAATTTTGATCAGTTCATTTCAGTATACAAATTATTGTAACCACAGTTCAGACCAGATGAGCAGTGCCTGCAGGGTGCCGCATAACTGCGAGGTATCGTGGTGGTTTCCCAACATTCGTTTCCTTTGTGTTCTCCTTGGTCTCAGGATCTTCGCCGCCTGTGACGTACGAAGACCCTTTTTCATTGGCGTTGTAACTGTTATCCAACATTGTCAGTGGTGATGAAATTAAGCTGGACGCCATGATACTTTCCAAATCATGAGTTCAGACCTTCAAGACAGATGACTTGCTGCCAACTTATGATCCAAATGCAGTATCTAACTTTTACAGAGCTATTAACTATCGACCTTATATGACAGAAATGTAATCCTCGGGCTCTAGAAAAACCTAGGCCTTTAACAGAGTTAACGTCAATATAAACTTATAAGAAATCTCTGATATCCTCAACCAACTGAAATACATGTTCCTGACATAAATATTATGTAGTTGATCTTATCAGATATATTTGGAACCCTTGACCTTACAAGAAATCCACGAACTTTCAGCAGCCAAAGCTCTATAGATCAAACAGATCCAACCGAAGGCAGAGGAATCATTGTCTCTCTACAGCACAATAGAAGTCAATTCATTTATGGGCAAAGCTCCAAAGATGGATTCATGTAATTCTGTCCTTATTTCCACTGAATATTCCAAAATCCAACAGAAAGTCAGACTTTTAAGACCAAAACCTCAAAAATTAACACGAAAAGTGAGCAAACTTTGCCAAGATCCAAACTTTACCATAAAGACACTTATTCACCAAGGATTTAAGCATGATTCCCTGGGCGATCCATAAAATCCACAATAAATTCCCAAGAAAAGTTCAACCAAATTATCCCATAAAAGCAGAAACATGAGAAAAATAAACACTAATTCTGATCGAGGAACCTCGTCTTCCCATTGTTTCTGTTTTTCCTTTCCTTCTCTTATTGCACTCGAATTCTTCAGGAATCTGGCATTTGATTTGAAGGAGGAGAACGAAATGCGCACAGAATCGAGTAAAAATGGACGAACGGGAAAAAGGAGCAGAAATTAAAAAAGGAGTTGGTTCGAGTCGGAGCAGGACGCGGTTTACCGGCGATGGGAGGTTGCGCCGTGACGCACCAAGTTATGCGGCCATGTGCGTGTTGACTCGGATCCTGGGCAGTTTGAGCCGATCGCGGATCGCTGCGCTGGCGCACTATTGTGCGTCCGATCGCAACTACTTACGAGGATTCGACGGCTGTAGACGATGACCTGTGGCTTCGGGAATTTGTGGTGGAGTTGTGTGCATATTTTTATCTTTTTGGCAGTTATATTTTTCAATTTTCTTCGTTGTATTGGACCTTATTTTTTATTAATGCGAAAAAAATTGTTCATAACTAAAAAAAAGTCGTGCATAAGCTAATATGAAAATACTGCCAAACTGTAGTGACATTTATTTTATGATTTCAACTCGGTTGCATTTTAATAATAATGTTTTAAGTAGTAAAGCTGATCGAGGAGCTGTGGCAGCAACAATGTGTAACATATCAATGCATCGTTTTTAAGAAGTTCATTCAACAGTTCTCTCCAAAACACTTGGACATATTTCCGGTGCAAGAGGAACATTACAAATTATATATCTATCAGAAATGATCAAGAATAGATTTGGAGCAAACTATGATATCTATCAGAAATGATCGAATAGATTTGGAGCAATTTATTATAACTATGCTTCGTAAACTTTGCACTCCTCGGTCTCCGGGTTCGTCTCGCAGAACTCTTCCAGCGGATCTCCACTCGCCTGCTTCGCTGCGCCTGGCCACTTCTCTGCCACCAAGTGCGCCAAATCCACTACCCGTTGGCTGTTCATCAAACAAATCAAAGTTTGAATTAGGGATGAAACAGTAGAGAGTTATGTTTTTAGCATCTGTAATGCTGGAACTGATCAGTGACGGAGTGGTTGCAGGATATGTCATTCTTCTTATACAACGATATGAACTAAAACAGCAGCAGAGGCAGCTGATGAGCGTGCCATTTCTCTCACCTGTAGCCCCATTCGTTGTCGTACCATGCCACCACCTTGACCATGTCATCGCCCATGACCATGGTGAGCGACGAGTCGATGGTGGAAGAGACGTCGGAGCACCTGAAATCGACGGACACGAGCGGGACATCGCACACGGCCAAGATGCCTTTCAGTGGCCCGTCGGCGGCCTTCCTGAAGGCGTTGTTCACGTCCTCGGCCGTGATGCCTTTCTTCTCTACGTTCACGACCAGGTCCACCACCGACACGTTAGGCGTCGGCACGCGCAGGGCGATGCCGTTCAGCTTTCCTTTCAGTTGGGGCAGCACCAGCGACACGGCCTTGGCCGCGCCGGTGCTTGTCGGGACAATGTTCAGCGCAGCGGCTCTTGCTCGTCTCAGGTCCCGATGCGATGCATCCAGCAGCCTCTGCAATCACGCACAATTAGTTCATGAGAATGCATAAATTCATGCTGCTGCTTCATTACAAGGAATCATGCGCAGGGTGAGTACAAACCTGATCCCCAGTGTAAGAGTGAGTTGTTGTCATTGTTCCCTTCACAATACCTGCAAATCAGCTATTTCAGTATGCAAATCTTAGAGATAAGGCACATACTTTACTAGTTGAAGCGTGGCAGGTTGCTTACCGAGTTCTTCGTCCATGACCTTCACAAAAGGAGCCAAGCAGTTTGTTGTGCAGGATGCATTGCTGCAGACATGAAAATTATCCTTTCATTACAGATGTCCAATGCAGTTGTGGAACTGTGTATGAGGAAGAAACTACGACCAACCTGACGATGTTTGCCACCTCATGAGAGTAGTCACCCTCGTTCACTCCCACAACATATGTTGGTATGTCAGCCCCCTTCGCTGGTGCAGTGATGATGACCTTCTTGGCACCTGCTTGAATGTGCTTTCCGGCTCCGGGGCCATCAACAAATACTCCTGTTCCCTGTTTTCATGAGAAGGATTAGTTAGCTTCTTTTCATCCATCCTTTTTCTATGTACATCTCTGCTGATACTTAGCAGGCCAATGGATCATTTCCAATGAACTTTGATCGTGTACCTCAATGACAATGTCTATGCCAAGTTCAGCCCACGGCAGCTTCAGAGGGTCACGGTTTGAAACAACTTTGATGGGCTTGCCATCCACACTGATGGTCTCGTTGTCAACAATCTTCACGTCAGCTTTGAAGGTGCCAAGCATCGAGTCATATTTGAGAAGGTGGGATGCCTGGACAATGAGCCATTTTGTCAGATGTGTCTAAGTGTTCATGTGTAATCTGCCAAAGGCTTTACTACAGGAACCGGAGGGGGGAAAAAAGTTGACATTTCATACGTTCTTAACGCCGCCACTGTCGTTGACGACCACGACTTCGAGGGGAGAGTCCTTCCGGCCATGCCAGCAGCGGAGGAAGTTCCGACCGATGCGTCCAAATCCATTGATGGCCACCTTCAGCTTGGCAACCGTCTCTCCCCTGACAGGAGTGACGCCAGCGACCTGATGCAGTACGTGAACACAGGATTTGATTCGTAAGCAAATCCAGATCATGCAGAATTGCAGATATGTTATGGTTATGTCTAATGACGCAAAGTAATTGTTTTCCCTTTTTAACAATGTTTCGTAGTAATAATATATTAGAATTCAGATAATGTTATATAACAGGAAGATAGATTCCAGATATACATCTGACTATAGACCACGCAGAAATTTAACAGAAAACATCAGAGAAGCAATGCAATTGACTTCAGCACATGCTTTTAGGAACTTGCCTTGTTGTTAACTGAGCAGCCAGCACATCAGAGAAGGAGGCTTCTCTTCCTTGTGTTCCAAAGGTGACGCATGATCTTGATCTCAGACCCGAGAATTCACCAACATCCAGCCTCTGTAAAAATATACATGGCACAATTAGTACAAACTACAAGCTACTGCTCAAATCTTAAGCTTCTGCAGTGTATCAGTCAGAAACTGTGCTGTGATATGTGCATTGATGAGAATACATGCAGAGGGATACATGCCTTGGCATGGCAATGGGTTGGGTGGTGGAGTTGGGTGGCCTTGGAATGGAACCTGGCATTGGAAGGGATCCTGGAGGAGGCAAGAGCTGCATTGGTGGCCATTGCTGCAACTAAAGACCAAGAGGAGCCTCAAGTGGTGATTTATGCCTTGAAAGTTCACAAAAAAATATCTGGACGCTGGCATCACTTATTTCATTGAATGGTTCTTGTGTGGAATACTGTATGAGAAACTGAAACTGTGAGATGGAAGTGAGGGAAATGTATGTGTGGCTCAAGAAAGCGTTCATATGCAGATAAGATTACGTCTCCTTCTCATGGTCCACTGGTAGCCACTCATTTGCCATCACTGCTCTCCTCAACTCTTTCTATCAAATTCACTGGTCAGATTTATTCAGTTCTTCTTTTTCTATGATCTTCTCCTTTTATTCTTGCTCCTTACAGTTTTTTTATATTTAAAATTACAAGAGGCGGTGTTACTACATGGAATTGATATGAGAAGTTATTTTTCAGAACCTGCCTTATTTCATACTCTTATCCTACTTTTTCATAATTGTTTCCAACACCAAACTAACTGGGCCGTTTTGGGTGCCTTTGGCATATTGTTTCCATTTTTTCTGTTGAAATTGGACTATCAGCCCAACAAGTCATCCGAGTAACAAATGAGAAAACATGGATTTCATTGCATCGATACATCATACTAGTAGTTTTGTTTATGCTGTCACTTTGGGAGATCATGTGAATTGTTGTTAGAATACCTATCAATGTCAAACCTCGCATAACCACCAGAGTAAATTTAGTTTGGATTCACTCAAAAAAGTTTTACATCACCCTCGTCACTAGAATGAATATTACATGTTGTGGAGATTCAAACATAAAAAAAGAACTCCCCAAAGCTTAAGTGACTATATTATAGATCTTATCATGTATTACTGATATCGCAGTTTTTATGATACTGTTTAGCTACTCATCACCGTGGAGAACTAATGCTGAAATAGTGATCAAATTGTCAATTTTCTTTTCTTCCTCCTCTCGCTTCTTTTAACTTTGTTTCATCTATTTAGAGCAGATTGATTGTTTGCATAATATATATATCACTAAACAATTAATCATGCACCCTAACACTTCATGATCTATGGTACGGAGGACAATATTTTATTTAATAATGAGAAATGTACACAAAGATAAGGATTTAACTTTACTGAAATACAATGAAGCTTAGTTACAAAAAAAGGAAAACTGGCTACACAAAAAATAGATATATCTCCAAACGAGGCATACCAATTTGGTGTTGACGTAGCAATTGAGATACTTAAATCTCTGATCCTATAAACACTTGTATACTTCCAACTATTTTCTTCTTATAATGCATGCAGATTTAACAAAATAATAAACTGTATAACAACTTCGAATTCCACCTGCACAACTTGCAAGGAATGCAGACAAGAGATAACTCGTGCAACAACAACACCAATTCATTATGATGAATTCGGATGCACTTGGAAGCCCCTCTTAATGCAGAGGTCTTAGGAGAGAATCCACATGAACACCATTGACCAAGCAGTGAGTGCCAAGGCGGCAACCAAGTAGGTCCACAGAAATATGACAGAGCACTCTTTCCTGCATACATCAAACAGTTGCGCCATGGTTCCTGCAATCCATAGATTTCCAATCTCAATCCTCACGCCACATTCTTATACCAAATGCTTTGGATCTGAAAACTACTCACCAATGCTCATGGCTGGAGGAACTATGAATTGTATCAGTAGCACATAACGATACAATGTAGACTGTGGCAAAAAGCCCAGATGGCCTGCGGCCAAGACGACGGCAATGCCAAAGAGGGGGAGGATCACAAATCTTGCAATGACTACTGCCATAATTACCACGGGCTTTATCAGCGATTTGCCCAGACCTGTTTGTGTTCATAAAAATCCACATCCAAAGTTATATGAAGTTGATTGTGATCATAGTTGTGTAATTTTCAACTAGGAAGAATTCTGATGTAGAAAATTTGACCTTCAGTAAGATTTCCTCCTAGAATGAGAACGGTGCAAGGTACTGTGCCATCCCTGCAAACTCAGCATTATGAAGAGCTGAAAACTTTTGCATGATGATAATGCACAGGTAGTTGAATTGAGCTGACGATTGTACTCACCCTAGTAATGCCGTTGAATCAAGAAGCACCCTCAGTGGAGCTGTTTCGCCAACCAAGAGCGATTTTAACCAGCTTATGGCACCCACAACAAAGCCAGCAACCTGAGATGAATTTAGAAGCCTTGCAACTCAGAATTTCTAGATTTCTCATTTGTTTCTTTCTTGTGATTGAATATACATGACAATGAACTTGAACAAGTTAAATTACCGCGGCAACGTTGGGCGGCGATATCAATTCTTTTGCAACGTGCTGAAGATTTTCTTTGTTCGTCTCTCTCAAATTACTGCTGGATATCTGTGGCATGACACAACAAGTTCACATCAGACTGCAAGAAAATATATGACAGATAGCTAAACAATTTCATTATGCTTCCTCGGATTGCTTGTGCAGGTGCAAGATCTCCTTGTTCTTACACTTTTCTGCTCATCAACTTGATCACTTGATTTAGGTGATGGGAGCAAGGCCTCCTCGTAGTCATGGGCATACTCATTCTGTGTGCCAATGGTGTTAGCTTGTTCTGAAGGTGATAAATTTTTCTCTCTTTGACTACTGTCGTACATGCCTGCTGCTTTCCTCATCAGACTGTAGGTATGTGTCCATATGAAGAGATTTCCGAGCTGCATCAAGCAGGAGACAAGCATGCAAAGCGCACTAAGAAAAGCTGGGAATCAACATTTATGAGACTGGACAAGCTATGATTGTCTGCATCATGAGATCAAGCTGCGCTTACTTACCGCCATAGATAAGGACACATAGGCGAGTCCTTCAGTGTTGCAAGTCTGCGCATCCCCAAATGGACTGCTATCCTGCTTGCACATTGCAGGGATAATAATCAAGGGCATGGTGCCCAAGTTCCCTGCTCCAGCAGCATGCAAGGTACATAGTGTTCAGAAATGCTAGAGAGATCATATAACAATGTTGATGCAGAAGCTTAAAGTTACCTGCTGAACAGCTAGAAATGATAACGCCTTCGAGGTTCCGGCTTGGCTTCAAGATCTTCACTACTATCCATCCAAGGATTCCACCGATCAAGAATGTTAATCCAACATTAATCAGCATGAACCACCTTGGCAGTGTGGAAGGAAACCTTGTCACTTTTTTTCTTCACCTACTCAATTAATGACATCTTGAGAAGTAACACAAAGTTAGACTCACCAAGAGATTAAGTCCTCGAGTGTAACAGTCTTGGCTAGGCTTGCAAACATCAGGGCAGGAATAAAGACAACAAATACAATCTGCAAATTAAGATTTTGGTAAGCTTCTTTCACAAGAGTAATCAAGATGTTTGATCGTCCGAAGTAATCATTTGCTAACTTTGTTCATATCTCTTCGAGCACCAGAGGTAAGGATGTTCAAGGAGTCTGTCGCTAGGACCGCCCCTAGCAAACCTGCCAAAAGGACCTGCAGCATCGGCATTGATGCCAACGCGAGCAAAGACCAGAACTCCATTTCTGATACTGCTTTTTCAGGCGCCTCGATCGAAATGTTCTGCAAGTGAACAGGACTCGTGCTCTTAAATAATTTCATGCCTCAATTTAAAGTTGCTCTTCGAAGAAAAGAAAAGAAAACATGCAAATATTGGTAATAGAAAACCGTGGTAATAATTAGATTTCCTTGATTACAGTGAGACAAACAGCTCGTGTGAAATCTATATCTTGCTGACTGGAAGCTTTCAACAGCAGTCAGAAAAAAATCAGGGCTGTCGTTATGCATCGGAGGATATAGATTGGCTCAGAACTTTGGGTAGAACCTTGCTTTAAGTTTCATTGAGTTCATATATTTTAATACTAGACAGACTTATGATCTTCAATTGGAATATAATTTACACTATTTTCTTATAACAAAGTAGAAAGTGATCCACAAAAGATGTTTGCTGGTCTTTACCACTGTTCACACTGAATTAATGACATACATGAAATGACAGAACAAATCCAAATAAGCTTATTCCTACAAGATGCATAGAATTAGACTATTAGCACATATATATATATACATAGTACCTTAATTTGACAAATACAGAAAATAGGAAGATTAATAGGATGTTGGAAAAGTCCACTGTTGCATGAAACTTAAAGAAGAGTAAGATCAGAAGTCAAGTTGAAGAGTACATTAAACCCTGGAGTGCAATTGAATTGTATGCTTACCTTACTACAAGAACAACGAATGCAACTCAATATCAAAGATCCTAATTGGATCAACCCTCCACAATATTATAAGCTCAGGATGCATGGATCCTTCAGGTTCATGTGTAACTAAAACAAAGAGGAGAAATGAGATGGAATCAAACTAAAACCTGCAGCAGCTTTGTGGCAGAGGTGGCCGAGGGCACTCTTGGAACTTGGAAGTTGGAAGAATGAGGAGATGTTAATTACCAAAGGAGAGGAAGAATGTTACGTAACTCGAGGATAAGGGGGAGTGTATGTACACAGACGCCGCTTTTAAAAAAACAGCAAGTTGGCATTAATTACTTGTTGCAGTGAGATTTTACGTCTCTCCCCGGGGCATATATAAAGCATATATATCATTTTTTTTTTAAATAAGAGAGATATTTCATCTATAATTCCTTTTTTTTATGGCCAATGACACGAGGCAAATCCAAACACGATCCACGCAGTCACACAGATAGATTAGATCAGAAGTTACTTGTATTTGTATTATTCACATATAATGGTTCCAATTGCATGCATCAGTGTCAAAATTCTCGAATATAATCCATCCTTCCCCAGATACGACCTCAATATTCTGACGATTCGAGCCTTTCCCAGTGAATTCATGTGATTAATTGATGGCAGGCAGTCTGATGTGATATTTTCTCACACAAATAATATGGAAGAAATAATTATCACACGTAGGATAAGCATGCTTATGCATTCACCATATATATATATATATATATATATATATATATATAACATCCTATAGGAAAGAAGTTAATAGTTTTTCAGATGTAGGATAAGAATGCATAAAATATACATGGTCAAAGACTGTGAGGGGTATATATATACAAAAGTATAATGTATATATATTGAAAAGGGCGTTGGATGATGCCAGGAGATCACATCATTTTCGCCCCGTCTTTTTGCCCGAAATTATTGGAGCTCTTGTGGATCATTTCAAAAGTTTGAAGAATCGGTATTTTTTTTCTGCATTGTTCAGAAAAAGTGGTGAAACATGTGGCCATAAGCATATACGCGTATGTTTTTTTCTTTATGCGAGTGGTGAAATATTTCGTACAAATGAGATCATAAATGTCTGCAATGCCATTGAGAACTGTACAACCCTGTCGGCATGCCAAAATGTCTATTTCTCTTCGGTAGACGGTAATGATCACATGAGAGCGTGCGTGATGCAATTATGACTGATCAATGTAGCAAGAATTTGATGGAGAATTAAAGATTAGGATTATTTTCTTTTTACCCAGCTGCGACCTTAAAAATTATACGCACAATTTATAATTTAAAGATCGGTCTACAATTCAATTAATTTAATAATATTATCTTTCGACGTGTGCTTGCAATGATAAATAAGACTTCTTTTTGTGAACTTAAATTTAAAATTTTACTTAAATGAAAAAAGTCGTTTATAATTTCATCTCAATCTCTCTAAATAAAGACTAGGACTATATAATCATGACTAAATGTTATAACGTAAACCCTCCATTTCACCATGCAGAGTGCAGACGCCCGGATACAAAGAGATGCATTGATGTCATGCGCTGTCTGCACTCTGCAGCCCCAGGCCACACGGAGGAAGGGCCCTGCACTGCATGCAGTCGCGGCACGTGGGCATTGATCGTTCGCCCAGCGGTGCGGCACGCACGCTGGTCTCTGTTCGTTGTATAGTACGTGTGCTGCTGTGCGAAGCACCAACAATGTTCGAAGTAAATGCTTCGCTGGGCGAACGAACGGACCATCGTGGCACTATTGGGATTAATTTGTGGTCCCATTTATCGGATAAATTGTACATTTGATTTGTAATTAAATTATCTTCATTTTTTTTTCACTTATTATCCTCTTCCTCCTCGATAGTAAATTTCTCTGCTCTATTTACATGGTACTTAGCTTCTTCTTATTTGTGCATGCAGTCAGTGTTATTAGGATCGGATCGAGATATCGATTTACCAAGTCATGACAAGTCCTAAAAGTAGATTCTCAGTGAAATTAGATTGAATCGATTTAGACTAATTAAAAACTAGTCAAAATTGATAAACAAATCAAAATGAACCACGGTTCATGGGTCAGTCAATTTTTAAAATTTTTTTTGTTAATAGATATTTTGATAAAGTTTATTATTATAAATTTTAAAAATATTCAAAGATGAATTTTCTTCGTAAATAATAATATTAACACATTAATCTCCTCTCCTATTAATACTTATCACTTTACTCACATCATTCTTCTATTGGCAATGTGGGTCTTTCATTTAGTCTAGAATTTACGCACTTTAAACTTTAACTTATGGATTATAATTTTATACAAAATTTTTAATATTATAAATAAATATATGTATTATAATATAAGTTAATTATATATTTATTATACTAAATAAATTAGTTAGGGAGAATAGTGCAAATTTCTTTGTTATAATAATAATAATAATAATAATAATAATAATAATAATAATAATAATAATAATAATAATATACACAAATTTAAATTGTCTTTACTTTAATATGTAATAAGTTCAAATTTAATATTAACCACTAATTATACTATATATTTATTTATATAATATATGATCTTGTCATAATATTTTCGAAAAAATATTTATTTATTATTTCTAACATAAAAAACAAAGATATGAAATACAAAAAATTAAAGAATAGAAAATTTATATATAATAATATAATCAAATAATATTTTATTTTATTAAGTGTATAATAATTTTAGCATCAAATCTTAAAATTTTAAATTATGATTTATAATAGTTATTTTTCTTTTGTATAACTATATTTTAACATAGGTATATAATCAAAGTACAATAACTTAATTTAGTATATTATATTGAATATAATATTTTATTATTATCTGAACCGACCAATAAGACTGACTGATTCTATCGATTCAACTTGAAATGGACATCTATCCAGATCGTTGTCCGATCCGATCTGACAACATTGTCTACGGGGTCGCTCCTGATTTAGGTTTCTTTTGTTGATAATTTTTTCATGAATTGCAAGTTGTTTCAATAAAACAAATTAGAAGTCAAATGCTAACTAGTGTTCTCATTTCAGGCTTATATCTTTTTTAAATAATAATTTATTAACTCATGGTTCGTGGATTTAGTTGTTGAAGATAGGTTTCAAGTGAGTCAATTTTCATAACTTTTAATTTGACGCAATTTAGTTTATTTTATTCCCATTTGAAAGATGTACAGAAAGAACGCGGGGTTGAATAAAGTGATAAGTAGCTTATTTTCGTTTAAAGAGATATTGAGTTTTAAAAAAAAAATTTTGTTAAATGTTTCATCTATTATAATTAGACATGCGATGCGACTCCATAAGATACTTATTCGACTAATTCTGTAGTGGCAATAAAAAAAAAGTATGGAATGCTATCTTGACTGAGAAAAGACAACACGAGTTGAAAAGTGAATGCAACGGAATGTATATAAACACACAATCATTTTAAATAATTTAAATGTGGCCTTAGCGATTCTTACATTGGAATATATGATTTTCAAATTCTCTTTTTACTATTATCATCGTTGTGTTATTCATTTATTTTCTTCCGCACACGAGAAAATTCGGATTGAACCATCCGG
Organism: Pontederia crassipes; assembly: GCA_030549335.1. NCBI lineage: Eukaryota > Viridiplantae > Streptophyta > Magnoliopsida > Commelinales > Pontederiaceae > Pontederia > Pontederia crassipes. The sequence goes on along the minus strand of CM060194.1, from coordinate 68,476,184 downwards.
TTCAGGTAGTTCATCCCGGATTCGAACGGTTCAATGTTCACAAGTCATAACTATCGGAAATCGTCCAATTCTCCTCTATATATATAACATTATTATTCAATCTTCTACCATCATAACGTTGCATGGTCAAGAATTAGCTCGGTTGATAAACAAAAAATCTCAAGTTCAAGACTTTTAACAATATTATTAAGAATTTAAGAGAGCCCCAAACTCAGTAATTGAGAGCGCAAAGTTCTTTCCAATGTTTCTATATATATTATTTATTTAATTAAATAATTAATACAGGGAATATTTTTTTATCATCAAAATTTACCTTAAATGTCTGATTAATACTTTTAAAAGTGGAGCTTAAATTTTAGAACAAAATTCTATAAACTATTCCCACTAGAGTATTTCGAAGTGTAATATTTCATTCCTTTGTTTATGTTTAAAATATTAGTTATATAATTTACAATATTGTATGTCACGTTTAATTTCTAATATTTCATACCTCTGATTTTACATATATCAACATAAAAGAAGATTTGGATTTTTTTATTTTAAATTAATTAATATTATTTTCTTCATTTCATAAAATAATATGATAACAGAAAACTTAAAAAGTATTTGAAGAAATAATGTAACTTAATTATTATTGTACAGTAAGAAATATCTCATGCAAACAAATATGTGGTGTCATCTCCATGTTTATTTATATAATTTTACAGTTATTGATTACTGGAACCATTATGTTTATGAAATATTTTTTATTATCATATAATTAAATTATTATATGCTAATATTAAATTGTTATACATTAGTTATATCATTATTCCCTAGTTATCCACCTAATCAAAATTTTAAAATTGTTAATACGACCGTAATATATATCGAATTATTAAAGTATAGATACGAGGGCCTACCTATCTTCTATCTTTTTAAATTAACACATGCGAGGTAGGGGTGGAGGTATGAGGATGGATGTTCATAAATATATTATATAAGAATTAAACCTTTTGGTTTGTCCTGATATTTATTTTAAAACAGGTTATGCGATCAATCCAAAATTTTATTCAGACGCGCTTAACATCTCTTTAGAATCGTTTAATTTTTTTAATCATTGATAATAATTGTGAATGAAAAAAAAACTTGTAGTTGAACGTTAGGCGACATAAATAATATATATATATATATATATATATATATATATTAGTTTTAAAAGAAATGCATGACGACTTTAATTAATGGTTTTGGGCTCAAGTTTCCGTAGGCAAACTTATCAATGTGAAGGTTTACGACAAAAAAAAAAAAAACAACTCACACGAAGAGTTCAAAATTACAAAGAAATGAACAACTCAATTGGCTCCATTATAGGATTGAAAAAATCACACCATTTAGCGTAATCATGTTTCTCGTGTGAGTGGTTGCGGTATCCTTCTCATTGTACCGAGGGTTTAGGGTGTGATCACCCCAATCCCACAATATGTACGTTGAGACTTTTTCAACTATATCTTACGTTAATTCTAATAATATATATGACGAAGATAATAACAGGTCATCCTATCCAAGATAGACAAATCAGATTCAATCATTGAAGTATTTACTTATATAGTTAGTTTTTTATATTGGAAACAAATCCATTCAATGGCTCAAGTTGATAGGAAGCAAACTGTTCTAGTTCTACTAATGAAGACAAAAAAAGGTCCAGCTTACCAGCTGCTGATTGTTGTACTACACACTAAAAAAATACAAAAAAAAAAGGAAAATAAATCTTAAAAAAGATATATTCGGACATATTTAGAAAATAGATTCCGGAATACTAATTTCATTCAATTTAGCTAACAAGACCGAAAATGACAGTAGGAAAAAAAATAATACATGAATTTCCCCCCACACAAAAAGGAAGAAGATTATAATCATGCGAGGGAACCTTTCAGCACATGAGAGGCCCCAAAGATACTTTGCAAAAGAGGGTGCCTCGGAAGGCGTTCAAGAGAGGATCCACGTGAAGACCATGGACCAGACAGCGAGAGCAACCGCAGCAATTAAGTAGGTCCACATGAAGATGACAGACAGCTCCTCCTGCCCTGCATCGAACAGCTGGGCCATCGTACCTGCACCAGAACATAATCATTGCCGCCACGTCGGTCAGCAACCGATCGAGGAATCCACTTCTAGATCTTGGGCAAAAAGCACGTGAGATTCAAAGTGCTGCACAGGATCCGAGTACAGTACAAACACGTGTATGCAATGCATGTAAGTACCTATTCCCATGGCAGGCGGAAGTGTGAATTGTATCAGCAGCACGAAGCGATACAGGGGAGACTCCGGCAGGAAGCCGAGCTCGCCGGCGCCCTTCACGATCGCGATCCCGGAGAGCGGGAGTACCACGTACCGGACGACGATGATGGCCATGATCACCATGGGCTTCATCTGGGACTTGCCGAGTCCTGTTTGTGTTCATTCGTTATTCATTACCTAGCTTCCGATTACAGTAAAATCAATCGAAAAGTTAACTGTTCACAATCCGATCGGTTAGATCGACTTCAACAGGATGGAATCAGGTTTTATTAAAAAATATTATTATCTGATAATTTTAAATAAAAATATCATAAATAATACAATATAATATATAAATAATAAATTGATGCACAATATCATTTATTATATATTAGTATTTAAGGATTATTCAAAATCGTAATCACAAATATATTATCATTATATTTTTAATAACTATATAATACTAGTGATGCCATATTAAGTTATTTTATTATATTAAATTTTCTCTTAGTCTACTTTTAGTTCTCCTCTCATTAATTATTTCTTAAAGTTAGTTTTTTATATAATTAAAATTCTTGCATTTTACATAAATTTCTAGTCTTAATTTCTTATTTTTATTTTAAATTTAGAGATGACTGATTTTATTTTTTAATTTTTTTTCTTGTGCTTCAAAACATTAATGTTACCCAAAATTAAGGTCACTAATAGATTGTTATTATTTTATTATTAAGAGTAACTTCATTGTTTTTCATCTTTGCTTTTCTTTTTTTCGGTTAATTTTTGAATGTCCTATGATTTGGGCTTACATCATGAATTGGTTTATTTGTTTCCTTTTAATTTTCAAATTTCATTTGAATACTTTCCATTTTATACTATTTACTTTCTTTTAAAATGAAAATTTTAAAAACTAGTTAGTTCAACCTGATTTTTTTTATTTTTTTCGCTTCGTACCTATTTTTTTCATCAAAACTGATTTTTATATATAATCGGACGAACTGATGGTGGTCCAGTCCGATTCTAAAAACATTGAGTAAAACTAAAAGCATGGACAGATAAAAGGAAGAATTACTTTTGCCAAGTTTCCTCCTAGAATGAGAGTGACACAAGGTAGCGTTCCATTCCTGCATTTCAACTCTTTGTCATATCTTAATTGAAAATAATAAAAAAAGAAAGTGCGTGTGGAAGTAATATTTAGCTGACTCAGCTGCTGAAACAGATGGATAGACTTACCCTAATAATGTTACAGAGTCTTGGATAAGCTTCAATGGTGCAGCTGATCCAATAAAAGAAGACTTTAGCCGAGGGATTGAACCCACAAATAAGCCTATGATCTGAAAGGAACGCATAAAAAGAATTGTTTTTATGTGCATAATAATGTCTCTCAGTATGAAGAGAGCAACCATACAGCAGCAATCGTTGGAGGTGATAGCAATTCTTCTATGACTTTAAGGATATTGTCTTTTAGCTTCTCCCACAGATGCGACTCTCTGTCGTTGAGCTCTCTAGTGCTGTCTAAAAGTGGCATGACCTGCATCGAGAGACTTCCATTTGAAATTAGTATCGAGCATCTGATTTGAGCTTGTGATTACTTTAAGCTGTGAATTTTAGGCAGATATTTCACCAAAAAAGTTAGTGGCAGGAAAAAACTAGGTGATGAGGCTCCTGCACTTACGGCTTGATATTCTGGAGAACTGGCATTTGGTTCACTTGCTGTAAGCTGCATTGTTTCCTGATCGATGTACTCTCTTCCACTTTGTGCATTGCGGAGTCTGCGGCTTATTTCATACATCACAGCTGATTTCTTCATCTGGCTGTAAGAAATGGTCCATATAAAGATACCTCCAAGCTACATTACCAAGAGGAGCACGATTAGAACCAAGATCTATGCCTTCAGGACGGAATGGTATAAACTTCTGAATGCAACTTCCAACTATAAAATTCTGCATATATGTTATCAAGTGAGAGTGAAATTGCTGAAGCAATCTCTTTGGCATTTTAAATCACTTTACCGCCATAGAGAAAGTAACATAAGAGAGTCCATGAGCATTGCAAGTGGCAGGATCTTCAAATGGGTTCCCCTCTTGGCTGCAGATTGCAGGAATGAGAATTAACAGAAGATTTCCCAGGTTACCTGCATTTTTTGTTCAGACAAGAAACACATTGCTAGTCGTAAACTCATAGTAAGATACATTGCAAATGAAACTAAATGATCACTTGTGACTACCAGCTGAGCAAGTAGCAATGACAACCCCTTGCAGGTGGTCTTCTAGCCTCAAGATCTTCACAGTCATTCTCCCAAGAATTCCACCAATTAAGAAGGTGATACCAATGTTCACAGGCATAAACCACCTGAGGGGAAAAAACACATCTCATGCTGAACCTTAAATCCAAACTACTTCAGCAGCAGGACACACATAGGAACTTTACCATGTCAAGATATCATTAAATGTAACAGTTTTTGCGAGGCTTGCAAATATGAGGGCCGGAGCAAAGACAACATATACAAGCTACATATTAAACAACTGATTAAGAGAGGAACCTTCAAGCCTTCTGGTAAATGCTAGTAGTACAGATGTTGTTTAGCTAACCTTGTTCGCATGTCTTAAGGCGTCAGTAGAAAGGATGTTGATGTAACCTGATGCTAAAAATGCACCTAACAGGCCTACCAGAAGGATTTGTGATATTGGCATGGAAGCCATCATTAGCAGAGGCCAAAACTCCATAGTGTATTGTCCTCACTTCCCTTTGATCTGTATCTCTCACTTGTGCAGTTACTTGCCTTATTTATGCTTCTTGGGTTAACTCAATAATGAAGAATGCAATATTTGTTAGCAGAAGTTTCTCTCTTAAAGTTTTGTTTTCTTTAATCTCTGAAAAGAATCTTAACTTCATGTGTTTGGTAACTTGACATCTGTATTATTGTAATTATATCGAGAACACATGGATGCCAAGTTAGTGCATCAAATATTCAGAACACTTTGTTTGTTTTTCCTTTGTCACATAGTTAACAATCATACAAAGTAAATTAGTCCTCATGGCGAGTTTAGATTATTCGAACTTTTTTTTTAACATACTACTGCTATGATAGAGGGGCGAATAAAATCAAGAAAATAAATGTAATTGGCGAAGAAACAAAACTGGGCTTTGAGATTTTCAAAGTGATAGAACTCGGATTAAAAATAATGAAGCATAATACTACAACCAGCTCAAACAGTAGAAAACTTGACTCTTCAAAAGTTTAAACTAACAGGTTTCATGTAGCTGGTGCTTGAATGAGGCAGGGATTAAGCTGCCAAATGCCCATTAATTTCTTTTTGGTTTTATCCTCGAGCAAGGTTTCCTGTTGCTACAAGGATCGTTTTTGACAGCTGTGATGGGTAGGTTCCAGTGCAGATCCATGAACCAGTGGTCAAGTACTCTTGCCGCTAGATTTTTTTTCTTCTTTCAAAGAATCAACCCAAAGAAATGGTTAACATTTCTGTTCATTAATTAGTAAGTGACTCGAGTAATTATATGCATATACCATGAGCAATTCAAGTTGACGTGATCAAACTTTACTTTTCTTTTACCCTATGACACGAGTGAACATGATTCTTTTGTTCTTTTTCTCAATAGGAAGCAACGGAGATGATTGAGTGGCAAAACAAACACCAGATCCAGCCAAGTTTCAAAGATGTGGCTAAAGAAACGGATGCGAAGATATAAATTTGAAAGATGCAGGGGTTCCTTTCTGTGATGCCAGGACCATGAATATTGGGGGGGGGTGGGGGGGGGGGGGGGGGGGTGGGGGTCCAACTCATTAAGGTTGATGACATTTGATCTTGAAATATCTTACACTCCATGATCCAACTCATTAGCCATTGGTAAAGATGCTGCAATAGGGGTTTTGACAGCTCATTTGGTGCTCACTGTCTCTTGGGTTGCATTCAATTGCATATGCAGTAGGATGATCTTATCAGGTCGAAAATGGATTGGTAATTAAACTTGTCCTATTTCCATCAGTAGCGTGCTTCATTTGTCTCAAATCTCTTAACAGATCAACAGATCAGTTTGATGAATTCATAAACAAGGTCAAGTTTCAAATCAAATTTAAGTTTCTTTGCTTGATAAAAACTAATATATCACACAGCAGGCTAAATGAAACACTGCTATAATATGTTTCTGTCCTATTGTTGAGACAATTTTTCATTAACTGCTATCTCCAAAGACCTAGGCGAGGTTATTGTAGTTTAACTGAGCAACTTTTACAGAAGTTCCATGAGATCCAGAATTTTTTCTATGAAGAAGACAAAGGCAACACTGAAATGTCTTTATGGTCTAGACACACCGGAAGGCGACATTGAAATGTATTTCCGACAATCGTGAAGAAGACGAATGAGACATTTTTTTTTAAAAACAAAAGGTGAATTGCATTAAGTAGAATGGTCACCATACTAAAAATTGAGGATTCCCGGAGGGGGAACCTCATCCCAAAATAAATCAGTTTGTGATTTTCGATCCAAAAAAGTTAAGGAATCGACTTCAATGTTAGCAGTTTGATTAATATGTATACAACTAAAATATGAAAAGAAAGCAGAAAGACTTCTAATGTGACTAATCAAGTTTTGGAGCCTCCAATTCATCATAGTGATGTCGTTGATAAGATTCACCGCATGACGACAGTCGGACTTCAGCACAATGGCAGGAATGCCCACACGCTAACAATGTGTCAACACATGTAACATAACCCAACATTCCTCCTCGAGAACCGAATCAAAGAACCTGTGAATAGCTCCTGCACATACGAATTTTGTGTTAGCAGACCTAATAATAAAGCCTACCCCCGACCTCCGAACGCCCAAAAAATGAGGCATCTGTTTGCAAAGTGAAACAAATAGGAGGCGGGGGCTCCGAACACCCCAAAGGATGAGGTGCCGGAGAAGTTCCCTCAGAAGTGGATGTAACAAACTCATGGTAGCTCGCCACGATCCGGGACCAGGACACCGTAGCGGTTGTCAAGGTTGATTTAAATTGCATATCATTACGGCAATTCCATATCCCCATAAAGTTAAAGCAAAGAGTTTGCGAAAGCAATAAATAGGTTCAGAAGAGAGGTTAGCCTCATAGATCCAATCCTCCTGAGTCCAAGAATTAAAATGAGTAAAAACAATGTTGAACTCAGATTTAAAAAACTGCCACAGAGTGTAAGCAAAAAAACATTGAAAAAATAGGTGTGCAATAGATTCATCAACCGAATGACAAAAAGGACACAGGGCAGAAACAACAGGATTAAAAGCTGAGGTTAGTGGGGAGTCTCATGTGTGCAAATTTCCATAAAAAGATTTGAACATTAGGAGGAATTTGGATGCTCCAAATAATTTTTCAACCTGACCATCCAGCATACGGTGACGGCACCAGGGGCATACTAATAAAGTTATAAACAGATTTATAGGTGGGAATGCCAGACTTGTCTGATGCCCAAATCCACTTATCTTCCTCGGGAGTAGTAGGCAAAAGCATAGATAAAATTTTACTCGACAAACACGGTGCAAAATAATCTTTAATTAGAGAAGCATTCAAAGCAGAATTGAGCATAAAATCAACAACAGAAAGTGATGAGATAAGAGAGAAAACATTAACATATGTTGGCATGAAACAAATAGGAACATTGAAAATCGAAGGGTCATTATATGCATGGGTATTAACCCCATTACCAATATGCTTTTTGATCCCTAACTTAATCACATCCAGAGTTTGCAGTATAAGACGCCACGAACTAGCAGGATTATCATACATGGATGCAGTACTAAACCAGGGGTGAGGAACACCATATTTGCTGATGGCAAAAGCAGCCGAGAGAGAATGTGAATGATTTAAAATAGAGAAAAGCCTCTTGCTAACCAATGCAAACCGAAGAAGATGTAAGTTTTTTATACTCAGACCGCCTCTGAATTTACTGCATTGGATAGAGCCCCAATTTAAGAGATGGAGACCTCTGAGTCCGACGAAGAGGACCACAAGAAAGCTCTAGATAGTTTCTCTAAGAAGGAAATAAAGCCAGAAGAAAGCTGCACAGAACCCAAATTGTAAGATGGAATTGAACTAAGCGTAGATTTTATAAGGACAATTTTGCCAGCTTGATTCAGGGTTTTCATTTTTCATCCTGCCAGCCTATCATAAAGCTTAGAGGTAATGTGTCCCATGGAAGAATTGGTAATGCATTTATAAGAAATGCGAGTACCTAAGTAAGTAAAGGGGTAAGAACCAGAGGCAACGCCCAACACAGAGAGGCAACGCCCAACACAGACCTAATCCTAGATTTCCTGATGATGTTGATTTTCGGAGGAAAGTAAAGAGCAGATTTATCAAGATTTATCTTCTGATTAGTCAAGACATAATACTGGTTGAACAATTTGAGCAAATTCTTACATGTAATAGTGGTAGCAGCAATACAAATCAGAAGATCATCGGCATAAGTTAGATGACTTAGAGTTTTAGTTCCAAATTTGAAGGGTATAATTTTGTTTAGACGAATCTGATGATCCATGAGAGAGGAGAATATTTGTGAGACCAGAATGAAAAGATAAGGGGAAAGAGGATCCCCTTGCCCATGGTTGTCAGGATCGCTTTCCGGATCGTAAGATCGTAAGATCCTACGATCCAAGATTAGGAAAGCGATCTCGATCTCACTTTGAAGATCGAAAATATAAGATCGTAGTAGGATCGATCCCTGAATCGTAAGATCGGTATGATCTTAAGATCCCATCGATCCTATGTATTTATTTTTTTAATATTTTTAAAATTATTTTTTATTAAGAAAACTAAAAATTAGAATATTAAATTTAAAAATTGGCAAGAGAGGAGGTAACTTTCTTTGTCTACATATCATTCTTATGATTTTATTTAGTTAATTTATTATTTTTTAAAATTGGAAAAAATAAAAAAGAATATTAAGAATAAAAATTAGCAATGAATTAGGTTAAATTCTTTCCATTCTCTCCTCTCAATTTCTCTTTTCATTTTTTATGAATGATCTAGAGTAAATTAATTAACTTATGTGAAAAAATGATATTTAGGAAACAAAAAAATATTTGTTTTTTCATAATTCAGATGAGAAAATTGATTTATCATTGTGAATTATCATAATTAGTTTTTTTTAACTTTTAATTTTCTATATTATTATGTATCCCATGAAAGTTAGAAGTCTAAGTATAATGTAAATATTGAGAGTAGAATATTAAATAGTTATTATTATTATCATCATCATCATCATCATCATCATTATATTATTATTTTTAAAAAAATATTTTTTATTCATAAGGTAGGATCTTACGATCCTAAGTAGGATCTTACGATCATCGATCCTCCGGACCCCTTCCGATCCTACCTCGGAAAGCGATCCTGACAACCTTGCCCTTGCCTAAGTCCCTTGTAGCTATTGAAATAGGGAGTATAGGTATAACAGGAGAATCTGAGAGATGATATGCATGCCATAATTCAAGCAATACAGATAGAAGGGAAATTCATAATCCTAAGGACAGTCTTAACAGCATTCCAAGAAACTCTATTAAAGACCTTCTCCATGTCAGCTTTGAGAAGAATGAATTTCTTCCTTTCCTTAGAGATAGAATGAACCAACTCCTGAGCAAGAAAAAGGTTATCTTGAATAAATCGATCCTTGACAAATGCAGCCTGAGATTTATCAATTAATAAAGGCAAGGTAGATTTGAGCCTATTAGCTAGGATCTTAGCAATGGCTCTATACATGATGTTACACAGAAAAATTGGTCTATAATCTTTAATCATAACAAGGTTTTGCTTCTTGGGAATGAAGGTAATAGCAGTATTATTAGCTCCCAAGGGTGACTGATTGGTAAGGAAGAAAGAATGTATTTCTTGAATAATTGAAGAGCCAACGATATCCCAGTAGTTGCAATAGAATTCACTTGTAAAGCCATCTAGCTCCGGGACTTTTTCTGGGATCAGGCTAAAGAAGATTTTCTGAATTTCCTCAAATGAAATAGAGGAGGTTAGAAACGAGGACCATGAATTGTCGAGGGAAGGCAAGGAGGGCCAAGCATCTAAAGGAGGAGGAGGTTGGTTGTCCCAAGACAGTAGTGTGCCATGAAAGATTCTGGATATGCTTATCAGAAAAATGAATATTCATGTTGTACAAAGGAGACATTGAAATATGTATTTCCGACTATCGTGATATAATTTTGCACTTAAAAAGGAATGAAAACAAAATGAAAGAGATAGAGATGCAGGATATTCATGCTGAACATTTCTTCTTTTTGAGAGATATGGAAGAACACCCGAAAATAACATGTTTGAACTCTGATATGAAGATATTTACATTTTCGAAATAAAATGGTCCAACAATATAAAGTCTCGTGTGAAAGAAAAATCGGAAACCACAATTAACAAAATTAGTCACGTTTGACAAGCAATCACTTCTTTAGCACTCGAACAAAAATCAGGGATGCTACCGTTCCAACTAAATATCCAGCAACTGCACCATATGTCACACAAATAGGCCATTCCTACACACAACATGACTTTGCATCAGATGACTTTGCATGACGAAAACAGGAAGGGATAACTAGAAAAGAGAAACTATGAGCTATCAAATGACATTCATTTGAGATCTGCAAAGGTTTATTGCTGAACAACAAAGAACCTGCCATGGCCTTTCCCAATCGAGAGGCATAGGCCAAGCTCCAAGCCATGAACCGATAATAGCCCATACTGTGTACGTCTTCCTTTAGCCTATAAATAAACAAGACACTAGTTAAAAGAAAAAAAAACCTTTTAAAAGAAAATTTAGCATATCCATATATTAAGCAAATTTAGTTTTGGATTATTTCTTTAAATCTCCTCTAAACTATTACGATTTTTCGCATCTGACCACAAAGTATGAACTTACATTACAATACCTTAAACTTTACAACATTTTCTCGTTGCCTTTCTAGTTGATTATATTAACTTTTCTATTATTATTGCTTTAGACTAAAGTGCCCTCTCCACATAATAATTGAAATATAAGTGCTATCTTTTAGTGTTTAAAAAATAATAAAATAATATAATAATAAAGAATAATAGAAAATTTAAAAGTAATCCTCTTCGTCGGCGGCGGCCTTTTTTTATATTATATTATATTTTAAATACTAAAATATAACACATATATTTTAATTATTTCATGGGGAGAACACTTTAATCTTTTCACAAATGAAAAAAAAGCAACGTTAACGGAATGATGAAAGGACTAAAGTGGAAAATGCGGTAAAGTTTAGAGATATCATAAGGTAAATTCATACTTTGGGGTTAGATGCGAAAAATCGTGATAGTGTAGGGGAGGATTAAGGAAATAACCCTTTAGTTCTTTACATAAAACTAAAGGAAGAGAAACAAACAATATTACATGTACAACCATATGGAAGGACATATCTACTTGGGATGAGCTAAGATACTTTGCCAATCATTCCTGGATTGCCCAAAAACACATGCTGCAGGAACAAACTGAAAGAAGAACAAATAATTAAATAACTTACCAACTTTTTTTGCAATAGAATCACATAATATATATTAAAAGTTCCTGCAAAAAAGTTCAACTTTATTACATATATGAAGAATGTTATTAAAATGAAGTCCTAATGTCGTTTCCGTGATGCCCTGCAGCACCAGGCTTTGTTGTTATGAAAATGGAGGTTTCCTTTTTCTAATGTATGTTGAACATGTTTATATTCTAAATCATGACCAAGTACTAGTTGTATGAATTTGGATTACCAGTTCAATCCAGGAAATTTAGCTTTTCTACATATAATTCTCCTATATTTCCAAATCACTGAAGATCCTGAATCTTTCTTCCAGATGCATTTTACTTTATTCTGCAAGATTATGGGAAGATGCTCAAGACTGTTTCTTCAAAAAATAGATGCTCAAGATTGTAAATCGACATATTTAATTTTTTTTGGAAAAAAATCATATTTGTTATCTTTAGAAAGTCAACATAGGTTACCTGCCTCCTTGAGACACTTATCAAGAAATGGCCATCTAAGTCAGATTAACTTGTGAAGGATGTTTAGGAAAACTGCATTTCTCCTGGATGTTTCGGAAATGCAAATTGTGGAATTTACATAGAAAACTATGTTTCATTGGGCATATTATAGACATAGCTCTCAGACATTATGAAAGATTATAAGTAAAGCATTCGAAGTTAGTCATAAAAAAGGGTCAAAACAAACATATGCAGGAAAACCAGGGAATTCTTGGACACTGAGAAGTAAATTATTTCTCAGTTTTTTTTCTGAGTGAAAAATTCATTCTCTCAGTTTTCCTGAGCATTATGTTACCAGTGCATGAGTACAAATGTTGAGTCTGGATATTTTACAAGTGTGGGACTCATGAATGTCAAAACAAAAAACTTTATATGTATCACCATTAAATTGAATATTCAAGTGCCATACCAGTTTCCAGTAAGTCTTGTTCAGCATGTTCATGTCTGTAACATGAAATGTATTGATAACATAGCTTGGGCACACAATACCTTTTTCTAATCTTCATATACACAGCAATAACGAGCTACTTACCGTGAACAATGACATGAGACATGACCAATAGATTGTTCCAGTCCAATACCTACATCCAACAGCAAATCATAGGTACACGTTCTTGGTCTCTTCTATATTTGATTCAATTTTCTATGCAGATTTATTTACCATTTTGGTCCTTCAGTTCTTCCTTATCCCAAACTTTATTAGAAAAGAGAAGTACGTGCACATGTTCTTTTTTTTTACAGCAAGCATGTGCAAATGTAAACAAAAGTAATCAATAAGGTAAGATCTGGAAAGAACGTCCTCAAACTTGTTTAGCAAAATCAGTTCTTGATCTTGACTTTAAAGCGACAAGAAAGGAAAAAATCAGAGGCGAGCATAGCAAATGATTGGGATAACAATTATTATATCATCTTCTTTGTTCTCAGGCCACTGATCTATTTGTAAAAGGTGTACCTTCCTTCCTCTCTCAATGTCTACTATTCTGCGACAATGATTGATTTGTAAAAGGTAGGTCTGATTGCTAACAGCTGACAAGCTGGTACATGCCTCTTTCGACTTATGTGTCATATTTTTACTCTCCCTGTTTCTTACTCTATTTGCTGGTTTACAAGACTAAGTGAACACGACACTAAACTGATGCTTCGCTTTTCCACTCCTTCCTCTCCCTTGTCTCCATGACTAATTAAAGGTGCCCTGCATTGTCCCATAATCACTATGATTTCACTGTCACTAAGGCTGGTAATGTTTGTACTTCACAATTGCTAACTATCCTATGCTCAGGTTGATTAAATTTAAACTTGAATGGTGGTCCATATTAGGTCTGGTTAGCTCTTATATGTTGCAAGCCTTGTCAGAACTACCTACCCCTAAAAGTTCACAAAAAACCATTAGGGGATGCGAACAATGTATAATGCTGACATTGTAGATGTAATATAAAAAAATTCCTGTCTCAGGTGGTCCCTATCCTTAACAAAATACTGAGATTTTCTTCAACAAAAGAACTACTACAGACTTTGGCTACAGTGTCTAGAATGTGAAACTTTGAATAGGTAAGTTATTTCCTTAGTTCCCAGTTTATAGCAACCAAATATGCCAATGTATTGCAATAAAAGGTGTACTTACTTGAGGCTAACAGGTGCGCCAAGAACAATTGCACCAAATGCATTTACCAAAGCCCCTACATGATATAGTCCACATGGCATTTTACTGAATAAGAGGAAATAAGATCTGAAAGTACTAGGCAAAAGAGTTGAGAAACAATGTTCACAATTCTCGTAAAAGAATTCTTTATATCATGTATATCTTCCCGTAAGGTTGATACAATTTATAATGACAAGTCAACAACAACAACAACAACGACGACAAAGTCTTATCCCACTAGGTGATTATAATGACAAGTCATTAGATAAAATAATCTACCACCACAAGAAAAAGGGAAAATAAATCAAATACCAATTTAACACTTACAAAGCACTTCTAGAAGAAACAAGTCATAATGTAATGTACATATCAATGTGAACAATTAGAAACCAGTATTTAGATGCCAAAATAGGCCTAGGAAATTGACAAGATATGGAATAAATGTTCTATATAATGTGTAACCTAGCTCATAGCTCATGAGTGTTAAACAATAAAATCATGGGAAGTTCAATCTATGATCTCAGAGGAAAAAAACGGTTCAACCTATCATGTTACCATAAAAACCACTACATAAACATCTAACATGTAATTTCTCTAATAATTACTTCTAAATCGTGTCCTCAAAATACTTTGACATTAAAGTCTAAAGAAGACCAAAGTTTCCAAAATGACAAACAAGCAAAAGTTATACTATGCTTGATTCCCAGTAATAGATTTGAAATGATAAGCTCGTCATTCTTGTAGTAGTGCAGTCGATTTCCCAATTACTTTGTCTATTCGAGAGTCCCATAGTATTGTTTATAATTGGATATTCACCCGGAACTGCATTAACGTTCTCTCTCTCTCTCTTTTTTGAAACGAGTTAACCTTCTCTTTTTAAGAGGACAATTACATCAAAGCTTTGTTTTTGGAGATGAGGAATTACAACAAAGTTGTACCGAAAGATATCAAATAAAATTGTAACAATGCAACCTTGATCATTCTGTGAAACTCAAGCTTGGACACATCTCTAAAGTATTCTGCTTCATATATCTTTATAAACATTTATCATTTCACATATTTACCAACTATTTTGTTCTTAAGAAATAGAGAAGAACAAAGATAATACCAAAATCCTTTATTAATTAAACCATTCAACGAAGGAAAAAAAGTAACAAAAGTTTTAATACAATTTACCAACTGGAAGCGACAATAATCCCCGCAAGGAAGCCTTCCAATACTGCAAAAATAGCATTGCATTCTTAACAAAATTGCAATGTAATTAACCTGAAAAAAACGAAAAAGAATGCACAGCTGAAAAGATCACCGGGCAAATATGAGGATCTTGTCGGAGCAAACTGTAGAGCCCAATAACTATCGGGGCCTCAAAAAGCTGAGAACGAAGAAAAAACAGCTGACGACAACAGATTGCAAAACTACTAAAGACGGCATCGAAATTTTCGGAAAAAGAAAACCTTATAGATGATATCTTACCAGGAGAATTCGAAGTGTCGCAGCGGGTTCGGAAACAAGCGTGCAACCGTAAGCTTCAGAGGCGACCAAATAGCCGGCGGCCAGGCCGTGCGCGCATAGCGAATGCAATGCCAACGCTTTGAAGAAACCGATCCCGCCGCCGCGGCATCCCATTCCTCTCCTCTCAGTGCCGCAAGAGGATCCGCCTCCTCCAGAAGCCGTCATTGTTATCCTTCGGACGCCACCGGTTGTGTTGGCGGCGTCGCCACGCGCTTGGAAGCGCAAAGTATAAAAGGAAACGCGAGGCAGACCAATTTTTTAAATAAAAAATAATTTTACCATTATTCTCGAAAAGTACGGCCGGATCGCGAATCATGGCCGTTGTTAAAGGATCAGAAGAGCTTTGAGATCTGTGCTAAGATCGATTGGTAAGAAATCTGATGAACTCCTATAAAATATATAAGAAAACTCCGAGGGGTCCTTTGCAAATTTAAGAGGGTTTTAGGAGGCGAACACTACACAGAGGCGGTAGAGTTCGATAACGACGAACAGGCGGCGATGGTGACGACGGTGGCGCGCCTAGGTCTCGTGCTCTCCTTTGTCATCGCATGCTCACTTTTTGCGTCCACGGCGCGATCCGATCTCGTCATCTCGAGGGTCGATCGACGGGTGAGCGATCCGCTTTTGTTTGCCTTCATTTCTATCTCTGTTGTATCGTTTCCATTTTCACCTTATTGTTTCAATTCATATTATGTGGATACTGGATCTCTAGTAAAGTTGAAATCTTTAACTGTTTTTTTTTGTGCCTCTGTGGTCATATTTCAGATCGGTCCCATTAATTTATCAAAATTCGTTTTATTCATGGAATCTAGGTGATGCGCATTGCATGTAGATCTGGGATTTGTGAGTTTGGGTAAGGATCCGATGTTTGAGTCAACGAATACGTCGGAGAGAGCAAGGGAATTTAGTCTATGTTAACTTTTGAATTAGTAAAAAAGATGAACTTTGGGGCACGAGACTTTATTGGAGTGTGATGCGCATGCGCATTGTGGTAATGATTAACGAGGGCAAATGTTCCTTACCCACAACATTATACAGCATCGAGCTGGGTGTCCACTGTTTTTTTCAACGACGACGTTACTCAGTTGTTCCTTTTGTTTGTTGTTGTTTATATGCATACGCAGAGATGGATCAAGAAGGGAAACCTAGTGTTCTCTAACGATGTGTTATAGTCCTTTTCTTTCTTTCTTGTTAAAAAGGTTTTTTTTTAGAACAAAAGGGGGTTTTGCTTTTAGGTAAATAAAGCAATGTCTTTGGTGACTGCTAATCAACAAATCTTATTTCTAGTTTTCAGTTGCCACGAGAAGAAAGAAAAAAAATTGATTTCAGCGCATATTGCTGATAGAATTGATAAGTGAAATGATAAATGTATGCTTCTGATCTTTGAAATCTAGTAACTTGTTGTGGCCCCAGTAGGATATATTTGTTGATATATATGGTTCAGTGGTTGGCTAGTAAATTGTTGTGGCTCTAGTAGAGTTTCTTTGTTCACATAAATAGTTCAATTATTGGTCTTTACGCAAATAGATTTTCGGATGGAGCACGGTTTTCATATTTTCATGGCTATTTTTGTTGTATTGTTTACTTTGATATTAATGTAAGATAATTGAATAGTATATTATTTGCCTAATTTATTGGTCACTGGGGGTTTTGTATGACATGCTAATTTATTCATGGTGCTACCAATTCAGAAAAGTTCCTCTGAGTTTAATGTTGTCAAAAGTATTGGAACTTGTTTTCATCGATCCTCTCCTAACCTCCTTTCCAACATCAGCATTCGGAATTTTTCTCACTGCAAAGATATTTGCTTTTTAACAGGTTGACTTGACTTCGCATATTGTTCGTGTTATTTCCGTGTTAAAGGTAACTCCTCTATCTGGCTCATGATTTGTTGGTGTAATTACTCATAATATTTTACAAAATTTCTGTTTTTTTCTTATTTCAACTTTTTTTCCTGTTTATGCCAACATTTAAAGGTCTACGCTAGCAAACTGAGTATTTCGAGGAATCAAATTAACATTCGGCACTCTAAGAAAGCTTATGAAAATTTTTTCTTGATGTAACACAAATCTTCTTGTTACTGAAGTATGACTTATTCATATAGTGTGAAACCAGCTTAACCAAATCTGGTTGTTCTTTTTTTTTAGAAAGTTATGAATTTGTCTTTAACCTTCATTGCTATTTTATCTCCATAGGTAGAGAACGTTGGCGACAGTGCGGTTTCTGAAGTTCTTCTCTCATTTCCTAATACCCAGGCGAAGAATTTGGCAGCTATTAAAACATTATATAATGAAGGGAAAGGAAAAGGGTCTACTGTCAGTCTTCCTACTGTGCTTGTTGAACCTAAACATATGTCCCCAGAATTGACTTTTTATTCTGTTTCTCTACCTAAAGGATTGGAGAAGGGGAAAACTCTAACTCTAGATGTGCTGGCAGTATTCACACATTCTCTAAAACCATTTCCTGAGGAAATTAGTCAGGCTGATGCACAACTTGTTGTATATCAAGATAGTGCATATTATTTATCTCCTTATACAGTCAAGATCCAGACACTAGGCATTAGATTGCCTGGTGGACGGCTTGAATCATATACAAAACACCCAAATGTTAAGTTGGTTGAATCAGAACTTAGATATGGACCATATGAAGACCTTCCAGCCTTCTCATACTCCCCTGCAGTTCTTCATTTTGAAAACAATAACCCCTTTGTCGTTGCCCATGAATTAATACGTGAGATAGAGATCTCTCATTGGGGAAATGTCCAGGTTACTGAACATTATACCATTGTTCATGGAGGTGCCAACACCAAAGGAGGATTTTCTAGGTGCATTTCTTGTGTTATTGCTTGTATGTTTTCAGTTTTATGGTTCTGCTTTATTCTTGTATCTTATTTCTTCTTTGTTGCAGGATTGATTACCAATCTAGGCCATCTTTAAGAGGTGCATCATCATTCAGGTATCTTATTGCAAGGTTGCCCCCAAGGGCTCATTCTATTTATTACAGAGATGAAATAGGGAATATCTCAACCTCACATGTGTGGGGTGATTCTAAAAAGGTATTGTTAAGTAATTAATTGTCACAGGTCAGTGGATTATGCATATAGATATGATGATATGTTGTATAGGAGGCTCACATGGTATATAATTATATGCAGACTCAGTTGGAAATTGAACCAAGGTTTCCAATATTTGGTGGATGGAAAACAACATTTACTATTGGTTATGGATTACCACTTGAAGATTTTCTTTTTAAGTTAGATGGGAAACGGATGCTTAATATCACATTTGGCTGTCCCGTGGATGAGGTCATTGTTGACAACTTAATTCTCAAGGTACGTTTTGCTAAATTACTTCTGGATAATGTAGCAAACTTCATGCTTTTCTACTTGCTAATGATATATATTCTTTTGTGTCTACTATGATTTTTTTTGAGAGATTGTCTCTACTATGATTGAAACCGTAAAAAGGAATTAGAAAGATCTATACCATATACAATCTATATCTTTCCATTTTCCATCAAAATGATATTGATTATTTGTTGTATATATATTGTATATCATATGGCTGTTTTAAGTTTTAACTATTTTAACTGAAAATTTCTGATTTTTTTTTAGAGCAGGAAAAATTCTGATTGAAGTGCTTGTTCTTATCATAAATGATTTTGAAGAAGTAAAATGGAATCTTTATTCTTAACAACAATTTCAATATTTATTCATACTTCAGACCAGTGAACTATTTGATCTGTAGTTTCCTTCATATTGTAAATTTGTCAATTTGCTGTCTGTAGGTTGTTTTGCCTGAAGGTTCAAATGTAATTTCTGTTTCTGCTCCCTTTCCTGTGAGACAAGGACATGAGGTAAACAAATACCCTGATAAACAGACCAAGATAAGCATTTTAATTTATTTCTCTATTATTGTTATATGTAGAGATCATGCATAACATAAGAAATTATTATTGTGTTACAGGTAAAGTTTTCTCACCTTGATGTTGTTGGAAGACCAGTGGTAGTCCTGGAAAAGACTAATGTTGTCCCGGAGCATAATCTTTACTTCCAGGTTTGCATTCATGCTAGTTGTAATTTGATTTTAGTTTCACAGTATAGTATATATGATATTGAAGCATTACTTTTCTCATCATGTTCTTATTATTCTTTTCATAAAAACTATATCCCTTACTACTTTGTAAAAGATTTTGACAATTACTTCGCTTTGGTCATGAGGACATTAGAGATAGCTGTTGTGCCGATGAGTCTATGCCAATGCTTGTTATATACTTTACCGTAACTGTATCAATTTTCTGCTGTTGTTGACAATACTTGCAAGTCTTGATCATTATTGTGCTTGAGCTCTTTTCCATTGTGGATTTATTGCTTTGAGATCTCGAAGATGAATAACAAGGAACATATTGTAAAAAGTGCTAACCTCTTTCTCAAAAGAAATACTTTTGCTTATTGTGATATTGCTTTCGTAGGTTCATTACAAATTCAACAGCCTCTCACTGCTTAGGGAGCCAATGATGTTGATTTCTGGCTTCTTCTTCATGTTCGTTGCTTGTATTCTTTACATGCACACTGACTTGTCAATTTCTAAGTCCTCTGCTGCATATCTTGCTAAACTTCAGTTTGAAGAGGTATGTAATTTTGTGCTCCTCACTTTTTCGTATTGCTAAACTGATGAGATCTAAGCAAGTATTAAGATAAGCAGCATATATTCAGTTCTTAACTTCTTCATTGAATTATCATCTTATCATGTTTAACAAAGAGATACAAGTCTAACTCCTTGTCGATCACAGCCTTGTCCTTATAATGTCATCATATTATTTAAATAAAAGTATTCATCCATACAGGTCATCAGACCTTTCTGAAATGCTTTTTAATAGTCTCGGCATATTTTCTTGTGGGATGAATACAAGTGTTTCATATCAATATTATGTCTTGGTCTGGAGACCACATTGAGTACTCTGTATAAAAATGAAACTCAGCCTGGGGCAACATAACTAACTAAATGAAATTCCTAGCTGTTGAACAAAAAATAAACCCTCTACTTGTGCATAAGTTATATTTGACTCAGAGCGTGGTTGCCACTTAAATGATGCTTAATTTATAATTTATGCATTTTATTCAACCCTCTTGTTATTAAAGCTCTTTGGATAATGTTTAAAACAGCACAAGATAAACCTTTGTTTACATCAGAGCATGTTCAAGTTCCTTTGAATCTTAGTAGTGTATTGCGTTTTGATATGTGCTTATATATTCTTACACTTTTTCACTTGCTACTTTCTGTCTCTTCTCCATCAACCCGTCAAGGCTCGGTGTGAAAACTGTCATCATCTTTACTAATAGCATTTTATCAGACTTATTTTACATGACCTGTTCATGTTAGTGATATTTGAATAGGTTCAGGCAACAGTTAACTGATGTCTCATTTATAGTTTGTGCATTTTATTCAACCCTCCTGTTATGTAGCTGTTCCGATAATCATGACAATGGCACAAGGGAACCTTTATTTTTATCTGAGGAAGTTCAAGTTTCCTTTGAATCTTAATGGTGTATTGCATTTATAATCTTTATGCTTATATATTCTTATACCTTTTCTCTATCTACTTTCTGTCCCTTCTCTATTAGTTGTATTGCACATGACTTGTTCACGTACTTTGAATAGGTGCAAGCAACAGTTCAACAGGTTCAGAAAATAATTAACCAATGCCTAGTTATCCATGACAAACTGGAGGCATCATTGCGTGATCTCTCCAGAGTAGGGGATGTTCAGTCTTGTAAATTAGCTCGTAAGACAGCAGATGTGCAACTTAAAGAACTGGTCAAAGATCTAAAACCCTTGGTGGCATTTTTACAGCAATCTCCGCAGGCTTCCAATTTATGGCCTAAGGTTTGATGAAGTTGTCTTTTTTAATGCTTTTGATTTCATATTTTTCATCTTTAGAAAAAACATTGTTTTTCAGTCACTATTAATTCTTTTGATTGTAGTAAAATTGGGTAGATTCTTATAGTTATTCATTTATATTAATTTATTTTAAGATGATTAAAATGTTGAAAACATTTAAATTATTCATTAATTTAGTTGAAAATATTATGATGCTCATGTATATCTAAGAGATTAAATTAAGAGGGGCTCAACATGACTTGTTTTGAGGAAACATGAACTGCACTGTATGCTACCACAAGCCATTTATGTAATATTGTGAATAATACATATAATTCTGGATGGTTACTATCCTTGGTAGCGATCTTTTCTCTAAAGTTTTCTTTCAAATGATTTGTTTTTTCTGGCTTAGAATTGTTGTACGACTTTGGTTTATCTGTAATAAGTTTTTTTTAGAGCATTCATCTGTAATAAACAACAACAACAACAACAAAGCCTTATCCCACTAGGTGGGGTCGGCTACATGGATCATACGACGCCATATTCGTTGATCCATGTTCATAAGATTCGACATGATTTTATGTTGGCTGTCGGGGCCTAACACAACCCTCCTCCTTTATCCGGGCTTGGGACCGGTTATAAAATATAGGCGGAGTTAGCATTCATCTGTAATAAGTTCACTTCAAATTCATGGAGTTCTATTCCCATTACTTTGATACAACAGACTTTTACATAAATTGCATTGTACATTCTCGTAAAAAAAGTTGCATTGTAAATAGCATGCATCTTAATCTCTCTTAGTCATATTCATGTTGGATCACATAACTTTAATCCTAGAGACTATGTTATCTGCACCATTTTGCATCTATGTCCATGTTTTTGTATCTCATTGCTGCTTAAAAATAAGGGATATTCTTCTCAAAAAATAAAAATAAGGGATATTTCCTCTTAGATCTCCTGTACTATTTGGAATTTTCACATAGGACTCGCAGTTTCTAAAACTTTAAGGTTTTTCCACTTCACCTTTTCCATCAGATGTCTGTTTTACTTTTACTTTTGCTTTTTCTGTTCAAACTGCTCGCATTTCTCTCTTGCATATGACCCTTCTCCCTCTTTTCTCCTCTGTGGTACTGCTTCCCCTCCCGTACTCTGTCATTCCTGTCTCTTTCTCTGAGGTACTGCATCCCTCCGGAACTGTCATTCCTCTTTCTTTCCTGCTTCAAAATCAAGCACGTCCTTCTTTGTTGGAAAGATTGGATGGAATAGTTATCCCGCCAATTTCTCCCTTTGTAAATCCTTGGTCATGTCTCATCTACAACAAATGTCGCAAGAGCTCTGTGGAGTTCAGCTGCGACATTATCAATCAGAACAAGAGGCCCTGCCAAAATACAAGTTCCTTCCCAAGGTCATTGTCAACTCCGGGGGGAACATTGTCGAGAAATGGAGATGGATGACACCATGTTCGGGCCTCTCCACAAGCTCTTACGTAAGACCTGCAGGTTCACCACCACTTACACATGACCTTTGGTTTGTTAGCTTCGCTTGTGGCCTCACCATCGTCCGAGGGGGCGCAAATCTTGTATAGGGGAGTAGGAACAATGACAAAGGTGCTGTTGTCGAACAACTGATATATTGGCAGGAACGCTGGGGTCAGAACACAGAGATGGGGAAGGGAAGGACAAGGACAGCAAGTGCAAGGTGTATATATATAAAGAGAGGAAGAGAGTGGGGAAGTTGGTAAAAAAATAAAATTAACAGAAAACAACATGGGCATCAAACGGAAAAAAAGATGAAGTGGGAAAACATTAAAAGTTCAGGGGTGCTAAGTAGAATTTTAGAAACCACCGGGCGTATGTGAAAATTCAAAATAATTCAGAGGGTTAAGAGGAAATATCCCAAAAAATAATGTACACAATAGTGAAATTTGAAGAATTGTTAGAAGACAATTAAGGAACTCCGCCTATGTTTTATAGCCGGTCCCAAGCCTCCGGATAAAGGAGGAGGGTTGTGTTAGGCCCCGATAGCTAGCGTAAAACTCTGTCGAATCTCATGAACATGGATCAACGAATATGGCGTCGTATGGTCCATGTAGCCGACCCCACCTAGTGGGATAAGGCTTTGTTGTTGTTGTTGTTGTTGTTAGAAGACAATTAAGGGAGAGTATATATGATGGGGTGGAATTCTGAATGTGTCAGTGTCACGGGAATTTTTTACCGTCTTGCTTTTTCTACTTCTGGTTTACTAAGGTTTTTTGAAAGGGATTGATTTCCTAAGGTTTTAACTAGATTCCCTCTAATCTTTGTCCTGACAAAAATTTTGCTGAGAAAATTCAAATGTGGATGTACAAGTCCACTTGGAAATGAACATGCACGAAATGTTGTGCCTTTCCTTCTTTTTAAGTTAGAATAAAATGCATTTACTGTCAGGCATCAGCATTTCTTTAGTTCATTTTTGCAGGGTGGCCTTAGGTAAAAGTGGTTCGGGCCGGTGGTTTTTACGTCGAAAAAAAAATGACCTTTAAATTTCGGGTGTTTTTTTAGAGCGCAAAAGACAACCCTAAAGTTTTTCTCGGAGAAAAAAACCGACTTAGATGGTCTCAGTTTTTTCGGGTCGGGACCTACTTAAAATAATATATTTTTTTAAAAAATTAATAGACATTAAATACATCGCAAACTATGTTTACAAAAATTAATATTTAACTTTAACTTCATAAAGAAATTAAACTATCATATTATCACATTATAATTTAAAATATTATTGCCAATTTTATACAAATTTTATTAAAATAGATTAATAACTTGATGATATTCAAGTTTAACTATAACATAATAAGTCAACAATATACTTATTCTAATAAATATTGGTAAAAAATGTAGAACTTTGAAATATTATTTGAAAGTTGAGATAATATTTTATAAAATATATATTTGGTTCGGGTCGGGCCCCTCCGGTTTTTTTGGTTAGGAGCCCTAATTTAAACGGGTGGTTTTAATTATCCTAAAAAACCAACCCAATTTTTAATCGGAGTCCGAGTTTGCGGTTTTTTCGGGTTGGTTTTTTTGGTTTGGTTAGGCTTTTCGGGTGGATAGGTTTTTTCTTACACCCCTAGTTCCTATTGGAGCGCACTTAATTATCTCTTTTATTGAAGAGGTTTTCAAGCAAATTGTTTGAAATTTTTTGTATTTCCTCCTTGTATGTTTCCATTTGTGTACAGTACAACAACAACAACAACAAAGTCTTATCCCATTAGGTGGGGTCGGCTACATGGATCATACGACGCCATTCCGCTCTATTAGTAACCAAACCTTTCGGTATATTATTCACCAATAGATCTTGCTCTATTAGTTCGCCAAGTGTCCGCCTTGGCCTCCCTCTCCCTCTTTTAATCGGACTTCAGATTATTTGATCTACTCTTCTTACTGGCGCATCTAATGGTCTTCTCTGAACATGACCAAACCATCTCAAACGATTCTCTACCATTTTCTCACTAATAGGAGCCACTCCGACTCGTTCACGTATATGGTCATTCCTAATCTTATCTAATCTTGTATGACCACACATCCATCTCAACATCCTCATTTCGGCTACCCCCACTTTACGTTCATGTTGTCCCTTCATAGTCCAACATTCACTACCATATAACACTGCTGGCCTTATAGCAGTACGATAGAATTTTCCTTTAACTTTATTGGGTATTTTTCTATCACAAAGAACTCCAGTGGCTTTCCTCCACTTACACCAACCAGCTTGAATTCTATGATTAACATCGTCATCAATCTCACCATCTTGTCTTATAATTGATCCTAAATATTTAAACTTTGTCACTTGAGGAATTATATCCTCCCCTAGCCTAACTTTCAAATCGTCTCTAAGTAGTTTATTTGTGAAATTGCTATGCATATATTCTGTTTTATTCCTACTTAAACGAAAACCCTTTGACTCCAACGTATTTCTCCATATTTCCAATTTTGTATTAATCTCTTCTCTTGAATCCGCTAAAAGTACTATATCATCCGCAAATAGAATGCACTTAGGTACCTCCTCTGTGATACTCTCGGTTATAGCATCGATAACTAAGTTAAATAGATACGGACTTAAAGCTGATCCTTGATGTAGGCCAATTCCTATAGGAAATTCATTTGTCTCACCTCCGGGTGTCCTAACCCTAGTCAATGCCCCATCGTACATATCTTGTATTACCTTAATGTAGGCAACACTCACCCTCTTCTTTTGCAAGGCTTTCCAAAGTACATCCCTTGGTACCCGATCATACGCCTTCTCTAAGTCAATGAAAGCCATATGTAAGTCTCTTCTCCTACTTCGATACTTCTCCATCATCCCCCTTAGTAAATAAATCGCCTCTGTAGTGGATCTTCCTGGCATGAACCCAAATTGTCTCTCAGAAATACTAGTCTCCATTCTCAATCTATGCTCAATCACTTTTTCCCATAATTTCATTGTGTGACTCATAAGTTTAATCCCTCTATAATTTGCACAATTCTGAATATCCCCTTTATTTTTGTAAATAGGAACTAATGTACTTAATCTCCAATCATCAGGCATCTTTTTCGATCGTAAAATCTCATTAAATAGTTTACATAACCACAACACACATTTTTCTCCTAAACATTTCCAAACTTCAATCGGTATACCATCCGGTCCAACGGCTTTACCATTCTCCATTTTCTTAAGAGATTCGCTAACCTCCGAGACTCTAATTCTACGATAAAATGACCTATTAAGCTCACATTCACTAACTGTCAAGTCCTCCAAATCACAACGGAAACATTCACATCCATCATTAAATAGCTTATAGAAATACTCTTCCCATCTGTTCTTAATATCTCCTTCAGTAACTAAAACCTTACCAACTTCATTTTTTATGCATCTTACTTGATCCAAATCTCTCGACTCCTCTTTATTCCTTGCAATCTTGTAAATCCTTTGTTCACCAGCCTTTGTCCCTAACTCCTTATAAAACCCCTCATATGCTTTAGCACGAGCATCACTAACTGCCTTCTTAGCCTCCCTTTTCGCCAAACGATACTTTTCCCAATTGTCAGAACTATTGTCCAAGTGTATCGCCTTGAAACAATTCTTCTTATTACGCACCTTTTCTTGGACCTCCTCATTCCACCACCAAGTCTCCTTATCTCGTGGTCCAAAACCTTTTGATTCTCCTAAAATGGCTTTAGCAACCATTTCAACCTTTTTTGCCACATTCTTCCACATGATACTAGCATCTCCTTCTAACTCCCACACACTTTCCTCTAATAACTTCTAAAAGTCTCTCGCTTCTCCCCCTTTAACTGTCATCACTTGATCTTTCGATCAAAAACTGTTCGGGATTTTGGTTTTATACATTTCATTTGCATATCAAGAACTAACAATCTATGTTGTGTAGTCACCCCATGCCCAGGAATTACCAAATATATTATTTTATCAGAAAGTTGTTTTCTTCAATAATAATCACATATCTTGCTTGAATTCAGGTGGAAGACCTAATTGTTAAGGAGAAGGAAATGCAGGAGAAACTGATGCTAAAACACACTACTGTGGTAGATTGCTTTGAGAAGAAACTTGGTGGACGAGAAATAGAAAACCGTATTGCATCCCAGCAGCAGAAACTAGCAGCTTTGAGACAAGAGGTCGATGAACTTCTTGAAATTATTGATGAGATCTAGAAACGGAAACCTCATCTTCATATCTTCTCTCGGTTTACTAGATCTGTGGAGTCGGAGCTTACTATGACATTGGAGACTTGTAAGAATAGTGCACTTCTGGCTGGGACTGGTGTCGTCCGTTCCCATCCTTTTTGGACATCACACTTGCCTACTCTTTTTGTAGAACCTTGTATAAAAGACCTGCACATTACGTGGTCTGTTTGCGTAACTAATGTGACGAGTAAAAGAGAAATTTGCCTCAGCCGACCCAACAACTTAAAGTAGAAATTACATTTGACTGTGTTACTGGGATGTTTTAATTTAGCATCTATGTGATTTAAAGGGAGAGGGAGGCCAATGCGGACACTTGGCGAACTAATAGAGCAAGATCTATTGGTGAATAATATACCGAAAGGTTTGGTTACTAATAGAGCGGAATGGCGTCGTATGATCCATGTAGCCGACCCCACCTAGTGGGATAAGGCTTTGTTGTTGTTGTTGTGATTTAGCCTGTTTGATATGTACAGTTTACGCTTCTTTTACTTTTTTTATGTACATTATCTATATTTTGCTTTTTGACCTTTTGAAAAAATAGCATATTTTTGTTCTAGTTAGAGGTTTAAAGATTATTCTATAATCATGATGTTCTTACTAACAAAACAACCTTTTTAAAAAATTATTGATAGATTGTTTAGTAGGCAAATCGGACGAAGGCAATGTAACCGTCCTCCTCTCCGCAAGTTATTTTAATTTTTTGAGTACATACAATATATGTTTTTTTTCAATTAATTAATGAGCCTATATATATGTTACACACACATGTAGACATACTACAAACAATGAAAGTGTAGTGCGAGGTGTCTATTTTCTTTTTAGTATGAAGTTAGTCAACACTTCGACAAAATGTTGAAGGGCGGGGCAGCTCTCAAAATTTTAATATTATTTTTTAAAAATCTTGGTGAATTTGTGGTCTTTCGACGCATGGACTCTCATAGTCCCATCCCAACATAGTACATACACACAGCAATTCATCCTTCCGTGGGAGCTTCATGGTATCGCAGATTCTGTGGTGTGTGAAATGAGTGCTCAAGTGATTCTCTTTCTCCTCAAAGGAAAAAAATGATGCCTTTGTGAACGTGGTGGTCTTGTTCATATCGGAATCCAAAGAATAATTAAAGGTTCATCTTTATCCAGGGATACGATATGGCCAGCACACTATCTATAGATGTGAAATAGCCATGTGATTCAGGCACTAACTCCTGGTTAAACTCTTCCATGTATATGTGCATGTATTCTCAGTGCATGCACTTGCTCATTTATGACAACCTTGAACTCCATAAAATGTTTTAAGTTGCATACAATTAGCATTAATATTAGAGATCTTAATCTTCATTTTTTTTTCATGATTAAGTCATTGAAAGTCATTCTTCTAGTGTGGAACCTAATTCTGATATAATTACTTTTGGTTGATTCGCATGTCTAAAA
The DNA here is from genome assembly GCA_030549335.1 of Pontederia crassipes. NCBI lineage: Eukaryota > Viridiplantae > Streptophyta > Magnoliopsida > Commelinales > Pontederiaceae > Pontederia > Pontederia crassipes. The sequence continues at coordinate 68,447,711 of CM060194.1, read as the reverse complement.
GGTTAGAGAGTTAGTAGATTCAGCTGCTTTGGAGTGCCCGTTCACATAACCAAGTACAACGAAACATTACGCTTATTCTATATATCAAACCAGCAAAGTTAATGGTTGGCAGGTTTGTTTCATGATCCAGAGATGGTGGGAAGAAGGTGCAAAGAATCTTTCCCTTGAGCAACGGATAAGGTAAGGACGACCAGTTCCAACAGTTGCAACGAAAAATGGTGGTCAAATCTGAGAGAAAGAGGTAGGCGCACGAAGGTGTTTGAATACGCGGTTGAGGAACGAGGCGACCTGTGGCCGCAATTCCTCTGGTCATGGGAGGAGTGAGAAAGTTGTCACGTGGGATCACTTGCTAGTTGGTACGCAGCCGCAGGAGAGAGGTGTCAAAAGAGAAGTTTAATTAGTTCAATTCTGCCAGTCACCTTCCCTTAGCTAAAAGTTGCTCATCTGATCAATGCAGCTGCTGGCTATGCTGTTACAAAAGTACCACTGGAAGTCCACTCGCTTTCCTCTCTCGCTCCCCCCTCGCCCCTATGAAACGTAGCATTTGACAAAGATGCAAGAATTGATCGGGTACAATAAAATTTTTTTTTTCATTTTTTCGGAACAGGACTTCTGGACGACATGGCAAATTGGCAATGATGGCACCGCGTCCGTTGCTTGGCATGGGAACCATCTGAAGAAGAAACCATAAGAAGCCGCACTCTTTGCACTGGAGGTGGTGGTGGTGGCACCGCTTCGAGATCAAATCTGATTAGATTGTGTGTGGGACTGGAGATGAGGAAGGCCTCCCTTGGTTGCCCCGTTGGGGTCAAACAATAACATATCAGTGTCACTACCAAAAAGCAATGTATCTGAAACCTACATTGATATGTAAAAGAAGAAGAAAGATAGACAATTATATAAGATTTTATATATTATTTATATATAGGGAGAGAGATAGAGAGAGACTACTGGTGGACGTGGCAGGTTGGACTTGTGAAAAGTGATGTGGAACCCCAGTTTCCACTAACATATCGAGGTTGCACCACCTTTTTTTGGCTGAAGCTTGTTACTAGTCAGCAGTACGAGATCTTGCAGTGGGACTCGATGCATGTGTGAGAATTTGAATGGATCACCACGTTTCTTTCCCCCTCCAAGATGAGGTCGGAAGGGAATATATGGAGAGCAGAATCGAAGTGATGGAGAAAATCATGACTTGAGTTCCATCAAAATTGTTGTAACGTCTGCAAATTTTAAATAAGGGAAGGAATTCAAAAATCAAAATAAAAAAAATTAGAAAAGAATTTGAAATTTGAATTCAAATAAAAAAGGAAACGAAACGGCCGACGAAGGGAGACATGTCCTCCCCCGATTGCGTCTTGGGCTCGGCCGGCCAAAGATTATAAAAAGGGGCACGATGGGAGCCCTCATGCCCCCTTGGAATCTCTCTCATTCGGCCGCCCCCTGCTTCTTCTTCTTCATTTCCTCCAGCGAACGGCGCACGAATGGCGAACAGGGCAGAGACGAGACAAATCGACGGACCACCGGCGCACACAGGACTCCCTCGACGAGTTCGCAAGGACTAGAAGCACCTTCTCACCGGCCAAGAATGATCGAAAGCAGAGAAAGAGACAACTACGGCTCCGACGAAACGACGAAAAGAGGTATTCTAGATGTTAAATCCCCTTAGGCTATGAGTTGTTAATCATAAAATGTGCATGATGCCCCAATGCCGATCTAGAGATCATAAGCAACAATTTTCGTATTGTGGTCGTCTCGAAACGACGACCGGAGGACGACTGAAAATGAAGAAGATGACCGGCGCAGATTTGCGCACCAGGAACCCGGCTCGAGTCATAGGCTACCCAGCCCGGGTCCTGTCAGGATTTAGTCCGAGCTCAGAAAACTCAGCCCGAGTCACACGTCTTTTTTCCCCGCACGATCATCGAATAATAACCTGGCCCGAGTCAGAGTTAGACTCGGCCCGAGTCATATGGACCATCCGCGGTCGAATTAACACGGTTTCGATCGGGATGACGTGGTAGTACACTACACGACCCGACCCGAGTTGGACTCCGACTTGACCCGGGTGATGCATATCAGACTGAGACGTATATTTGGCTCGGGTTCATCCTAACCGACCCACGTTCCAGTCGGGATAATGTGGTTGTGCATAGCACGTCCCCGACCCGAGTTGGACCCCGACTCGATCCGGGTCATACTTGTCAATCCGCGACATCTATCCAGCCCGGGTTCTCCTTAACTCGGCCCGAGTTTTGTCGAATATAAGATAGGTACCCATATTGTTTAGGCCGATCTTTTCCAAGTGGGCCTCGCTTTTCGACAGGACCACTAGAGGCCATGTCTGACATTGTAAAAGGCTAATGGGCTCTTCCCACCTGAAGAAGCAGGTTGGGATTCAACATAAAGAACAAAGTAATGTGATGTAATTTTATTGCCACAGAGAAAGGGGCCTGACCCTAACTTTTCTCTTATTGAGTATTCTAAACTCCATAAATGATAAACAAGATAAATAAAGATAAGATGAAAACTGCAAGATTGCTATGTGCCGACCTCAAAGTATAGAGTAAAGATTATGGTATTGTATAGTGAGAGGCAGGTAGCTAAGTTAAGGAGACAGTTAACCTACGGATCTTTGATGACCACTGCTCCTGGGATACAGGTCATCTCCCACTTGTGTCTCGAAAAAGGGTGATGCATTGACACACCCTTTTTTCCAAAGAGGGCATAATTTCATAGTATATCGTCAGAGGGACAAGTAACTTAGCTGAGGAGACAGTGAACCTACACGTTCTTAAATGACCATTATTTCGGAGTACAGGTCATCTCCTATTTGTATTTCGAAAAGAGTATACATTGACATTACACCTTCTCTATAATGGACATTCTGACTTTACAGATATATAGATGCACATCTGACATTCCAATCTAATAAAGTCGAGCTTGCATAGGACAACTAACTCTAAAAACAACATAATAATATAAAAGATGTAGTGCAACTCACAGTAAAATAATGTATAGCAAAGTATAGTATAATAAAGCACAGAACATAGCATGGTAAAGATAAAACATTGATTAGTAAAGTACAAAGCAAGACATAGTAAAGACAAGACACAATTATGGTAAAGAATAGAGTACAAATATTGATTAGATGAAGTATGACCTATTGTTATCTCAATCAAAGTAAAGAAATCCAGGTAATGTTACTTATTGTTTATCTATGTATGATATTAGCATCATTTGATTATTATTTCATCGTCTATGTTTCTATTGTACTGAGCATTTTCGCTCATGGATATTTCATTCTCCTATATTGGGATTTTGCAGATGAGAATTCTGAATAAAAAAAGTGATGGGGGATGCAGAGCTGGGAGAATACTATACATGACTTATTTATCTCAAGAGAATCTAGTTCTTCTTAATTGCATTAGTCTAATAATTGGTTATTACATTCGAAAGATATTTTGTTATCTCTTGAAATGAGACACATGTTTAAATGTTGAACTTATGGGAGAATTGTGGTCATTTTCTTATTCGTTATGGATTGTAGTAATTAGTGATGTCTTTTGATATTCCAACGCTTTCGCATTTATAATTAAGTTTTAGTTATTTTATTGATATAGTTATTGCCACGTGTTATATTTGTTGAATGGTCAAGATCATAATAAGGTCAATAGTGTAACAAGCAGTGTATCGTTCTCGAGAATAATCTGACTATCTACGTGGTAGGAGGATCGATTTTACGGACATTACAATTGAAATAAGCAGCCCTATATTGAGCGTAACTACAAAAGACCAAGAAACAGAGACTGGAGTTCAGATAGACAACTTGCATCTGATCAGCTTAATGCGTGATCAGGAACATAAATATATATATCCTAAGCCCACTCAGATATGCATGAAGAACGTGAAAACGAGTTTTCTTTTTTTTTTTTTTGCCATGCCGATCGATGGTGTGACCTAAATTTGTTGAGAGAGTTGAGACTGCAGATGATGTCCGGACATGTAATCTATAAGAGGAGAAAAAACTTGAACAATTCTGCTTGCAGTGCTTTTAGATACTGATATGGTCAAAGTGTAAATATACGTCAATATGACATAATAATTAGCAAAGCACAACGTGCATGGAGACAGGCAGTGACAAATTGCTACTGCATGCAATGGTAAAAAAGGATGATGCCGAAAAGAAGAAAAGAAAAAAGGGGAGAGAGAGTTTTAGGCGAGGCGATCATGTTCTGCTGTTGCGACCTGTCAAGTGTCAACTTTCTTCTGAGGCCATAACTCGTAACGCTCCCTTTCTTTCTTTCGTTCTTTTTTTTTCCCCTTTCAGCCAATTCATCCGCTGCGATTTGTCCCTTCTTCCACTTACTTTCTCCCTCATCTCCTTTAAAGGCTGCTTACCTGCCTGCTTGCCTGCTCCAACCACAAATCTCGGCTTCTCTCTCTCTCACACACGCAGCTAACATTTCAGCTACTAATTGAAATGGTCCAAATTAATTGAGTTTCTTGCAAAGTTACTTCTGCCGACAAAAGTTTCGAGGTAGACCCGTTAATATAACCTGTAAAAATAAGGAGAAAACATAAAGCGAAATGGTTACTGTCAGTCAGATATCACAATGTGATGGCTGCTAAGGTTGCTAACTTTTATGTAATCTACGTGGTACGGCTATGAGCCTTAAAAAGATAATTTTAATTAGGCATTGTCGTTATAAGTGATAAATGTTTTTTTTAAGTAACGTTTAAAAAATTGAACACAACATATTATAAGTTACTCCTGAATAATTTATAGAGTATAAAAGTAGCATTTTCATATTTTTTTCTTATTATATCCTCATTTTAAAATAAAAAATAATTTGATTATTAAACATCATATATTAATTTTATTTTATATGTCACATCTTTAATTTTACTTAGAGCCAACTAAGATTTTTATTTTGAAGTAATCAATTTTTTTATATTAAAATAATATTCTTAAAAATATCAATATTCAAAATAGAATATTTTAAATTAAATTTTATGAATATGATGCATATAAAAATGATCATAAATTATATCTTATGTATATTTCTGTCATTTATATAATACACTAATTTAACCGCTATATTTGCCAAATAATTTTAATTAAATTTATAAATAAATCATTATCCGCTAATAGCTAACCGTTATACATAATGTTTTCAGAATAACCGACGACCAGACCAGGCTCCTTATTAGGTCGCGGTTGGACCGGTCTGATCGGATTCAATCGGATTGAACCAAATTTTATTAAAATAATATTATTTATAATAATTATAAAGATATAATATAAATTATATGATATGGTGTATGAATATTGTACTAATAACATATTAATAATATTAAAATTAATATAACATATTTTTTATTTATTACAATTTTTAATAATGATTAGCATATAAATATAAATAGATTATTATTAATTTAATATTTATTATTTATTGATGATAGATGCTATATTAATAAATTTTATCTTAAATTATTCTTATTTATCTTTTTCTTTAACACTTTCTTTTTTATTTCCTTTATTTATGCCCTTTGATAATTTTCCATTTTAATGTTATTCAATTTTAAATACCTACCTTTTTTATTTCAATTCCTATTTAATTTTAGACATGTCATATTCCCTCTTTTTTACCTTTGTTATATTTCTTTCTTTTTTTTCTTTTTTAACTTTTCTATTTTTGTCAGTTTTTTAAATTTTATTCTTCAAAATTTGCATTGAACCAGGTCCGATTTAACCGGTCGGTTCAATTGATTTTTTTCCAGTTCAATATTAAAACTAGTTTTAACATCAAACCGAATCGGACTTCCGGCTGGTTCGCGATTGAACCAGTTCAATCGATCGGTCCGATTTTGATAATATTGGTTATACACTAATCAAATCGCTATCCTCTAATCGAACCGTTATTCTCTAATAAAATCATTAGTTTTGCTAAATAGAGCCTTAATTGAGTTCGCAAAAAGAAAGAGATTAATCTTTCATACGAATCCGAAGATGGACTAAGCTTAAAATCAATTTATAAGTTTGTTTGAAAAAATCTCTAACATTTGATAACATTATAACATGACTGATAAGAAAATATTAAATTTACTTTAAGTAAAAAAAATAAACAGAAAAAGAGTTGCTTATTTTTTAAAGAACTAACTAATTATTATTAATATAAATAATTTTATCCAAATTGTTAATTTTAAAAATAAATTTTAATCAATAAAATATTTATCAGCACTTCAACTTATCAATTATTTTGTATCAATTAAGGTATTGTTTGACTAAGTTTATAAATAACTTATAAGTTAATTTGTAAATATCTGCAGCTTTAAAAATGACTCATAAGAAAATATCAAATCTACAAAAAATAAGCCAAGGAAGATTGCTTATTTTTTCTAAAGAAATAAGTTATATCATAACTAATTAATTATTATTAATATAAGTAGTTTTATCCAATCGTGTAAGTAATAATTTTTAAAAATAAATTTTAATTAATGAAATACTCATTAATATTTCAACTTATTAGTTATTTTGTGTGGGTTAAGTCAAACGAGATCGTAATAAGTTGACACTTCAAAACACGATAAAAAATAGAATTCAACAAAATAGAAAATCATATGAATTTTAAAATAATTAAATACTAATTGAACTGATAATAATAAAAGATTTTATATTTATTCATAGATATTTTAAAATAAAACAAAAATATTAATCAACAGAATCTAAATAATTTAAAAATCTAAAAAAATAAAATAAGAATACTAACTCAAACAAGGTGGATCGTAGGGAGATTAAATTATATTTGACTTATTTATTAGATTTAAGAAACCTGACATGACGTGTTTATTTTTACATCCACCTTATAAATTAACAAACTAGGTCTAATATAAATAAATTAAGAGTCGTTTGACGCATTATCGATTTAATTAACGGATAATTTAGATAATAAATTAAATAGATTATCGTTACTTAAATTATCGATAATATCACATTATAGTATTTGACAGTTATTGAAAATATAAGTTATGATTAAAATAGTTAGAGAATAAATTTTCAAAATACTCTTAAAATTTATTTTAGATTTTCATTACGTGGTATTACAAATAAACAAATCAAAAAATAGAAAAAATAAATATAATAAAATAAGATGAGGTAAAATTAAGAGTTATTTGTAAAAAAATTTAAATAATAGAGAAGATGAGATTGAATAATATTTATTCATTAATAAATATTTAAAACTAAATTTTTTTATTAAATGGATATTTTTATCAAATACATGTCAAAAAATTGATAAAATAAAAAGTCACCTTCTCTCGTTATTATTTGAATTAATGATAATTATGATTATTAATATAATTAAAATTATTAATAATTAGTCATAATCAAATAAAATAGTGTGATGAGCCTTAAAATATTTAAATAAAATAATCAATAAACTATCTAAATTACTTCGTACCAAACGATCTCTAAGTCTATGTAAATTAAAATAGGACTTATTTATTGAGCGGCCGAAGCCAAACAAGACTCAAGGAGCCCATGATGAATTTGGATGAAATAAAATGATAGAATATGATATCCCTCAGCGGAAGGACGGCGAACTTTGGACCATTTTTGTGTCCATTGAAAAAGTGATTTTCAATTAACATTTTCCAAAAATTAATTGTTGAAAAATTTAATCCGTCGGAAATTAAATTTTTAGATGAATTCCATTCTAACGTCAGAAAATTCAAAAACAATACTGTAATGTGTTGCACACAAGGACGGAGGCAGAGTGTTTGGGGGGCTTTTGGCCCTCCCAATTTTTTTAATCTATATATAAGTACCTGTTTATTAGTTAAGAAAATTTTAAAATACGATTAATATATATTACTTGCCCCCCTGGTTACTGTTGCACAGATCATTGAACGTTCTAGTAAAATACTAATACCTTTCCATGTCGAAAAAAATACTAATACCTCTCGTCTTATTTTTTTTTAAAAAAAAACAATATATCTTTCTTCAATAATCAATATCTCTCTCCTCAATTTCCCTACCGCATAGGGGCTTTTCTGCAAATAAACATTTATAAGTTTTCTCTATTTAAAGTGATGAAGCCCTCACATGTCCACAAACAGTTTTCAACTGGTCCTTGTTTCTACTTGGTGGTCATTCTATATTTCTCTCTCTCTCTCACACACACACACACGAGCGAATGCCACCGGCTACGCGATTTTTGCAAGCGAACTCCAGCGATAACCGGACGGCGGAGCCTCCGGAACCGCTCACCGTAGACTCCGATGTGGTCGTCGTCCTCGCCTCGCTGCTCTGCGCCCTCATCTGTGTCGTGGGCCTCGCCCTCGTCGCAAGGTGCGCCTGGCTCCGCCGCGCCCCTGCCGGCGGCGGAGCCGCGGCTCCGGCCAACAAGGGCCTGAAGAAGAAGGTCCTGGACGCGCTGCCGAAACTCCCTTACACCACCGCAGCCGCCGGGGAGGGGCTATCGCCGGAGTGCGCCATCTGCCTAGTGGAGTTCGAGGAAGGGGACGAGGTACGCGTCCTGCCGCAGTGCGGCCACGGCTTCCACGTCGGTTGCGTCGACACGTGGCTCGGTTCCAACTCCAGCTGCCCCTCGTGCCGGCGCGTCCTCGTCGTCGTCCCGTCGCCGCCGGCACCGGCGAGGTGCCACCGCTGCGGGGCCAACTCCGATGGGCCGGCCCACGCGGCCGCGGCCGCGGCCGAGGCCGGCGCCAAGGCGAGGGAGGATGACGGCTCCAATAGGTTTCTCCCTTGAGCTAAAGGAAAAAAGGTGGCTCCTTCGTTTGTTTTTCCTTCTTCTTAGAGAGTTCAGGACGTCGCCTCCTCTTCTTCTCTTTTCGATAAAGCTGGTAGTGAAATGGCTGTAAATTCTTGGTGGATTTTGGTAAGCCTTTGCTTGTGTTTGTAGTTTGTGCTGGCTTGTATAAATGAGGTTAAATCTGTTTTATCCGAAGAAAAGAAAAAAACAGAACAAAATTTGGATTCGATTGAGCATTCAGCATTGGTTGTGTGGTCAGGGGTTTATCATATTTCAAGCATAAATTTGATTACCAGAAACAGCTCTGCGTTCATGATTGGAAAAGTTAATGATAAACAAAGTATTATCATGAATTCAAAACTAGTAGGAAATATGAAGATTTCATCGTTTCAAGCATATACACCGGTAAAAAATGGCTTCTTTGCGTGTATAAGTTCTAGTTCACACTTCGCAGTAGTGGCTTTAGACAAAAGTAAAAGAAAGAATTGAGTACAAAAGTAGGTCTTTAGAAAAGCAAAATGATTGGTAAAAGTTTGCCATCGAGCAGAGAGTGTTTGAGAGAATATTAAAGTTTCTTATTCTTACTAATAAAGAAACATATCACTTCACATGACATCTCTCTCTCTTTCCCCTCTCCTGTCAAGTATCAAGTATCAACTGCATGGAGACATTTCTTGTTGCAGATAAAGCTTGTTTCCTAGCAGTGTTATACCAAGTGACAAAAATTGGCGTCTTCTCAAATTATGGAATTTACTGTTGCTTCTTAAAAAAAAATTTCACCAGCAAAGAAACTTTTTAGCTTTTTCTGATGGCATCTGGCCATGAAAATAGGCGCAACCATATGTTACAGTTCTTTATGAGAGTACCTGCCTATTATAAATGTGAGAGAAACCCTCTGGCATGTGTTGCTAGAGTAAAGGGCAGCTCATGACATGTGTAAAGATTAACTGACTTGGGGAATCCTAAGTTTTGAGTCCATCTCTGGGGCCCAGAAAGATTGGCTTCACATCAAGTTATTAATGTCGTTTGTCTGCCATGAACGCATATGTAGCTTGTTATAAGTATATAGCATCTACTTAGCACGTTGTATTTGTTTTCTGATGGCAATGAATCAATGCAACTATTATATGGGATTATATATAAAAATATGTATACTCTCCCTTGACAAATTAAAGTTGTGGGGAAATAAGAGGTCACTTGTCAGCTTTTGTTTAAATCCTGCATCCCTCCTCTACTGATTTCTGGGAGCCTTGTTTGCTATATGAGGCTCACTGTTCAGCATTGTCGTTTTGATATGCAAGACTTCCTAGGATGAAGATAAAAGGAATGCTTAGGTGACTGAGTTGAAGTAGCTTATTTGAGTTTTGCTTCCTAATCATGATAAGTGGACTAGGAGAGAGAGCCCTTACCAGGCAGGCAGCATCAATGTGCAAGAAGTTAAGCAAAAGCTTGTTCTCTTCCTAGTTCCTACCAAGAATAAATGACGACGGACTACCAAAGAGAAGTTGAATTGTTGTGTTATTTGGATAAGGACCACGCTTACGGACAAGACCTCCTAGCCGCCGAACTTGCACTTATATGAGCTCAAGATAACTCACCATAAAAGAAAGAAGAAAAAAAGGACTTGTTTCTTGTTTTCTCTGTGGATAATTACAGAATGGAGCAAATACATGAGTAAGCTTTCTTGGGAGCCTTCTACAGCTGGTTTAATCGAAGAAAGGAAGAGAGGAATAGGATCAGGCAGCTGAGGTAACACTTTCTGGCCATGTTACTTTCTCAGTCTGAAACCTAATTCTGACCAACCTTCAGCATGAAACCAAGAATCATGAAACCGGAAGGTTGTCAATTGGTGCAATAAAAATGACACCAAGAGAAAGTGCTTGGAGGCCATGTTGCCTCTTGTCATTAGCAAGACCATTAAAAATGTGATCTGTATGTTTTAAATCTGATCATCGTGTCTTTCATGGTAATTCTAAGTCAAAGCTTTTGTAAAATTCTTCCATACAAACAAAAAGTAGTCAAATCCCACTAGAATGATTGGGGTATTGTCCCTGATGGAACTCCCATAGACCACAGAAAAAACTTTTGTTACCGCATTTTGTTGTTCTTAAGCGATGTCTCATATCCAAAGATGTTGGAAAGCAGCTGGCTGTATGTCATTCATGATGCAGGAATCACTTGACATGCCGACAGAAAATGTTGCTAAATTCAGCTGACCAACCACATAAATATATAAAATATCAGGCCACCATGTCCTGAACAAAGAACAAGTGGAATTAGAGTGTTGCACAACATGCCACTACTCCCCCCACAAATGCGTCCGTATATTCTGTCCAAGCTCACAAAGTTCATTAAATAACAACCATTTTGCAAGAGGGAACATTTTTAAATTATAGCATCATCAATATATTATCAGGAATATGCTATGCACAAGACTTTCTTCTGGTCGTGTGCTATGCACAAGACTCAAATGCAACCCCACTGGCCATGGGAAAGAAGATTAGAAGAAATAGACCTGTCAAATTTTCCACAAGGCAGTCTGAACTTTTTTTTACCAGGGCAACTCATGACAGACAAGGTGATAAGCCTGTAATGCAGGGTCCATTTCTGACCTAATTCCACTCCACTTTTGGTGCAAACCCACGGGTCTCTCGGGATAATATTTTGTCATACATTTCCTGACTTTCCAAGGTTCTTGTCCCATTGGTCTGTTGATGACGGAATTAATAAATGATCAAGTGATCTTGTCTCCGCCAAACGCTGAGCACAATTGACTTAAAAGAATATCATGAACCAAAGTGCAGCTTTTTTTTTCTGATTACTTCCTCCACTTCCATTAAAATTTCTTTAGGTGTATTGAGCACTGCAAATCCCAATTTGATCACTTGTTCTATCCTCTAAAGCTTCGAGAAAGTACTGAAACATTTCATATAAAGCTCCCCAGTCATCATACTGTAATTTTGCTAAATCTCAACTCCTCCAAAGTTACTGGAACTGAGCTTAGGGCAGTCACTGACGTCGACGGTTGCATGGTGTGTCAATATGTCATTATGACAGCATGATCAGTGATCCGCTAATATTGGTCTTAAGACAGAAACTAAGCATTTGGGTTTCCTCGTGTAGATCTGGAATAGAAAGTCAAATATGGAAATATTTCACATGTACTGTCACTGTCTAAAATGCGTCCGAACCCTGACAAGTATAAATAGGAACTTCTCGGTGCTGACTCAATTATAATATTATGTATATGTATATATTATTTGCTGAATTAATTTATTATTTATTATTAATCTTTTACATTATTGTACCTTTTATTAGTGATGGGTGAAGGTGGTTCGGATTGGACTGAATTTTCTATTAAAAAAATAATCGTTATTTTTCGGATTAATTTTTAAAATTAAAAGAGTCATCCTAAATTTTTTTTAAAAAAAGAAAAATCACCCTCTAGTGATTGCGAGTGGTTTTTCAGGTTATAAAATGGATTAATATTTTTAAAAAATATATAATAAATTAATATTAATATAAATTTATTTAATTTTATAACTAAATATATGTTATCGTTATTTATATAGTTATATCATATATATGCTTTTGAAATAGCTTTCTCTTAATTTCATATAATTATATTTTGTATTTAAGTGTCATGGAAGTTATGTGATAATAAAATTCACGTTAAATGGAACAATAAAAATCATTGTGTTACTAAAAATACGAAGCTACCTTAATATTGGAACTTCCCCATCTTGATGCAATTTATAATAATTTGTTAAATTAATTTAGTGTCCTTTATTAATATTGTATATTGATGTTCCTTTTATTAAATGGCCATTATATGGTTATCTATATAGTTATAACTTATATGACATTCATGATTATCAATTATTGGTAATGGTTGTTATTTAATCTTCAATTGATTACTAATGTGGCCATTGTTGCTGCACATTATTTGACATTGACCACCACCATGATTAACCCTACTTGACGCTTTCAATATACATATACACCTAGCTAGCTTTCTATTATCACCTAAATTGGCTCTTGAGATCTCTATGGGATCCATAACAATGTAAACGATATTTCTTTAATTAAAATTATACCGCCTCCAAATTGAACGTCTAATTTGATGTACTAACTATATAATTTATTATTTCATTTTTTTATTAGAATGTAAAATAAGTGAAAGATTAGAAATATTAATAAGAGAAATATCACTAAGGGCAAAAGTCTGACTATAATCTTTGAAGCAAAATCTAGTGTTAATATAAAAGAGAAATAGAACAATAATATTATAAAGCTAATACAATTTTAGAAGTGTGCAAAAAGAACAGACTAATAATAAAAAAATCATGAACATTCTAGTATCACAACATAATCATTATCACGAATAACAACAATCGCCCATCCTTCGATGATCTTATTTATTTGCATTTTGCATGGTCGACGTAGAAAAATAATAATTCATAAGTTTCATAGCTCAATAGGAGAATACTAAATCAATCAACAGATAATTAAAATAGTTAAATTAAGGTGCAATCATATTGTACAGTAACAGTCCAAAACACAAACAATCTGGATCTAATCAAATAATGTCAATCTAAAGGCCTAAAACTTAGGATTGCATGCTAATATGCCTCATAAAAGAACATGAGATCAGTATAGAGAACAATGTATAGTAATTAAATCATCAATTAAGAAAAGCCCAGTAGCATAGCTAATAACAATGCGCATGATCATAGTTAAACGAGAAACGTCTATGAAGATCAAAAGAAATAATCATTACTCTGATTTTTCAATGAATAAGGATCAATGATATCACTTTATTTTTCAATAAAAAATGATGAGAGTATAATGAAGTTGAATGAATGACAATGTGATAGAAATAATGTAATGATTCATTTTGCAAGGATATTAATTCAAAGCTGAATTTTAAATAAAAATGAAAAAAAAGGTATCACGCTTGAATAACAACTAGCTAGACATTAAACTTTGGTATCAAGAATGTTGTTCCTTATTATAAAAAAAAAAGTATGTTCCGCTTATCTCTACCGATTTTCCAAATTGATCTTGTGGGCACATATAATTTAGAGTAATATGTGACTTATTCATTTTGTGTGTGTGTGTGAAATATTCGTATACACATAAACCTCTTTCTTTTGTCAATTGTTGCACTAATTGATATGATTCATAAATAAATAAACTTCATGCACTTGATATGCATCCTTAATGTTTGGAAACTTAAGGTATTCTTCCCTCATTCCATCTTACTCAAAATTTGACTAAAATCAAGTATTATGGACATTCCCATCATTCCACAGCATCTTGATCTTTAAATTCTTGTCACAAAAAAACATCAAAAAATTGGCCACTATTCATCAAACCATGCTGCTGGATTCAGCAGTGATGGGATCCATACTCGTTTACTGAATTACATAAAATTTTAAACTCTAAATGTATGTCATATCTGCAGAACAGAGATGAACATAGGAATAAAGAAACCTCTTTATTTTCGCTTTTCGGATTTGCGATAGGTATAAATGAAAACCAGATTGGCAAAGAGAGGAGAAGAGACGGGTGATCCCGCTGATGTGAGTCAGCGAGTTGCATCTAAACCTACTCTTGAGATAGCAAAGGAGCAGGAAACTCTTGTTTCTTTTTTTCTTCTATCAAATTTCTTGTATCAAATTGATGGAACGGCTGGCCATAGAGCTGCAAAATACGGCCTCTAACAAGAACATCACATTGCTTTATGCGTTCATGGAAAGAGCATCTTGTACCAATTATCAAAATTCATCTAATCTTTTTTCTACCACCTATCATGGCATTGTGAATGGTTACCAAAAAAAAAAAATAGTTAGACTCAAAATTATAAATCAGATCCTTAGGAATGAATAAAACAATCAAGAAATTTGTAGAGTTTGGAGCACCATTCGTAGTAATTCTATATTAAATCAAACCATTAGAAAAAAAAAACTTTCATACAAAACATAAAAGTAGGCAAATGCCACTAGAATGATGAGTGGCTTCCCGGATGAAACCACAGACCACCCCATCATTTTGTTGTTCTTTAGCAATATCTTATATCCAAAGATGTCGGAAAGTAGCTGGATGTATGTCTGATTCATTATGATGTAGGAATCACTTAACATCTTCATGCCGACAGAATTAAATGTTACTAAAATCAGCTGACCAACCGCATAAAATATATAGTATCAGACCACCATGCCTTCATCAAAGAGCAAGCGGAATTATTATTAGAGTGCTATGCAGAGCATATCACTACTCTGCACAAAAGCTTCCATTAATTCTGTCCAAGCCCACAACCTCCATTCAATGGTTATTTTGCGAGAGGGATCATATTTGACTTCTAGCAGCATAAATAGATTGCGAAGATTATGAGCTTTCTTCTGTCGCGTGCCATGCAAAACACTGAAATCTCATCCAAACGTGTCCTCATAATTCCCGTAAGGCGGTCTCGTGAAAGATGATGTGACAAATCTGCAGTTTAGATTCCATTTCTGACACAATCCCCAGCCTAGTCGCGAATGGTCAATGGTGATGCAAATCTAATGTTGAAATTGGTCGATTATGAGTAAAATATGATCATGAATTATTTTTTTAACACAATAAAGTAAAAAAATTAACGAGATAAAATCATAATCCATGGCTAACTTAGAAATTAAAATTGGCACATGTCCATACCATGACTTCAAAATAAAAAATATATATATTAAATATCATTCAAATTTCAATATGAACAATTTCCAAAGCAAAATACAAATGACATTAAGATCAACTGTCAAGTTTTTTATATGGAAGAAAGACAAATTAAATCAACTGCCAAGCCTTAAGATCTTGCTCCTCAAACTACATGATGTTATGATGCTGCAACATAAACAATTTTTTAACTAAACATTAACAATATCCAAAATCGTCTAATGCAGAGACAAATGTCATAAAGTCATGCGATGATTCACTCCGGCACGCCAGCATGGCATGTCATCATGTATGTCTCATGCAGGTGCTCCCAATACGTAAACTCAGTAGTAGAATTTCGAATCCGGCACGAACCATCTGAATAGGAAGGTTTTACACCTACTTTATGGAGCATCTTCGTCACTATTGTCACCGAACATGGCGGCCATTTTCATCGCCAAATTTGCAGCCATTTCTCGTCTTTGGAAATCAGGCATTAGCCTCATGTTGGCACGGATGTTATGGATTTCATACATCAGACTTTCCAGATCATCCAAGCCATGTTGTTCATCGCCAAGAATCTCGATGGAATTAGATAAATTAGTTCCAATCTCTTCTTGTGTTTCATCATCTGATGGACTCAAGCTTGCAGATGTTTGCCCAATACCCCTTTCCTCCTGGTTCTCAACCGTGTTGTTCACCATAATAGGCACATCATTGTGGCCTATTTTAGAAGCAATATCATTAGAAAGGCTAGTCACAGCAACAGCAGAGTTTACTACAAGGATATTTGTAGCAGCTCTGCCATTTTCAGATACTGCACCTTCTTGATGTGATTCATCTAACTCATCAACCGTCCTGCTTGGACCTGCTTCACCATCTCTCTCCCACTCTTCGCCAGAACCATGAGACAAAACTTCATATTCAATCTCAAAATCTGAGTCATCTGAAAATTCTGCCAGAGAGAAAATAAAAGAAAAAAATAATATCAACATCAGGCATCGATTGTCACACATCCTAGCAAAAAAATAATAAGGGATATATGGAGCATGATAATAACAATAGATGTCACATACAAGCTTGTCAATATTGAAAGTTTTCATAAACTTATTTCGTATCACATAAATTCGTATCGCAAAGTCGGATAATAAAATAGTAGCCTCTTTCCCGAATATATAATAACTCCAGGTATTACTAATTCACGGACTACCAAGTACTGAAGAAGCAAATCATATTTGAAGCTGAAAAGAGTAATCAATTAGCTAATTCAACAACAACAACAACAACAACAAAGCCTTATCCCACTAGATGGGGTCGGCTACATGGATCATACGACGCCATTCCGCTCTATTAGTAACCAAACCTTTCGGTATATTATTCACCAATAGATCTTGCTCTATTAGTTCGCCAAGTGTCCGCCTTGGCCAATCAATTAGCTAATTCAATGTCAATAATTTCTTGCGAGATGAGAATACAACTAAAAATACAACCAGCTCTCTGTCCTCTACTTAGTTTACATATTACTAATATTGCAAACTCACAATGCATGTTTGTAAAGCAAACTAACCAAGAGTGCAAAGACAATTTTGGACAATTCAATTGAATCCATTAAAATGAAAATGTCCACATAAACAAAAAATTTCAGACTAATTCTCCAATGTCAACATTCTCGACTAATTTTTTTTTTTTTTTGAAACAAGAAAGGATGACTAGCAAGAGGGTAGTCATCCAAGTTTCATTGATGTAAGAGAGAGTTACAGCAACTTAGGAGATAAAAGCGAAGCAAAGGTGAAAAGAATCTCCACCATATTACAACTTATACGACATTACAGATACTTTTTCCATTCCAAAAAAAATCGCCTTAGCACGGACGCCAACATTCTCAGCATAAACACGTCCATTACGAAATATGGTGTCATTCCGTTGCAACCAAATGGCCCAAATGTAGGCTAAAGGACGAGCCCTCTGATGCCTGGAGATGTAAACGCATTGATGAAGGTTTCTGCAGCCATTATAGAAAGACCGCCAAAAAGACATCTCCGAAGAAGAGTCAATCCATCTAATATCTGCCTCTGTCCAGATCTGTCGGGCCACCGAGCACCCAAAAAACAAGTGGGCGGTATCCTCCTCCGCATGTCCACACAGTGGACAGCAAGTGTCAGCGCCAACAACCCAGCGCGATCTGTAAACCTTGGTCAGGATTCTTTTTCGATGTAGCAGCCAAGAGAGGAATTGCACCTTGAGGGGGGACCCTTGCTTTCCAGATTAATCTACACGTCAGTAGGAACTCATTACTTTGATTGCCATGGCCCTTGCTAAGCAGGGAGTAAGCCTCGCGCACACTAAATGTATCCGATCTCCACCGCCAGCCGTCCTCCATATCATTGTTAGGGACCTTGTGGGTGATCCGCCCCAGTAGTAAGGCCAACTCCTCAAGCCTCTGATCAGACTAGGAGGATTCTCAACTAATAATGTAACATTGTAACCAATCCAAATAAAATTACATAGTCTCATTATCTCGTACGAGTTTAAGTCTGATTCTTGATACTAACAACCTTAGTCACATATTTTATGGACCAGCTCTATCCAACATTAACTTTGGACACACCAATAAGGGATAAATTACACGAACCATCCTCCAACTTTAGGTACAGTAACTCTCGAGTCCTCTAACTTCAATTTGTAACTAGACTATCCTCGAAGTTTTGATTTCTTGCGTGCGTTGTCTTCGTTACCATCGATAGTAAGTTTCCAATTGTGTTGTTGACATGGCACAACAAAAAATAATAAAATATTACAAAGATATAATAATATAATATAAATAATAATAAACCAATAAAAAAAGAAGGGACGGCAGGCTGCCACCCCTCAACGGAGATGGAGTGGGGGGGAGGTCCCTATCGGATCTTTGTCGGAAAGACAAGCAAAAATAATCAGGGATCGGCCTGGCATTGAGGGCGTTCTCAAACCGGTTGCAGTAGTCCACCCTCATCTCGGTGCTCATGTGTTCTGCGATGTCGGGTAGTAGCCCTCCTTCAGCTGCACATCCCTCAGGTTGGGCATCTGCAAGAAGAACCGCATGAAGTGCTCGTGCACCGTGCCATGGATGAACAGCTTCCTCAGGGATGCACACAGCTGGATGAGACTGGCCGCCGGGAGCGACAGGCTCCTCTAGTTCACCTCCCTGTCCTGCGGCGGCCAGTAGTCGAGCTCCTTCAGCTGCAGGCCCACGATCTCCTGCAGGCAGAACCGTTCCCACAGGCTCAGGTCCATTTGCCCTCTGGGCACTACCAATGCGTACCGGATCACCTCGCCGCAGTCCAGCTTCATCTGCTCGAGCAAGGGGTACCAGTACAAGGTGCTCAGCCCAAACACCAGCTGGCTCGGCTTCGGGCACGTCCTGCAGTCTCCCTCTACCTTGATGCAAACCTCTTCCAAGTTGGGGCAGTCCTCTAGTCCGGCGTCGGCAAGCAGTGTTAGGACCTCCCCGGAGGGCAGCCAGAGGGGCAGGAACCGGAGCCTGTCCACATCCAAAGCCAGAAGCAGCCGACGCGATCATCTCCACATCATCACCTCTGCCAGCAGGAGCGGCGGGCTTCAGCGCCGCCCCACCCCGGAGACAGAGATGGTCTTTTCCTACCTGGCGAGCTCGCAGGATCGAAGAGTAGAGCAGGTCTGGTGAGCGGACGATCTCGCTGGGTCGAAGAGAGATGCAGTCTGAGGGTAGCACATCGCAGTTGGTCCACATGAGGTCACTGCTGGTGTCCAAGGTGCCATTGAACTCGAACAGAGGGGTGCCTGATCAGGTACGAGTTCAGGTTGATGTCGGTGTCCACGGAGTTGCCGGAGACAACCAGCGAGTTCGAGCGGACAGCGTCGGAGGCGGTGGCCGCCTCAGACTGGACGAGCGGCAGGGACCCCCACCCTCTCCTGTCTCGGCAAGGGGTTTTTTTTCATTTTTTATAGGTTTAATTTTTATATTATTTTATAATTTCTTGTAATATTTTATTATCTTTTATTGTGCCATGTCGATAGTGCAATCGGGAAACCTACTATCAATGGTGAGGACATGTAGAGGATAGTATAATTACAAAATGAAGTTAGAAGACCATTTAGGTATTGAGCTAAAGTTGGAGGACGGTTGATGTAATTTACCCCACCTATAAGCAACAGAAACCAATAAAAAGTTTTCTATTGTAAAATAATTAAATCTTTATGGAAATTGAAACTTTCAAAGGTTTGGTTCTTCTACCTTCTGCCTCGACTAATGATGGAATTGTCATATTGTTTCCAGATTTTAAAATCATTCCAGGCCACATATGAGCAGAAAGAGCTCCAAACAGTCGATCTACACCTTGGATGTCACCATCAGTTGACAAACCTGCACAAATCACTTACAAAGTTATTTTTGTTCCATCATGGCAGAGAAAGTGAGATATTGCCGATGAAGAAGCAGGTGTAAAAGCAAATAGTATTGTTGCATTTCCAGAACCCCAATTAATTGGAGCACTAATAACATTTTAAATAAAACTCAATTATAAAAATTATTCAATGGCTTATCATAATTACTAATTTTCCTTTTCACATACTGATAAAAGTACTTAAGACAATAAGAACACAATTGATAGCAAGAACCAACAATCAATGTGTTAGAGAAAACTATAGTTCTCGTGTTTATTAAATTCATGTTAGCTCTCAGGAAGCTATATTGAATGGCCCCATACTACATTTAATGAAGCTGCACAACAACATTGAAAAAGTATAGTGGACTTACATTTATCAAAGTCAGAATTCGAAGCACATGCTTCAATATACTCTATATTATGTTGAGTGCACCAGTCTACACACAATTTTCTGATTTCAAAAGATGTTTCTTCATGTCCCAGTAAGCTAGAACCTTCAGTTTCATCAATCCCATAATCTATGTATTCAGGATGAGGATCACTATTCGACTCTCCATGTTTCTGCATACGCCTTCTATACTCCATGTGAGCATGATGACCAGTCAGAAGATCTGCTTTATTTCCTATGCATAGCAATATTTCAAACTTCTTGATATCAGTCCTAGCAACCCAATCTTGAAGGGCGAAAAAAGATGCTTCCTGCCAATAAATGAAGAAAAATGAACTAATCAAATGTCCTTCAAAGTAGCTGATCATGATTATGAGAACTCAAAGATAATTCAAATATGCAGGAATAACAAGGATTCATATAATATAATTTCAGATCCATATGAGAACAATATATCTGTAAATAGAAATAGGAAGTGAAAATAGGGGTGATATCTGTACATCATTCATGTCAAAAACCATCACTAAGGCATCCAGCTGTTTATGAATTGGTAGAGTACCAAAGGAAAACCCTTCATGGAGATGAGTTATCCATATAGAAAGATCAGCAGTATAGTATTTAGTTTCAATAGTCCAGCTGCAATAAATAAAACCACAAAATGTGTCAGATAGCGTAAATACAATCTTATAAGTAACACTTAATATGCATAGCTACAAGATAGAGTATCTGTGCACTGCAGATTGCATACCCTTGACAAAGAATCCCGGTAGATAAATCTGATGAGTCTGGAAATTCAATAGAAATAAGTCCTGTATTTGGAGAAAGCATCCAACTATAGATGTAAGTGGCAGCAACAAAAGCAAACAAATGGAGAATGGAAGATATAAGGAACTAGAACGGAAGCTGATGATGAGGTGAAATGAATAACAGAAAGAAAACAAGTCAACCGTGCACGCACATCATTCCAGGAAACAAAATTATATTTAGTTGCAGCCTAAGCAAAAAAATAATGATCAAAGTCCCCAGAAATTGGCTCTGTGATGAATCCACTATTCCACTGTAAGAAATGAAGATACTGTGTGTTCACAAAAGTACTTTAGACAAATTTCATAGCAGCAATTTATTTTGAGCGATACATTCTGCAGTCATAAATGATCTCCAACAGGACTGAAGTGCTGATTAATAGCATTTACCAATATAAATCAAAGTAGCAAAACCACATGAATCAAGCAAAAAGTTACGAATCCTCAATTGAACTCAGTAACTATGAACCTCCCCAGCTAAGCACAATCATATGCATAGGTACTCCAATCTCCTCCACATACCCATACCGAGTACGTACCTGGTACCGGTACTATGTGAGTACTCATGGAGTCGTGGGTACTCATACCCACATGTACCAAATAAAAATTAATTTTAAAAAATACGTACTTCAATGGGTACTCATGTGGTCGTGCCTATGATTTTTTCTTTTTTTTGAGGAGATCATGCCTATGATTTTGGGTACACCATATCAAAAATTTGTCGGATAAAACTCAAAACAAGATAATAAATGATCAATGATCATGGAAGCATTTTTTTGCATGGAAGTATTGACACTAGAGAACACAATGAACATATAAAATAGAGAAACCAAAAATAAATATCATAATCTTACAGTATGATTTGCTACGTTTCGTCAAACGTGAGCAATAGATGATAAAGATGAGAAGTCACATTCAGTCTTGAGAATAAAGAAAATTATTAACAGCTCCTCATTTAGACATCGTCTAACTTTTATGCGAAGTGAATAATTGATTACTTGCTGTGGGAACTTAAACATCATGTAGATACTAGAAATCTTATGAGAATTTATTTTATGTATATATTATATATTTAATATATTTCCATACCCGTACCCTAAATTTTTAGAATTTGATGTAGCTGTACCCGGTACTGTAGCCGTACCCTTGCAACATATACATGCACATGTACACTGAATGCTTTAGTACCCAAGTCCAGGAGACAGTATTTGTTTTTATAGAAACTGGGTTCTATGAGTGTATCAAACGTCGTTAATGTAATCTTAATCCAAAAGTTACTCTAATAAGAAATAGGTGTAACACCTCACATTTTCAAAAAAACAAAAAATAAGAAGCTGAAGAGTCATAATGACATCATGAAGACATCCGAACTTTTGCAATCAAGTGCGGAAGGGCATGAACCTCATTCAATTTTCCTCCAAATTCAAATTTTATTAAAGAACACCAGGGAATTTATGTGATTTTGAGATGAAGGGGCACTAATTCCACCCTTTAAACTCTATTTAATCCTACCGCAGTACCCCTCATCTCCTTTCTCCTCTCTTTTGGCAATTCTCTCATTTCCCTCTCTTTTACTCTTGGTGCACTCATGTTCTTCGTTCTGGACAACCTCAAAGCATGAAGGAAAGGAGTTTGGACGTGGACAAAATGAAGAAGGAGAAGGAAGAAAGAGAAACTAGAAGCAAAGAAAAGGAAGAAATCAGCAAAAATGTGTGTTAATAAGATCTCTGCCATGGGACTTTGTTCCTGAGGGTAGAACTATGAATAGGGTTAATTTTTATGCCCATAAAATGATAATCCATGACTGAGAATGATATGCTTATGTTTAGATGAGTAACATGCTTAGACAAGGTTGCTTTTTCTTATTATGACTTGATCTTCATGTTTAATTATGGTCTTTGGAGCTCAGTTAGTTTTCATGTTTAGGATGTCACTTGGATGCCCTTTACTGACGATTTGTGGCTGAGACAAAGAATCTTATATAATGATTATGGATAGGGCTCAAAATAGGCTTAATCTAGTATGGGTGATTTGATCAACTCATGAATTTTGATTTCAAATGCCTAGATTTCTGATATGTGCTTTTCATCATGATTGATACCATTTTTAGTATGATAAAAATATCATGAACTTTGCTGTGATAATTGGATTTGATGACATTTGACATGATTCTTGAAGGCTTGTACTTAATATGACATATGTTAATACTAGGACTTCCTATTATGGTATTCTTGTTTATGAGTGTTATTATCCTACGGAATGATGTTGGACTTACTTGATTTGGGAGTTATGAATGAACTCTTGGAATGATTATATGATGATTATGGAAAGAAGTGCGGGAATGGACTTTTTTTAAGGCGTGTGGGAATGCACTAGTGATGGGATTATTGCATGAAATGGATGATTTGATGTTTAGATGATTTCTGAGTATTCAGTTACGTTAATATATGTTGGATATATGTTCTTTTGTGCTTTGGAAGTGATTGAATATGGAAACATGTTTGACAACCTAAGGACCGCAATGATCAACACCTCTATTGAGACTTGCGAATGACCAAAAGTAATTTCGAACATCCGGAACTTCTCAACTGTGAGTAGTTTGGATATAAAACCAGACATCTGAAACTCAAATCTGACATCCAAAACACAACAGACCGGATGACCGCTCGATGAATCATCGCGTCCATCAGATCAAACGTCCAAGTGATTTCAGACCGGACGTTCGAAACTTCTAGACAACCATGACTTACTTTCACAAGAAAGAAGATTGGATGTCCGCTATCCAGGTCAGATAATGGAATGTTCTGACTGCCAGAGATGTACGGATGATAGCGGTTGAACCTGACATCCAACCGCCAAGTTCGTAAACTTCGGACCGGATGTCCAAAACTTGGGCATAAGCCATATATGATTTCCTTTCCAACACAATTGGAACCCAACCAAAATTATATCAATTTCATGCATTTTATGTGATTCCTGATCAATTACACCAAAATTCTCCCTCATGATTTGGTTTGGCCTTGGGCCCAAAGATAGATTTAAGGAAAGATCAAAGATGAAGAATGTGGGGTGCCTTTGCCTATGCCTATAAATGTGAAGAACTAAGAAGATGATGTTTAATGGAAGGACAAGTAGTGGAACTGAAGCCAATACAGTGAAGCTATGTGGCCCAATTAAGGCAAAACACGGTGAGCCACTATTCCTGTTGTCGAAGTTACACCCTAAACAACGTAAAGGTAAAGGATTCCACCTCAAGTGATGCATCCTCCTCTTATGATAGGGGACTAGTCATGGCGTGGATCCCCCATGACATATGGCATAGGCTTTATTGAATTGCAAGGCATACCCTTAAAAAGTGGAGAGCTTTTCAAATTAACAAGAAGAATATGTGATGATGATAACATGATATTATGATGATCATACGAAAGATGGAGGAAGTAAGTTCCTAAATAATGAAGCTAAAAATGAAGGAAATAAGTTCCTAATGTTATAATAATGAAGCTAAAAATGAAGGAACTAAGTTCCTAGTGTTATGATCCATGATGTTATGATCCTCCTAAAATGGTAGATCAATGATTCATAAAGGAAAAAAAAAGTGTCCTTTATCGTGGTCAAATGATGACTCCATGAATTATGATCTTTTCTTTCATATTGTTGTCCAACAATGGAACATGGTACTTCAACATGATTTATGACATGACCATGCCTCCTCATACATTACATGCTATCCCTTTTCTTGTATATGTTATTTCAATTATTCCTTTAAAATGTTTGTGCTTAAAGGACTTGTTTCATGACTTATCGTTAATACACTAAGCATTTCGCTTATGGAATAATAGTTTTCCTCTGTGTTGATCTCCGCAGTACTGATTAGCTTGCATGGCCAACAATAGTGTGTATGTGGTGTTATTGCTCGGGTGACAGCGTGCACATGGATGGACCTTGTGACATGTTCTAATTTATTTTACCTTACTTGTATCATGTATTGTATGTAAGCCTTGAATTATAAATGCTGTGTGATGTGTGGTGTATTCCAGGCGAGATGTTTATTTGTACCATTTAATATGGAATTCTCAAGCTTTTGCATAAGTGTATTAATCATGTCATTTCAGCTTTCGTATTAATGTACTTTGTTATTAATATATGTTGAATGAGCCAAGATGTAAAGTCCAAGTAGCACCTAAAAGAGGAGGCTTCGCCACATGACGAGGGACGGGTGGGTTTATGCATTACTAAAGTCATTTCCAAGGGAGAGATTCATCAGAGAGCAATTGAGACAAGGCAAAATATAAGATTAGGAACATTCCAGTAGAGAGGTTTATAAACCTTTGAGATAAACTGTCAAATTCAGCTATTAAGGTACGCAAATTGAGCATGAAATATATGAAATTAATTGTACATCCAAAAGATGCATCACATGAAATAAGAGGGCGCAAGACGCTTTGAGAAAAAAGACAGCATCATGCAAATTTACAGGAGGTCAGCAAGTAAGCAGCAACTAGTTACTCCTGTTTAGATAACATATGAAAATTTCAAGGCAAATACGTGATAATATTGCATGCATATATACCAAGAAACTTGCAAGACTTTCGTCTTCATCCATCGCCCTGTTACTATGTCTTAAAGGCAAATACTTTAAGACATGGTCAACCCACTTTTTCGCTGCGACAGTAGGAACTGTAGCAAAGATGTGGTTTTTTGTGGTCAATTGCAAAGATCGAGATATGGACCATCGCTGATGGAACTATCCAAAAGCATCATCGACATCCAAATTCAAGTATAGACGAAAGAGAATACCATAAACACCCAACTACGATCACAGAATTCAACAAATCTTTAGCTGCAACGAGTTTCGGAGGTTGAAACAAGGATCGTTCGAGCAACGCCTAAAATAAACAAGAGATCTCAAAGATGGTGTTAAACCGAAGAGACAGAGAGACTGATACTGACGAGATAGAAGTGTCCGCTTGCCGACGTTGGGAACTCCGATCAAGAGGATCCCCGGCCTGCTCTCGATGGACACTGTTGCCCCTTCGACTGCGGCAGCGTCGCCGGCCTTCCCTCCGCCGCCGTTCTCCATCGCCGTCTCCTTCCCGACTCGATGCACTCGTTTCAAGCCCCGCGGTGTTTAAGTTTTAACTTTATTTTTCCTTTTCGCTTCCTCTTATTTCCGCAAAGTTGATCCTTTCGAGGTTTTTTTACTGTAAAATTTGATTCATTGGGCGCTTGGACGTAGAATTTTCTTTTAATCTAATAATAATACACCAAAACATTTTATTTTTATAATATTTTGTAAAATTATACTTTTTATATACTCCAAATTAATATTGAAGCACATATATATCACATCAATAATATAAATACAATATTAACATATACAATCATGTATAGATTAGGTTGTCATATATTTTGATATTTAATGTCGATTAGTGTCTTGATATATTTGAACCAATTTCCTACGTGTGTTGCGAGGCATTTCGCTATCTGTCAGTAGGGGTGATCGACCCGGTGAACCCGAGTATTGGGTCGGGTCGGATTGGGGGTCGGGTCGGACCCGACCCCGACGTTGGATTTTTCCAACCCGATTTGATCCGACCCGACCCGTCAACCCGACCTTTTTATTTTTTTTGAATTTTAAATGATTTTTTATTTATTTTAAGCATTTTATACCATCTAAAATATTAAAAATATATAAAATAATATATTTTAAATAGAGAATAATATGTGGATATTTAAAAAAATATTTTTTATGCTTAAAAATACTTTATTTTATATTTAAAATAAACTAGTAAAGATTTTTTATATTAAAAATTAAAAAAAATAAAAAAAAAAGAAAAAAGGTGGTCGGGTAACCCGACCACACCCAGGCCGGGTCGGGTTGGGTCAGGTCCAGCCTCAAAAAAAATTGAAACTCGACCCGACTAAACTCGGCTGGATTGGGTCGGATTTGTTCACGGGTCGGGTCAAACCCGACCCGTGAACACCCTGTCAGTGATATCTTAATTTAAATTATTAGAAAAAGTTATAATTATAGACTTCCCGTGCCAAGGCTCTCAATAAGTTCAATTTTAGGACTGGCACTTCTAAAAATACTATTGTGACTTCATTTTATCTCACAAAAATAAAAATATCTAATATTTTATAATAGTGCTTTTTTTTAATATCTCAATGATTCATGACCGTATTATTGAATGTTGATTCGATAACCAACATTATAATTATAGCTGCTTCCGACATTAAAGAATGCCAAATATATCGTTCGAAAATTTGCAGTAACTTCACATATTTATTCAGAAAAAAAAAAACATTGTGAAATATACTTGTTTTCAAACCAGTCCCCCAAAAAAACCATGAATAAATTACCAACCAATGCACAAGTCACGACCATTTGTTTTCAGTAATATTCTGGGAATCAGCAGCCTATTTTGATACAAAAATTCACCCTATAATGTATTCATCCGTACTTTATATTGGATAATATTATGCATGTGTATCTTTTGAGGAAATAATGCTAGTTTCTCAAGTCACTCTTTCTACACCAATCCAATCGTCAATCTCCCAGCACCTCAAATGCAATATAAAGTGCAAAGCTAGCCATGATGGCTTCTTATCAGCTAGCAATGCCACACCAAAATAAGCATCACAGGAATTTAAATAAGTCCCAGAAAACTTGTATGTTTACAGAAATACAACAATGTAAAAAGAATGTTGTGCAACTGAAACAAAATTAGGAGTGTTCTAAGGCGCCGAATTCAAGATGGCAGGTTTGCATATAGAAGCCCGTGGAACACCTTGAAATCCATAGTTTATCATCAAGGTTATAAACTCCTCTTTCCCAGGTTTATCTCCCTGTATCAGATGTGATCCAGTCCTAATACTTCTACAAGGGCAAAAGCAGCCTCATGTTTGTCTTGCAGCTGACAAGTACTTGCAGTAATGATACACACAGTAGTTCGACTAATTATTTGCAGCTCTTGCTCCAACTGCAAAGAACTCAGTGATGACCTCAAGAGGCATACCCTTAGTTTCGGGAACTTTCAGAAACACAAACACCAAGGCAATGATACAGACGATAGCATATATGCCGAATACACCAGCAAGACCGATTGCATTAAGCATCACGGGCAGAGAGTAAGTGACAATTATGTCTCCGAACCAGAAAGTGAGAGCACAGATGGCTATGCAAACACCACGAACACGAGTTGGGAAGATTTCTGCACAAAGGATATTGGGAATCGGGCCGAACCCCATGACAAAGCAACAGAAGTAAATGATAACACTAATAGTGGATAGAAACGCATGAAGCACTGTGCTCATGTGCAAAATGTTGGAGAGCACGAGGACAATCAGTGTCAATATTAAGATAGGTATTGTGGACAGAAGAAGAAACCTGCAAGTTTTCCAAGAACAAATGCAATGTGAAAAAGATTTAGAATGAAAGTTGTGTCCAAGGGACTGTTGTTACGGACAAGAAAAGAGAATCTACCTTCGTCCAGAGATATCCATAAGCCTCATGGCAACAGCTATACTCGGGAGCATCAACAAAGTGGTAAGAGCACTAATAAGGATGGATGCTGAATCAGAACTGAGGCCAATGTTTCCAAGAATAGTATCAACACCAGCTTGCTTGAGAATCTGAGGCGTGTAGTATAGAACTCCATTTATGCCAGAGAACTGTTGAGACACAGAAATGGTGTTGAGATTATAAGAAACAATGAAATCTAGAATGACTGAAACTACAGATAGGACTGCAATGAACAAAGTGCATTTTTGCATGGGAGATAATACTACACTAATGAAAAAACCACAATGAATTTGACAGGAGGGAATCATAATTCACTCATTTGTAAAGATTTTCTCTATAGTTTTTTTTTTTTTTGAGCAGAGATTTTCTCTATAGTTCAGACTTCAGAGTTTAAACTATCGGCAAACGATGAGAGATGTTAAAGAGAACTTTTTGTTCATCTCCATGGCCGTTTGTGTAGTAGAAAATTGAGATCATGTAGTGTCAAATCGAAAACATGGCAGCACTAAAATTACAGCAACAGTCACTGTCCATGAATGACTTTTTATACCAAATTAGGATCAATTAAACCACAAATTTCTAACAGTAAAATTTTGAAAAAAGAGTGTTTACGTGAAAAACTAACAACTAAAATCCATAAAAAATCAAATCAATAATTGTAATTACCGATACACCCAACTTATCCGCACACCCGATGAATAATGAGAAATAAATCAGGCATGTCACCCAAAGCCTCAATAATGAGCAAATATGCTCCAGAGGAAGAGCAGTTTCGGGTGAAGACAAGCAGCCAACGCGAGCTGTCACTTACTAGGAATTACTCGTTGATGACCAACAATTGCAATTATCTATTCATCCTGATGAAATTTTCGAACTACAATATCAATCTCATTAGTCACATTTCATGAGTTCATTACTCTTAAAATTTAGATTTTGGAATATGAACTAAATTTTCATGAAGACGGATTCAGCTTTTTTTTATTAGCTAAACTGAACTCTGTCAACTAGTCAAGGGAGAATCCAAATACGAGAGAAATATATATCGTCTGTAATATCATTGATGCTTCATAAAACTCCAATTGAAATTGGTTTTGGATGTTCCAACTTCCGACCTATTTATGTGCATATTTGACGTAATTATTGTGATGTATGCTCCATTCCATATCAATAAATCTCCCTAGCTTGCCATTCATTTTAAGATACTCGAGTTAATAACTCAAAGGGTTTAGGGTTTAGTTATTCGCAGAGTGGAAAAGAGGTTGGCTGGCTAGCATTCTAGATTGTTACCCGGTGGTGGCAGGCTCGTCCTCCTCCGGCATGTGCTTTCATTCCTTACAATTTATTTTATGTCCGCCTTGAGAATTCCAAAACAAGGTGGAAAAACAAATGGACTACTTGAGAATGCGCTTCTTCTGGCAGACAGGGTCCCCCCTTCACATGGCATTCGCTTGGCATCCTCATGGCTTGTGTGCAAGTCGATTGCAGAAGGGGGCCTTGGGGTTCTTAACCTTCGCAGAATGAACACCGCTCTCCTTGCTAGATGGGTTGTCCAAATCATGGGGCTTCCGGAGAGGGTCTGGTTAGCAATTTTTGACACCTGCTATGACCGCAATCTAAACTGGGATGCTAGGGCGACTCCAGTGAGAGGTGCATCCTCTTTTTGGAGGGGTATCATGGAAATCATGCCACTGGTCAAACATTTTTTTTCTCCCCATCTCTTGGATGCAGTTCCACTTTCTATTTCTGGAAAGATAACAGGACTGGCTCAGTCTCTGCACAGCTTACTTCCCCCACCTGTTCCAGCTGGCTGCAAGCAGCGATGCATAGGTAATTGAGTGTTGGACACCTGCGACAAACAGCGGACAGGGGATATGGTCACCAAATTTCTCCATGCACCTCTCAGACCAAAGATTTGATGAACTGTTGTGGCTGTTAAGGGGGATCTCCCACCTCTCCCCAAAGATGGATAACTGTGATGGTGGATATGGCAAAATGGTGCCTTCTCGGTTCGTGAAACTTATGCCTTGCTGGTGATACGGGAATGAACCAAAACGATGATGATTTACTGACTTTCGGACTGCTTTGGTGAACTAAGGCTCCCCTCAAAGTAAAGATCTCCTCCTGGCTGCTGCTCCGGCGCCACCTCCTAACAAAGATGTACAGAGCTCAGTGGTTTAATGATGCTGATACTCAATGCGCCATCTGTGGAGAGGCTGATGAAGACACTGCCCATCTCTTCTTTGACTGTTGCAAGGCGCGCCAGGCCTGGAGAGCGGCAGACATAAACTGGATAGACACTACATCGGAGGTCGCTTTCTGGCGTTCCTTCAACAATGGCAACAGGAGACTGCATGGTTGAGTCTACAGATCTAGAAGACAGGGCTTTTCCCATAGCATACATCTAGGCTATATGGCTACAACAGAATGATTCGCTTTTCAGGGGAGTCCCGTTTATGTTAAAAACATCAACGCCCATGCAAGGGCCCTAATTGGGAATGGAAGAACTGCTGATGGGATGCTGTCACATCTTCCCTATGGCATGTTTTGTATCTCTTGGTGCTGAGTTTCAGCTGCTTTTGCTTCATTTCATCACTATCTTGTAACCGTTCCATCTTGTCGGTTGTCCTTTCTAGTTTCAAAAAGAAAAAAAAGAAACAAAGATAACCAACTCGGCCACGACCCCGAAAAAAACAAATTTTATAATGACCTCAGATGAGCTTTTTTATGACGACTGAGCTTTTGTTATGAACAAGTTAGAAATTAGAAGTTTTTCCCTGCCCATGGAGAAGACACAATGCTGAAAATGAATCTAACACAACTAGAGAAATATTGAAAACACTCCCAAACCATTGAAACTGAAACATCTAAGGTATTCATTGTTGTAAAATATAGGATAAGTATTCCCAAAAATATAGGATAAGTAAGTTTTTCTTCTCTATCCATTTGCAAACATGAACAAAACCCAAAACAAGAAATCATAGATTGTCACAAATGAGTTTTTTTTTAGGAGAAAGAGGATGACTGTCAGGTTATGTGGTTGTCATCCAGATCTATATATAACTAAGAAATGGGAGTCATATACAGAGAGCAGCAAAAAAATGGAAAAGTATATCAGCTAATCAAAACTCCACTCCCAAAACAAAAAGGAAATATGGTGTACAATACGTTTTGTCAGACAATGCTCCCCACAAAAGCTCACCCGGTTATGCTGAAGCCAGCCAGGAACCAGCTAAAAAGGAAGCTAGTAGCGCTCGCCATCTTTGTCTCTATCGACCAAAACTTGGAGAGACTGCCAAAGGGTCATAGGATTGGGAGGAAAGAGACATCAATACCACGTGTTGTTGGGCATGCAAAAAATAGGTGGTTGATGTCCTTCTCTGCCTCGCCACATAAAACACAAAATGTGTCTGTGTGACGTGCCCATTTTGTACATCCTGGTGCGAAACCGGTCCCGTCGCATAAGCCAAACAAAGATCTTGACTTTCAGTGGGTACCCGGGAATGCTAGATGATTCCACAATCTGTCCTGAAGTCCTCCAATGTCACCGTGTCAGGAAGGAAACAAATGTAGAGGCTACGTGCCGACCAATATTCCGATAGCCAAATTCATCCATTGAGACTAGAGTGGTCGGGGCGGAGAGGAGCAATCCTCTGGTGGAGCACAAGAAGTTAGTGAAGCATTGGTCTGAAAGGCCCAATTTGAAAAGAGGGGTCTAGGAACCTAAGCCTGGGCCCAGCCTCAAACCAAGTCATCACAGTCGCATCAAGATGTACCGCCAAGGCATACGGTCGAGGGAAAGCCTCCGCAAGTGGGTCTCCGAGGGACCAGCCATGTCGCCAATAAGAGAAGTCCATCCTGAAGCCAAGTGCGAGGGTCATGAGTGGACGCACTCGAGGGACAAGTGCGGCCACGCCCGACCAAAATGATGAAGCACCCCAAGGCAGCATGATCCTCGACTCCCAAGAGATCCCGCCCATAACAAGTGAAGAAGACCAACTTCTATAAGCCATCCTTCGGCCTCATGATCCGTCTGACCCATCGAGTTAGAAGAGCCCAGTTGGTGGTGCAACGAAAATCCGAAACCCCTAGACCGCCCTGAGAGGTGAGACGGCAAACACAACTGCATGCAACAAGATGATCTCCCCCTCGCTCAGAACCGTCACCCTATCAAAAAAATTTGCTCAAGGAATCCATGTGCCTAAGAATTTGAGCTAGTGCTTGAAGAACTAAAATGTAATATGACGGAAGCTCCAAGAGGATGGGGCGGAGGAGGATGAGCTGACCACTTCAGGATAGAAGTCGTGAGCTCTAGCCCTGGAACATGCGCTCAAAGATTGGGGTCCACCCTCGGGAGCTGATGTGGTGATCGGAGAGAGGGAGGCCTAAGTACGTGATCGGTAGTGTGCCGATCGGCATGCAAAGCTCGGCTGCATCATCGAAAATCATGACGAAGGGGATGGAGGACTTGGCATGGTTGATCTGGAGACCGGTCATGGCGCCAAAAACATCAACGAGGATGGCCACTCGTCAAGCCTCCTGCTTCGAGCCCTCGATGCATAACACCGTGTTGTCAGCATATTGTAGGAGAGGAACCAAGCCCCAGCAAAGCCACTGAAAAGGACTGCAACACAGGACGCTTGAGTGCATCTGGCAAGGGCATCGACTGCCATGACAAAAATAATAGAGGCCAACAGGCAACCCTAGCGGACTCCGCATTAGGGCTGAACCCAATTGCCCGATGTCGCCCTATTGACCAGGACCGAGAATGAGGTAGAGGGGATACATCGTTTCATCCAGGCGATCCAGGTCTCCGAGAAACCTCTGACCTACAAGGAATGCCACATAAAAAGCCATTGAAAAGTCGACCTTCCATAAGGCAATGGTGTAGATATCGGTGATGATCCGCTCCTCGATGAAAGTCGATTGTGCTGGATGGATCAAGTCCGACAAAACCTCTCAAAGCCAATTTGCCAATACTCAAGCCACCAAGAAGTAGATGACATTGGATAACGCGACAGGCCGGAAGTCCTCCACTCGCTCTGCCAGAATGTGCTTCAGGAGCAGGAACAACAAGAATCAGTCGAGACGATCGAAGCCCCAATTTGGGAACTCCTGGATGATGGTCAGCACGTCCTCGCGGACATCCAAAACTTTGTATAAGAAAATTGAAAAACCATCTAGGCCCAACGTGGCATCACGGATGAGGTCCCGAAGGGCCTTAGTAACCTCCTCCTCAAAAATGGCCTACACCAACAAAGAAGACTAATAGCCCGTAAGATGAGGGTGGTCCCCTGAGCCCAGCGCCATGGGTCCGGAGTTCGTCGTCAGGTCGTTGCATGGAAGTAGGAGGTGATGGCCGCTCCAATGCTATGTTGGCCGGTGATCGACTGGCCCTCAACCTCAATCTAGTCAATCATGTTCGCCCTCCTATGAGAGTTTGCGTACAAGTGAAAGAAACGAGTGTTGGCATCTCCCTCCTAAAGCTAGGTCTGTCGCGAGCCTGAGTCCCCCACAATCTGATCCTCCAACTGGATGACCTCCTAGGCCCATCTGCACTCGCTGATCTTCGTGCCTGTGAGGTGGCAAGAATCCTTTAGGCGGACCATCCGGGCAATTATCTCCAAGGTATTCGTTTGACGCCGCTCCTAGTCGTCCCGAATCTAATGCCTATGCTGGCAGAGAAAGGGCTGAAGGCTGTCCTTGCGAGACGCCAAGGTCCTGACTGCTTCTGAAGCCTCCACTCTCTCCGTTCCTAGTCCTCCGCTCACCAGCTGGCCCATCCCGCTCAAAGCGGAAGAGCGAACGTCGGAGCGCCACATCAAAGGAGTGTGGTCCGAGAACAGTCTGTCCAACGACTGAACATATCTCAGCTGGTGGGGATCAGCTAGCTCCATTTATTTGAGAAAGCGATCTATCCTCTTACCGTTGTGCTCCTCCATGTCAATCGACCAACAACTACAAGTTAATGAAGTCTCTGAACTTCTCTGCTCTGGCATCACTCCCACGCATGGGACAATCCTCTATGTCCAAAGTGACATTGAAGTCGCCCTCAATCAGCCTCTGCGTTTGGTAAGTGGCTACGTGTATCACCGAGCTCCTCCCACGAGGTGTTGCGTAATGACGCCGAGCATGGCCCATATACGCAAGATATAAGATACTGGCTCCGTAGATGAGCCGTCATCGAAAATCTAGCTGTCCAAGAGCACACAAGAGAGAAGAGATTCCATCCACCAACCAATAATGCAACCTCCAGGATGGCTCACTGTTGACATGCACGAGCCCCCAATCTAAGCCACAACCCCAAGCTGCAATCCACATGCTTGGTTTCCTGAAGAAGAACCACGTCAACCTCCCACTTCCTTGGATAGTGACCCAAGGTCCGACATCTCCAGGGGTGACCTAGGCCCCTCACATTCCATGTGAGGACATTCATTAAGACATTGGATCGCTCCCTGAGAGGCTGAGCCTCTCACCACCTCCAACCTCAGGCATGGCAGCCAACGCGTATGGCTCAACTCAGCAACATCCGCCACTAGTCGGACCTCCCCATCGGCCCTCCCTGCTAGGAGGGGCTCGCTGTCACTGATGTTATCAGATCAGGTCGGCTGAAGCAGTGCGTGGCTCATTGATGTGCCCGCCAGTACTTCTCAGCCTGAGGGCTGACATTTCGAGGGGTCACTGGCCTGCTGGTGGCGGTGAGGCGGTGGCTGATGGACACTGGTGGCGCTGGTATCGGCGGGGAGAGGATGTCAGTTGCTCGTCAATACCCGCCAGGGCCCCCTGGGCATCACCACCAGATCCGCGAGAACAGATCGCTGGCCTGCTGGCGGCGGCGAAACGGTAACTGATGGACGTCAGCGGCACTGATGCCGGTGGGAAAAGCTCAAGGTCCCCTGGGCGTCATCAGAGGCAACGAGAGCAGTCTGTGAGAACCGTGTGTGAGGTGAACCAGGGGGTGTTGGGGAGGGGGAGTGAAGATGGGCCATCGGAGAATGGTCAGCAAATTGCCAATGAATTGCCAGACACGATGCCCGCCAGAAAGGAGGATGAGATTAATGAGATGAAAACCATCAACATGAATATTGAAATACAAAAAAAAAATTTGAGCAATAACAAAAGACATATGAATTCAGTATCAACTGGAATCAGAAGACCAAGTATAGAAGCCATTGTCAGGTTTTCCTATTACCTGCTGAAGTATCTGTAAACCAACTCCGACAACTAAAGCATGCCTTACTCCTGGTTCAAAAAGATCTGTCCACTGTGGACCTTTAGCAGCTGTTTCAGAAGGATGGACCATTGCTGGCCCAACTGGATGCTGGTCCATAAGCTCCTTGGAGTAAAGGGCAGGTTGGCTTACTAGAGCAGCAGCCTGGACAAACTCGCCAACTTCAGGAACTTCACCTCCAGGAAGTGAAACAAGAGAACCCCTCCGTGACCCAGGAAAATTCTCCTGGTGTAAGTAAATACGCTTGAATCCTCCTTCTTTCTTTCCCTCTGGACCCTCCCTCTCAGACCATTTCCAAGCCAGTTGCCATCCACCACCAATGCCCATACTACTGATGGCTTCACCATTTTCCTGCATAAGACTGCTATTTCTTCTCATACCAAAAACACTCCCACGAGGTGGTGCAATATCTTTACCTTCCATGCTTGTTGTCTGGCGTGATATTAGAGGACTATGTAAGTTTTCATCAGAATCGCTTCCATCAGCATCAGATGCATAATCTTCACCTTCCTGTTGGATGCTCTCCTCGTCCCACTGTTCATTTCTAGGTTGTTGTTCCGCTACACTAAACATGCTTCCAAAATTGGGAAACAGTGTGCTCCGCATGCTGCCCATTTCAGGTAGCTTCTCATGGACACTGCCAAATAGGGTGACCAATGGATCCATTAGTGGGACGCTACCCTGATTTGCTATGCTGCCACGTCGAGAGACAAGACTAAGCGCACTTCCAAGAACACTCTGTCCCTTCGTAGGACGTGCAACCCAGGAAAGACCCTCTTCAGGACCATATAAGGTAATCTGGTCCTTATCAGCAGCTGCATCTTGGCCATCAACAATCTCATTTGATGGTCCAATTATGTACTCTTCGATGGATGTATCACCCCCAACTCCCAAGCCTTCTACTAGAAGAGCCATTTCACCTGCAAAATTCAAATAATAATCCACCATCATTAAATTCATGTCAATATAACCACTCCATTATAAGAACGGCACGCAGGCAGATGATTAAAACAATAGTGGAAGATAACCGGCTGCTCACAAGTAGATAGAGGTAAAATAAGTTGT
This sequence comes from Pontederia crassipes, assembly GCA_030549335.1. Classification (NCBI taxonomy): domain Eukaryota; kingdom Viridiplantae; phylum Streptophyta; class Magnoliopsida; order Commelinales; family Pontederiaceae; genus Pontederia; species Pontederia crassipes. The sequence continues at coordinate 68,410,829 of CM060194.1, read as the reverse complement.
CTAAGATATTTATGTAAGTTAGATATCAATTTTACAAGACTTTCAAATCTCAAGAAAGAGTTACAATCATCCTTATCAATAAACAACAAAATTAGGAACTATGGATATGCAGCACTTTTACATTGAAGATTTTTTTTTTTTTTTTGAGAAAGTTTGAATCAAGAACGAAGATGGCATAGATATTTGAACTTAAGCAGATAGTCTTATTTACAAAAAATCGAGTATATTTTTTTAAGCACAACTTTAAGAGGCAGAATAATCAATATTGAAATAGGTGTTACTCGTACACAAACAAATATCAACTTAAACCTCATGAAGTTGTTTTAATTCAATAAGAAGCACAAAACTGTCTTGATCTATCATTCTAAGTGCAGTCTGACACTGTTAAGTAAATTCTCTAGCTTATTAATGGAATGCCACAAATTTGGTAAGAAAAAAAAAAAAGAGATTAAACAGATGGTCATAAGCAAACACAAACCATATCAAAGTCAAGCAAGCAAAAGCAAATAGTTTAAAGGTCATGCATAATATCTGGTTGCTGGGCATACACAAATTTAGTTTGAAAACTAAGGAAAATGAAGACACAAAACAACCAATATAAAAAATTTTAAGGTGTTACTCTCACAAGGACTAATCTAATGATATTGCTTATAGTTGAACTTTGCATTCCTCAATATCACGAAGCATCATAGCTTATCTGATCCATTGTTGTCCATCCCTTATGCAAGAAAGACAAAAATGGCTCAAGAATTTTGGTTCGCACCCAAATCTCGATTTAGGTCATAAAAATGAAATGGAGGATCAAAGCATGCAAGTAATATTGCATAAAGTTTATGAAGTTCAAGACAATATTGCATCTGCATAAAATATTAACATACATCATAGAAAAAATAATTGTATTGAGAAAAAATGAGGAAAATGTTTACATAATTCAATATTTTCTTGACATCTATTTCAGAAAAAATGTTTAGGTTTTGGAGGTTGAAGATGTCCAGTATTGGTCAAAAGGCAACCTGAAACATCTTCCCTCCCCCGCAGACTTTGCAAAACTCTTTTGGCCTCTTTCATTCTCCCTTTGCTCACGAGCCACCTTGGAGATTCTGGCAAAAAGAAGACTGTCAGAGCAAAATAGAGCAAAGAAGGAATAGAGAGAACACCCAGCATCATTCTCCAGTTTGGGCTTGGCATCAACGACATCACAAAGACCATACAATAAGAAAAGAACATTCCTCCAGAGCCAGTGAACTGTGGAAGAGTATTCAGTAGCCCTCTAATCTCGGCCGGGGCAGTCTCCGAGATATAGACAGGAACAAGAGTGACAGCTAAACCAATTCCAAATCCATCAATAAGTCTTGCCAAGAGTAAGATGTACACGTTGGGTGACCAAAGCATCACTAAACCACTGAGAAAATAGAGAACTGATGACACAATAAGCATAGGACGCCTGCCGACCAAATCTGATACCGCTCCAGAGAATGTCGTGATGATAGTGGCACCAATTAACGACATGGCTACTATTAGTCCCTCTATGGTTGGTTCAGACTGCAAGTTGAATTCCTTTTTAATGTACAGAACAGCCCCTGAAGACCAACAACATGAAGGAGACCAATCAGTAAACCTCTTCCAAGATGAACTCCGCATAGAGGCTAAGTTAACCATGAATAAGAACATCCTTAAGCATTGATAAGAGATGCATATTGGTCAATAAATTATGAGGGGTTAAGTACAAAGAATCTCGACATGAATCTGCGATGCTTTAAGAAAAAAGACGAAAGATTCACAGTAACCTTACAGACATCAGATATTGGGTGGAACGAAATAGCAGGACAAATGCATGACAGACGAGGATTAAGAGTTCACTCAGATCGGAAGAAACCTCATAATTCATTTACCTGCGATTGTAGCATTGTCCCATCCCTGCAACAAGTTGCCAATAGCAGCAGCTATCGCCACGAGAACAGCTCCCTGCATCTTTCAGGCAAAAGGGAAGACTAACCTTCACTTCAGTAAGGAACCTACAAGAGATTACAGAAAACTCAGATCCTTTGCAACCCCATGTATATAATCAATAAAATCAGATTCGTCACTTAAGAGAGCACTATCATCACCTCAGCGTATCGTATAGGAAACACAAACAAACGATTCATCCAAGAGGCCACCCAAACGAAACAACAAACAAGAGAAAACATAAATTAAACATTCAAATTCGATCGCTTGTTCATTACCCGTAGAAAGAATCCTCGACCGAGGATTTGCCCAGCCAAGATTCCAGTATAACAAACGTGGTGGCCACCTCAATCCACCGCCATGGCTACCAGGCTTAGTAGTAGTGCGGAGGGAGAGGATACGGCGGATAGCTTCTGTGGAACTCTGTAGAGCATCCTCCCAAATCTCACGCCTCGGTATAGCCCTGCGAGTGGCGACAAAGTTCGCAGAATGGGTACTCAAAAGGTAGTGGCCGAATAGAAAAAAAATTGAGCCAAAACGAAAAAAATAAGGCAACATAACAAAGAGTCGTCGTCGTCGTCCCATTCCTTGATCACTATAAACAAAACAGCACTCCGCTATTCGACACTTGGATCTCTCTCTCTCTCTCTCTCTCTCTCTCTCTCTCTCTCTCTCTCTCTCTCTCTCTCTCTCTCTCTCTCTCTCTCGGGAGCTTACCCCTTCAGTCACATAAATGAGCTCACAAGAAAAGGATCAGAAAATACCAAAACGATTACTGCAGCCACTTCCACCACCGTCACAGGAACCTCTCATCGTAGCTTTTTCCTGCTCTTTGCGCCATAGGCATTCAAAACACTAGTGTGTGCAAAAAGTCACCGTGACGAACGCCACAAGACACCATGCAATAAAACGGGATCGTTTTCTTCTCGCTGTGCGTGTGTTAATTTTCTTTTTCTTCGTAAAACAGAACTCAAAAGACTGAGGGGAAGAAAAATTGGGAGGAAACCTGCTCCGGCGTCTCCAATGTTAGCGGCAGAGCTGTAAAAAACTAAGCTTTACAGCAGGAACCAGTAACAACACATGCACCGAAAACGCTCTAGAAATTGGATCTTCCCCCCGGATTCACCTCCCAGAATGTAAAATTTGCAAAGTAGGAAATCGTAAACCAAGAAAGAGGACATATAAGAAGCACATCTTCAAGACTGTCGACATTGATTTTAGACCTGTCACCATCTCACCTTGCCAAAAGAAGCTACTGAAACGGGTGATGAAGGCGTCCCTTTTCAGGATTCAGGACCTCTGCGAGCTTTACCCTCTGGAGCCAAAGAACACATGCTAAGTTTCCCGCGATGGCGGGTGGATGTCCAGCAACAGCTGCGGTCGTGGTTGCACTGTTCTGTCTTCTTGGATTCCCAAGGATGCCTGGAATCCTCGACTCGAGGTGGTGAAAAGAGAAGGTAGTGGTTTCTTCCTGCTTCATATGACTGTCGTGGTTGTGCCGTTTGGTTCGAGATTAATTAGAATAGAATCACGTGGAGCCGTTTGATTCGAGATTAATATAGTAATATTCTCGAAATATAATTAAATATCAAAGGATTAATAATAAAGCAGTCAAACCTTTACAACAACAAAGCCTTATCCCACTAGGTGGGATCGGCTATATGGATCATACGACGCTTATTGATCCATGTTCATAAGATTCGACATGATTTTATGTTGGCTGTCGGGGCCTAACACAACCATCCTCCTTTATCCGGGCTTGAGATCGGCTATAAAATATAGGCGGAGTTAAAGCAGTCAAACCTTTATTTTTTTTAAAATCTTGGAAATGATGAAATCGTTAATTTTAATCAAAAAAATGATTTTTTATTATTTATACATGTATTATTATTTATTATTTTCAAAAGTAATAATAAATATCAACTATTAGTAATAAAATATTAGTTATAAAATGTTATATTTTAAATTTTTTATTCCTGTTGAACCAAACATAGAGAAGAATAGTGTATTATTTTGAATAAATTTTCTTATTCTCTAAAACATATTCATCTTTCAAATGGGGCCTTAATACTCTTAAAATAAGATTAGAAAAAAGTTTAGATGATTTATAAGAAAATGTTATGTTTTGGCCACCCAGTTTGTGTCATTATTTCTTTATCAATAGTGAAGGGAATGAAGATAAATGAGAAATAATCTCATTTTCACTTTTTTTGTATTTTATATTTGGAGCCGCCATATTACAAGGTGAACAACAAATGATTATTTGCGCGGTTTGACATCTTGTTCAGCCCGTTTACGTTCGGTTCACTCGTGTGTTCAGCTGAAGGCCCTTGTGAGGTCGCCAGAATGAGATCGAGGTGAGGTGAGCTCGAACGACGATGACGTGAGAGTTTTAGCGGTGACGATGGCAAGGCGAGACGAGGTGAGGTAGTGACTTCCGGCATCATGATAAGGCGAGATCGGGCGGGCGGCGGCAACATAGAGACGTGGTGGAGAGGCGAGCTCGAGCAACGGTAAGGCGAGCTCGAGCGTCGGCGACACGAGGTGGTTCAGCAGTGGTGGTGGCGAGGCGAGGCAAGGTCATGACTTCCAACGAATGGGTGGCGGCGACAACACAAGGTGCTTCAGCGGCGTGGTGGAGAGACGAGCTTGAGCAGCGGCGATGCGAGGCGGTTCAACGGCGGTGGCAAGGCAGAGCGACGCGATTGAGGCACTTCACCAACGGCGGCAACACACGCGAGGTGCTTAAGCAGAGTTACGACGATGCAATCTAGGCGCTTCACCAACGGAAACGGTGGCGAGCGAGGCAATAATGAAGGTGAGGCGAGACAACAACGATCACGAGGCGAGCTTGGGCGGTGGCGGCAACACACGTGAGGTGCCTTCAGCAGAGCAACAACGACACGAGCTAGAGTAGCGGTGATGCGACCAAGGCGCTTCACTGGCGGCGGCGGTGGCGAGGCGAGGCAACCACAATGGCGAAGTGAGGCAGGAGTGATGGTAAGGTGAGCTCGGGCGACGACGGCAGCAAGGTGCTTGATGGGAGACAGCTTTAAATATATATAAAATAATATTTAAATACATAATAAATTATTTAAGCTTTTAAAAATATAATATAATATTTTTACATTAATTAATACAAAAAGTAAGAAAAAAATGGTGGTCGACCGGACCCAATTCAATCTGATTCGAATTGGGTCGGATTGGATCGAGTCCAACATTTCAAAGAGGAGTGATCTAACTCGACTTGAACAAAATCGGTCTGATCAAGTCTAAGGTCAGATCGATTAAATTCGACCAGTGAACACTCTTAACTCACTCTCATAAAAAAATTTGAAAGTTACATTATTTATTAAATAGATAATGGAAATTTAATCTATAATTATTTAATTAATAAATGTGAGATTTTTATTGAATGATTTTTTATGACTACGGGTGTATTTTTCACATATTTGAATTAATAAAAATATATGAGCTATAATAGAAGAATAGGAGAACCAACAGCCACCAAATTGTCTCTTTCTTCTTGGCTCCTGTGTATTTATATATCTAAAAAAAATGAAATGCAGAGGTGGTTGAATTAGGATCAGATCACAAAATGTGATTTCTGATCATATTCGACAAGCAAGGTAAAAAGAAAAGTAAAATCTGTCAGCGAAATAAAATATAGAATAATATTATCATAAAACAATGGGATTTATAGATGGTAGTGAAACAAGATAAATTAATATAAAGATATGAAAAATGTTAAATTCTCCTAAAATTTCAAACTAAAAATTCTTCTAATACTCACGTTTTTTAATTACTCCAAAAAGTTGATTAATCTATAATCGTACTATTGTGACTCACTTAATAGGCTAAATCCTCCTAAATTAGAAGGATATAGCAAAACCCTAAAAATATATTCAACCACTAACTTAGATTATTTGGGACGGAGTTAAAAATGAACCGAATTTGAAATAAAAAATTTTGACATGACATAAAAATAATAATATCGACTGATATTATAATACAAATTTGATGAGGTTGGATTATCACACTGGATTACCTTCTAAATGTAATTTTACTAACTTATTATGAATAATAATATACATTTTAAAATAAAATCTGTAATAAATGATTAAAATAAATAATTTGATAATATTGAAACCCTGAAATTAATAGTAAAGTGAGTGATTCTAGTAATAATTATTTTATCATATTAATATTGTGATGGCGAGTCATCTTAGTCGAGTTTCGGGTTATTGAATCGGTCATACTTAATCTGATGCAAACTAGTGAATTGCCTATAAATTAATCGGATCAAGTTCGGTTAAATATAATTGTAATTGGTTCATCAAATTCGTGGCAAGAGAAACGAGAATTATGAAAAAAAAAAGACTTATCATAAGATAAAAGAAAAAAGAAACTCGTCCTGATTTGAGTTTAGTGTCTTATGATGTATGCCTGCTTATGGGGCAACCCAACATTCTAAATTTCCTTTTTTATATAATAAAAGTAATCCTAAAATATAGAAATGTAAATATGAAATAAAATTCATACATAATTTTTTTTACTCTCGCGTCACATTCTTTTCATCATTTTTTTTACTAAAATCCATCACTAACATATACACATCAATGAAATAAAACATATTTCGGTTATGAATTATTGTCCATTATTTAATGATGCTATCGAGAATGTTTCATATTTCGTGTGCTTTTTAATATGGTGCTAAAGTAATTAATTAACTTTGTTGGCTCAGTAAAACTTTAGATCGAAAGGTTTGAAGAGTAACTAAATTACATAATCACCGCATCAGCATTTTTTCTCGGATTTTTTTCGCTCACCCTCTTGAACTATGAATTTTTTCGGGTTTACCCACGTCTTTCGAATATTCCGTTAACCCCCATTGAACATATCACATTTTCCACTTAAGTCCATTCATCAATCTCTGGCAACTTTTTCATTAATTTTTATTTATAAAATAACCAAATTACCCTTCCCTCTAATATTGAAAATATAAAATAATATATTATAAAAATAAAAAATTACATCGCTAAGGGTGTCATAGGGACAAACCCCCCCTCTCCTCTCGCATTTTTTTATATTTACTATTTATATTATTTTAAGTTTTGAAGGTAATTTGATTATTTTATAAATAAAATAAAATAAAATTTAATAAAAAAATTAACAGAGGTTGACGGATGAACTTAAGTGAAAAAGGCACTATAATTTAAGGGGTCGACAAAATATTTGAAAGACGTGAAAAGACACGAAAAAAATTCATAGTTCAAAAGGATCAATGGAAAAAATCCTTTTTCCCCTCATCTAAGTATAAATTACTCATCTGAAATGAAAAGAAATTGATATGTGGATGTAGCAATGTTTGGTTGAGAATTTTGCAAAGTTCTGCCAAACATTCGCTTGAGTTCACTTGGATAGAATTAAAATTCTAGTCAACTCATTTAGTTCTCGTAAAAAAGTTCCGACTAAATCGTAGAACTTGCAAAATTGTGAAACAAGCGTAGGGATTTTTTTGCATCAAATAAAAAAAAAATTCAAACGACAACAAACTTGACCAAACACATAGCTAAAACTTAGTTATCAAATCAAATTTGTTCCGAAACTAAAATTCTGTAGTTTCGCTCTCGCCAAATACAACCTGGAATTAAAACAACATGTATGGGGAGTAAATGTTCCTTTGGTTTAGTTGATATAAAATATAAAAAAGTTATATATTCTAAGAGCAAAATAGTACATTCGTTATTCAAATTAATTAATTTTTTCATACAAAATAAGCTGAGGGACAAAATAAGCTGAGATTCTTCAACTTATTTTTTTACTTATAAATAGATAAAATAAATGGTTATCAAATATTTTTTTTAAGTTACGAAACAAGGAGAAAACTTGGTACAAGTTTGGCTAAACATATCCTAAGTAAGAAGACATGTGAAGATACTTATTAAGAAACTAATAACCTCGTCATTAAATAATATGGTGGCGTCAGACAGCTGTAGAAAACATGCCTCAAATCTGCTTGACTGCTTGGGCACGTGCCAAGTAGAAATATGTCATTAAGAAAAAGAAAATTTGGCCCCTCCTCTAGAACTCCTGTGCTTATTAAGAGAATGTTAGCGCACAAGTGGAGTAAAAATCTATTGCTGGTACTGTAGACGCCAGACTATCTTTTTATTACTGATAAAAAGTGAACGTCAATGATGTTCAGAAGCAATAGTTCACTAATGTGGAATCTGATATTTAGAAGTTCTAAAAGTTAGGGAATTGAATTTTAAAGTATACAAAAATGGTCCTGCTATCAAAGTTGCTGTTTGAATTAATCGAATAATTGAATTTTAAAGTATCAAAAGTTGCTGTTGTGTTTGGATAAATTTTTATTAGTTCTCGGGAGTTAATTAATTAAATAAAAAATAAAGACTTGTTGTTTGGATGAAAATTTTAATGATGAAAATTTTAAAAATTATTTTGATATATAAATTTTAATGGGTGTTTAAATAAATAGTAAAAATTAAGAATATAATTTTATTTTTATAATATAGAAAATATTAGTAATTTATCTTATATTTATTATTATTATTATTTAATATAATGTCGCTTAGTAAATAATATTAATAATAAATATTAATTAATAATATTTTACTATACTATAATACTAATTAAAGTATAATAAAAAATTAATATTAGCTTAAATAATTTAATTAGTTTATAAGATGAATAATAATGTATTACTAAATAAATAATTATATATGCATTAAAAATAATTAAAAGCAAAAAAAGTTAAGAAACAAAGAAAAAATTGTTCGTGCTTCAATTTTAAAGTCGGAACTTTGATCACGGGATGGTGTTTGATCAGAACTATCATTTCGGTCAACTTCATAATTTGATCAGAACTTGAGCGAGTTCTTGCTCAAGTTTTGGCATCTAAATACGTCGTATCAATAGTATTTGGTCAGCATAAGATACAAATATTGAGACAAGGCACATGTTTTTTATGTGAAAATAGGTTGTTGTGGATTATGAATTTATCTGATCAATCATGCACTTATTTAATTGGCAAATTATTCAACTGCCTAAGCATGTGGACGGTCTTGGGATTAAGAACTTGCACCGTTTAAGATATGCTTTATTAGCAAAAGGCTTCTAGAACCATTAATGGCATCTTTACGTGGAAATTGTAATTAGCAAGAGCGGATCCTCCACATCGTTGATTTACTTCCACAACTCAAACATGCAATCTGGCCTCGAGTTGGAGATTCTTATTACAAATCTTAAACAACATTAAAGTAGGAGTTCGAAAACTCATTCAAGATGGAAAAATACTGAAGTCCTCGAGTTTGAATTTTTAATATACCTATTTGTTACAAGCCTACTTTTGTAAATATGGACAACAGTTTAGTCCGATGCTATGTGGAATGTCTCTATTTTGTCTTTGTATTTTGCTCTTGAATTTTAGCAATTAATTTGTCTGTCCCCCCTACGATGACTCGGAAATTTGAGATCTTGAGCTTTCGAATATAACCATAGCAAAATTTGTTTATAAATTCATTAACAGACCATTATTTATGAAGTTTCACTACAAGAAAAATCGATCTTTCGCACAGTCACAGCCATGAGAAAATATGAAGAAACCGTCGAAAACTGATGTTTCTAATGGGAGGCAGTCGTCAGAAATATGCTCGTCGCAAAAATTTTTCGAAGGTTCGGCCAGAGCTGTAAGAAGTTCCCGCGGATCAAAACCTTGGAAAACTATTCTCACGGTTCAAGCTGTGAGAAGGTTCACACGGCTTGGGCCACATGAAAACTCTTCCCATGGTTGGAACCATGGAAAGTTCTTACAGCTGTAGCCGCGGGAAATCTTCCCATGGTTCAAGCTGTGGGAACTTCCTGCGGCTAGAGCCTCGAAAAACGGTTCTCATGACTGTCGTCGTGGGAAGGTTCCACAGCTTAGACCGCAGGAACAATTTTCTACGATTGGAGGCGTGAGAACGTTTCCACGGCAACAGTCGCGGGAAAAGAGTTCCGCGGGGATGAAGCCCGAGGGTGGCTAGATCGGCTGCCGTCCGGCGGGGGAGGCAATGATGAGGCCATCGGGCGGCCAGATCCGGTCGCCCATGGCTGGATCGGCCGCTCGCAGTCGGATCCATCGCAGGCGATCAGATCTGGCTGCCCGTAGCCAGATCGACTGCTCGCAACCGGATCAGGCACTGGGCCAATAGATCCAACTGCGAGGGGTCAGAAGCAGCCGCCCGCAGCCATAGGCTGGTCGGCCATCAGGCTGAAAGGTTTCGGCCGATCTCGCTATCGTGCAAAGAGTGAGAGGGCGAGAGGGAGAGGGAGCCACTAGAGCCGAGGAAGAAAGCCGGAGGCAGAAAAAGCCAACGAAGAAAATCGCCACGCGGAGGAACAAAGCTGGAGGAAGAAAGGGCGAGAGGGAGAGAGAGCCGCCGGAGCCAAGGAAGAAAACTTGCACCAGATGGCCGGATGGAAGCGAGAGTGAGAGGAAGAATAACGCGAGAGCTAGCGAGAAGATGGCTGGATGGTCGGATGGTCGCGCGAAAATATAAATAAAATTTCATGTGCGTCCGTCACGCAGGAAGTTTGCGCGGGAGTTGAAAATGGAATTCCCACGGCTCGAGCCGTGGGAACTTCCCACGACGCGAATGTTATTTTCCAATGGCTCGAATCATGGAAAATGTTATTTTCCTGAAAAAAAGAATTGGAAAATGGAAATAGATACATTCAATTTTCAATTCATTTTCAAATGAAAACCAACAATCCATCCTAGCCTGCATCAGTATTCAATCCAAATGAAGAAAGGTACAAATTCACTAATCCAAGTATGATAAGAGTCATACAAATAAAATTAAACGCAACTAATATTCTTCTTCATCTTCGTCGTCATCGTCTTGCTGCTGGCCACTATCGTCTCACGAATCATTCTCCTCATCTCTTTTCGTTGTCACGCTTCAAAAGCTTGTTGTTGCGCTTTAAATTCCCGATGAACTTGGACCTCTTCGCGGACCTTCTATTGGACTTTCGCTAATCGTTGCTTCCACATGTCATTAAATAGTGATCGCGCGTCTTCATTGGGAACACCGGATATTGAGTTTTGTCCATAACTAATATTCGTACTACTAACAAATGACTCAAGATCGTATATCCGGCCCCTATTCACTCCAATATGGTCCGTCTATAATTGTCGACAAGTCAATGGTGTCACCGTCCCCTGCATCACCTGTGAACGATGCTCGGCTTCTTTTGGTTTGAAGGACTCCTGTAAGTTGATAGAGTGACATTACAAGACTCACAAATAATGAAAGTTACATTACGAAATTGACTAACTTACATATGTCTCCCCAGCACGCGGTGAAACCCATTCCGAGTTTTTTTCCTGATGAATTTAAAAAAAAAAAGCTCATCTTCGGTGGGTCTTTACCCATCTCCTTTTCCTATATTTGAAATCATGGTTAGCATATGCTACAATTTATTTTTTTAGTAATATATAGAAAATTAATTACTAGTCATCAGATAATAGTCGACGTCGAAACACAACCACCCACGTGTAGACATGCTCCCTGGTCAGACTCGCGATTTGTCTTTGCTTTTTGGCACTTAAACTTATATGCCTCAGTGGACTAGTTCGCTAGTAGCTCGGTCAAATAGACTCGCCAATCCAATTGGGACGCTCTCCTGTAGCCCGTACGTCTGTCAACATGAAAGACAAACACCTGGAGTACCTAGAATTGAACGCCTTCCATATCTACTCCATGTGCTCGAGATCCCACCATACATCAGCCTACAAAAAAATAGCATTGTTAATTAAATCGACTTCGTGGAAAATTACCTCAGTGTAAAATAAATCAAATTTTTCTACAAATTACCTGAAATTCTCGGAACATCATCTTCCTTGTGGCATACGGAATATCCCTCCAGGTGAGCCATGCTTTCGTATATCTTTGGCGAATTACTTTAGTGCACGCAGCTATTGCAGGTTTTGACGGGTAAAACCTACCAAGTCAAGAGAAAGTTCGGACATTTAAGATGTAGTCACAAATATTTCGATTGAAGAAGTTCATATACAACAAGCTTCGCATAACTTACCCGCAATTACCATCCGACTACAAATATTTCTTATATGGATTTTGAGATGAACCGACTTCACTGCAGTCCTCTGACATTTGTGTCTTAAGGTCCGTAATGCTGGGCACCAGTGTCACCATGTCCTTGGGGATGTCATCGTCCGAAGGTGGGTCTGGTACTGGCGCAACCTGACGCTTTATAATATGAATGCTTGTAGTTTTAGGCACAATGGACTAATGGCCACGAATCACCTCACCTACAGATCCTTTAGGAGTGGCCTTCTCCTTCTCCTTCCATTTACCTTTTTCTCAACTGGAACGAAACATCTACAAAAAAAAATTAATGAGAGCAAGGATATTAAGTTTGGACTGACCGCAGAATAACAAAGTATGCAAGCTAAGTAAAAAAAAGGAAATAAGTGCACAATATTAAAGTATGCAAGTTTATCGCATCACATTAATCTAAAATTCAGCATTATCCGACATCGCATCTTCGTAAATTGATTCGTACGCGTAACTGGAGAACCAATTTCTAATATCTGGTGGCACTTTTTGGAAAGAGAATAAAGTTGCATTCTGAGACATGCTAAATTTATGGAACAAAGTAGATATACTCACGAGAAGGTAAAGAATACGAAGGTGCTTCACTCTCGTCACGCAATGGTTGGTCTTGTGATTTTTGTAGAGTCATCGTACACTCTATTTGCGAGAAATGGAAAATCATAAATCATAACTAAACCAAATCCGAGAGTTACATGATTATATATAAGTGAAAGTTCATCATTGTGTCATCTAATTAATAATCTACTCTTCATTATCAAAATAATTACATGATTTCAATTCATCTTCATCTTGTGACTCACTTAAACATTCTTCCTCCTCAATTTTGTCATCGCTAGCCACTTCATCGATGCTTTCTTGATTATCGACTTCATCGAACAATTGTTGTTCATCTTGAAGATCTTCAATCATTTGTGTGTTTATAATTGAGTCGTCCTGCACCATTGTGTCTTCATGATATGCAACTTGTAAAGCACCTTCAACCTTAATCTGACTTCTTGCTTTCGTTCTAATTACGACCCACCATTAGGCTTTATCTCTTGTCTCTTCTGGATAATTCACATAGTAGACTTGCCTTGTAGAAAAAGGCATGTTGAAAGGATCAAATCGTTCGTAACATCTACTATGTCATACTTCAACGATTTTGAATTCTTTGTGAACTCGTGTCCCCCTTCTTTCCATTGGATCGAATCGCGTACACTCAAATATGGTGACCTTATTGCCGTCGGTATATTCTAGCACGATGATTTCTTTGAGGATGTCATAATACTCACTTTCATTTTCTCCATCAGTAGATTCTTTGACACATAGGCCACTGTTAACTATTTTCTTACCTCGTGACCAGCTCTCCGTATGGAACTTGTAACCATTCACGAAATGCACAAGCCAACTTGTCACTTGTCGACTAGGATCCTATGCTAAATCAAGAAGGTTTGATGTACTAGAAGTTTGACTGATAAGAACCTGTAAGGTGTCATAAGAAATTAAATTAAAGTCGTGAACACACTTAGGTGGACCATATTGCACACAAAACTTTGTGTGAGGCTTACGCGATCCTTAAATCATTGTGCGAAATCATTCTCGATTTTTACTTGTGCCTCCTCATCCGGGATATTGTAGTATTACGAGAAAGAACTGCAAAAGTAAACATGATAAGTTATTATATTTGGGTAATTTGAGTACACTAGAACAATGGAAACATCAATTACTGAACTTACATGACATAGCATTGCACCTCTTGTGTATTTAAGAGGACATGATTCACTGCCGACTTGAATTCGACGTCATTCAATCATCTACTTTTTGGCTTGCCACAATGTCTACCAAGTTAATTGAAGCCCGAGCAAGTGTATGTCCTCGACGTGCCTTCAGGTATTTCATCGTTCCGTCGAACTCTAGTTCTAGCGCACTTGACATGAGATTCGAAGTAATACGAACAGAAATAAGATATCTCTTGAATCATGTACACATTACAAATGGAGTCTTCTACACACGCCTTGTTTTTTATAATTTTTTTAATTCTATTAAGATATCTCTCAAACGGATACATCCACCTGCATTAAACTGGTCCACCGACTTTGGCTTCATATGGCAGATGGATCGGCAGATGTTCCATGGAATCAAAAAAACCAAGCGAAAATATTGTTTCTGGCTTGCATAAAATGATTGGAATATTAAGTTCCAATTACACCATACTTTTCATGATGAGTGTTGTAGAACATGGATCTTTAAAAAATTGACTCAACTCTTTAAGCAGCTTCCATATCTTTTCCAGCAATAGTGAAAATGCAATAGGTAGCAAAGACTGCATGAAGACATTACAGTCGTGACTCTTCAAGCGGAACAAACGCAAATTATTCACATCTACGCATCGTGTCAAATTTGAAGCATAACCATATGGCATTTGTAGCTTACGAACACATTGAAGCACCTGCATCTTTTCATCTTTCACAAGTGTGTAGCAAGTTTTGGATTTGGACAATCTACTATTGGCCGATGTAACAAGGTGTAACTCAGGACATCGATAATATTCTTTCAAATCTAATCTCAGCTTAATATTGTCTTTTGTCTTTTCCTTGATGTCCATAATAGTGTGGAAGACATTATCAATGCATTTTTCTCAATGTGCATAACATCCAAATTATGATGAATTAAATTATCTTTCCAATACGGTAGATCTCGAAAGATACTATGCTTCGTCTAATTGTGTGAAATATCATAACCACTATATTTGATGGTTGGATTATCAATAATCTTACTTAAACAATCGATCATATTAGATAATTCATCCCCCGATAACCTGTAAGGAGGCACTTCATGCACCATTTCCCCCTCCGAAATGTCATTTTATTACTTTGAAATGGATGGCTTTCAGACAGAAATTGTCGATGATAATCAATCCAACAATTTTTACCTCCATTTTCTAAAGTGAAAGCATTTGAATTGTCCATGCAATATGGACATCCTAACTTACTCGTAGTCATCCAACCACTTAACATCTCATATGCCGGAAAGTCATTGATTGTCCATAGTAAGACGATTTTTAGGGTGAAGTTATGTTTGGTCGAGACATCATAAACTTTTCATAATTCTTTCAGTTCGTTGATAAGAGGTTGTATATACACAACAATCAATAAGTACACATCAGTGTGGATAAGGAATAATGCAGGTCAAGAACATATACTGAGCAGACATACATACTCAGGAGGCAAGTTATATGGTGTCACCGACCAACAAGAATAAGGGGTTGCCGTCGGATCATATGGTGTGAACCCATCTACGCATAACCCCAATCTTTTATTTCTTTCATCCCCTGGAAATTCTGGATGCACACGATCAAAATATTTTCATGCCTCACCATCAAATGGATGGAGCATGACCTTTAGTTGTCTTATGTCGTGCATGCCATTTCATTTGTCATGCGGATCCTATGGACAAGTATAATCTTTTAAGTCTTGGAATAAGAGACAAGTAGTGCATTGTCTTAACTAAAATCTCGTTCATTGAATTTGATTTATATCGCTCAGTACCACAAAATTTGAACTCCCTCAGGGTTATATCATCACCGTAAAAAAACATACATCCATTTCGACAACAAGCTATCTTGGTGGAGTCGAGACCAAGTTTTGAAACTAATATTTTGGTCCTATAAAAATTCTCAGGTATTCAAGCCCCGAATGGTGTCACCTCTTTTAATATCTCCATGAATGCATTAAACCAAGCATGTGAAATATTATAATCGGCCTTCAAATTTAGCATTCTAATGGCTATGATAATTCAGAATGATTTTCACAATTAGACCACAAAGGTTCACTCGAGGGCCGCTAATATAAGTTGAAAAAATTAGCAGCTTCAGAATGTGGTGTCTCGCTCTCGCGCTCGTGTTGAAATCTAATGTTGCCATATTCGGTTGTAGCAGCATCATAAATCAAATTTTGATATCTAGAAATAAAATCATCCTCGATATTAGTGGGTACCTCTTGTGCAATATCGTAGTTCGATGATGGTGCTATCTCACCAAGGTCACTCCAATACTAATAATTGAGTTTGAAACCCTTTCTATATAAATGAATTTTGTCGATCTCCAAAGTTTACATTTTTGTGCTTTAACATTTTAAACAAAGACATCTTATAATTCCTTCCCATTGAAATTGTGTAGTCTGACAAGCTATTGTCGTAACACCATTTATGAATTCTTGTGTCAACCTTACACAACCAGGATTTGTTTTATCATGCATCCATCGATGATGCTCCGAAGAACACATGTTATATTAGTTATATGGGCAATAAAAAGTGCTAAATGTTAATACATTACTTTAACGATAACTAAAAATGATCAATTAAATTAAGATGATAACATCGACATAGAATATGAACTTGAGAAGATGCCTATACACAAAAATATGAACAAGTTTGTGTGAACTACAATATGAACTCGGGCCATCCAAAGATGGCCAGCGACTTTGATTCGTGAGTGCCCGGATCTGGGGTGAATGGCTCGAATTAGGACGTGTAACGGTCGGACCGGACACATCCTGGCGCGAATGGCCTGAAATCGGGCATCAAAGGGCAAAATCCAGCCATTCACGCATTGATTTGGGCGTGAATGGCCCGGATCTGACCGTGCATGGCCGGTTCAGGGCCGTTCACGACCAGCACCGGGCGTGCATGGTTGCTGTCGGGCATGTATGACTGGATCCGACCGTGCATGGCTAGTGCCGGGCGTGAATGGCCCAGATGGGCCGTGCATGGTCGGATCCGCCTGCACGTCGGTGGCCAAAAGGCTGTCAATGGCCGCATGGCCGGTCACGCGCGAACAGACGACCTGGTCAGCGTCGATCTTGACGTCCATTGTTGATCGAGCTTGGAGCAACCGGCGACGGCCGCAGCAAGCCTGATCGGGCTCGTAGAGGTCGGCGTCAATTGCAGCATGGCCGATCGGTCTCGCAACATTCGGCGACATCCGCAGCGATTGTTGATAGCTGAAGCAAGCAACACCGCCTCGCAACGGCCGACGATTTGCTCGGAAGGCCACCAGCGTTGACAGGGGGAAGAGAAAACAAATGAATCGATCGAAACCTCCGACCGTACCATAGAAAGCTTCGTTGGAGCGTCCTCTAAGGGTTCGTCAGTTCGGGAGAGGGCCGTCGGATGCCTGCGCGTGAGGTTTGAAGGGGGTCGCCGGACCGGGAGGTGGCAAGGGCAGAGGCAACGTGTCATTCATCGCAGCGCGAGCACCGACGTGCTGGGAGATGGCCCGAGCGTGCACGGGAGGGGAAGAAGTCAGCATCGTAGATCGCCGGAGTCGTCTGATCGAAGAAAGTGACGAAGATGCCGACGGGGGAAGAGGGGCCGGGTTATATGTAAGGGTGGATGAGCGACGGACGTTTCGACGGCTTTAGCCGTTGGAATCTTTTATTTTTTTGTCCATTACGAGATGAATTAAAATATATAACCGAAATAAATATAAATTACCCAACTCGATAAAAAATTATATTATAAAACTTCGTTAAAAATATTATTTTTAGTTTTCTCGCGGCTGCAACCCTGGGAAATAGTGTAATTATTTACCCATGGCTGGAGCCGCGTGAAGTTCTGACGGCTGGAGCCGCGGGAAAGAGATGCGCCTGAACTTCCGAAGGATGGCTTCAACCGTCAGAATGTATGACCGTCGAAAATTGCCGTAGGAAAATCTCATTTCTTGTAGTGTTTACTAAATGACCCGAGATGGAAAGTCATTTGGCGCATTAAGGTTCCCCAAAGATCAATATTTTTAAAATCGGATTAGAGATCGAATAGGTCAGTCAACTGGATCAAGGTTCGACCGGTCAACTGGGTCAAGATTTTGACTAGATTGAATCGAGTTTTTAATAAAATAATATTATTTTATTACTTCTTAAATATACTACAAATAAAAATATAAAAAATAATAGAATTAAATCATATTAATAATCATTTTTAAATTAATGAAATAAGAATAATTTTTTTATGTTTTTAATATCATTATTTTGTGAATAATTTTATCTTTTATTTATATCCCCTAAAATATATTTTATTAATTATTTCTCTATTTCATATTCTACACATTCTTACCAAAATCAAATTTCCTTTTCTTTCATTTTTTCTATTTTTTTGTAATTTTTTAATGTTTTTGACAAAAAATTGGATTGAATTAGTTTTGTTGTTCAACCCGATTCAATTTGATTTTTTGTTTGCAAAAATAGTTTTTTATCAAACCAAATCAAACCATCGCAGTTTGCGGTTAAATCGAGCAAATCGGTCTGGTTCAGTTTTAAGAACACTGCCAAAGATATACATCTTCCTTCGGAAGCTTACACATTATTGTCTGCCCATTGATCTCTCCTAATGTTTATTGTACCTTCTACAATGATGCACTTGAAATCAACCAACATCTTTTCTTTGTCTGCCGGACCATAATTCATGCAAAATCAAAATTTACTTTCTCTTACTTGCATTCTTGATCAAACGATGATTTGGATACTTGAGGGGGATTCTTTTGATTCCCTATCACGCCCTAAGTTATTAACTTTTTTTTGCCTTGTATATTTGAGAAATCAGATGCACTAGGAACGATGCTCGATTTAGATCCTCCCAGGCAATCACAACTGAAATATGAAAAAGGACTATGGCTAGCTACAATGAATTGCAATCTCTCCACTATTCTGAAGGGATTCTCCACTCATATAATCTTTGATCCGATGGGAGCCTCTTATGTTGCCATTGGTTCAAGATGAACTCAGACGACTCCTTTGTGATTAATGACAATGCAGTAAGAGGGGTGGGGGGGGGGGGGGGGGGGTAAGGGTGGTTTGGTGGCGCAGGCTATGTGGTTAGATCCGCTAACACGAGTTTTTTTGGGCAGGCGCCCATTTCCCAGTGTTGGAGGCCACAACTAATAGTTTGCGCAATGGATTGCATAGATGTATGACCAAGGATATGCAAAAAGTTCAAGCTGGATCAGATTCAACTATTTTGGTCTCTCTTGTTAACCGAAAACCTCAAGAACATTGGAGAATTAGATTTATCATTGGAGATATTTGGAGAATAATTCCTTTTTAAGAATTTATTAGTGTAAACAGATTGACAAACTCTACTGCTCATTTTTTGCTATGATATATTTTGTGAAGAAGATGCTCTTCATGGACTTCGTCATTTTTTGTATGCAATCAATATATTAACACGTAAGCATATTTCCCATAAAAAATGATATAAACAAACTATTTAAAATGATAAGATGTATTATAGATTTATTTTTGAATTGTAGACAAATATTTTTAGGGTTTGCAGTACGTAGTAATCTACGTTACTTGACATAAAAAATGTCACTTGTTAAATTATTAACAATGGTATTACCTTATTTATTATGTACAAGAAATATTCTAATAATTTAAATAGAATTATTTATTTATAACAAATTTTTTAGATAATGTATAATTTTTACTATAATATTTTTTATCAGTAATGCTAAGTTAAAATTTATATATCTGATTAAATTTTAAACAAAATCATAAAGTTTTGAGAAAAATAAAAAAATAAAGTTATAGATATTTTATATATTTTAAATGGAAAAAATGAAAATAAATATATGTAATATTCAAAATAATAACTAATAATAATATTACATTCGTGTGAATAACATTAAATAAAAATAATTTAAATAAATTAGTAATGTTTATTATGATAATAATATTTTTTTATTGTTGTTGACGTTTTATAATTTGTTATATCAGTTTATATTTTATTTATTTAAGATTGGAAATGACATAAATGAAAATAATATAAAAATTACATTGCGTGGCAAGAATAGACATTCCTATAAATATATGAAATCTGCATTGTTCATATTACTTACAAATTAAAATAAAATAAACAGCATAATATAATGAGCTTAATTATTTTACTTAAAATTATCAGTGATCTAAATTACTTATAAGAGAACACCCCTTTAGATCAAAATTAACTTGGTCAATACCTAAAATTTTCAAGATCATCTTAAAATTTGTGAAATCACCATATACAATCCAAAAAATAGATTACTTTTATTCCTAACGAATCCAAGAATAATATAATCCATTCAACGATAACCATATGTTTATATATCTTGATCTACACAAATGGATCATATAGCTCTATGTAATTCAATTTTTGGATTATGTACACAACTATTCTTGATGTCAACATAATCTGCAGTTATACCGTCAACTTTTAATCTACATCCAAACATTCCCTATGTTTGTGATTTGAACAGTTTTGTATCTGTACTTTTCATGGACAGTTTTGTATCGTCATTAAACAGTGAGATTCACCGTTTGGTATTATAATTGGTTTGTAGGTTTGTTTTTTATTCGATCAGATAGTCTGAGATGACTAATTCGATACCAAAACTCGAGCAGTGAAGGTAATGCTCCTGGCCAACGTGACGATTTCAAAAATCGATCTCGGACTATTAGGTCATGATCATAGTTTATTGCTACCAATGTGCTACTTTTCGTTGGTCGTTTGTAGGTTTGTTTCTTGCGTGGAACCATGCCACTTATTACTAAGTTATATGAGAATGCCAAGTTTAACAGATTTTAAATCAAATAGGTCTTATTCAAGCATTCATTAACAAAAGTGGCTTGCAGCTTATTGGCACCATGAAAAGCAATAGCTTATTTAACTTCATATGGCAAGTTAACATCTTTGAAATTTCTATATTAAAATGTTGATGATCTTGTAATAGAGTCGAGTCTCACGCAACTAGTGATAATAATGCCGAATTCGAATCTTAAAGAGAACATGTTGATTAGAAATAAATTATTACTTCTACATGTTCCTAATTTCGAATTAATCAAGGTTTAGCCCGACCGTACGTGGATCCGATGCAGCACCAAAAAAAAAACGTCAATATCATGAATAATAAATACTGTGTAATCACAATTGGTCAAAGATCTGTTATTATTGTTAGTAAATAGTAGTGCAGACAGATCCTGTCCTTTGATGGATGGTCTTTGGCGAGCGTGGGTGGGCTCACAATTCCTGAGGATCGATAGAGAGGACCATCCCACTTTCCATGTGCCATTGCAATCTGCAAGGACAATCATTTTTGGCTTTATATCTTTTAGTCTCTCTCCTTCTCTTAGCTCTCTCTTCCAGAAACAAATTAGTACACCATGGCAGTGAGTGTTAACTGCTGAGAGCTGTGGAGTGATGCATAAACTCACTAAAGAAGAGTGTACAAATATGGGCAATTATTGCTCCATAAAGAAGATTAAGTTGATAAAGACCACATTGCTGCTGGCTTAATTATGACATGGTAAGAATATGACAAGCATCATTTATCATCTTCATGCAGATGACACGACCGTCACGCGACAGAAATTGGGGTATGTATCAAGAAAAAAGGTTCGAAGCGTTCATCATATATAATTTTCAAACCAATAGTGGTGCTACCTGATGGGGCAGTAGCGAGCAGTTTATTGCTTTGTTTTTTTTGCTTCATAAACTTATACTTTGCTTTGGTGGCCGGCAGGCCTGGTATGTATAGAAGTTAGCATGGGACCAATAAGAAAATTAAGGTTAAGTATATTTAACTAACTAGCTCTGTGAGTTTACAAAATAATATAATGCTAATATTATATATATGTTGAGAGAGAGAGAGAGAGAGAGAGAGAGAGAGAGAGAGAGGAGAAGAAGAAGAAGAAGAAGAAGAAGAAGAAGAAGACGAAGAAGAAGAAGAAGAAGAAGAAGAAGAAGAAGAAGAAGAAGAAGAAGAAGAAGAAGAAGAAGAAGAAGAAGAAGAAGAAGAAGAAGAAGAAGAAGAAGAAGAAGAAGAAGAAGAAGAAGAAGAAGAATAGTCCCTTTTGGTATGAGTTTGCTTTCTCAATTTGTCATGACGTAAATTTACAATGAGCACGCTACTGAAGGACAATGTTCGAGCTTGCGAGAGAGAGAGAGATAGAGCTAGTATGATGCTGTCTACTTGCCATCTCATCATATCGTGCTGTCACTTTTAAGTGCATTCATTGGATCCACCACCACAGTGTGATCCATGCACAGATCAGAGATCGAACATGCACATCTGTTTTGTATAAAATAAATGTCCCTTGTCATCACCTCTCACCTAATAAAAGAGATCCAGACAGACACATCTGTTATGCAAAGCAAATAGCCAGTAGCTAAGATTTTGTCTAAGAGCGGCATCTCTTTTTCTTTTAGGCCGTTGAATGATGCAACTGCATCTCAGTGCGCACACATCATCTCGCAAAGAACACAGACAAGTAAAGAAGAGAACAACAAACAAGTAGACAACTCACATTTGATTGATAGGGGAGTCTCTTGCTAAACTAACTGCTTTTAAGTTTTTAATTCTTTATCTTTTTCTTGTTACAAATGAACCTGATACAAGCAAAAAAATAAATGCAAAAATTAAAAGGGCATAATGGTAATTTTTATTGATTCTTTATGATAGTTAGTAGTTTATTTTAAGGGAAAAGAGGCGCTCTCTCCTAAGCAGCCTGCTAACGGTCGTTCTTTTCTTTTTTTTTAGCCTTTTCTAAAGTTAGCACAATTATCTCAATCGTTCCTTTGATTCGACGATGTTCCAAAGAGATGCCCTAAGTTTTCTCTCTCCTACAGCAACTCACCCGTCCGCCTGCTTCGTCGTTAATTTGCTCTCTGCCCGCCTGCCGGATGTGTTTGCTTTCAGCCCGTCAGCAGGATGCTCTATCTCTCTGATGTCATTCGCTCGTTTGCCTCCACCCTCTCGCAGAGATATCAAAGCACAATAATGCAAGCGGGCACCTCCACAATAAAAGCACAAAAACTGGCGATCAGCACCAAAGCAGGAGCAGAAAGATCAAAACAATTTCCTGGACCTCTTGCACGCCCATGGCCACGCCACCGCCCCGTCAACGCCTACCGCCTCTTCCAAGAGGGCTCCTCCACCTCTCTCTAAGAAAGCACAAGGCGACGTCAACGGAAGCAGGCGAGAACGCAGGCGAGAAGCAGCGAGAAGTAGGCGAGAACGCATGCGGAGTCAGAACGGATCACAGCGATTTTGGCGGTAGGAGGGCGATTTCAACGTTTAGAGTCTTTTAGATGTCAGCGGATCATGGCCGTCTAAGGAAAAAGATCAAGTCATTAAAAAGAAACATAAAAAAACGTGCACCATCGGATGAGATCCGATGGTGCGCTGTAGTGCTAAGTAGGCTGCTTAGGAGAGCTGCTAAGCGACACCTCTTTTCCCTTTTATTTAATGTAACGAGTAATTATTGAGAGGAGGATTAACTGAGATCTCCAAGTTATTGCGGATATGTTGAGTTTAAATTCTGAGGAAGCATAGATAAAGTCAAGACGTATATTTACGAAATTCATGTAGAAAGTAGAATTGAACTAGCACATCGAGCGACGACACAATATTATTTAATGAGAGTTACGAAGAGGAGATAATTTATTCAAATGTCACTCGATCTGAAGCTCCTATAAGTATTCTCATTTTCATACAAAACTCATTAAAGAGAACAGAAAGATAGGGAAAAAAAATGAAAGAAAGTGGAGAAGAATCAAAGTAAATAATAATTACATGAAAGAGTAGTGAAAAATAAAAAAAATGAATGATAATTTATTTAAATGATTTTAATTTTTATATGTTAAACTTATAAAGTGAAACATTTGTTACTTGCTTTAATCACCATCGGCGTGTGTTTTTTTTTCTTTGTTACACAAAATCAAGTCGTGGATGATGTAGGATCGATTAAAATGTTACAAGTGGATCGAATTATTGAATCAGAAATGACAGAATAGTAGTAAATTCGGAAAGTGTCAAATAAGTCATTATTTTATGTTTATAATGTGGGCAGATGAGATGCAGATGCAGATCACACGCAGGTTGCACAGCCGACAATGACCGCCTTGTCCTGCGCTGCCAATGCGGATGACGAGCCGCAGCATTTATGCGCCATATTTAGTTGTGTTGCATTAAATTTAATTCCCTTGATTCTTCTATTCATACAATTGTTCACAAAACCTGCGATCCATTTTTTATTATTATATAAGGCTCTAGAAATAATATTAATTTAAACATTCGAATAAAAGACTATTTTCTAAAGCATAAAAAGGTATGTGTCCCACTACTGTGCAGGTCCAGTAGTAAGGATTCTATATACACTATTTTTTAAATAGAAAAAAAGAACTAACAACAGTAAGAGAAAAGGAAGAATAAAAAAATATTCTTTTAAATGGGCTGGAAAGAGATGGGTTTGGGCCGATGCCATAGGAAGAAACAAAATGAAGGTGCTATGGCCCGAACTTTTCATAGTTTTCTCAGGTTTCTTTATCTCTCGCGCTCTCGCCTTCCACGTTTGGGAGCTGTTGGTGAGTCCCGTCTCGTCTCCGGCTTCGGGCCGAGTTCATTGCCGACGGCGCTGGTATTCCGGGAGAGGAACGTGCTGGCGGTGGACTGGAAGACCCGGTGCCCGAAGCTGGCAGAAACGAAGGGCGCTGAGACTGCGCTCAGCTATAAGCTAATCAAGCTGCTGCCGACGATCGGTTGCGCCGCCAGGAACAGCTTCGATGAGAGGGCCGTCGTGGTGGAGGGGGCTCCGGAAACATGGATTTAGTGATCGCCGGTCGGATACGTCTCCGGCTTAGCGTCTTACCTTTCGGTTTCTGCTGTGCAGGGGGCCTTCACTTGGGCTGAAGCACCGGGAGGGGAGGTTGTTCGGACCCTTGTTGTCGGTAATTTGATATAATTTCAACTGGTAAATTAAATAGAAATTTTAATTAATAATGCCAGATTTTTTTTTGTTTTTTATCTTCTTCAGAAGTATAGATAATTTGGTGGTCTTTGGTGGGCAGCATCATGCACTTTGACAGCGCAATTGTCGTGTAAGTTTCAACCACAAATGAAAATTTGGAACCTGGGGAAACGCTAGTGGTAAGGGCTTGTTTGAGGAAGTCCCCTGTTCCTAATGTGAGTAAGCAACGGTAACTGATTTGAAGACATTATGACATTATGTAGAGCCGTAGAGGCCAAATGCCATGGGTGTACTATTGCACCTGCTTTAGTTGTGCTATTGTTTCTTCAGTAAATTCTTTTACATCTCCGTGGTATATCTACTACACGAGATTGTGCCAGATAAACCATGCATTTCAGTTAGGATATGCCAATTAATGTAGAGCTGCCGAAGCAAACATAGTGTTCATTTAAAGAAACTGAAGAAGATTGTTAGACATGGTGGGAGGATGGTAGGCTGTTCAATCCTGGTACTGCTATGATATCAAGATGCGTTTTTTCAATAGTGATTTTGTTAGGTATATCGCACAAGAGAGAAAATAACACACAAAAGAAGACACTGATATCTACCGGATTCGTGCTTAACTGAGTTACCTCGAGAACAATGTAGTTTTATTTGACTGTACAGAGAATTTTTGATAGATTTCTCTCGGAAACGAAAAATATAGACAGATCCAAAGTAATCTAAACCCATCAGAGCTCCGGCAGGGATGGGGATACAGATGGGGGTACTCATGGGGTTACATGTAGCTCTTATCTATACACTCGTAAAGCCTAAACTCCTAAACTCCTACGCCAACCGGAAACCTCATGTCATACAGAAGTAAGAGAAACTAAATCCTAAACAACTAAAAAAACTTGAATGAGTGTGATATGCCAATCACACTCCAAATCTAAGGGCTAAAGAAAATCCAATAAAGTCAATTGATATCTGAATAAAGTCATCCTTTCATTTATCTGATTCTTGGTCCTTAATTTGCAGGATACGGCAATTGATCATGAAATTCTATCTTCAAAGGAGACAATTTGTCCTTGCTATGGCCTTTGTTACTCACTCATGGTTCCTAGAATTAGAATTTAAGCTTTATGTTTGAGCAATTGAGATGGATTAACTTTCAAAAAAAAATTGAGATGGATTAATGCATAATGTAATGGTGTTAATAGTATTATGTGCAGTCATCCAGCTACAAGTCTTAATTGATTTGATGATTTCTGGCCTCCAATATGAAATGAAATTTTCATGAATCTTCCAGATGTTTGAGCTGACTGCTCATATCGCTTAGCTTGAATGTATACACCTGACCTGCTGCATGATTAGACCTCTTCGCATGTAGGGGACGTTGAATGCACTATTGAAGATCTCTCCTCAGTTCAGATGCGGCATTTCTTTTATAAGATAAGCAGCTGCAGGCTTTAAAGTTATTCACTAAACTCGGAAGGCCTGAATCACAAGGTATCATAACAGTAATAGCAATTCATTCCAGTATATTTTCTTTGGCTGACCAACCTAATATCTTTCTTCTACTCTTTGACATGTTCTCCTATTATTATCAGTATACAAGTACTGAATCCATATGCTGCCTCTGATGGTAATCATGGTATAACTACTACATAGATCATGGAACAAAGGCTAGCAGCCTTGCACTGAAGCACTACAACGTTTGCGAAAGAAGTGCCAATAATCTGATAAAACATGTCCTCTACTCTGATAGTTAGTTACCTTTCAAAGTCAAAGGTTTCAAAACACAAATTCTAATAGTTAGTTACATGATCCAGGAGGATCTATGCCTACCATTTTGATATCAGTTATTTGTTCAATTAGCGAACGTGAGCTTAATAGGTCATTTTAACGTAGAATTAGAGTCTCGGAGGTTAGCGAATCTCTTAAGAAAATGGAGAATGGTAAAACCGTTGGACCGGATGGTATACCGATTGAAGTTTGGAAATGTTTAGGAGAAAAATGTGTGTTGTGGTTATGTAAATTATTTAATGAGATTTTACGATCGAAAAAGATGCCTGATGATTGGAGATTAAGTACATTAATTCCTATTTACAAAAATAAAGGGGATATTCAGAATTGTGCAAATTATAGAGGGATTAAACTTATGAGTCACACAATGAAATTATGGGAAAAAGTGATTGAGCATAGATTGAGAATGGAGACTAGTATTTCTGAGAGACAATTTGGGTTCATGCCAGGAAGATCCACTACATAGGCGATTTATTTACTAAGGGGGATGATGGAGAAGTATCGAAGTAGGAGAAGAGACTTACATATGGCTTTCATTGACTTAGAGAAGGCGTATGATCGGATACCAACGGATGTACTTTGGAAAGCCTTGCAAAAGAAGAGGGTGAGTGTTGCCTACATTAAGGTAATACAAGATATGTACGATGGGGCATTGACTAGGGTTAGGACACCCGGAGGTGAGACAAATGAATTTCCTATAGGAATTGGCCTACATCAAGGATCAGCTTTAAGCCTGTATCTATTTAACTTAGTTATCGATGCTATAACCGAGAGTATCACAGAGGAGGTACCTAAGTGCATGCTATTTGCGGATGATATAGTACTTTTAGCGGATTCAAGAGAAGAGATTAATACAAAATTGAAAATATGAAGAAATACATTGGAGTTAAAGGGTTTTCATTTAAGTAGGAATAAAACAGAATATATGCATAGCAATTTCACAAATAAACAACTTAGAGACGATTTGAAAGTTAGGCTAGGGGAGGATATAATTCCTCAAGTGACAAAGTTTAAATATTTAGGATCAATTGTAAGACAAGATGGTGAGATTGATGACGATGTTAATCATAGAATTCAAGCTGGTTGGTGTAAGTGGAGGAAAGCCACTGGAGTTATTTGTGATAGAAAAGTACCCAATAAAGTTAAAGGAAAATTCTATCGTACTGCTATAAGATCAGCAGTGTTATATGATAGTGAATGTTGGGCTATGAAGGGACAACATGAACGTAAAGTGGGGGTAGCCGAAATGAGGATGTTGAGATGGATGTGTGGTCATACAAGATTAGATAAGATTAGGAATGACCATATACGTGAACGAGTCGGAGTGGCTCCTATTAGTGAGAAAATGGTAGAGAATCGTTTGAGATGGTTTGGTCATGTTCAGAGAAGATCATTAGATGCGCCAGTAAGAAGAGTAGATCAAATAATCTGGAGTCCGATTAAAAGAGGGAGAGGGAGGCCAAGGCGGACACTTGGCGAACTAATAGAGCAAGATCTATTGATGAATAATATACCGAAAGGTTTGATTACTAATAGAGCGGAATGGCGTCGTATGATCCATGTAGCCGACCCCACCTAGTGGGATAAGGCTTTGTTGTTGTTGTATGTAAAAGCGTATTTTAAACATATACTTTTGGTGTGATTAATTGATAAGCAAAACGTAACCATACTTGTAATGTCCATCCATCACTTATAAGGCATGGATTAATATCATAACTTTGATAGGCTGATATTTTGTACATTTTCTATGGTGTCTATAGCTTACCTCCACTAAGTGGGCACATATATATATCAAGGGAAATGAAAGAGAAAGGAGTCTTTTGGCTTTCAAAAAGCTTCCACAAGTCTCCTTCCTCACTCTCTTCTCCCTCATTTTCTACTGTTCATCCTGTCCATACCAAACCAGCAGGTGCTGTCCTAACCTTGGAAAAGGCAAGGAGGTCATCTTCCACGAAGAACGGCAGCCGTCCAGGCCCGTTTGAAGCTCCGAATCCCATGATCCGAAACAGCCACTGATCAATTATATGTTCATTCTTGATTACTTTCACGAGGAGCTGTAGTGGAGAGGCTTGAACACAGATTGCAGGGCTGGAGCTCGAGATTACTTTCACGAGGAGGCCAACTAGTTTTTCTACGTTCTGTCCTCTCGGCTTTGCCGACTTATTATATGTCTGTCCTTCGGATGCCCGGACAGGTCCAGCGACGGATTGACTCTTTACGGAGCAGATTTTTTTGGCAGGGGAGCACTCCAGACCAGCGGGCTATTCATCTTATATCCTGGCAGACTATCTGCCGCCCCACCTCTTTTGGCGGCCTTGGCGTCCGCGATCTCAGATATTCCAATTGGGGTCCTCTTGGCTCGGTGGGTTGGGCGGATCATGGGACCTCATGATAGCTTATGGCGGGCGGTTTTCTTTTCATGCTATGGCCAGGACCTATCCTGGGAGTCTCGTGCTATTATCTCCCATGGGGCATCTGCATTTTGACGAGGGGTTGCAGCTCTCCTTTCCATGATTCGCCCTTTCATCGTCCCTTCTCTCCGTTCCGGGGAGGTCTTCTCCTTCTGGCATCATGACTGGCTTCCAGGGGGGTCTTTGGCGACATCTTTTCCTCGACTACTACCGTTGGCAGCCCATCTGGACTCTTCAGTTGCAGCAACATGGTCGGAAGCCGATGGCGCTGGCACCGGTTCTTGGATGCCTACTTTCAGATCAGCTCTCTCCGATAGGTGCATACCAGAGCTCCTGGTCCTTCATCAGCGGATTGCTCCATTTCGGTCAGATCCAGGCCAGGCCGATGGATGGGTATGGCTTTCTACCGACCAGCCCGATTTCTAACACCCTCCGGACAGACTTCACTATTATTTGGCGTACTCGGGTACCGCTTAAGGTCAGGATTTTCGCCTGGCTTATGCGAGACAGTACAGGGCGAGATGGACGCCTCAAGATGATATATCCTGTGTTCTATGCGGAGAGGCGGAGGAGGACATCTCACACCTATTTTTTGGTTGCACAGTGGCACGTGTGGTTTGGTTGCGATTGGCCTTGGTTGGAGGCCCCTTTCATACATCGGAGGCATTTTGGCAGGTTCTCAGAGCTTGTGATGGACGGACATAGAGGAGAGTTTTCTTAGTGACCTTCCTAGTCGGTGCCTGGGCTATTTGGCTCTAGCGCAACAGGATTATTTTTGGTGGGGAGAGATGTTAGATAGACGATATTGTACACCATTGTTCTTTCCTTCTTCGGGAGTGGGGTCTCGGATAGTGGTTGTACCTTTTTAGCTTTTTGCCGTTCTCTTCGCGAGAGCCTACACTTGTACATCTTTCACAGCATAGTTGATATATATATCTACGGATGACACCCTAACTTGGTGCTCATCCTTCTTCTCCTCAAAAGTATATGTCCATTCTTTAAGCGCCTTGCTCCGCGACGCGTTATTTAAAGAGTTTAGGAAACTTTTGTTCTGCATCTTCCTTGGCAATATTGTCAAACTCGTAAAACGGGCACGTAAATCATGAACACGTAACACGACACGTCCGATTCTATCAGATTTTTATTTAATAATATATGTATATATTAATCTATAAATATATATATATATATATGTCCAAAATAATGGTGAAATGCAAATTCTCTTTGAACTTATAAGTACAAAATGCAATGTCACATGTGCAAAATTCTAATTTTAACACTAATTCGTGATATTAATATTTATTTAAGTTATATATTTACATATAAAAAATGTTAATTTATGAAAATTTAAAGCATCAATAAATTATATTTACATATTAATAATGCAAGATTCGATTGTGCCGGAGCCAAACGGCCTAGGCATCGATAAAAAAAGTCATCAGTGACGCCCTCCACCTCTATGGGCCAACCCTCAGAGTGACTACCACACGGTCCCTGAGTCGGGTAAAACATGTCTACAATGCTTGTTTGCTGCTGGGTGCCTTGAGATGTCGGATAAAATAGATGGGTGATGTTCCTCCTTTGCCTCGCCGTACAGTTCACAAGATGTTCACTATGTGACGCCTCTTGTCCTGTACCTCCTAGTGAGAAGCCTGCCACGCCGCATGAGCCAAACAAAGATCTTGACTTCCAACGGTTCCCAGACACGCCATATGAGTTTGCAGCCAATCTTGACATCCTTCGACAAAGTGGTGGTGGGAAGAAAGGGGATGTAGAGGCTGCACACCGAGAAAGACTCCGAAAGCCATACCCATCCGTCCGATCTAGAGTGGTTAGGGCGTTGAGAGCAATCAATTGATGAAGTGCCAGGAACTTCGTGAAACGCTGATATGAGAGGTGTGAGTTAAAGTTCCTTGGCTTGCATGCAATATGAAACCGTGGTAAAGAAGAGGTCAAGAAGAAATCCAGTACTGCATTCAACACATCATCCTTCACTATCTCCTGATCCATGAATATAAGAAATAGTGAGAATTCTTGATCTCTCTCAATATCTCTCTCAATTCGGCCGTGAAAAGGAGTCTATCTTTCTTGTAGTGCCTTCCATTCCTTGCGGAGGCTTTCGAGCTGGAGCTTGTTTCGGATAAAATGGATCCTCTTGAAAGAGAGGGGTGCCTTTGTGAACGCGGACACAAGTGGTCCATGACTGCCCGAGCATTTGTTGATCTCAAATGTGTCCTTATCAATGGAACGGGTAACTCAGGAGCTGTCCCGTAATAAAACCAATTGTTGCTGACAGGGAAAAAAATGTGAGCGAAAGAACTTTGTTCGCTGGGCTTTCGCGCTAGGGAACTGGATTCTTAAACAGAGGGGACCATGAGCCGGGGGGGGGGGGGGGGGGGGGAATGCCGCTGCAAGCGGGCCCTCGGGGGAAGAATCATGCCGCCAAAAGGAAAATTCCTCTCCAGAGCTAAGGGAAGGAACCATGAGAGTGCGTACCCATGGGCCCATGGTGCAAGACGGTCCTCGACTTCCAAGATAAATCATGCCCGTAGCAAGTGTAGAAGAATGTGCGTCAAAGGCTGTCCTCAGGCCCCATAATCTGTCTCTCCCATTGAGCTAGGAGAGCTTAGTTGGTGTAGCGGAGATTACGAAACTAGACCTGCCTGAGAGGTGGGGTGACAAATATTAATCCAAGCAACCATGTTGACCCCTTGGTGATGGGGGTGCAACCTTGCCAAAAAAAATCTGGTCCTCAAAGAATCGAAGCGCTTGACAACCTCAGCCAGTATTGGGAGGACCTTCATGTAGTATGTTTGGAGTGTCGAAAGAATGGAGCGAAGTAGGATGAGCCGGCCACCATCTGATAGCAGTCGTGAAGTCAATGCTCCATACATTCGATAACCGGAGTCCACCACAGATATGAGAGCGAAAGGCCCAAATAAGTGATAGGCACGGTGTTGATTGGAGTGTGAAGTTGGGCCGCACATCAGGCTGCATCCTCGGGGACCATGGCAAAAGGGATGAAGAATAATCTGGAGGTCGGTTGTCGTGCCAAACAACACAACAAGAATGGACACTCGTTGATCCCCCTGCTAAGAACACCATATTGTAGCATACTATAGGAGGGGACCTGGCTCCCGGCAAAACCGTTGAAAAGGCCGGCCATGCATCTGGCGAAAGCATCAGCCATAAGAACGAATAGCATAGGCGCCAGGGGCTGACACCCACTCCCTCGACCGCGTTCCATTGACCAATACCGAGAATGAAGCCGAGGAATACTTTTGGTGGAAGCTTTTTGAAAAGCCAAAAGACTTCTTTCTCTTTCATTTCCGTTGATATATATATGTTCCCACTTAGTGGAGGTGTGCTATGCACACCATAGAAAATCTACAAAATATCATCCTATGGTATTACCCATGTCTTATAAGTAATGGTTGGGCATTACAACTATGATTATGTTTTGATTATCACTTAATCACACCAAAAGTATAAGTTTGAAATATGCTTTTACGTAACTAAACAAATAACTAATATCAAAATGGTAAACATAGATCCTCCTGGATCATTACACGTAGTAGCACTTTGGAGAATACGTGGTGCATTTACTGTAAATCATGGCTTTTAGATATCTTAAAAGTTTGGATTCATTTCGCAAGATCTGCTTTGTTTGGCTGAGCATGCTTGGCAGTAGCCTAGCAATCCGATAAAACATTTCCTCTACTTTGTCATGATCCATGTGCAGGCAAAACAATCAAGTGAAAAGATTAATTATGATCATATCCGTCGTCCAGGGAAGCTGTTATCCTACTATCATGTATTGACACAATCATATTTTGGAAACCACAATCAACTTAGTTACAACTTCCTAATTATGAGCTAGAACACTATTAATGATAGTCAGAAAAATAGTATCATTGGTTTGGCATAAGATCTATTGTAGTTTTGTTCATGGCTTTCAATTTGTTCCTTAGACTTTGATATATGAAAGCTGCAAAAACTGTCGATCTTGCCATCTGATGCTTTCTCAAAGACGTCATGCTAAAACATGAACTTGTTAAGCTGGAGACGTGGAATCACTGGCCAAGCTGAGCCCAACTACGGCTTTGTGTTTATAGCTTTTGAGAACTGGGGTCAACTATTTCATTTTTTTAGTGTTATGCATTTTTTTTTTCAGAAACAATGTTGTCTAGCACACATCTAAGTTCTCAAATGAATCAATGTCGTGCCATATTCATATCCAAAATTTTCTTTCAGGGAAAATAAGGAAAAAAAAACAACTCCGATGTATGATCAGGTGGGAACAACTCGACGGCGTTTACTGCCAGCAGCCCGACAGCACGATTTGCCTCTCAGGCTCTCAGCAGTTTCTTCTTCCTTCGTCTGCACAGGCAGGTTGCCCTGATGTTTAGGATGGATCCGAAGAACTTTTGGCATGTACAGTTGTAAGGAAGCCAGTGATAAAAGTGCAATAAAAGTACCCCCTCCACCTTTTTCTCTCTTCTCCAGAAGGCTTTTGCAGATAGATGTCCTGCCTCAATCACGGATTCCACTATACTTTCTCACCCACCAGTGTCCACAACAGATGGTTGGAGCTTCAGGGGAGATTATCTTATTGTGGAAAAAAGTTCAACAAGAAAAAATAAAGGGTCTGTGATATAAGCTTATCATCTTCATCATCATCCCCTGGCCTTTCCACTCAACATCCCTTTCATGTCCCCAACTAAATCTCCACCAAGCAACCTAGGAGTGAAATCATAAATGAATAGCCCAAAGTCTTCAATCTACATTTGCCATCCCAATAAACATTGCATAGTGGTCCTTGAGTTGTGCAATATTCACACACACATATATGTAATAACCATTAGAGATATGCTATTGTGTACATACTGTATACAAAGAATAAAAGTTCTGGTTCTTACCTTTTTACACTAAAAAAAGGAGTCCTGCCATGTCCATTCAAGAAGAAAGTCAGACTTGGACTTCCTCCATGTTTATGTGATATGACACACTTGCCATGTGGGTTGCTGAATCTTTTCTCCATGTGGTGACCATTTGATCATTTCGACTCTTTTTTTGTTCTTTTTTAGTTCAACTAGTAAAATGTACTTGCTCTAATCCGTTAGATGTCTCTCTCCTACTACCATTACATTTTTTTATTACGTGACTGCCCAGTCGAGTATTTAGAAGTGACCCTGTCGGTTGCTTAGAGTCAAATTTGGTGTAAACTTAAAAGCTTATTTGACCTCTCGGAATTGGATATGGTTATATGATGTTCTCTTCCTCTGGATTTTAATTTAACTAAATTAAAAGAAAATCGATTTGACCATTGACAAATTGAATCAATCAAGCTAAACTGATAAGTCATTTTTGATTGAACATTTGAAATTCTCAAGTGTTTTATTCTTAAGTACATCATGCTAAATACTTCGCACTAAATCCTCTTCAAAATTAATTACATGATTTCCTTTAAATTCAATGCATTTATTTGATATTGTGTCAAGCGATCTTTCACTCCAGTGATGAAAATTATTAATTTTTATTTAACCAGATACCGAGTGTCAATGAACTTTTTATTTTTATTATATAATTTTTTTTATTTTCATTAGAGAATGAACTTTTTTATTTTTATTAATAAACGTCATTATGAATCAAATCAACTATATCTTCTCTCCTTCGCATTTCTGAATTAAGAATGCCAAAAAACGGAATCCAATTTCCTAAGTCAACGCTCACGGCCACGATGTGGACACACTGTTCCGCTGTGTTTTTTTGTAAATAATTTCGTATCCAGTGGCATTCTTCCATTTTACAGACTATAATAGTGCCCAAAACCCCTCTCCCTCGCTGCGTTCTTCGCTCCTCTTCACGCAAAAGCGTCTCCTTTTTCTCCCACCAAAACCCTAAAATTTATCATTTTCCTTCCCAATCCGCCCAGGAATCCATGGATGCACTCCGATCTCGATCGCTTCCTCCGATCTAAATCGTGTTTCGGCGGCGATCGTATCGGCCGGAGGAATTATTGTGGTCGGCGATCCTCCGGCGGAGGAGTGGGAGATGAGGGATGTTCTCGTGGCTGGCGAGGATTGCTGGCGCGTGCTGGGGCCCGGTCCGGCGGTACGCACGTATGAGGAGGGATGAGGAGGACGCATCCGGCGACGTCGAAGTCGACGACGACGTCCTGCTATGGTCGAGGGACATCGGACAGCACGCGGTTGGGGAGTACTCGTTTGCCGTTGTCCAGGCCAATGAGATCATCGAGGATCACAGCCAGGTCGAGGCTGGCCGAGATGCCACCTTCGTCGGCGTTTACGATGGTCACGGCGGCGCAGATGCCTCGCGTTTCGTATCAAACCACCTCTTCCTTCACCTCATGAGTGAGTTGGTTCTTTCCTGTTCCTTCTCGGCATTGTTCTCTAAACTTTTCTTGTAACGTTCTTTTAGGTTTGGATAATTGTGAACATTTTGTGTCATTTTGATTCTTCATTTTGCTTCCAGATACACATGCCAGACAAGGATATTTAGTTACCTACAGTTGAACTCTTGAAATCTGTTGTAATACATATGAACACACTTGTAACTGGATGAATTGAATGTTTTTTGGATGAATTGAATGTTGGGGCATCTAATTCTTCATTCATTAATATATGTTCTACTTTTGCTTTCTCTTTTTTAAGATTATGCACAATATGTTTTTCATAGTTCCCAAGGTCTCTTTTTTTTTTGAGAGGAAGTTCCCAAGGTCTCTTGCCTCTTGGGTATCGTCAAATGTTTTTCTCTTTTTCTTTTTGTTGAAACGAAATGTTTTTTTTCTTTTTGCATTAATAATGTCAAATGTTTTTTAAATATCGGTTTCTGTACATTCTCTTAAACTTCTTTCTTTCTGAAGATTGTTTGACGATTGATTTAGGCACTCGTACTAGTTTAAGGCTTAGATATCATCATGCTGCTTGCCTGTCTGAAATATTGCTCCGCCGTCGTCTTATTTCTTTCTCTTTCTTTTTGTGGCTTCTATATTCGTTTGCAAAGGTGTTTTGGCCATTTTCGTTCCAGGATGGTACAAATGAACGGACTTAAACATTATTCTCATTGACGAATCAGTTTGCTTCATAGGTGGTGTACTTGTTACGTCTCGGCATGTGTATACATGTGAAGTACCTTTTGGGGGTTGGTCTACTGACACCTGCTTTTCTACTGTGGAACAGTCAATAATTGATAAGTTTACATAGGGCCATTTTGGATTGCTATGATGGAGTAGGCATTTCGTTCTTGGCTTACACAGGGTGTCTCAGTTCTGTCCATTATAGCAAACTATGTGACTCGATTCCTAGTTGCTCTATGATATAAGTCTGACATCCTTTCTTTTCCGTGTTTTAGAATTTGCTCGAGAAAGTGGAGCATTCTCTGAAGACATTGTTAGGAGTGCATTTTCTGCAACTGAGGATGGGTTTCTCGCCCATGTGCGCAGAACACATCAAATAAAACCAACAATTGCGACTGTTGGTTCCTGCTGTTTGGTGGGAGTAATTTGGAAAGGGAGATTGTACTTGGCAAACCTGGGAGATTCTAGGGCTGTTGTTGGTTGCGTAGGGAAATCGAATAGCATTGTTGCGGAACAGTTGTCAAGGGATCACAATGCTAGCATGGAAGAAGTGAGACAGGAACTTAAATCTCTTCATCCTGATGATTCTCACATTGTGGTTCTAAAGAATGGGGTTTGGCGCATCAAAGGCATAATCCAGGTGAATATATTTTCTGTTGCTTAAATCTGGAACTGATTTTCATACTTGATTGATGTTTGGGTGATGCAAGCATTGATGAATGATATATCCTTTCTGTTTAGAGCATTGGAAGCATTATCAAATAAATGTATTGTAGCATTTTATTAGTTAGCCTTAAATCAAACTTTTCTCGCCATGCTACTTGGTTATTGAATTAAAAAGTGCTGAACAACAACCTTATTGGCTAAAGTACAATTCTCGAAAAGGAAACAGGCTATCCATGCCTAGATTTGCATATATTTTTTACCCCAGAAAATTTAACAAAGGTGTATTTTGTTTGCGATACTAATTGTATTCACTGTCTTTCTTGGTGTGAAACTGGAGATTTTTTCGCTTGCTTGTAGAGCAGTTTACTTGTAGAGCAGTCTTGCATCTTCTTTGCCCGAGACAAACTTTTTTCTACATTGGCAGTGTGTGCATAAAACATATTGCAATATTTTCCTCATTCACTGCACTAGGGTCTAATTTTTTTTTCTTGTGATTTTTTAGGTCTCGAGATCCATTGGCGATGCATACCTGAAGAAACCAGAATTTTCTGTGGACCCATCTGTCACTCGCTTCAGGCTCCCAGAACCTCTCCGTCGACCTGTTCTGACAGCAGAACCCACAGTGATCTCACGTGTTCTTAGACAACAAGATAAATTTCTGATTTTTGCATCTGATGGACTGTGGGAGCACCTGAGTAATCAACAAGCAGTTGAAATTGTCCACAATTACCCAAGACTTGTATGCCTCCTTCTCTAAACACTTCATATTCTTGCTTCTTCTTCCCCTAATTGTCAAAAGCAAATTATGATTTTTCTTTCCACCAGGGAATTGCACGGAGATTGGTCAGAAAAGCTTTGCAGGAAGCTGCAAGGAAGAGGGAGATGAGCTATGTGGATCTCAAAAAGGTGGAGAAAGGTATTCGCCGGTTTTTCCATGATGACATAACAGTTATTGTCATCTTTATAGATCACGAGCTTTTGCTAGAACCATCTCCATCTGTACAAGAATTATCTGTTCGGGGGTTTGTTGATGCAGTTGGACCTTCGAGTTTTACTGGGTTTGGTGCTTCTGGTTGAAACTTGAAAATCTTGATGGCTTGTCATAATTTGTTCTTTGCCCTCTTCCTGTCAACTCACATTCCA
Source organism: Pontederia crassipes (assembly GCA_030549335.1). Taxonomy (NCBI): domain Eukaryota; kingdom Viridiplantae; phylum Streptophyta; class Magnoliopsida; order Commelinales; family Pontederiaceae; genus Pontederia; species Pontederia crassipes. Next base: position 68,372,878 of record CM060194.1, on the reverse strand, counting down.
TGTTGTCACTATGTCGTCTTTTAATTCTTTAAATGAAATTTCATTCGTTTACTTTGTCCATAAAGTCATGTATATCTTATTTTTTTATTCGCAGTTCAGGACATGGACTCATGTTGGTTTTTATGCACAGTTTTCATTTAGTGCTAGAGGGATAGAACACATGGAGAGAGAAAGGTTGTTATGATGTATGATAGACCAAGAATAATTGATTTTCGTTTTGGTAGAGATTTAATCAGTGATTATGTTGTTTAGGTCCTATACTTACTGGAACTTGAGTTGAGAACTTCGTCGAATGGATTAGGGAAATTATTACCAAGGATGAAGAGGAGAGGAATCAAGTTTGAAGCTCAGTTTATTGATCGATACTATATAACTTAAATTATCAAATACCATTTTGTCTTGGTCACAAGTCTAACCATAACTAAGAAAAACGTTGCTTAGAAGGCATTTCCAATTTTTCCTAAAATTCAAGGCTTCTTTCATTGACTCGCAAAACATGATTCAACTTCGAGACCAAAAACAATGTCTTGGTGATGGAAACGTTTTCTTATTATCGTTATTTTCTGATGATTGAAGAAAGAACCTCGCAACTTGCAAGCTTGATAACCTTCTTATAACATTGCATGTGAATAAACCAAGTATATGTTTTCTGGCACAGTAGAATGAGATCAACATGATGAAAGGAGTTGAGCTCTGCTATAGAACGCATAACTGGAAGTACATCTTTGTGCATCGTGCGACCAAAATATTTCTAGCTGCCTTTGCAAGGAAATTGCAAAAACTTCGAAAAGATGACGATCTATCTACACGGTGTGGGAAAATGATAGGGACCTTGGTGCACACAGGCAGCTTCCACCACATCGAACAGCATCAATATACTTCCACGTTCCATTGTTCTGCCCTCTTCAACTCCCTCTTGTAGGTCAGCCAGTCAATTCCTACAAGATTTGTGACAAGAGTATGAGCACTTGTAAAAAAATCTAGTTTTATTCGACTCAGCAATTAGTCTTTTTTCCCCCAATCAAGGAGCATAGTGTTTGTTACCATCTTTAGCAGCCAAGTCTACCATGATATCATCAATGCCCTTCTCCATTCCTTTCAGCCCACACATGTAGACGAAGGTGTTGTCCTTCTTGAGAAGCTCCCAAAGTTCATTTGCATACTGCGCCATGCGAGTCTGGATGTACATCTTCTCTCCCTTCTCATTTGCTTGCTCTCTGCTGACAGCAAAGTCCAGCCTGAAGTTGTTTGGTGCCTTCTCTTTCATCAATTCGAATTCCTGGTGGCAGGTTAACAAATGGAGTCAATGTTAACAATTCACATGGAAGTTGGAACACAGAGAGAAAACGTGCAAGATAAGACTTTATCATTTCCAAATAACGAAAACTTCTAAAGTTTCATTACCTCCTTGTAGAGCAGTGAACTGCTTGTTGGGACTCCAAGGAAGAGCCATGCAAGTCCATTGAACTGCAAAACAGGCGCGTCGAGTCTTTAGTTTATTAATACCAAATTCATTTGATGTCTAAAAGCTACTTCTCTATTTCAGTTTAATTGTTTTAAAGTTTCTTGATTTATCTTCTAAACATACATAACCTCTAAATGTGCAAATATTCAGGCAATTGTGACCTTTTTCCTTTTTTTTCCATACATGTAGTTTACACAACATTGAAGAAGCAGTCCAATTATGAAAAGTGGTTGTCCTATTCTCAACTTATGTGCTATTACTTATTCTAAGAATATTGATTTTATCTTAACAGAGATTAAACTTTTTTCTAATGCCAAAAGGAAGGACAAAGCATTTACCTTGTAGTCATCATGTTTCTCAAAGAACATCTTCCACAAGAATGACCTAAAAGGAGCAATTCCAGTTCCTGTTCCAAGCTGCAATACAGTGCAACAAATTGGAGGCCTAAATCTCAGCACCAAATTTCAACGCATAAATAAGTGTAACAATCAATTCGCAAATACAGTATAGTACAACTTTTACCATTATGACTGTTGCATTGGGATCTTTGGGCATAAGCATTTCTTTTCCTACTGGCCCTGTGATCTTGACTTCAGCACCGGGTTTCAGATCACCTGATGCAAATTAGACAAGAAACAACCGATTAGTCAACTGGATCTTTAATCACACGACTTTTTTAGGTTAAAATTCCTGGAATCGTATTCCTTACATAAGAAGTTGGAGCAAACTCCTTTCACTATCTCTCCTTGATCATTTGTGTAAACAAGCCTCTTTACACAAAGAGAAACCTATAGAAGCAGATAAAGAAGTGACAACTGTTTAAGATATCAGAGGACTAACAGCAACAATCAAAGTCTCCTCACTTCGAACAGTAAAGATATGTGAACCAAATTGAGAACGAACTGGGTGCAAGGAATCTATTGGGGATTCAGTCGTTAGTTAGACTCACTGTTTTCGAGTCCCCGAAGTCGCCAAGAGCGCTGCTGGCGATGGAGTAGAGCCTCAGCTTGTGTGGCTTTCCATTCTTGTCGAGCCCATCAGGGATCACACCGATGGATTGACCTTCTCTGTAGGGAACTTCTCCTGTAAAAGCATTAGATGACCACCTTAAACTCCAAAGGAAGCAATTAAGCATCAATCAGAAGGAGAAAACAATTGAAGCTGATCAGTGATTTAACTCTCAACATGAATTAGATTGCGAGAGGAGTTTGTTTACCTTCAGTGCTGAAGACCATGTGCCAGGTCTCACCAGGGGCATCGTCCCCAGTGATCTTGGTGTTGAGGAGGCATCTGCCAATGTACGGCTCCTTGGGTTTGTATTTGTTGGTGATGACACCCTCGACGTACTTCTTGGAGGCCTTCTCCGCCTTGGCCGGGGCCGCTGCCGTAGTCGTCTCTGCGGCCACCTGAGCTCTAACTGGTGCCAACTTCCCAGCTTTAGCTGCGGACAGACTTCTTGGTTGCAGGCATATCTGCCATTAACCGCAGGACAGAGCTCGAGTCATTTGGATCAGCAACTACAAAAGAAAGGATCAGAGGTCGCATGCATGCATGCATGCAAGCAGTTCCTTTACCTTGTGGAAGCTGATCCTCTCCAGAGAAGGAGCTGCGCCAATGGATGAGGCCTTGGTGAGAGCCGAAGACTTGGACGAAGGGAGGGAGACTGCAGCAGTCACTGCGGCAGAAGCCATCGCTTACAGTCGGAGCACCTCTCTCGACTCCAATGGGGAGAAAGAAGCTAATGGAGAGAGAAAGAGAAGCAACAGAAGGCAGTGAGTGGAGCAAGGGAGGATATGAAGGGGGGAGAGAGAAAGAGAAAGGGTGGGAGAGGATTGGGGGAGATTTAGATGGGTGGAGGAGATTGGAGGTGGCAATGAAGTGGTGGCTGTATGCTTGGAGGGGATAATTAGTGCACACTGGAACATGTGTGGTTAAAAGGCATCTGGCTGGGGTTGACACAGGGCCTCAAACCACCACACATCTGTGCACAGTTTGGAGGGATAGATGATCAGATAGGCCATGAGTTTGACCATTTGGAGATTTCAGTGTTGCAGAGTTCTCTAAACTGATTTTAGTTACATCCTCTGTGTCCTGATTTACTGGATTGTGTGGTTTCAATTCCCATGTCCAACCACTGCTACTATTTGTGTAGTGCCTTCTATCTTTTTTTATTATTATTATTTTTAGCAATAATATATGCATGACAAGATATGAATACTCCATTGTGCATAGATGGGAGGGAGGGACCTGAATTTCTTATAAAAAGAAGGAAAAATTAGTGTGTTTGGGGGTCCAATGTAAGATAATTTATGATAGATAAATAAATCTTGCTTGCGAAGTTAATAGTAATGACTCAAAATTATTAGCAAAAAAATTAAGGTAATTTTCTATGACATCTTTATCATAATAAATGATAAAAAAAAGACACTACGAGGGGAGGATTGTATCCTTTCCTGTATTTAGTAATAAATTATTAGGTTTATAAAATAAATAAACAAAAAATTTAACATAATATGATCATTAACAAATAAATAAATTGGAATGGAAATGGAAACAAATTAACATATCTTTAAAGAGAAAAATATGATCGTTAGCAAATATTTGATAATGAACTTTTTAGTAAAAAAATATTTAAGATTGTGTTGTTTTTATGGAAAAAATACCAAAATAATTAAAATCAGGCCGAATTTTAAGGACCTTTAAGTTGGGTGTAACCAAAAAATATATAGAAAAGGAATCAATCAATTAATGATAAAGAAGGTGAATTGTATTGATTGGATTATTGGATAGTGTGTTGATTGTTTTAATTTATTATTGATGATGTGCACAAAATCATTGACATCAACAAATAATATATTAGCTCTTATGGGCCTCAAGTGAGTGGGGGCCTAAAGCAAAAGCGTTATGGCCTTGAGCCGGGCATGGTTCAGTGTTTTCACAGATAGTGTTGCCACAATAAAATTTGAAATATTTTAGCCTTCTGATTTATGAACCATAATAAAAAAAAGTATAACGTTGGACTTATTGTAGAATAGTGTGGATGGATGGGTTTCCATGTTCAACCAGTTCTTGTATGTCCAAGACATTTCTATCTTGCATTTTTGCTCTATGTTTCTTAGTTCGATCAAAAAATGACCTAAATACAAGAAAACTATAGATAAATAAATTACGATCGAACTCAAATTCTTGTCCTACGAATCAAGGCCTCAGACAAATTAATTAGGAGTTGATTAGTCCTTTCTTTTTGCTATGATAGGTGATAGAATTATCAATCGAGAGATCATTATTGTTAGTTTGAGAAAAAAATCAAATATTTATGTTCTGCCTTAGAGGAATTGAATTCTAAATTATTTTTTTCAGTAGCGGCGTGAACTGTCCAATTGGCACAATACTGTTGAGCACAGATGATAAGTTAAAAAATTGGTTCATCAGCTAATTCAACTAATGCGTTGTATGATATACTATAATTATTTAAGACAGAGTAGATAGTTTAATATTCAAAATTTCACGGCAAAACAAATTTGATCGATTTGAAGTGATTATGCTTAGGTTCAAAGTCGTGTCCTATATAACGTGTAATAAAAAATGTGTGCCATACTCCTTTCACTATTTCTTTAGATATTGTTGCATTATTCTTGAAGGCTAATGTTGGATTAGAATCGGCCAACACATGGTAAAGATATTGATTTAGATTGCACGACCATTTATTTCAAAAGTTACTAGTCGAAGGGTGGGTCTGAGATTAATCTCGACCCGTGTGCCAACACTACCCAATTGTTTTATTTATTTCTTTTTACATTACAGCAATTTTTGTTTCATTTCATTTTTTTAAATAAAATACTTCAAATTTAGAAATAATAATTAAATGACTGAAAACTTATTTTATGCTAAAAAATAATTATTAAATAAAATGTTTATATTATATGATGCAATTAAAGTAAAAAAAAAAGAAAATGGTGTCCGACGCCACCAAAGTCGGATTGATCCGAGCGCCAAAATGAATCCAACTCAATCCATGAGTATCCAAATTGTGTCATGTCTATGTTCCTACGTATCATGTTAAGTTAATTAGTTCAATCGACCATCCATCTCAAAAGGTTAAAGCTGCTCGATCGGGAGAAGTGGCCATTTCTATATTCTATAAGCTTGTTTGACATTAATTATTGACAATCTACTTTGATTTTCGTCGTCTTCTCTTTTTTATTTTTTGAGTTTAATAAGTATGTAGAGCACCCTGATCTAATCTTGACGTTTTTTATTATTTAATTAATTTTTTCGTGACCCATGATCTTTTAGCTACATCATAAATCCTACAACATATCTAATATATATATATATATATATATATATATATATATGAATATTATAAGTAGCATCTGGTGTTACACGTACACATGAAACTAATTAAAGATCGTTCAAAATTTTGCGAGACAGCGAACCCCCAAATGGTGAGCTGGTGAGCGGAGGAGACAAACAGCAGTGGAAGGCCATCTGCGGCACATATGTGGAAGTGGACCTCGCGGTCTTTGCTGCTGCACTCGTCTTCTCGTCCATGGACCTCACTGCCGGTTGGTTCAGATATGCATACTTGCTTTTTGTCCACCTGAAACAAAGCTTGAAACAATTAATTAATAATTATTACCGTTCTATTAATTCAATATCTACAGTAATCTAGTGATCATATGTTATACTCCTTCTTGAGTACATCACGTTTACAGTGAAGAGAAATTAAGAAATGGCAGTGACGGATATACATACCAGTCCTTGATCCCTATTCTTATCTCCTTGCCGCCGGCGCCACCACTTCCGACGTCCTCCTCTCTACTCTGGTCCTCCAAGATCTTCTTCACCGATTCCTCAAACCGCCGGTAGTCTTCGTCCTGCCACGAGATATGTTGTAGCAATAATTCATTACCCTTTTTCTCGAGAATGATGTCTGGATATATATATTTCAGCTTAATTAGTAAATAAATGCAACCAGAACATCCAACGATGATGCAAATAAATGGCAATGGATGATCATCTTAACTCCATTTAGATGTTCGACAGCAACTTATAATTGACACCAAAAACGACACAGACAAGAGAACACGCGAACATGCACGCAGAAGGAAGAAATCATGCATGCATAGAGGGAGGGAGCAGAAAAGCCAGAGCTCGCCTTGAGGGTCCTGGCTCTGATCCTTGCAGCTGCCTTCTGTGCCGCTAGCAGATGGTCTTCCTCGACCATTCTCTTGACCCTCCAGTAGCGATCGATCTCCTCCCTCGTCACGCTTTGGACGACCACCGGCGTCCTTGTTCTTGCCATGTGGTAACGCATCACGGGCATTGATGGAGGAGGAACTGGTGGTGGTATTGGTGCTTGCTTGCTTGCTGCCTTCTTCACTCTCACCTTGTCTATATATTCTTCTGAGCAGACCATTCTCTCTCTCTCTCTCTCTCTCTCTCTCTCTCTCTCTCTCTCTCTCTCTCTCTCTCTCACTCTCATACACATACACACACAGCCTATGGGTCCTTGGTATCAATTTCTACTTTGAAATTAATGGAGAAAATATCAACCACTAGATATGGGAATGGCGCGCATGTATATGTAATATATACATATATATAATCTAACGGTCCAACAAATTAATTTCTGAACCTAACATTCTTTGTCCTGAGATCTCTATGACTGTCAGATATATAAGAAATTAAGAATACTATACTGGGATTACTTAGCCGGTCAGAAGGTGTAGAGCTATTTGATTTCCTTTTTCGATGGAATTCAATGGAGTTATTAGCCTGTTGAACCAAACATCTGCCAATTATACGATTATGATATATACATACATACATATATATATATATATATATATATATATATACACATATATATTATATGTTAGTGCTCACTCCGAATCTTCTCGTGCTTCCTAATTATGTTGATGACATTTTGTTCTCTTCACCACCAAATGGCCTGCCTTGTGAGCGAGTGTATGAGTGGCGGACTGGTGGGTCAACCTTACACCACTACACTGTTCTTTTGTTCTGCATGATTAACATTGATGTCCACATGACAAAATGCTTTCCTTTTATTTCCTTTTTCTTAATTACAAGAGAAGATATTTAAAGGGGAAGAAATGGGTGAACTGTACCTCACAAAAGAAAATACATGTATGGCATGGACTTCTATCAAGAAAGAAAAGAAAAGATGATGATCCAGATGAGTGCGCTATATGCAATTAACATGGTGGACTTTTACACGGTTACTATACTGTAAAAGAAAGGGCAATACATCCTCTTTCTGGAATATGCATTCGCTTGCTTCAGCGTGATAAAGGATCAGAAAAAAAAAATTTGCATCAGCTCCAAATTAGGACGACCTCCTTCCCCATTTCCCTAACTCGTTGACTTTTCTGGAAGCCTTTACATGTCAAGGTCGAGTAGTTCTCATGCGTAAGCCATAGATGAACCATTTTTTTTTATACTAGATCCATGAACCTCTTTGCAACAACCGAGTTGAGATAATGTTCAGGACCAAGTTTGCCATACTATCCAGTCTACTGTTTCTGCTCACTTGCCTGTAGAAAACAGTGAATTTCTTAGTTAACTACGAGAATGATGAATGATTTAGTTTTACTTGTGCGAAATGGAACATCATGCTGAAAACAAAGTTTATGGATACTGACAATAGGTTAACATAATTCATGCAACAGAATATTCAAGAAAACGCTTGTGTGGCACAGTAAAAAATGACTGTAATTACAACAGAATTATTCAAGAAAATGATGAAACCTCAACTATAGTTTGTTGGTGCCACAGTAGAAAATATGATTATGTAAACCAGACTTGTGTGACATGGTAATGCACATTTCAAGGTATGGCTACACACATCAGAGTGACATAGCTACACGTGTACATGACTTATAAGCTTGAAGAATAAAAAAGTTCAGTTTTTCTTCTTCGTGGCAAGGAACCTTTAACTTTCAGCGTTCCAATACATGCATAGAAAAGATGGAAACTAACATGATGATAACGAAAAGATGATAAATTAGTTTGAGCTTTTTGAATCAAGGAATTACATAAACCCACCCCACCCCACCCCACCCCACCCCGAACTGAACAAACACTCGCAAGTTGACCTTGAATCCAATAACCCAAATCTTTCGGACCCAATCCCACCATCCAATGCAACTGAGCCCCACCTCCTTCGCGCCCAATTTTAACCTACCCACCCAGCCCGCCTACGAACCCAAGTTCGAGCCCAAGCAAACTCAAATCCGAATCTAATCATCCCCCACCTCATTGAGTCCGTGAGGCTGCCCTCCCACCCTCACACTAGTGATCAGTCGACCCCACCCCACTCCTCCCTTGCTGACTCACTCCAGTTTGACAACGCGTCGGTCCTCCTCCCGACCGCCGCCACCATGCTCATAAACCTATCACTGCCAGCTTTGCCTCATCTCCTCGATCCAAGCCAGACATCTCCAGCCCCATCACGGTTCATATCGCTTGATGACTACCACACCTGTTGGCGATGATCTAATAGCTTCCCCCTCTGTTATCAGCGCCATCGGCATGCACAGGCTGTCACACAACCACGGCCAGCAGGACCGCAGTCACCCAGCCGCCATTGCTACCGCCACAAGCAAACTTGCAGCCGCTCGTGCAATCATCGTCGCCACATCCTCAACAGCCCATGGTGGGGGTGCGCTGCGGACCATGCGGGACCCTCTGGCCATCGATGACAGGTCAGATGGGGTTTATCTCCCCGCCAGGAGGGTAGACAAGGAGATTCGCCCAGGTGTAGATGTTGCCGGCCTTTGCCACACTCGTCAGCGAACACTGAAAAGGGGAGTGACCTTACACCAATCATTACAACGACTGCTCTCCCATTCTAGGAGCAGCCACAAGAGATGTCCAGAACCGCCACTGCCAACAGAACAGCAGCCGCCTGCACAATAGTCATCACTGTCGGCAAGACAACAGTCGACCATGCAGCCTTCGCCGTCACCGCCCCAACAACCAATGGTGGGGGGTGCTCCGCAAACCGTACGAATTTTTCCAACTGCCGATGAAGATGCTGAGGGGGGCACCTTCTCGCATGGTGGACAGATGAGGAGGTTCACCTAGTTGTGGAAACCGCTGGCTTCCACCACACACGCCGACAGCCACTAGCACGGGGAACGACCTCGATGAGTCAGTGAAATTAACCATATGGATTGCATGAGCCAACCTTGGGAGCGGCAGATGGGTGGAAAGTGACTGCAGTCCAGTGATTTCACATCCCGAGGCACCTGGCAAGCACTGTGTTTTGGCCCCTTTTTATTCGAAAAATGTTTGGCTCGTGAGGCGGAGAGTAAAAGACCCTTTTGACTAGTGGTAGGGCTATTGTGGTCCAGCGCTTTCGGGCCACTCTAGGTAGGAGATCGAGATGTTTGTTTGTTTTGAGAGCCAGCACATTTTCCCTTTTTTGGGAGCGGGGTTTTGACTAGAAGAGATATTTTCCACCTTGTTGTTGCTCTCCATTGAGAGCCTGCACATGTACGATATTTCCGTTCCACAGCTATAAATACGTGTGTGTGGATGACAACAACAACTCTGGTGGTCATCCTTTTTTCTCCTAAAAAAAAATCTAACATTATGGGATAACAAACTTTGACAATGTCAAATAGCACATTTGATTCTTCTAAAACTTGTGCACATAAAAGGTCATGAACTAATACCTCCATTTTCCAACCAATTTAACCTAATGCAATTTTTAAATGAATAAACACTGGCAGGTATAAGATGTGTGTTTCTAAGGGCAAGGTGTGGACTACTTTAACCAAACGTATTATTTTTGCAATGTTATACTATGCCCTAAATATGTGGTCACTGTGTTAAGGGTTCTCAAGTTTAGATGCGCTTATAGAAACTCCTGTGTAAACAAGACTGATGACTGAGAGCCTAGGAAATTCAGCATGATGTTTGGGTAGCATATCTTTCAGACTTGATAGAAAGCTTATCTTGTTTTTGCCCTGACAACATCAATCAGGATAGCTGGGTGTGGACATTCAATTATTCTTGGCCCTCAAAATTTACGCCCAACTCCTCCCACAAGTTCAGATATGGATCCCTCATTCCTCATTGATTGTAGACTATTATGGATGATCCAAATGCTACTAAAAGTCAAGATCTTTGCTTGGTTTATTAGATCTAGTAGAGTCCTTACTAGGGTGTACCACTTGAGATGGGCAGGTGTGTCAAACACCTTGTGCGTTCTCTAAGGAATGTGGACATTATGGACCTCTTCTTCAAGTGTACAGTTACATGAATAAGATACATATCTCAAGAGGGTGAATTTTATGATTTTATGTTCCCCACATTAGAGTCCTAATGGCTTCATATACATTCTTGGATTTAATTTACATATATAGACATATACATTTATGGATGACTAGCTTTTCCTAGTCTTTCTTTTACCCTTAAAAAAATGAAGACCTTGCTAAATAAAAAGATTCTAAACAATTTTTTTTTGAGAAAGAAATTAAACACAGTTGGCAAAAATAACAGTCATATTCATTAGATGTAAAGAAAAAAAACCTTTAGTCATACTTAAAATTAGTGGCATTACTCAGTGCATGTAATGGATGCAAGAGACAAAACGTTAAAGAAGAAAGAGTATATTTAGATCAGCTCTTTCCGAGAGGCGCATATCGGAGCTCATGACCTTCCACCAGCGACTTGCTCCCCTTCGGCCGGATCCACACCAGGCGGATGGATGGGTATAGTTATCTGAGTCTTTCACTGTTCGCAGTATTTATCTTCACTTTTTGCCAGCCACCTCGATCTCAAACGCCCTTCGAACATATTTTATTCTTATATGGTGCACCCAAGTGCCGCTTAAAGTTAAGATATTTGCTTGGCTTATGTGGCACGACAGGATCCTCACCAGTCAGTACAAGACGAGATGGGCACCCCATAATGACACATCCTGTGTACTATGTGGAGAGGCGGAGGAGGATATCTCACACTTATTTTTTGGCTGCACCGTGTCACCGCGAGGTCTGGTCACAACTGGCCTTGGTTGGAGGCCCTTTCCACTCATCTGAGCCATTTTGGCAATTCCTCAGACTCCATGGCGGGCAGAGTATGCACCAGAGTTTTGCTAGCTACCTTCCTTGTCGGTGCATGGACTATTTGGCTCCAGTGCAATCGGATTATTTTTGGTGGGGAGAGTTGTTAGGTCGATGGCATTGTACACCACTTCTCTTTCCTTCGTTGTGAGTGGAGCTTTGGATAGTGGTTGTACTTTTGACTTTTTTTTGGTGCCCTCTTCTTGAGGGCTTACACTTGTACATTTCCACATCATAGTTTTATATATTCACGGATGACACCCTAACTCGGTGATCATCCTTTTTCTCCTAAAAAAATAATGTTTAAAACAAAAAGTGACTTACAACTACATCTTTTCTCGACATGACCACAATGGAAGATCCTTTCTTCCTTGATGTGTTCGATCGAATAACTACATCTTCGACCTCACCAAGCCTTTGAAATATCTCACGGAGTCTCTCAGCAGTATAATTCCCAACCTTCTTTCCCATGAAACCTTCAACATCCTCTCTTTGTGCAATCCAACACCTTCTATTTCCTCTCTTTTCTCCTCGGAAGTGGATTGAACAAGATAACTACAATCAGTTATAAAAATATGCTTCAACTAGACATCAATAATTTTTTTTGCGTCCAACCAGACACCAAAATATGCTAAAAAATGAAAAAGGCAAAACAAAAGGGTCTTTTTTAAAATCCAAATGAAAGGGCGCCTCTCAAATATTTGCTTACTGAAGTCATAGTGGCGGTTGCACACTTTTTGGCTCTCCTAGCTCGGAACTCCTGGAGTTCCTCGTGCAGCTTGGTGGCCATATCCTTTTCCCTGTTTCCATTTCTCCTAGCCTCATCGAAACTATTTGGCGCTTCAGCAGCATGCTCCCACTCCTGAAAGTCAGTGGCCATTTTTCGCCTCTTGGAACTGAAGGCCGCATCGCGAACAAGGCTTTGCCTGCAGGCCTGGAGTCGGGCGTCGAAGGCACGGCGTGCTGTCTCATCCTTCAGGATATCAAATGACTATGTAAGCCTCTGGAAGTCAGTTGTGGCATTGGGATCATCGGGGTGTTTGTCCGGGTGATGGCATAGTGATCGATGGCATAGTGATTGACGGCATATCCTTCAATGATAAGCTAACCTCCTCCACGTCGAATGGGAGGCCCAAGATGGCATAGTGATAGACATCTACATCGCCCTCGTCTAAGCCAGATTGACCTCGGCTTCCCCCGAACATACTGCCATGCAAGATAATAAAACAGGCTTTATGAAGTAATTTAATTAGAATTATCCAAGGAATCATCGCCCAAAGAACCGAGAACAACAGATGTCGGCACGGTACCAAGCATGCAGACTCCCCTAAAATGAAAATCGTAGCTCGTAAATTGCCGAGAGAATCCAGACATTAAAGTTCTCTGTGACGTCCTTCGACTTCTTTTGGCGCCACAAGGGGTGAATCGGAAATTCAATCGTTTAAATTTAAATTCAAATCTTCAACGAAAATTAACGTTTCAAAAATCATCTAACACTGAAAATTTCCAAAAATTTTGGCATGACATATGCGTAAATTCATTCATGCGTCAAATACAATATTTATCCATAATTATTCATATCACAGACAATTCATAAAAAAATAATATGTACATAACTGACAATTTATAATTACCAAATAATATGAGACTCAATCCCAAAATTTTCGAACTATAACAACATACGAGTTTCATAATAAAACTATTACACAAACAAAACATATCGAATGCCTGTCAAAATTCATTAAGAGACTCAAGCCCTTATCCAATTCTATGATAGGGACTCGCCCATATCCAGTTCCATGATAAGGACTCACCCATATCTTCTCGTCTATAAATCATGGAGCCTCCGCTCTCATCGACCAATTTAAATTCACAAGAAATCATGGGTCACAACCCAAAATTAGACGGCGTCAAGATAAATAAAATCATAATAGTCAGTTTAAAAGAATGATAAGTATCAAAAGAATAACATTGTCAGATACGCTCTTCGCGGAATCTCACACACTATCCCTTTTGAATCAATACCCATTTTCAAACAACCATGCAGTATATGTATTTCTTTTCTGTAAACATTAAAAGAGAAATGTGTGAGCATGGATTAAGCTCAGTGAGTTAAAACGACAATCTCAAGTATGAAAACCGTTGCGAAAATCAATATCTCATTTTCAGCAAATATTTAAATCCACTATTCTTCAAAAGGAACTCATTCACATAATGATCATGCAAAATGAATGTCATGTATGCACATGCATGGTAAAATCATACACATATAAATTGGGAAATCATCATCAAACACGGATATCCATACCACTCGTCAATCGAGCGCTTCTTCACACACCCCTCGTGTCACTATATCGTCACAGGGTGGTTGTTCTAATTTCATCCCTTGTGTCACTATATCGTCACAGAACGTTAAACCGCTCCTCGTGTCACTATATCGACATAGAGTTTGTTTCTTTTCTTTTTTCATTCCTTCTCTCATGTCATTATATCGCCATAGGATGATTGTTCTAATTCCACCATTCATGTCACTATATCGACACAGGGTGTTGAACCTACTCCTCGTGTCACTATATCAACACAAAGCAAATCGGATCCCAATCGGTTGATAATCGTGAAGATATTCAATTATTTTAATATAATTATCGTCAAGTTTGATGTGTTTTATATTATTTCATCTTTAATCATCAAAGATTTCAGAATCTACATTATTGTTTGATTTGTTTCAGGAACCGTGAAAATCTGGCAAAAGTTTGGCAAAAATACATGTATAGAGATTCAATACGGACAACCAGTATTAAAGCCTTCCAGCCAGTATTAAAGTCCTTCATGACATATTGAGCTCGCAGTGGAAAATACGGGCTAGCCGTATTTTTGCCATCTTGCCCGTATTAAAACCAGTCAGGTCATATTGTTCGCGCATTAGAAAATATGGACAGATCGTATTTAAGCCAATTTGCCCGTATTAAAGCCCTTTAGACCGTATCGCGCGTCAGAATCAATACGGCTTGATCCAACAGACCGTAACGCTTCATCCTAGGTCGTATTGGACCTATTTTGACCATATTGGGCTAATATTTGGGGTATTTTGGGTCTTCTTGCAACTTTAATTTGAGGGGACTATAAAAGGAATTTGTGAAGACGAAAATAGGGGTCCATACTTTGTTTTGGAGGAAATCAAGATGGTTGGGATGATCGTTTATTTTTCTTTGCACTTCTGTACCTTTCTTAGACTGAATATCATTTTCTTTTCATGAACTCTTACGTTTCAATGATGATTTCTTTCTCTATGTATGGCTAAACTTCTTTTTCTCGGATTTGATGAAATCTCGGGTTGATCTTTAGAAAATATCTTTATTGGATCTGATGTGTTCTTTGTCTTTCATGTGCTTCATGTAATACTTATATTAGATTAGCCACCTAGTTAAGCGACCGAAGATCTTTTTGATTACGAAAGTATTTCATTAAGATTAGTTCAAATGAATGACATGAAATGTATTGTTTCTTAGAAGTAAGTGTAATAATTTTATTTATGAATCTTGGCTTATAATGCAATTACAATAATTTAAATGACCATGAAAGTAGGCGTTTATTATTTTAATTAGAATTATGTTTATCTGAAAAGAAGATGCATGACTTTTGAAGATTGAGTAGAACACTAATGATTTTATTATCTCTAAATTCTCTATGATCAATACCCTAGGTGGATTTAAAATCCGAGAACTTTTATTCTCATTTATTTCTCATAATCAATTCTCGTTCTTTCTTGTCATTTTCTGCACTCATTTTGACATTTCATTTTTATTTAGATTTTATTATTATTTCACCTCTTTCTGATCGTTTAGATATCAATTAGAATCGTATAATTCTAATACTTGAATTCTTCCCCGTGGGACGATATTTTTTATACTATGACATTGACTTCGTAAACTTGTGGGAGAATTGTCAAGTTTTTGGGGCCGTTGCCGGGGAAGAGCGTCAATATTAGAATTTTGATTTTATTTGTTAATCTAGACAAAAATTTCTTTTCTTTTTGTGTATGCACCGCAGAAATAGGGCACTTGAACCATATATTCCTGAAATTGAAAGACAATGCCGAGCAAATCGAAGAGCAAGAAGAGAACAACAAATGACCAACAACCAGAATAGAATACTGAACATGGAAGAAGGCCAACAACAACAACAGCAGATAGAGGAAGTTGAACCTCCAATGAGGGATCTAGCTAGAAGGTCTTATAGAGGCACCACCCCGAGTATTGTGGGCCCTAGGATTGCTGCAAATAATTTTGAATTGAAGTCTGGGCTCATTCAAATGATGCAATTGAATCAGTTTAGAGGAGAACGCAATGAAGACCCTCTATCACACATCAACCGCTTTCTTCAAATGTGTGCTACCATCAAGATGAATGTGGCTGAAGAAGATGCCATTAAGATGAAACTTTTTCCATTCTCTCTCAGGGATGAAGCACAAGACTGGTTGGACTCTCAACCTCATAGAGCCTTCAACACATGGGATGAGCTATTTCAAGCTTTTATGAAGAGATTCTTTCCTCCAGAAAAATTCATCAAACTAAGGAATAAAATCACTTGTTTCAAGCAAAAAGAAAATGAATCTCTAGGCAATACATGGAAGAGATTCAAGAAATTACAGAAGCAGTGCCCACATCATGCAGTACCTGCTTGGCTCTTGATAGAGACCTCTCACAATGGTCTCTCTCAGTTTAAAATTTAACATTGATTCAGCAGTGACAGATGGTTCCTTCATGAACCTTCCTTACTCACAAGCTTGTAATTTGTTGGATCAGTTGGCTATGAATGATGAAGACTATGATGAAAAAGGACCATCAAGAGCAGCATCTGTCAGAGACCATGAAGGATACAGAGAATTGAGTGCTAAGGTGGATTCTCTAGTGCAGTTGGTGGCAAGTATGAATACATCACAACCTATTTATAACAATTGTGAAGGACCTCACAATACCCTGAATTGTATGCACCATGAACAAGCCAATGTCATGGCGAATACAAACACGGGAAACAATCCATATGCCACTACATATAATCCAGGATGGAGGAATCATCACAATTTCTCTTGAGAAAATCAAATCGAGCCATCTCAGCAAGCAAGGCCACCACTTCCTGGCATTCCACCTCCACCACGTTATCAAGCTCTATACCAACCATCGTTTCAGCAACAACTCCAGTATCAACAACCACCCCCACAATCTCAGGTGGAAAGAAACAATTTTGGGAGCTTGCAATTGAAAAACTGGCGAATGCAACAAGTGACAGATTTGAAAAGATTGAGAAAGGGATGGAGCAACTAATCACATCGAATAGGAACTTGGAGTATCAAGTGGGGCAAATAGCTAGCTCCATGAATTTCAGAGAAGAGAGCAGCCTTCCGAGCAAGACTCAAACCCTCGTGAGCATTGCAATGCAGTGGAATTGAGGAGTGGCAAAGCATTGGAGCCACTTTTGAAGAAAACTATAGACAAAGGAAAGCAAGTTGTGGAGGACAACACTACAGAGCCACTAGAGCCTCCTTACAAGTCTCAACCACCATATGTGCCACCAATTCCATTCTTTCAAAGGCTCCAAAAGCTCAAGATGGATCAACAATTTGAAAAGTTTGTAAAATTATTTAAACAACTGCATATAAATATTCCTTTGCAGATGTCATTGCTCAGATTCCTACATATGCAAAATTTTTTAGGGAGATTATGTCAAAGAAGAAGGCTCTTGAGGAATATGAAATCATTTCTTTGACAGAGGCGTGTAGTGCAGTGATACAAATAAAGTTACCACCAAAGCTGAGGGATCCGGGTAGCTTCTCAATCCTTTATACTATTAGTCATCTGAACATTAACAAAGCTTTGTGTGATTTAGGTGCAAGTGTATCTCTGATGCCCCTTTCTATTTACAAGAGATTAGGATTGAACGAATTGAAACCTACTACTATCTCACTACAATTGGTTGATCGTTCAATTACCTATCCAATGGGAGTTGTAGAAAATGTACTGCTGAAGGTGGATAAGTTCTTTATACCAGTAGACTTCATTGTCTTGAACATAGAGGAGGATGGAAAAATACCCATAATCTTGGGAAGACCATTTTTTGCCACTGCTGGTGCCCTCATTGATGTCAAGAATGGAAAGTTGACCTTCACCATTGGAGAAGAAAAAATGGAGTTTGACCTTTAACAATCTCCCAAATTTCGAACTCCTACTAATCAAATTTTCTTTGTAGACTACATTGATGAGAAGAAGCAAAAAGTGTTGCAAGACATGCCGCAGAAGAACACTTTTGAACGCCCATTACTGAATCCAATTGAAACTGGATGTAAAGAATTGCATGAATTGAGTGCCACATTAGGAGTTCACCCTAATCACGCTATGAGATTATTAAAGACAGGCAAAAAATTGAAGCCGCACTTGTTGGTTGATGAATTCGAAAGGAGGAAACCACTAGAACTTCCTGATCCATCACCTGGATGATCCTTCAATGCGTCGGGCCAACGACGTTAAATAGAGACGCTTCTTGGGAGGCAACCCAAGATTTTCCTCTTATCATTTTGTTCTTTGAATTGTGCTTTTGGAATAAATAGCCGCTCATCAACACATGTATGCTCATTGTAGGATATCGACATGCTAGGAGGCGATTGAACCATGGTTTACAAGATTAATGACTAACACATTGAGCATAGTGATTGGTCGGTGTTCCCACCTCCACCACATGTCATGTGAGCTTTCTTTACCTCAATCCTAATTTTATGTTTTGACATGTCAGAAACATTGATGACAATGTTTATTTCAAGTTTGGAGGAAAAGGAGGTTAGCTAATGTTAGCATGAGTCGATGTATTGTTATGAGTGTCTACTGGTCAGTAGTGAGTTTAATTGTATCGTTAAGTATTTTCTTTTGCATGTGTCGGATCAAACCAACGATCATGTATGAGCTCCTTATCTTTTAATCCATGTTGTTGGCATGTTTTAAATATGCATGAGTTAATGTATCTTATCATATACATATTTGTTTGCATTTTCTCATATCGCCAAAGAATAATGCATGTCACCAAGTATGAATTAGGAAACATTATACATAACAGTGTTGATCCTCTAATCTGCATGACTGATTTATTTTGAACATTCCTGAAGAAGAACATAAAAACGTAAATGACTTTAGCTTGGAACCAAAGCGAGTGACATGTAGTTTGACCTTGCACATAACTTCGTCTGGGATCTTACATTGGCACCCACTTAGATGATGCTCAATTTTGACCTGCTGCATTGTAGATATAATATGTTATGTGGTTAATACATGCTTCATAATTGTACTTCTCTTCTCGAGTAAGTTGGAGAATTTCTTTTTTTTACTTAATAAAAGTCCCAAGTGCCTCATGTAGAAAAAAAAGAAAAAAAATACGGAAAATCGTGGGCAACGTCTCTTCTCTATAAATAACTACTCCTCTGTCTTCTCACTTAAGGAAAACATGGGTATGCCATTTATGGCACCGCTAGCACCCAAGCTAAGTATTCTCGAAAGAAAAATGAGGTTCGTGCCCAGTGGAAGTCTTCTTTTTAATTTCAATTCCCCAAATTACAAAAGAAAAGAAGTGACAAATATGGCTAAATGAAAAGAGGGTTAGTTGAACCCAAGGACAGGTAATTGTCCTCTACATGTGCAGATCAACCTTAAATGTTAATGTAAGTTGGGGATTAGTGCAAGGTCTATGTGAAAGGTCAGTCTGCATGACGATCATTTTTTGACGTCCATAGAGCACATGTTTCAGTGGTTCCAAGTCGAGTTTAATAAGTCTTTAATGCGTAAATAATGTTTAAGTAGAGAAGTCTGAGGGCTAGGGAGATATAATGTTATCTATAATGTGGTCAGAAAAATCTGAAGATTTTTTTTGTTGATCCTAAGTTTCTAATTGTTGCTTGAAGACAAGCAAATAAATAGGTTTGAGGGAGTTGATAATTGTGAAGTTATTCAATTATTTTAATATAATTATTGTCAAGTTTGATGTGTCTTATATTATTTCATCTTTAATCATCAAAGATTTCGAAATCTACATTATTGTTTGATTTGTTTCAGGAATCATGAAAATCTGGCAAAAGTTTGACGAAAACACATGTATAGAGACTCAATACGGACAGTCAGTATTAAAGCCTTCCAGCCAGTCGTATTTAAGCCAGTTTGCCCGTATTAAAAAGTACGGGCATGTCGTATTGGGCATGTCGTATTTAAGCCAGTTTGCCCGTATTAAAGCCCTTTAGATCGTATCACGCTCCAGAATCAATACGGTTTGATCCAACAGACCGTAACACTTCATCCTAGGCCGTATTTGACCTATTTTGGTCGTATTGGGCTAATATTTGGGGTATTTTGCGCCTTCTTGTAACCCTAATTTGAGGGGACTATAAAAGAGATTTGTGAAGACGAAAATAAGGGTCCATACCTTGCTTTGGAGGAGATCAAGATGACTGAGATGATCGTTTATTTTTCTTTGCACTTCTGTACCTTTCTTAGACTGAATATCATTTTCTTTTCATGAAGTCTTACGTTTCAATTATGATTTCTTTCTCTATACGTGACTAAACTTTTTTTTCTCGGGTTTGATGAAATATAGGGTTGATCTTTAGGGAATATCTTTATTGGATATGATGTGTTCTTTGTCTTTTATGTGCTTCATGTAATGCTTATATTAGATTGACCACCTTGTTAAGAGACCGAAGATCTTCTTGATTACAAAAGTATTTCATTAAGATTAGTTCAAATGAATGCCATGAAATGTATTGTTTTTTTAGAAATAAGGGTAATCATTTTATTTATGAATCTTGGCTTATAATACAATTACAATAATTTAAATGATCACGAAAGTAGGCGTTTATTATTTTATTTAGAATTGTGTTTGCTTGAAAATGAGATGCATGACTTTTGAAAATTGAGTAGAACACTAATGATTTTATTATCTCTAAATTCTCTATGATCAATACCCTAGGTGGATTCAAAACTCGAGAACTTTTATTCTCATTTATTTCTCATAATCAATTCTCGTTCTTTCTTGTCATTTTCTGCACTCATTTCGCCATTTCATTTTTTATTTAGATTTTATTATTATTTCACCTCTTTCTAACCGTTTAGATATCAATTAGAATCGTATAATTCTAATACTTGAACTCTTCCCTGTGGGACGATATTTTATATACTACGACATTGACTCCGTATACTTGCGGGAGAATTGTCACCGGTCTACTCAGAGTTTGCCAATCCTTCGAGGTGAAAACACCCCGCCTTATGCGGATTTTTTCATGTAATGCACATGATGCATGAATGCAATTTTTAAATAGAAGTTTATGATTGAAACCATCATATAAACTTTCATTTAAAAAATCAAATATTCACTTCAATTTTTCAAAGAATAAACTTCGACGAATTTCTAAAATTCATAATAAAATGACACAAGTCATATGATGACACACATATGAAGCATACAAGTATATGAATATGCATGAAGAAAACTATCACGAAAATTCATTCCACATCGATTGGTACAATGTCATCACTCTGAAGAGTTTAACAATTCATATCAATTGAGATAAGTTCCCTTACCTTGAATTCGTCGAGTTCCGAATTATCTCTTCGTCCGAATCCGATCAAAAGTAATCACAACCTATCACATTCGTTACTTGATTAATTAATATTATAAAATAAATTTGGTCATTCACTATTCACAACTACTTGACGTGCTTATCATAAACCAAGTCCTATTACGGATTTGCTATAATACTTACCGAAAAGGAAAAGAAGGCATCGTCGTCTAGTAACAGCCTAATCAGATCACAACAACCCACGAACTATCACTTTCCGATTAGCAACCTCCTATAAGCGAAATTCAATCAAACTTCAAATAAAACGTAATTAGAACCTTAACTACATTATAATAATTATTTTCAACTGTCCGACATTCATACCACAATCACTGTAATCGTCGCTCTCAGAACCACAACCGCACCAGTCGAAACATCGAAAAGAACCACTGAACGTCTTATTCATCCACAATAAAATAAATTATTTTAAATTTGTTCACATCACTGAAATCAAATCAAATGCACATTCCTATTCGCTTACCAACCACGATACGATAACGAGTCGCCGGAAGGGTCGTGGATGATCAGAATCGAAAATCTACGAACCTAAAAATAAAAGATTAGCGACTAATTATTATACGAACAACAACCTGATTTCTTTTTGTCTCAGGTATGCACAGAACATCGAGATGAGCTCGACCGGAGTTCACCGTCTGTTCGCCAGAAAAATTCATCGAAAAGCTCCAAATCTCGGCCTCGTATGTCATTTAGACAAAAACATGATTAAAACCCCTCCAAATGATCATAATCAACCTGAGAATGATGTACAACTCACTAGGAGAAGGATCGGCGCGAATCAGAGCCGAAATCGTCACCGGCGAATTTTTTGGCCTCCTCATGTTTTTCTCTCACTGCGTCGCGCACGGTGGACTTATACTATATGTCAAAACGTTCGTCTTGTCGTCCTCTTTCCAATAGTACCTCACACGCGAAAAATGGATATCGGATGGCGGAGATCCGATGATCGGAAGAGGGGCGGCCACTGCTATTTTTTTCTTCCTCCCATGCGCACTGTAGCGCTCGGACGGTGGGAAATGGGGGGAGAAGATAATCTTCTCTCTCCTCCTTTTTGTCTACGGTGGCTTCTTTTTTTTTCTTATTGTAGAAGGACAAAAATGCCCTCTTCTTTTAAAGTATTTACACCTTTTCTTGTTTTTAAAAAAAACAATCAGGGTGTTACATCCTCTCTATAACTTCACGACTTTAGAACAATTGAAACTAGTTGCTCAGAACACAGATAAAGAAAATTTTAACAGAAGAATAGAATGAAAAAAGAACACCTTATGTAACACCCGGTTTAAAAAAAAAGTAAATACTTGTAAACCAATCCACGTGGCCCATAATTGAGCCCATTAGCATATTAGGCCCCAAAACTAATCTATAAAAGCCTTAATACCCTAAACCTCATCTTATCCACTCACTACCTCTCCCTCACTCCTCTCTTCTTCCCCAAGCACAATCCATCCGGTAAGGGCAAGGGAACTCCAACAAGGTTCTTCTAGGTTCTTTCTCGGTTCTGCACTCCCTTTGATTTCAGCACCATCCCCTTACTTCTTTTCCCAATCGGAATGCTTCTTAGGTGGAGAACGACAAGGGGAGGGTGATTATCGGTGATCGAAAAGACTTCAAGCAAGAATCACTCCAGAAGGAGGTGGGTGAATCCGAAATCCCCCTGCATAACTTAATTAGCAATAGGGTAGAATTAGGGTTTTTATCTTGAAATGTGTTCTTGATTATTGAAAGGATGTGGAAAAGGAATGATTGATTGTGTTCCTTGTGTTTGATTCATGTTTTGTTATTCTTATGACTGTAGAAGTGTTCTGTACTAGTCCTCCATGCTTAGATGATTGATTATATGCATTGATTGCATTTTTGGATTGAAAATCATTGATAATATGATTCTGCCCGATTATGTTTTCACGACGATCGGTCGATCGATCCTGAATATCGGTCGACCGATGATATGAGAATCGATCGACCGATCGACCGATGATATGAGAATCGATCGACCGATCGACCGATCATTCCTTCCGAGCTATTTTACAAGTCGGCCGATCGACCGACCGAATCTTATTTTACTGATCAAGCACTATCGGTCGACCGATCTAGAGATATCGGTCGACCGGTGTCCAGAGTCGACCGAGATCATTGTATGAACTCAACACCATCGGTTGACCGATGTAGAGATATCGGTCGACCGGTGCAAGAAAATTGGTCGATCGGCCAGAGAGAATCGGTCGACCGGCCAGAGAGAATCGATCGACCGACTCTTATCTAGAATTCATTTTGATTGTTGATTAACCAAGATTCATTCTATGATTGTGTTATGCATTTCTCTACTGATTGAATTATTGTGTGACTGAATCAATTATCTTGTTATTGATCTGTCCATTGATCCAATCGCCTTATAGAATGAAAGAGTTATGAATTGATAACGAGATTAAAGTAAGAAAGGTAAAGAGATAAAAGGAGAGTAGCCAGCCCATGCTAAGTGCTTACAAGTGAATGGTCGCTCCCTTAGCCATGGCTTGATCACTCATTGGTTGCACAAGGCTATATTGTTTGATCGGCGTAAAACTCCCAAAAGTTAAAGGCACTCAAAGTCACCTAAGCTAAGACAAAGATACAAGCACAAAGAGTATGTACAAGTGACACGAGTATGATAATGATAAGTGAAGTATGATTATTAATCCAGTATGATTATAATAACCTCTCATGATTATATGATCCATGATCTATTTTATCCATTGATATCTCTAATCGAATGATCTTATGCTCACTACTTGATCTTGTTATTAATGATTACTGATTATGACTATTACTAGTTATTGTTATGCATTGAGTACTTTATGGATAAGCTGTATAGCTTACTAGAAGACCTCTTCCTCTATGTTTGATTTCCACAGGACTAGGTCAGTGATGGTGTTGAGATCGTATGCCGCGACCAGCTTGAGCGATGATAAAGCACATGAATTGACAGATGACCTAGTTATCTTTATCTCTATTTTTCGCATTATGAACTTTGATGTAACTCAGATATTATGACTACCATAGAGATTTTGTAACACCTTAAGACTTTCGCTATTTTGATGTCCTATGTATCTTTTATGTAGTTTTAATCAAATTGTTGACCTTAGTTATTATATTTTTTGTAACGCCTTCGAAGAAATTCTCGTCACGTGGCGTTGGTCAATTTGGGGACGTTACAACTTTGGTTACTATAACCCAAGCCTCGGCGAAAGGCTGGAGGTTGAGCAGCGGGGTCTCACCGACAAAACACACGGTCCGACGTGAAGAGAGAGATGAAGAGGCATATGGAGAGTGAGTGGTTTTTCCGTTTTTGTCAAACCACGGCAAAACTTATTTAAAAAAATTATGTTGGATTTATTGCCATTGAGATGGACTTCGCTTATGTTTTATAATCGGTCTCAAAGTCCGGATAAAGGATGAGGATTGTGTTAGGCTCCGACAGTCAGCGTAAAATTCTGTCGAATCTTATGAATATGGATCAACGAATATAATGACATCGTATGAATGTAGCCGACCTCATCTAGTGGGATAAGACTTTATTGTTATTGTTGTTGAGATGGAATCCGACGGTTGATATATTTCCCGATGAATTCTTTCTTTTATTATCAGTGACGACGAGAATGATGGACCGTATCTATAGACAGAGCCCGGCCCACGAAGCGCCCGCCTTTGTCTTTTGCTCTCCGCTGGGAGCCTTCGAACGTCCGATGATCTCCAACCGGAGAATAAGAAGAGCATGAGATCTGCCTCTGTCGCTGCTGTCGCAGCCGCCTTCTTCTACTTTCTTCTCCTCGTCTCTTCGTCGTTCTCTTTACTGCAGAAATGAGTCGGGCCCTGAGATCCTTCCTCGAGCGCTCGAGCGCTGCTCATCCTCCGTGCCTCGCGGCCGTGTCTCCCGCCGCCTCTTTCCACTCCACCCCTGTCCTAGAGCGCAAGAGGAGAACTCAGTGGCATTCCGTTAGTCTCTCTGTTCATAATTTCTTTCTTTTTTGGGGGGTTCGCTTGTGCTTGCGGCATTCTTATTGCTTTCGATTGCATGCAAATGTTTGATTAATTGGGTTGTGGAGAAGAAATGTCTTTGACCGAATAATACTGGAAAAGCATGCGGCTTGTAACCTGATTGAAAAGATTGCACATTGATCTTGTGTTGTGGCCTTCCGTTTACCTTTGCTCGCCTACTGTTTGACGAATTTCGTGAAGACGTTAAAATATCTTGGTATGAGGTAGCATTTATGGAAGTCGGAGTTTTAATTGTTCCTCAATGGGAAAAAAACAAATAATAGTCGATACATAAAATCAGCTGTCGATGATTGTCCAAGGATGACCTTTCTCCCTAAGTAGGTAACCTAAGTATAAAATGTGGAAATTAGTGCTAGCACATAAAATCACGATGGTTGTCGGAGTATGACCTTTCTCCCTAGGTAGCGAACCGGTAAAAATGTGGAAATTAGTGATAGCGTTTTTCTTCTGCAAGGATTGCATAGTGAAGTGTCAGGTGAGCACTCTCTAAAAAAGAAAAAAAAAGTGTCACAAACTTAAATGTAGTCTTTAAAAGTGGAAAATGTAAATGCTATATGTTGCAGCATGTAATATAGAATAAGATTCCTAGATGAATTGTGAATTTTTAGTTTTTATTTTTATGATACAAATGTATCTTTTTTTTCATTAGAGTAGTTACATATAAAAGATCTCTTATGTAAAAGATATTCTAGGAAACCAAAATACTAGAATTACTGTGATTCCGTGACAATAAAATGTTCTTAGTAATGGTCTTCTCCTTCTGACCCCTCATACGCACGCCTTCTCCTGAGTGAATACTGAATACCATTATGAATAGTTGGAATTTGACTGGTGATCATGCTAACTGTGCTTTAATCTTAATTAATGCTAGATATAATGAGAAAAGTAAAGTTCTGCGGAAGATTTGGTATTCCTTTTTTCGTTTGCTTGCTTTTGTTGCATAAGCCTTCTCCAATCTAAGCTTCAACCTGTGCTAGCTCTGTTCTTGAAATATATCTCAGGAAAATAATATTTAGCAAATTATTCTCTTCCTCGACAGGAAGTTGCATCTTTGTGGGAAGAAAAACTTGATATATCATGTTGTCCTTATCCTAGGTACTTATTTATGGTTGTTATTGCTTGTTTTGCTCGAGGTATTCTTCTATCTGTTCCTATAAATCATCCCAAATGGATTTCAAACATGTTGGTTGATTCCCTCTCAAAAATTCATGTTGGTCTTTTGCTTCAATGCTTCATTATCATATCCTGTAAAGAAAAAAAGGTTGCATTTTCTGGTTCAGATATCTGCAATGTTTCCCCCTTTTTGTGCAGAGATTTAATTACTATGCAAAAAGAAATAGAAAGAACGAATCAAGAAGAACACTGGTGCGCAATCTTTCAGATTATGCAGAGTATCTTTTTGAGGTGGGTGTACAAAGATTGACCAATAAATTGCCAATATCTTGTTGCCTTCTGTTTTGTTTTCCTGGACCTCATTTCACTTAATCTCATTCATGTATGGCCCCAAATATTGGTTCAAGAATGATGTGACTTTAGCATTCTCCTTGCGCATTCGTCTACCTCTTGTTCTACTAAATTTTCTCCCCATTCTCATGTATCCTCTCAAGGGAGTATGTCTATTTACACTTTCCACAAAACTCAGTAATAGGATGAGATTTCGAAAAAAAATACTACTGTCCTATGTATTAATAAGAATTGAGTTATTTGATATTTACATATTCCATAAAAGATATGTGTATATATGCATATGTCATGGGACTTTATATGCATATAATCACAAATCAAAATTATTAAATGTAGGTGCATTGTTAATGTTAGTTTGTTCCGTGATCTAAGTGCTACAGATAATGTTTATTGTTTCCGTTGTTCAAAGTTTCATAAAGTTTTATCAGTACCATAGATATTCTAGGGTCATCAGTTGCACTTGATGACGTCCTTGTGACATAATAATCATGCTATTAATTGTAGCAGACACCCTCAAAGTATAGGGAAAGAAAAAACTTTGCAATGTGAATGTGAATGCTTGTTTCAACAAAAAAATCTAATGCTTATCAAGGTATGTATTTTCATTATTGTAACCTGTTTGTTTAATGGTCTTTTCATATCGTTGTTAGACTACTATTTTCACTTGTTTCATGGGATCTGCTTCCTGAAAGTCCTGTGACTAGCTGGTTTATCAATACTTGTTTCTTGGGCCTCTTGTAAAAATATTCTTGCATTTCATTTATGTTTTTTAGCCAGAGTCTTGTTTGCTGTTAATATTTTCTTTTTTTTTTTAGATGTGCTGCTAATTAATATTTGATATGCATACTATTTTATATATAGTTCTCCATCATATCATTATCATAGTTTCACATAAGTCACCTAGAAAATAACCACATAATTGCTCTTCTACTCTTTCAACAAGATTTGACTATTCAAAGTTTGTGATCCATTGATTTTGGTGCAGCTATTAAACAAGTCATTACAAAAAAAAAACGAAATATATGTTGTGTCCTAAACTCATGTATTAGAAGATTTTTGCGGTCTGCCTAAATAATTGACTGACTGCAATTGCTTCTATCTTGGTCTCTCGATGCTCCTTGCTAACCTTCCACTATTGACTAAGGGTTTGTTTGGAAAATAACTAATGGAGGGGTGGCATGGGATGGTGTGGTAGGAGGTGGTGAAGAATGGTGTGGTATGACTTTACTAAACCCATGTTTGGATAAAAATAATGGGAATGGATGGAATAAATTAAACCACCTTTTGTTTGGATACAATACTTAAAATATGGTGTTTGAGAGGTTAATTTAGATAAAAGTCTTTTTTACCCTTTATATTTTATTCTTATTTATATTACTTAATAAATTGTTTGCTTTATAATGCAAGTTAATATTGAAAGATAAAGTATAAGAAATCAAGGAGAGAAAGAGGAGAGAGAGTGAGAGGAGAGAGCATAAATCTCGAAAATTGTCTTCCACTGAGAGTTTCAAATTGTTGTCTGCAAAACCAAAAAATCAAGGAGAGAGAGCCCACACCTCGAAAATTATCTATCATCGAGAGTTTACAAATTGTTGTCTGTAAAATAAAGAAATCAAAGGGAGAGAGAAAGGAGAGAGAGAAGAGAGGGAGAGCGCAAATTTTGAAAATTGTTACTTGCAAAATTAAGAAATTAACGACTGAAAGAGAAAGAAGAGAGAGAAAAGGACAGGAGAGAGAAAGAGAGAGAGCAAACTTTGAAAATTGTCTGCTACCGAGAATTTTAAATTGTTGCTTGCAAAACTAAAAAATCAACGATTGAAAGAGAAAGAGGAGAGAGAAAAAGAGAGAAGAGAGAAAGAGAGAGGAGTGAGAGAGCAAACTTCGAAAATTATTTGTCACTGAGAATTTTAAATTGTTGCTTGCAAAACTAAAAAATCAACGATCGAGAGAGAAAGAGGAGAGAGAAAGAGAGAGTAAACTTCGAAAATTGTCCGCCATCGAGAATTTTAAATTGTTGCTTGCAAAACCAAAAAATCAACGATCAAAAGAGAAAGAGGAGAGAGAAAAAGAGAGGAGAGAGAAAGAGAGAGGAGAGAGAGAGCAAACTTTGAAAATTGTCTGCCACCGAAAATTTCAAATTGTTACTTGCAAAATCAAGAAATCAATGATCGAAAGAGAAAGAGGAGAGAGAGAGCAAACCGCGAAAATTGTTTGCCAACGAGAATTTTAAATTGTTACCTACAAAATCAAGAAATCAAAGAGGGAGAGGAGAGAGAGAGCAACAACAACAACAACAAAGCCTTGTCCCACTAGGTGGGGTCGGCTAAGAGGAGAGAGAGAGCAAATCCCGAAAATTGTTTGCCACCGAGAATTTGCAAATTATTGTCCGCAAGGAATACATAGCATATAGAGAGAGTTAAGGAGATGATGGAAAAGAAAAATAATATCATGGGTAATTTTGTCTAAAAAATTATTAACCCTCTTCATTCCACCAATTTGGTGGAATGAAAAAATTGGGATGTGAAGGTATAACTCATGCCATCAAATTCCTCATAATTTTTAAAATAAATTTTGCCAAACAAGGTTTTAAAGAATTCACCCCCTCATTTTCCACCCCATCCCATCCCATCCCCTCTTATTCCTCAATCCAAACAAACCCTAAGGGTGGCAATTTGTGAGCAAGCATATCTAGACGTGGGTTGTAACATCCACGGACAAGAATGAAAAAGTGGAGGATGATTGTACTGAGGTATTTGTGCAAGTGTTGAAATCATTTGGTAATTTGGGCTGTTGCACCATATTATTCATGTTTTAGTTGCTGGCCCTTTGCCAATGGGCCACTGACACATGCCTCGTGCCAGTATCTTACAGGGACCTTTCCTTTTCTCTCTCTTTTTACTTGAGGAAGGGAAATTGCCAAGATCTAGCATGTGTACTTGTTCCTATGATGTCCCTAGAAAATACGTGACTGCCAATATTTGCATAATAGGACAGTATTGATTTGCCTGCTTTGGGTCATTTGGAAGCTGATGAATGAAGATGTCTTCCAGAATGAAAGATCCTATATGGAAGACATCATCGTGGGGGCTAGTAGATTGACTAAACAATGGGCTAACTATAGATTATTAGCAATTCAATCATACTTGTACAGACCATTTTATAAATGATTTATTAATAAATGAATGTCAGATGCTGGCTGTCATCCTTATCTCCTGCAAAAAATCACAAAATGTATTGACAATGACTCTTTAGATGAGAATTCATCTGTAGTAATTTTCCCATATCTATGATCAGAGATTAAGAAGTTCTATTTTTATGCGTAGTTCTATGGTTAGCATACCTTTGCGATTTTCACATTATCATGCTTCAGTTTTTCATGAACTTGAGATTTCTATGACCTGCCAGAGCTGGCGAAATGAAGCGAAGTATAATTCATCAAGGGAAGAGCCTACGTGGTTTAGAAGGCACAACTGGAGTACAGGGTCTAAAAGAAATGGTTCTCATGAAATGCCAAGGGGAAACTTTAAGAATAGAAGTACGTGCTTTTCTCTCATATTGTTTTGTGGGTCTTATCATCATACTGTTTGATTTTATTTCTGAATTTCTTTAATGATGAATTAGTAGTGTTCCACTATTGGTCTGTACTTTAAAACTCTTAGGGGTCGTTTGGTACGAGATAATTAAGATAGATTACCGGTTATTTTATTTAAAATTTCCACGGCCCACCACATTACCTTGTTTGGCTGCGACATATTACTGATAATTTTAATTGCACTGATAATCTTAATTACCCCCTCATTAGTAATCCAGATAGCAAACATGGGAGGTGACTTTCTAGCCAATTGCTTGACATGCATTTTGACAATAATGTCCAATCAATAAAAAATTTTAATTTTAAATATTTGATTAATAAATAAATATAATCCAATCTCATCTTCTCTATTATTTAATTTCTTTACAAATAACTTTTAGTTTTGCCTCATCTTATTTTGCTATATTCATTTTTCTATGTTTTTTCATTGTTTATTTATAATATCAACAACAACAACAAAGCCTTATCCCACTAGGTGGGGTCGGCTACATGGATCATACGACGCCATTCCGTTCTATTAGTAACCAAACCTTTCGGTATATTATTCACCAATAGATCCTGCTCTATTAGTTCGCCAAGTGTCCGCCTTGGCCTCCCTCTCCCTCTTTTAATCGGACTCCAAATTATTTGATCTACTCTTCTTACTGGCGCATCTAATGGTCTTCTCTGAACATGACCAAACCATCTCAAACGATTCTCTACCATTTTCTCACTAATAGGAGCCACTCCGACTCGTTCACGTATATAATCATTCCTAATCTTATCTAATCTTGTATGACCACACATCCATCTCAACATCCTCATTTCGGCTACCCCCACTTTACGTTCATGTTGTCCCTTCATAGCCCAACATTCACTACCATATAACACTGTTGGTCTTATAGCAGTACGATAGAATTTTCCTTTAACTTTATTGGGTACTTTTCTATCACAAAGAACTCCAGTGGCTTTCCTCCACTTACACCAACCAGCTTGAATTCTATGATTAACATCGTCATCAATCTCACCATCTTGTCTTACAATTGATCCTAAATATTTAAACTTTGTCACTTGAGGAATTATATCCTCCCCTAGCCTAACTTTCAAATCGTCTCTAAGTTATTTATTTGTGAAATTTCTATGCATATATTCTGTTTTATTCCTACTTAAACGAAAACCCTTTGACTCCAACGTATTTCTCCATATTTCCAATTTTGTATTAATCTCTTCTCTTGAATCCGCTAAAAGTACTATATCATCCGCAAATAGCATGCACTTATGTACCTCCTCTGTGATACTCTCGGTTATAGCATCAATAACTAAGTTAAATAGATACGGGCTTAAAGCTGATCCTTGATGTAGGCCAATTCCTATAGAAAATTCATTTGTCTCACCTCCGGGTGTCCTAACCCTAGTCAATGCCCCGTCGTACATATCTTGTATTACCTTAATGTAGGCAACACTCACCCTCTTCTTTTGCAAGGTTTTCCAAAGTACATCCCTTGGTACCCGATCATACGCCTTCTCTAAGTCAATGAAAGTCATATGTAAGTCTCTTCTCCTACTTCGATACTTCTCCATCATCCCCCTTAGTAAATAAATCGCCTCTGTAGTGGATCTTCCTAGCATGAACCCAAATTGTCTCTCAGAAATACTAGTCTCCATTCTCAATCTATGCTCAATCACTTTTTCCCATAATTTCATTGTGTGACTCATAAGTTTAATCCCTTTATAATTTGCACAATTCTAAATATCCCCTTTATTTTTGTAAATAGGAACTAATGTACTTAATCTCCAATCATCAGGCATCTTTTTCGATCGTAAAATCTCATTAAATAGTTTACATAACCACAACACACCTTTTCTCCTAAACATTTCCAAACTTCAATCGGTATACCATCCGGTCCAACGGCTTTACCATTCTCCATTTTCTTAAGAGCTTCGCTAACCTCCGAGACTCTAATTCTACGATAAAATGACCTATTAAGCTCACATTCGCTAATTGTCAAGTTCTCCAAATCATAACGGGAATCTTCACATCCATCATTAAATAGCTTATAGAAATACTCTTCCCATCTGTTCTTAATATCTCCTTCAGTAACTAAAATCTTGCCAACTTCATTTTTTATGCATCTTACTTGATCCAAATCTCTCGACTCCTTCTCTTTATTCCTTGCAATCTTGTAAATCCTTTGTTCACCAGCCTTTGTCCCTAACTCCTTATAAAACCACTCATATGCTTTAGCACGAGCATCACTAACTGCCTTCTTAGCCTCCCTTTTCGCCAAACAATACTTTTCCCAATTGTCAGAATTATTGTCCAAGTGTATCGCCTTGAAACAATTCTTCTTATTACGCACCTTTTCTTGGACCTCCTCATTCCACCATCAAGTCTCCTTATCTCGTGGTCCAAAACTTTTTTATTCTCCTAAAATGGCTTTAGCAACCATTTCAACATTTTTTGCCACATTCTCCCACATGATACTAGCATCTCCTTCTAACTCCCACACACTTTCTTCTAATAACTTACTTCTAAAAGTCTCTCGCTTCTCCCCCTTTAACTGCCACCACTTGATCTTTCGATCAAAAACTGTTCGAGATTTTGGTTTTATACATTTCATTTACATATTAAGAACTAACAATCTATGTTGTGTAGTCACCCCATGCCCAGGAATTACTTTGCAATTAGTACAGCGTCTTTTATCAGTATTTCTTGTCAAGAAAAAATCGATTTGAGACCTATGAGTTCCACTTTTGTATGTGATTAAATGTTCCTCTCTCTTCCTAAAACAAGTGTTGATAATCTTAAGGTCGTATGCTAAAGAAAAATCAATAATAGTTTGTCCTTCCTCATTCAACTCCCCAAAACCAAAACCACCATGAACCCTTGCATGTGGTCTTGCCTCTTTACCAACATGTCCATTAAGGTCTCCCCCAATATAAACTTTCTCGGTTGTTGGTATACTTTCAATCAAACCCTCCATATCTGTCCAAAACTTCTCCTTGAGATGTGATTCTGCTTTTACTTGGGGTGCATATGCACTAATAATGTTCATGGTTTCCTTTCCAACAATTACTTTCACGGATATGATTCGATCCTCAATCCTTTTAACTTCCACAACATTCTTCCTCCATTCTGCATCCGCGATAATACCAACACCATTCCTTCCATTTACCTTACCTGTGTACCAAAGTTTGGAACCATTTAACCTAATCTCTTTACTTCCCTCTCCTACCCATCTAGTTTTTTGCAAGCATAAGATACTAATCTTACGCTGGTCCATTACTTGTGCCACCTCGAAGCGCTTCCCATTCAACGTCCCAATATTCCAAGAACCTAATCTAACCTTAGTCTCATGAACTAGCTTCTTTAACCGCCTCCGTTCATTAGAGTGCGGTAGCCCTTGTTCATTTAACACTGCATTCAGGCGAGGATGTAGCGGCTCTTGCTCTCTTATCACTGTACCCGAGCTGTACAGCGCGTTACTTACGGGTAACGACCTAGCATTAACACAATATATTCGTTGATCCATGTTCATAAGATTCGACATGATTTTATGCTGGCTGTCGGGGCCTAACATAACCCTCCTTTATCCGGGCTTGGGACCGGCTATAAAATATAGGCGAAGTTGTTTATTTATAATATCATGTGATGAAAATCTAAAATCATTTTTAAGGGTATTTTGATAATTTGTTCTCTAGTTATTTTAATCATAACTTATATTACCAATACTTGCCAAACACTATAATGTGATATTATTGGTAATTTAAATAGTGATAATTTATCTAAGTGGTGATCTAAATTACCGGTTAATTAAATCAATAATACGCCAAACGGCCCCTTAGATTATGCTTGTTCTGCATCCTAAATATATCAGGGTGTATTTAAGTTGTTCCCCTCAAAAAAAGAAAAGCAATGGTTATATATTAGCTTATTCTGATGCTTTATATCTTGAAGCTGAATTGCTTACAGGAATGGTTGCGGTTTGTTTTTAGGGACTTTTGACTTTTGTACAAGTGATGAAGATGAAGTGGAGACAATCTTTCAGGCTGCATTCAGAGGATCACGTTTCACTTATTGGTCTTCTGATGATTCTGAAAATTTTCACTGGAGTGATTCTGGTCACAAGTCTCATAAAGGCTCAAGGAACTGGGAGTATGAAAGTGATGATGAGACTTATACTTCTCCCCAAATGCATTTATGTTGTGAGAGGCAGGCTCTTGGGTTGAGTCCCTCTGGCCCTTTAAAATTAGAAGATGTCAAAAGCGCGTAAGTTAAAACTTTTAATTGAATTAGATGTTTTTATGTACTCTTTTGGTGTGGTGCTGTCTGATATGAAATTACGGCACCAGCTTCTTTTTACTTTAGGCTTAATGCTGTCCTCAAATTACTTTGCAGATACCGAGAGTGTGCTTTAAGATGGCATCCGGATCGCCACCAAGGTTCATCCAAGGTGAGGATTATTAATTTTTCTTCTTATTTGTGAACAATAAATCAAACATAAATATTTTGCAATTATGTTACGATTTGGTTTCACAGACGCAAGTAAAGTAAAACCATTTTTTGAGAAGGTAAAAAGGTGACTAGGGGAGGCTAGTCATCCAATTGTATTGAAAGGAGAAACTGCTCAATACAGCCCTTCTCTGAAATACTTATAGTCCGGCATTGCCAATTTCATGTATGCTAGTTTGGGCTTTTGCCCTTCTCTGAAATTAACTTTTGGAATATCTGTAAGAATGTTAACCTTGTTAGTGGATCTAGTTATTAATCTTAAAAGGCTAGTTTGTCGAACTTCTGGCTTGTGGAAGCTCTAGGCTAAGAGATTTTATTTTCTGGTCACATGTCAGAAAATAAAGGTCTGGCTTTAAATGTTGTTGAAAGCTTTAAGAGTCGGTAATTTCATATATGTTGCTATATTCTGTGCTTATTCTCATTCGTGAACAACTCTCCCTATCACTCATCTGTTTCCATTTGTTTGATGCTAATAGGTGGTAGCAGAGGAGAAATTCAAGCATTGCAGTGCAGCATATAAGACGCTTTGTGATAGTTTGGCATAATTTAAAAAGTTTATTCCCCCCATCATGATGATTTATAGTCAGAGGCTCAGATCTGTGCCTGTGTAAAGGAATTACCAATAATCTCTGAGTTCCTTGCAAGTAAAGATCTTACAATCCCAAAAGATCGAGATTCTGCACATTAAATTATGTTACTAGCAACAACAACAACAACAACAAAGCCTTATCCCACTAGGTGGGGTCGGCTACATGGATCATACGACGCCATTCCGCTCTTATATTCGTTGATCCATGTTCATAAGATTCGACATGATTTTATGTTGGCTGTCGGGGCCTAACACAACCCTCCTCCTTTATCCGAGCTTGGGACCGGCTATAAAATATAGGCGGAGTTATTAAATTATGTTACTAGCGCATGGAAAAAAAAATGGCGTCCCTCTTGATGCTAATTGGAGAGACTTGATCGCTGTATTTTCAATTCTTCATCTTTGTTGCTCATTAGCTTATTTTCTCGTAGATGTACAACGAGCATCCATGTTAAAGGGTGTCATTTTCTGATCGTTTTACTTGTTAGCGAAATGTTACATATCCAATCATTTGTATCATTTTGATCATGCTAACAATAACCAAAATCACATGCATGAGACTAACAATAGTAACTTGCATAAATTCCTATCTATACGTTCGTTATCTTTACTAGTTTATCTCATTGTTGCGTCTTGATGCTCTGAAATGCCCTCAAAGTTATCTATTATTCTCAGTATTTTGTTATGAACGTGATTGATTGCCATTGCCCTCAACTGTAGCACCGGTAATTAAGGAAGAAAAAAAGGATTTGATCTCTCTATCATGTTCTCATATTACTTTATCTTATGAATCAGATTTGAGCTTGATTGTGATAATGGATCGAAGGCAATGATGGCCACAATTTATCTATACTTGGATATATATCAGTTTGAGCTATCATCAATTAATTTATCTTGTTAATTGTCGGTAATAAAATGTCTGAATCTCGGAAGAGATATTTACTTTTAACATTTTTTCAATACAGAATCTAATAAGGATTTTAACTACTGTTATAACGAAAATTTGACAGGTTCTAAACCAAGCTTGCTTGTAAAATCAAATTAACTCGTAAAATTGTGTAAGAATAAATATAAAATGATTAATATACTATCAACATTGATTTTGTTAAATTAGATATTTACAAATATATAAACATCATTATCATATGCGCCTCAAATAGCATAAAAATAAATTGAATCTCATGATCTCGTACGACCGTCGAACAATATATATGTGAGTTCTTAAATGAAGATTGGTATTATAATCTATAGGATTTAATGTTATGTCATGTCATGTGAAATTTGATGCAATTTGATTAATTGAATTTATTTACGTAAATTAGCGTTTCAATTAGTGTTTAACGGTTTAATCATTAATTTTTTATTAGATAAATGACAAAAATAAGTATTTCTCCTAGTGTGTAGATATTAGAGATTAGAGATTCATAATTTTTTTTTCAATTTTATCCTTATTCAAATGCATTATTTCTTTCTCAACTTATCTTATTATTTTCTCATTTTTATTTTATCCCCATTTAACTATATTTCTTTTTTTATATTCATGCTAAATTAATTACAAATTATTTATATATTAATAATGAATAAAAAATGATGTAATAAATAATATTTTTATTCATGCGTGTACTATATACAATTTATTGTCAATATAAATTTCTATATATTTTAACAAAAAAATAATTGTGAGAATTATTTAATTGAGATATAAATAATGTATTTATTGTATTGTAATAGAATTTGTATAGTAATTGAATTGAATAATTTATCATATATTTTATATTCATCAGCTAATTCTACCGTTAAATTTTACCAAACACTTATTTGTTAAAATCTCTAACCGCTAATAATTATTCGCTACCTCGCTATCCGTTAGTTAAATCGCTACTCGCTTGTCAAATTATTAGTAATGCTAAATGAGATCAAAGTGATTATACATTTTTTACGATAAAAATAATACATATCTCAATATTATAAACACACAACTTAATCCCATAAATGAAATCCTAAGGGTCGTTTTGGTACGAGGTAATATGGATATATTATCGATTATTTTATTTAAAATTCTTAGGATCCATCTCATTTTCTCGTTGATTGTTTATCGATAATTTAATTACTTTGATAATTTTAATTAGTATTCACTGATAATTTAGATAGGAGATAGAGAAAGTAACTTTCCAAATTATTAGTTGTTTGACACACATATTGAAAAAATATTCATTCCATTATTTTTTTAATTTTAAATATTGATTAATAAATAAATATTATTAATTATATATTATTTATTATTTAAAATATTTTTACAGATAACTCTTACTTTTATCTTGTATATTCGCTTTTCTATGTTTTGTTTTGTTTATTTACGATATTATGTGATGAAAATGTAAAATAATTTACTCTTTAACTAATTTAATCATTACATATATTATTGTCAAATATAATATTAGTAGTGATAATTTTTTTAAGTAATGATCTAATTATCGATTAATGTAATCGTTAATGCGCCAACCCCTGAACCCCACCTTAAATTGTTAGACTTGGAACCCCTGAACCCCTCCCTCGTTCACTAGTTCGGTTCAAAAAAATGCCTCCCGCTCTCTTTAGACGCCTTCCATTTCCAGTGATACGAAGACGCAGACCAACTCCTACGCCTCCGCCTCCTCCACCATGGCCTCCCAGCTCCACCTCTCTTCGCCTCCTTCTGCATCCCGTCCTCATCCTTTTGCGCGTCTTCACGGCCGCTTCGTCTCCCACCGCTGCCGACAACTTTTGCAGTCACGTCAGGACCCGCGGCGCCGGCGGCAGCAGAAGAACCGGGAAGAGAAGTCGAGAGCCAGGTGGGTGTTTGACTTCTCGAGTCGGAGACCCGAATTCTCTGGCCGAGCTCATCGGTTTGATCGAGCGGGATGCGGACGACTCGGAGCTGCGCCTGCACGAGCACCTGCGCAACTTCGTCCCCGCCCACGCTTCGGTTTCTCAGGCTCTCCGCGCGCTGTCAGACCGCGGCGTCCCCGCGTCGCGCTTCGTCGACTGGCTCCTGAAGGTTCACCCCCAGTTTCGTCCCAGCTCGGAGAATTACGATCAGATTGTCGATAACCTCGGACGAGTTCATGACTACGATGCGCTGCGCCGAGTTTTGGGAGAGCTCGCCGCGCGTGGTCATTGCCTATCGGAAAAAGCTTTCGGCTTTCTGGCCGTTTGTGGTCGCGCAAATGTCAAGGATTCGGTGCTGGAGGTGACGAAAGTATTGAACGATGTTGGGGGCTCTTGCAGGGGTTCCGGGATCTTCTCGATGATCAAGTTGCTCTCGCGGATGAATGAATTCCATCTTGCGATGTTTATCATGGAGGAGACGGCTAGAAGGACTTCCTATTACAATGTACTTCTGGCTGCAAAGTGTAGGACAGGGGATTTCCAGGGTGTCCGTAAAGTGTTTGATGAAATGAGAAGGACGGGTTGTGATCCAAATACCAAATCTTATAATTACTTCCTCGGAAGCCTGTTTAAGCACAGGAGGGTTTCTGAGGCTTGCGAGTTGCTTCAAAGGATGGAGGAACTGGGATACAGTCCAGACTCGGGGACTTTCGAAGTGGTTGCTATTCATGCTTGTAAAGTTGGTAGGATGGATTTTGCAATTCACTTCCATCAGCGGATGCTATCACAAGGTTTCAGACCAAGTTTGGCGATTCATGCAGCCTTTATAAAAGGATATTTTTTGTATGGGAGAGACAAGGATGCTCTTGAATATGTGATCCACATGGGTATAGAGGACAAATGGTCTTTAAATGCGAATTACAGCTTACTCGCCAACCTTTACAATGCTTCAGGAAGGACATTTGAAGCTGGTAGAGTTCTTCATGAGATGATGGAGTTGGGGCTCAAGCCCGACTTCCAAGTCTTTTTGAGAGTAACAAAGGATCTGCACAGGATTACGAGGGCAGATTTGGCGTCAGAGCTTAGAGTGATGTTCACAAAGTGCACTTTAACTATTTGTTCTCAATGATATTGCTCTGCTGCTGGTCAATAATGATTCATTCAGTAGCTTTTTGGCCAATGTGCTATAGAATGCAGACCCTTTATAAGCAGTTGTCTAGCTTTTGGGGCTGTGTATGATAATCATTTGCTTATACATACCCAACTGTATCTAAATTGTATACGCTCTCCCATACTTGCCCTTATGACTGATGTTGACCCTGTAGGTTTGAAGTTCTTACCTTAATCTCCTACAATACACTTCAAAGATGTCACTGTTAGGGGTTTTAATTAACTGACTTATTGTCATCCTGCACTATGATCTCATAGATAAAAAAACCTGAATTAAATTGTCTGATTAAGAGTAAACTATTTAATGAGATTTTACGGTCGAAAAAGATGCCTGATGATTGGAGATTAAGTACATTAGTTCCTATTTACAAAAATAAAGGGGATATTCAGAATTGTGCAAATTATAGAGGGATTAAACTTATGAGTCACACTATGAAATTATGGGAAAAAGTGATTGAGCATAGATTGAGAATGGAGACTAGTATTTCTGAGAGACAATTTGGGTTCATGCCAGGAAGATCCACTACAGAGGCGATTTATTTACTAAGGGGGATGATGGAGAAGTATCGAAGTAGGAGAAGAGACTTACATATGGCTTTCATTGACTTAGAGAAGGCGTATGATCGGGTACCAAGGGATGTACTTTGGAAAGCCTTGCAAAAGAAGAGGGTGAATGTTGCCTACATTAAGGTAATACAAGATATGTACGATAGGGCATTGACTAGGGTTAGGACACCCGGAGGTGAGACAAATGAATTTCCTATAGGAATTGGCCTACATCAAGGATCAGCTTTAAGCCCGTATCTATTTAACTTAGTTATCGATGCTATAACCGAGAGTATCACAGAGGAGGTACCTAAGTGCATGCTATTTGCGGATGATATAGTACTTTTAGCGGATTCAAGAGAAGAGATTAATACAAAATTGGAAATATGGAGAAATACGTTGGAGTCAAAGGGTTTTCGTTTAAGTAGGAATAAAACAGAATATATGCATAGCAATTTCACAAATAAACAACTTAGAGACGATTTGAAAGTTAGGTTAGGGGAGGATATAATTCCTCAAGTGACAAAGTTTAAATATTTAGGATCAATTGTAGGACAAGATGGTGAGATTGATGACGATGTTAATCATAGAATTCAAGCTGGTTGGTGTAAGTGGAGGAAAGCCACTGGAGTTCTTTGTGATAGAAAAGTACCCAATAAAGTTAAAGGAAAATTCTATCGTACTGCTATAAGGCCAGCAGTGTTATATGGTAGTGAATGTTGGGCTATGAAGGGACAACATGAACGTAAAGTGGGGGTAGCCGAAATGAGGATGTTGAGATGGATGTGTGGTCATACAAGATTAGATAAGATTAGGAATGACCATATACGTGAACGAGTCGGAGTGGCTCCTATTAGTGAGAAAATGGTAGAGAATCGTTTGAGATGGTTTGGTCATGTTCAGAGAAGACCATTAGATGCGCCAATAAGAAGAGTAGATCAAATAATCTGGAGTCCGATTAAAAGAGGGAGAGGGAGGCCAAGGCGGACACTTGGCGAACTAATAGAGCAAGATCTATTGGTGAATAATATACCGAAAGGTTTGGTTACTAATAGAGCGGAATGGCGTCGTATGATCCATGTAGCCGACCCCACCTAGTGGGATAAGGCTTTGTTGTTGTTGTTGTTGTTGTTGTAAATTGTCTGATTACCTCTAATGTTAAGTTAGCCTACTACTATTTTTCCTTCTATAAACTTCGACTTCAAGCAGTTGTCAGAAGTTTATATGAAGAATAGATAATTTATACTTCTCAAACCATATGCAGTTAGATTAACTATTAAGAATAATATGACTTATGAATATGAGGAAGAAATGAAATTAAAAAGACACCAAAAGAGGAATTTATATTTTATCAATGTAACCTCCGATACAATCTTGCCATGAATTCCTTCTTTTCAAGGATAATGCAGGAACTGAAGTTCTATCATTTCAGAATGTAAATTATTTATTGCTTTATTAGATTTTTTGATAGTTGTATCTCCAGATATGGGACGGCATCACCTTGAAAACCTGCTGAACCAATTTTTGTTTTTAGGATATAAAAATCACAGAAATATACTGACTGAGTTGCATTGTTTTTAGGATATAATTGGCACAGAAGTAAGCTGAACTGGGAAAATTACAGGTTCCTTCTTTGCATCAACAAAGTCTTTACAAAAAAAGCGCATGAGTTTAGATTAATATTGCATTTAGAATCCAAAAATCTCCCAGCACAGATCACAATGTTGTTTTATCAGTTTTGTTTATTGTATTCCACAATAACTGTTTTATCAGTTTACTTTCAACTGTGTCATACTGTTCTCTGTTTGTCCTATAGAATGTTTTTGCTAGGTGTCCTCTCTAAATTTGAGATTTTCTTGAATACTTACAGTTACCTGTGTTTTTATTTTTGTGATGAATATAATGATTGTTTCCGTCTGGACCCATCTTATAATAATCTATTAAAAGTCTCGCAAAAAATAATTTCTTAAGTCACCTTATATTTTTCTTCTTGACAACGGCAACTGTTGATTCAAATTAGTGCATGCCCATGGGGTTCATCAATTTGAGGAATATTGTGGTAAATATGACACTGACTAAATTAGCGAAAATGTTTATGCTGCTGTACTGGTTTCTAGTTATGTAAACAGATGATGGCCAAATATCATTCTTCATATAATGGTTGTTTTTCGGGCATATGCTTGTTTAGATTTTAAAGAGTTTGTGCTTGAGAAGTCAGCTTGTGTTCAAGACCAATTGATTTTTTACCAAGCATCAAGAGTTCTTTGGTATCTTTTCAAACTCAGTACCTTCTAAGTCAAGCTCATGTTTTAATTGTGTTTCGCATGGATCCTGTTCAGATATATTTTCTTTGGAAGAGTTTGCTTTCAAAATTAGCAAGCTTGCTGGCTAATGTAGTCTGCAAAATTATGAAGCATTATTCTTCCAGTGCATTTATATCTTTTTCTTCCGATTGAGGTTTGGAACCTTCTGAAACTTTTGTTCTATTGTTGAGCAGACCTGATAGGCTTGCGGCTTCTTTCAACTGGAGATGTTCTAATTCTTCAGTTTTTCCAACTTGGAGTTGTTTATGAGGCATTTGCAGTTTGAAATGTGTGGAAATGGTATAAGGCCTGTATATTAAATATGGGGGCAAAGCTGTGCGTGCAGCGAAGTTCAGCAGCTTAACATGATGATATAGTTTCATACATCATGGTTTACTTCTCTTGATGGAAGATGCTATGACATGTATGTTTATTAGTAGGATTTGAGCTTGCCTGTTGAATGTTTATTCCTCACTGTGATTGTATTTTTTTTTTAACCTTGAACTTTGATGATATAAGTTCAAGAGTCTGAATACAAAGATAGAAAAGCATTATCTTCCGTTACAGGAAAAATTGCAGTTCTCCTTTGCTGCTAGCTTATTCTGTCACAATGATGAGATTCTTAATGAGCAGGATGAGATGAATAGTGACTACCTAGAAGAGTGTAGCTTCAGTAAGTATCTTTCAAGTAGTGGTATTTTTGTTTGATGTCTTGTGCATCCTAACACAGTAAATACTACGTACTTAAGCTTTTTGAATAGTTACTAAGTGTATTCTATGGCTTCTATTTATCAGGGAATACTTAATCCAGATTATAACTAGGAATTTGTCACCTTTTGGACATGTTATCATCAACGTGGTCTAATAAAGTTTACTAGAATCAAAGTGCCGGCTGTGTTCTCTATTTTTTTTTTTTTTGTTCACTTGTTCTCTTGTTTCTCCCAAACTGATAAAACTTGTGATTGTCATGCATCCTCAGAAGACTTTCCAATTTTCGGATTAGCATTAATAAAATGACATGTATGATGATATTGGAGAGATGTACCTATTACATATTCCAATAGACTATGAGAATCTTCAGCATACAAGGCCATTTGACTACATCTTATTCTTTCATTTCTACAAGGTTGGTTTACATGCACATTTGGTTAAGGGATCACCTCGTTGTGAAAAAATGCCAGTTCCAAGCCAAGGCAAAGACAAACCAAAATGGCGGAGTTCTAAGTTTTGTGAAATTCAAGTTACGTAATATGATAAATAAGTCATTGATTATGTCTAGGTTAGGTCAAGCTTGGTTCTAGTTAGCTTTTAATTTCAGATTAAGGTAATTTTTTATATTTTAAGTATGTGAAAAACAACTTCGTTTTTTGCTCTTTTTGGTAGTTAAACTTTGTTTTTTTCAATGTGGTCTTTTAGCATCATGTATATCAGATATACTAGACTTACAGCATTACTTTAGCTGTTGAATCACATTTTGATAAACTTGTTTTGAATTTGTAAGGCACATTTTTTTTGGCAAATTTTATCCTTTCCAAAACTAATTGCCTTGGTGGAGCAGTGTAAACCAGGGTTATATGGAAAAC
Organism: Pontederia crassipes; assembly: GCA_030549335.1. Taxonomy (NCBI): domain Eukaryota; kingdom Viridiplantae; phylum Streptophyta; class Magnoliopsida; order Commelinales; family Pontederiaceae; genus Pontederia; species Pontederia crassipes. Next base: position 68,329,010 of record CM060194.1, on the reverse strand, counting down.
ACCTAGATGTGTGTTTTCCCTCACCGCATCTTGGCTTCTTTTTCTATCTTCTACCTTTTGTCTACTTTTAACATACGACTATGCCATTTAATATATGTCTTTCTTTGCATTACATGCCATTACAGATTATTTTGGTTTTTGATGGATAAATGTTAGGGCAACTCAGCAGGTGCCTGGTTCTTTGTATCTGTTTCTTTCAATGTTTGGGCTATGTAGAATCTAAAGAAGTGCATGTGCCTGGTTCTATTCCTTCTATTTATTGATCTTATTGAACTATCCTAGCATCATATATTTTAACAAAAGACTGAACTTTACATTTCAGAAGTCTCATAGTAATTTATAGTACAAATGAGGTACTTCATGATTTCTTAAATATGACACCAGTGGTCTGTATTACTTTTTTCCCCCCTTCTCCTGGCAACCCAAAGCCTAAATATCAATTTCCTGCCATACGTATCACTCTTCTCTATGAATAGGTAGTCCTTGCTCTTATTGTGGTAGATGATATACATGTGAAAAAAAAAAGTTCATCCCTGATGGCATGTCATGTAACAAGTCGTACAAGAGCTCATATCTTGGTCCATTAAATAACTTAGAGAAAAATGCACCCAACAGAAACCAGAATGGACAGCTAGTTCCATTGGGGCCACAGGGCTGGAAATCATGATCTGTGGCCTGGCTTGCTTTTATTTGCACACACAAGGACTCCTACTTAATCTGCTGCCCATTCTCCCTGTGCTACCTGTCATTGCCAAATCTACCAGAAATGAACGTGGATTTAGATTTTGGGTTGTCGATTACTTCCTCTTGTCCACATTCCCCAAAAAAGAGTTTTGGAGATTTCAATGGGAACTTTTCAATATCCAACTAAGTCAGTCTATGTATTTACTGCATTTCAAATAGTTATCCATCTGAGAAACAAGTCGGCTGGCTGATACTCACCAAATCTCATCCTTGCTGGATAATATGGAAATTTCGCTTGAAGGAGTACGGAGATGAAAATAGGCCCCCACCCAATTGGAGAAACTTTGGCCATCATGTTCCACTTCCCACCAGACAATCAGAAACGCTCTGCATTTCCCAAACTGTGCATGAATTGGATAGTGTTCGAGGTCTAAAAATCCACAGAGGAATGCCACTCGCCTGACCCCAGGAAATGGGCAGCTAATTCATTCGGGTATAAGCAACTGATGCTTTATATCAATTCCGTGGCTGGCCGCATCACGAAGCTCACAAGGATTCGTGCTGTGCTCCCCCTACTCTTTCTGGCCTACCAAATGCCAAATCAGATGAGAAAGAATGTGGCGTGTTGCCTAGATTTTGGTCTGTTAGATACGTATCCCTGGTTCACGTTCCACAGGAGTCTATGCCCTTGGCCCCTCTTCAAATCTCTTTTGGACAAGTGCCATTCAGAACTGTTTTCTCTCTCTCTCATGTACTTTCGATTGTCATGAGAGATTAAATAATATGAAGACATTAAATTAAAATACTGTGTGAAGCCATATGTTTTATAGTCATATTAAATTAAAATGATAATGGCAGCTATAAGAACTTCCCCTATGTTTTATAATTGGTCCCAAGTTCGAATAAAGAAGGAGGATTGTGTTAGGCCTCCACAGTTAGCGTAAAATCTTGTCGAATCGCATGAACATGAATCAACGAATGACGTCGTATGACCCATGTAGCCGATCCCATCTAGTGGGATAAGGCTTTGTTGTTGTTGTAATGTGTGAAGCCATATTTGCTAATAACTGATATGCTTTAATATATCAAACTATAATAACATGTTTAACAAATTCAATAAATAAAATAATAAGAGAACGACTAACCATTGTATTATTTTGGTCTAAAATATATAAAATGATTTAGAAGCTCATAGTTCACGGATTCAGTTTTTAATATTAAATGTGAGACAGTAAAAAATTGAGAAGAAAATTTAATAAATTATTCAACATTTTTTTTCATTCAATATTGAATTATATTACTTTTCCGATCGGTGTTCAAAATATGGCCTTCAAGAGAGAGAAAAACACATAAAATATGATTAGTAGGCAGCAATTTTACATTATAACATCTATAGCTTAGTGGTTATTATAACCCTAACATCTACAGCAAGTCCACACAAAGTGCCGTGATAAACATATGGGAATTACATATTACGTAACTAAACTATTAACTCATCCTCCTGAGGCAGTGGCAAAAGTCTATTCTAATTATTGATACGGTCAGAATAATCCCAAACAGAAGATTGAAGATAATAGTTCTACCCAAGATCCTAACAAAAGATAATTTGAGTTTATGTAACGCCCCGAGACCCACGTGACTTTCACGTGTTCAGAGTCGTCCCAGAGGCGCTACTCAATTTTCTATAAAACATTTTTGCGGAATATAAACAATAAATGCGGAAGACTTTTTCAATAATAACAACTAATAATCCATTATATTCAAAATAATTAAATATTAATAAGTTCACAATTCTAATAAATGCGAAAATAATAAAAACTAGACAACTCAATCTAAAACATGTGCAACATCTGTCTATCACTGAGCATAGCCACTTGCATGATCATCCTCTATCGAAGTACTCTCACCTGCACGGATCCAGGTACAGGGAAATATCCATGAGAATAAAAAAATACTCAGTACGTAGGGTCTAAAAGACAATCAATATGCTCAATCGAAAATAAGATAAAATCAATAATGAGTCGATTGAGCAGTCAATACAATAATCAATTAACAATTTATCAATATGAACAATATATCAGGCTATGGTCAACAGACCAATGTAAATCAATAACAATTGTTCCAATTAATAATTATCAATTGCCTGATTAATAAATCAATATTCAATTAACAATTTCCAATTCAATAATCAATGGTCATTGGCCAATAATGATTCAATTCAATAGGGCAATAGTAATTGCCAACTCCATGCCAATATATCCAAATGACCATGATTTAATTCTATTTACTTCAATTCCAATTTCAATTCAATTCAATTCGATTCGATTTTCAATGTTCGGAGTTATCCAATTCAATGAGGAGCGCTCAGTCAATTAAGGGACATCATGCCACTTTCATGCAGACCAGTGGGGGATCAGGGCCACGGCAAGCCCAATACGATTCAATGGGTTCGTGTATGGTGGGGGACGAGTGGCCATACACAGGACAGCCATAGTTTTTACACTATCTGCCCCATTCAATTCAATTGGTCCCGGCTTAGTGGCAATCAGTGAACATGGGCCCAGTAGCTTTCGGCTTTTATCTTGTTTACCTAAAATGTCTATCTTTAAATAAATTATCAATTTGATCAGATAAATTCTGAACTCAAAACTAAGTAGGTCAACAATATAATCAAAATCAAAGTTCGTCATAATATAAACAGATCAATCATCAACAATATAATTAATACATCAAATAATTAATAACAACAATAATAATCAGTAATTAAAATTTACTCAAAAATAAATAACAACTCTCGGTGTGCTCCATGTTTATTACGGCCGTAACATCATTTTTTCTCTCTCCATCTTCTCTGATTTTTACGGCCTTAAATTCTCTCTCCAAATTTTTACCCCCTATTTCATTACTGCCATAAACTTTTACCCCCTTTCCGTTACGGCCATCAACTTTTTACCCCCTTTCTGTTACGGCCATCCCGTTACGGCCTATCCCGTTACGGCCGTAAAACTCTACTCTTCGACCGTAACAATCTATCTCTCCTTTCTCTCTCTTCTTTTCTCTCTCTCCCAACTTCTCGGTCGTAAAACTTCGCCTCCATTTTTTTCTTTTAATTCCTTTACGGCCAATCCATCTCCCCTTTCTCTCTCCAAATTCTCAGATTTTTTTTACGACAGTAAAAATCATTTGTTACGGTCGACATCTATTACGGCCGACATCTATTACGGCCGACATCTTCCCTCTCTCTCTATCTTTTCTATTTTATTACGACCGAAAACCTAACTCTTTGGCCGTAACATTATTTTTTTTTCTTTTACGGGCGTAAACGCTCATTCTCTATTTACCCGTAAAACTCTTCCCTCGTTTCGACCGAGAACATCACGTGTCGACAAATAATTACGACTAGAAAATTACGGCCGTAACAAAACTAATTTAAAACTAAATTGCGTCATAAAACATCATGACACAATAACAACCAAACAGAATCCCCCTACGTACCTGCGAGCCTTGTCCTCTGAGGTCGCCGAAGACGAAGCCGAAAATCACGCAGACGGAGTCGTTCGTACCCCCCTACTCTTATTTATAGTGTTTATAGATTTTTAATTATTCTCTAACCATATTATCTAATCTCAATCAAATTAAATCCTCTAATTTATCCTTTTAACCACTCCCTATTCTATTCTAATATTTAATTAGATAAATTACGAAATTAATTGAATAATCCTATCCCTAATCAACTTCTCTCAATTATTTTTATTTTCGGAATTATTAAATATAGCAATAACAATATTTCTTCAAAATAAAATAAAATAATAAAATATCTATTTGTTAAACCTGAAAAATCTGGGTCATTACATCATAACCTCCTTAAAAATAAATTCGTCCTCGAATTTGAATAAACGAAGTTATATTATCTCACCTAAATAATTCTGGAAAATCTCTTCTCATTTCTTCTTTCAGTTCCCAGGTGGCATCTTCATCTCTATGATGTGTCCAAGCCACCCTCACCATGGGTACTATTTTATTCTTCATATGCTTAGTTTGGTACTCCAAGACTTCTATAGGCTGCTCAGCATATGTCATATCTACATTCAAATTTGGTTCCTCCATATTCACCACGTTAGCATCATCATGTTGGTATTTGCGCAACATGGACACGTGAAAGACATTATGCACGTGTCTATATGATGGAGGCAACGCCAACCTACAAGCTGCATCTCCGATCAATGCAAGTACTTCGAAGGGGCCAACATATCTTGGACTCAACTTACCCTTCTTGTTGAATCTCATTACCCCTTTCATTGGAGAAACTTTTAACATAACTCGATCTCCCACTTTAAAAATTTGTTCTCTTCTCTTCTTGTCAGCATATGTTTTCTGTCTTGTAAATGTTGTTTTCAATCTCTCTCTAATAAGGCGAACTTTTTCAGCATCTTCCTTGATTTGCTTCATTAACTCTTCTGATAAGAATTGCCGTCCTCCCACCTCACTCCAACAGATGGGGGAGCGACAAGGCCTTCCATACATTGCTGCAAATGGTGTCATGCCTATGCTGGAGTGGTAACTGTTATTGTATGCGAACTCGATCAGTGGGAGGTGCGTGTCCCAACTGCCACTCCAGTCCAACGCACATGCACGGAGCATGTCTTCTAATGTCTGAATCGTTCGTTCAGATTGCCCGTCTGTCTGAGGGTGGAACGCAGTACTGAAATTTAATTTTGTTCCAAAAGCACTTTGGATGCTCCGCCAAAATTTGGCTGTAAATCGTGGATCTCTATCCGACACAATGGAAACTGGCACTCCATGTAGTCGGATAACCTCCTTAATATAAATGTCCATCAGACTTTCGACAGACTGTTTCCATTTGATGGGGATGAAATGGGCTGCCTTGCTAAACCGGTCCACCACCACCCATATTGCATTATGGCCTTGTTGAGTTCTTGGAAGCCCAGTGACGAAATCCATAGTCACCTTTTTCCATTTCCATTGTGGGATTCCAAGTTCTTGTAGTACACCGTAAGGTCTCTGATGTTCCACTTTCATTTGTTGGCATACTAGACATCTTGCAACGTACTCAGCCACATCCTTCTTCATATTATTCCACCAGAAGGTCCGTTGCAAGTCTTTGAACATCTTCGTGCTTCCAGGATGAATGGCGAACTCCGACTTGTGGCACTCATCCAACACTTGTCTTCTCAATGCTTCATACTCAGGGACCCACAATCGTCCCCTATATCTGATCACTCCATCTGTGACCGTAAAATTTGTAGGAATATTTTCGCACAACTTGAGTAGGTGGTTGTACTCGTTATCGTTTGGTTGTGCTTTGCCTATCTTCAATAGTAGCTCGGGTTGCATGCCGAGGTGTGTCATAATTCGTATACCGTCGCTGCTGGTCACTGGACTGACCTGGATAATGCAGTCAATCATGTTCCAACGACTCACTCTCAGGCATGCGAGTGATCCTCCCCATTTTCTGCTAAGTGCGTCAGCAACTGAGTTTGCCTTCCCTGGATGATAGCTGATAGCGAACTCATAATCCTTTAGAAACTCAATCCACCTCCTCTGACGCATATTCAAGTCTTTTTGAGAGAAAATGTATTTCAAGCTCTTGTGGTCTGTGAAGATTTCGAACTCTTCGCCATATAAATAGTGTCACCAAATTTTGAGGGCGAAGACCACGGTTGCTAATTCGAGATCATGCGTCGGATAATTCTTCTCATGCTTCTTTAATTGTCTTGATGCATATGCAATTACCTTCCCGTGTTGCATCAAGACGCATCCCAAACCAGTGCCGCATGCGTCGCTATATATGACATAACCTCCTTGGCCTGAAGGTATGGTCAGAATGGGCGCCGTTGTCAGTCTCTTCTTTAACTCTTGAAAACTATCTTCACACCTCTGTGACCATTCATACTTGATGCCTTTTTTAGTGAGATTTGTTAGTGGCGATGCAATTTTGGAAAAGTCCTGAATGAATCTCCTGTAATATCCAGCAAGTCCAAGAAAGCTTCTAATCTCTGACGCATTTTTCGGTTGTGCCCAGTTGGCAACTGCTTCCACCTTTGCAGGATCTACCGATATTCCATTTTCACTGATAATATGCCCGAGGAACATAATCTCTTTCAACCAAAACTCACATTTTGATAATTTGGCGTACAATTTGTGCTCCCGTAAGGTTTGTAGCACAACTCTTAGATGTTCCTCGTGTTCTTCTGGGCTCGACGAATATATAAGAATGTCGTCGATGAAGACGATTACGAACTTGTCCAAGTACGGCCTGAATATTCTATTCATCAAGTCCATGAAGGCTGCGGGGGCATTGGTCAGCCCAAATGGCATCACTAAGAACTCATAATGCCCGTATCTTGTTCTGAAAGCGGTCTTCGGCACATCATCATCAGTGATTCGTAGTTGATGATAGTCACTTCTCAGATCAATCTTCGAGAATACCTTTGCCGAAGACAATTGGTCGAACAGGTCGTCGATTCTTGGTAGTGGATACTTGTTCTTGATTGTGACCTTGTTCAACATCCGATAGTCTATGCACAGCCTCATCGACCCGTCCTTCTTCTTTACAAATAATACCGGAGCGCCCCATGGAGAAACGCTCGGTCGAATGAATCCCTTATCCAGCAATTCCTGTATTTGGGTCTTCAATTCTAGCATTTCCGCTGGAGCCATTCGATAAGGAGCCTTTGATATATGTGTCGTGCCTGGCACCAAGTCAATGCGGAATTCAATCTTCCGTCGTGGTGGCAATCCTGAAACGTCATCTGGAAAGACGTCTGGAAACTCCTTCACCACAGTAATGCTATCTCGATCTACTTCAACTCTGTCTGTCTTGATCACACTTGCCAGGAAACCCCGACATCCTTTCTTCAGCATCTTTTGTGCCTTTAAAGTTGGCACTAGGATCTTGCCCCTCTCTAGTGGTGTACCTCTGACAACAGTCTGAGGTCCTTCTGGCATTTCGATTAGTATCTTCTTTGCTCGACAATGTAGGTAGGCGTCATGGTAGGACAACCAGTCCATACCCAACACCGCATCGTAGTCCCTAATCGGGATAATGATAAGGTCTGCGGAGAAGTTCTTGCCTTCCACTTCGACCGGCACCATGGGGATGTACTTCTGGGTAACGATGGATCCCAGAGGTGTGCCAATGTCAAGTGGAAAACTAGTCGCTTGTGGCTTTATGCTCAATAACGGAGCGAATTGCTCTGAAATGAACGAATGTGTAGCACCTGAATCAAAGAGAATATTAGCATGAACACCATCAATTTTTAGCGTACCTTGGATGGTGTCATTCGCCCTTTGCTCGTCTGTAGGCTTCATGTTGTATACTCGACCTTGCACCATTCTAGGTGGTCCGTCGTTACGTTGCGGCGGAGGTCCAACACGCCTTGGCTCTTTGGAGTCTCTAGCGAAATGGCCCATCTTACCACAGTTCAGGCACGCTCCAGTTCTCCGGTAGCACTCACCGGGATGCATTCTGTTGCAGTAGTTGCACGGTGCTCTAGGCGGTTGAGGCTCATTCCTTGCTGGATATGGTCTTCCCCGATTGCGATCATCTCTGCGTCGGGGATCTCGCCTAGCCTGTCTTCTACCTTTGTTTCCATATCTGTTCTGATACTGATTGGCCGGTGCTTGGCTTTGTTGCTTGTCGACTGTCTTATCACCATCTTCTAGATAAATGGCAAATTCTTCAGCAAATTGGAGGGTCTGGCAGTTACCCCCCTTTACCCTTTCTCTGAGGTTGGGTTTCAAGCCATCCACCCAACGCTTCACTCGATCAAGTTCCGACTGCTGTAAGGTGGAGTACTTCTCTAGGCTTAGAAACTTGGAAAGGTACTGCTTTATAGTCATAGTACCATGTTGGAGTGTCATGTACTCCTTCTGCTTCCTGCCCCTTTCATAGGCTGGTATGTAGCGATTCTCGAACGCCTTCTTGAATTCTCTCCAAGTGATGTTGTCCTGGCCGGAGAACGTAGTGAGCTTGGTGGCCTTCCACCAATCTCTGGCATCTGCCGTCAGTTTTCTGGTGGCGTAAATTATCTTGCGATCCTTGCCGCAATCCATCTCAAGGAATATCTGTTCTATCTCCTCAATCCATTCCTCTGCATTCTCAAAGTCACCCTTCCCGCTGAACCGAGGGGGCTGCAATTTGAGGAACCGCTCAATGGTGTCTTTACGATCATGATGTGGTGGCACATTGGGACTCGAGTACTCAGTGTGCACAGAGTGGAACTCCGATTGTAGTAGTCCCTGTCTGAGTTGTTCCTCTCGGTACCCATTAGCCTGGGCCTCATCCACTTGAAAGCCATGTACTTGTTGTCTACTCATTTCTTGGTTCAGGACACGATGATTATTAGGTTGAGAACCTTGGGCCTCCTGACCGGCCCGCTGTAACCCACTTCTGGGAGCTCGTGGTATCTGATTCGGAAATACCATCTTAGGAGGAGTCTGTTCTCACACAACAATAACAATAAAATTCATAAGTGTGAGCTCAATAATACGTAGCACAATTCAATACTTACTTAACCCTACTGGATGGCTGCAGTGGTTGCTCGTGACAGTTGCACATGGACTCAATTCTATCTATTAGAGACAGCTAAGAAGTGCCTCTCCTTAGGCTCTGATACCTTCTGTAACGCCCCGAGACCCACGTGACTTTCACGTGCTCAGAGTCGTCCCAGAGGCGCTACTCAATTTTCTATAAAACATTTTTGCGGAATATAAACAATAAATGCGGAAGACTTTTTCAATAATAACAACTAATAATCCATTATATTCAAAATAATTAAAATATTAATAAGTTCACAATTCTAATAAATGCGAAAATAATAAAAATTAGACAACTCAATCTAGAACATGTGCAACATCTGTCTATAACTGAGCATAGCCACCTGCAGGATCATCCTCTATCAAAGTACTCTCACCTGCACGGATCCAGGTACAGGGAAATATCCATGAATATAAAAAAATACTCAGTACGTAGGGTCTAAAAGACAATCAATATGCTCAATCGAAAATAAGATAAAATCAATAATGAGTCGATTGAGCAGTCAATACAATAATCAATTAACAATTTATCAATATGAACAATATATCAGGCTATGGTCAACAGACCAATGTAAATCAATAACAATTGTTCCAATTAATAATTATCAATTGCCTGATTAATAAATCAATATTCAATTAACAATTTCCAATTCAATAATCAATGGTCATTGGCCAATAACGATTCAATTCAATAGGGCAATAGTAATTGCCAACTCCATGCCAATATATCCAAATGACCATGATTTAATTCTATTTACTTCAATTCCAATTTCAATTCAATTCAATTCGATTCGATTTTCAATGTTCGGAGTTATCCAATTCAATGAGGAGCGCTCAGTCAATTAAGGGACACCATGCCACTTTCATGCAGGCCAGTGGGGGATCAGTGCCACGACAAGCCCAATACGATTCAATGGGTTCGTGTATGGTGGGGGACGAGTGGCCATACACAGGACAGTCATAGTTTTTACACTATCTGCCCCATTCAATTCAATTCAATTCAATTGGTCTCGGCTTAGTGACAATCAGTGAACATGGCCCCAGTAGCTTTCGGCTTTTATCTTGTTTACCTAAAATGTCTATCTTTAAATAAATTATCAATTTGATCAGATAAATTCTGAACTCAAAACTAAGTAGGTCAACAATATAATCAAAATCAAAGTTCGTCATAATATAAACAGATCAATCATCAACAATATAATCAATACATCAAATAATTAATAACAACAATAATAATCAGTAATTAAAATTTACTCAAAAATAAATAACAACTCTCGGTGTGCTCCTTGTTCATTACGGTCGTAACATCATTTTTTTTCTCTCTCCATCTTCTCTGATTTTTACAGCCGTAAATTCTCTCTCCAAATTTTTACCCCCTATTTCATTACTGCCATAAACTTTTACCCCTTTCCGTTACGGCCATCAACTTTTACCCCATTTCTGTTACGGCCATCAACTTTTTACCCCCTTTCTGTTACGGCCTATCCCGTTACGGCCGTAAAACTCTACTCTTCGGCCGTAACAATCTATCTCTCCTTTCTCTCTCTTCTTTTTTCTCTCTCCCAACTTCTCGGTCGTAAAACCTCATCTCCATTTTTTTTCTTTTAATTCCTTTACGGCCAATCCATCTCCCCTTTCTCTCTCCAAATTCTCAGATTTTTTTTACGACCGTAAAAATCATCTGTTACGGTCGACATCTATTACGGCCGACATCTATTACGGCCGACATCTTCCCTCTCTCTCTATCTTTTCTATTTTATTACGGCCGAAAACCTAACTCTTCGGCCGTAACATTATTTTTTTTTCTTTTACGGGCGTAAATGCTCATTCTCTATTTACCCGTAAAACTCTTCCCTCGTTTCGGCCGAGAACATCACGTGTCGACAAATAATTACGACCAGAAAATTACGGCCGTAACAAAACTAATTTAAAATTAAATTGCGTCGTAAAACATCATGACACAATAACAACCAAACAGAATCTTCCTACGTACCTGCGAGCCTTGTCCTCTGAGGTCGCCGAAGACGAAGCCGAAAATCACGCAGACGGAGTCGTTCGTACCCCCCTACTCTTATTTATAGTGTTTATAGATTTTTAATTATTCTCTAACCATATTATCTAATCTCAATCAAATTAAATCCTCTAATTTATCCTTTTAACCACTCTCTATTTTATTCTAATATTTAATTAGATAAATTGCGAAATTAATTGGATAATCCTATCCCTAATCAACTTCTCTCAATTATTTTTATTTTTATTTTCGGAATTATTAAATATAGCAATAACAATATTTCTTCAAAATAAAATAAAATAATAAAATATCTATTTGTTAAACCTGAAAAATCTGGGTCATTACAGTTTAATTGTCGTGTTTGATTAATATGGATCACATTACAATTTGTTTTTTCAAAGCGAGTATTGATATTTTTCTAAATTCGATCTTGAAATAGGCATCACTCCGTTTACTCCCTTTCCACTCACATTGTTGATTATTATGTCAAATAAGACTTAGGCTTTGTTTGATATTATTAGTGTTTTGAGAAGTGGATAAAAATTTAATAGCGGATAACGATTTAACTAACGGATAATGGATGATAATTAATGATTCTAGATTTATTTAAAATATTAATAAATAAGTGTTTGATAAATTTAATGATAAAATAAAATTAACTGATCAATATAAAATGATATAATTAGATATATAATAAATTATCAATTCAAGTACTACGCAAATTTTCTTATAATATAATAAATAAAAATATGAAACATGATGAAAAAATATAATGAATATCCGAAAAAAAGGAAATGTGTTCCAAACTCTATCAAGCAATTAACTTTTTCTTTTTTTCAATTAAAATGTTAACTTTTGAACAATCAATAAGCTGGGAAACAAGGTTAACAGGGTAAGTCTATACAAAGAGATACATAAATTTGATTGTGGAAATGTGAAAGACCGAAATGAACTGAATCCCCCCGATTCTATGTGTTTAATAGTCAAGTGATTAAATTGAAGAGTAACATCAACTCAAGTCATAGCTTTTAGGCTAACATGATTGGTTCAATCAATTAACGAACCAAATCATAAAATCAAAACTGTAAAAAATGATAAAATTATCATTAGCTAGTTATTTAAATTCATCTTTGGCTCCAATTAATCATTTCACCATTTCTACCCAAAAAGAAAATGTGCATGTTTGTGTCATAACATCACAAAGTGCATATCATTGCCGCCTGATTTGTCTTCACAATTCACATTTTTCTTCAGAAAAAAATGAGTATATTATAGCTTTATATAAAAGGATAAATCTTTTAGTCGCAAGCTAGACCTACTTTACGACTAAAATATTGATCTTGTCTCAATATCAAATCTCCCTTAAATAGTGAATTAATTTAAAACATTTCACGACATTGTTTTTTTTTTTAGTGTTTCTTATCGTCATTCTTTCTTGTTTTTTTTTCGGTGGGATTCATTCTTTCTTGTTGATATAACATTTCATCTATTACTTTTATGCCTCAGCCCTCAGGAAACAGCATCATTTGGATAATGAATAAGTCAACAAGAAAGTGATGAAAATTTAAATGTGAAAAATATAAGAATATGCTGTGTTTGGTACGAAACTTTGAGTTTTCGTTAGCTCTCGATAAGTAATCGATAGAAAAATTTAGGTTTGGTGTTTGGATGAAAAATGTAATGATAAAAATTTAAAAAGTTGATTTGATAGATAAATTTTAGTAGGTGTTTGTATAAAAAAATAAAAACTAAAAATATATTTTTTATTTTATGAAGTGTAAAATTATAGTGAATTAAAATATTATATCTTTATTTAGTTAAAATAATAATTTAATAAAATATTTATATAATTATTGTAATTTATAATTTACAAAAAATATTTATATTATAATTTATGAAAAATAATAATATCATAATTTATTATTTTCATATATTATTAATATTATAATTTATGAAATGATAACTTATAAGAATTTATTTTATAAGCAAAATGATAACTTATTAATACATAAAATATTATAATTGATTATTATTTAAGATAATATAAAAATAATTTACTTAGTAATATTAATATTAAATAGTAATTAATAATATTTTACTAATTAAAATATAATAAAGAATAGAGAGAAAAAAGATGCCAAAGAAAGGAAAAAAAAAATAGAAGTTCTCGCTGAACAAGAAGAAAAATCTTGATCATTCAGGCAAAAGTTTTTAGAACTTGGACAAATTTTGACTCAAATTTTGAGAGCCAAACCGAGTACACGAGGAAGCTGAACTATGAGAAGCAACTCCCATGTAATCTACATCCTCTTCACAGGGAAAGCAAAACAGAAATTAAAATGCAAATGCAAAATAAGAAAAAAAGAAAGAAAATATTTCTGGGGTAGAAAGAAAAGAAATATTTTCCTACGTGGCATAACCCTCCAGCTTATTTGATTCGCTTCCCCTGTTCCGTTCACCCGTCTTCCTCCACTCTCGTCTTCTTATTTGATTCACTTCCCCTGTTTCTTTCCCTCTCTATATAAATTTTATATCCTCCGTATCTCTTCCTCCACCACCGTTGCATTTCTTGCAAAATTTTCAGCACTTCGAGCATCAGTAATGCACTACCACTAATATTCTGATTCTTAGCTCTCCTACAGCATCAGACGAAAACATAAAGATGCCCGTCCTCTGAAAGAGTGAAGGCCCTTGGCCACGGAGTTATCGTTCTTGTTTTCTATTGTCTCTGAACTCGTCGTGTGAATCTACTGCAAGATCTTTTGACCATTAACTGTGTGCTTGCTTTAGAGCTTTTCGCTGACAGAAGATGGATAATCAGGTAGAATCAAATGTGTATATTTTCTGAACTTCTGGTGCCTACCTGTGTTTTTTGTTTGAATCTTCCGACTCTGGAACTAATTATCTGTTGTTAGTTTGCTGCTGCACTGATGGACTTTAAGTTGGAATGCATGTTTGTAACATTGAGTTAGAAAAATCCTGCTAACAAAAGAAGAATTTGACTGATATATTTTATGGATAAAATTGATCGAAGCTATACGTGTAGCCATATTAAAATGTTCGTACGAAGTTCATCAATCTGTCTATACTTCATTTGATGTCATTAGAAGAAACTAACCCATGAGCCAGATAAGCAAGTTAATGACGATGGGATGTCATCATCTCACAGCGGTCACAGCAGCGTTAAGTTGAGAGATGTTGGCTCATCCGGCGATGGCAAAGCTTTTAAGGTAGTTTAATTTACTCTGACAGATTATGAACTAAATCGCTAAGGCGTAGCATATCATAGTACCTGTTCTTCTCACGAGCTACTGCGAATTAACCTCCTTGCATACGGAAATAGATAAGAAAGCCTTACACCATCACTAAGCAGCGGGAGAAGTGGACCGACGAAGAGCACAATAAGTTTATTGAGGCTTTGCAGTTCTACGGCCGGGACTGGCGCCGCATAGAAGGTGATCATCTAATTAGCAGGGTTTTTTTATCTTCTTGTTCTTTGGCCTCTTCCTTATTTAGCGTCGTTCCGTGTTTTCTGAGTAAAAGTCTCATAGAATTGCTCCGTTTCGATTAACTGCAGAATATGTAGGAACTAAGACTGCGGTTCAGATAAGAAGCCACGCCCAAAAGTTTTTTTCTAAGGTTCTGTGCTGTTCGTCGTCTTTTCCACCCTCTAACTGTGTAGACCCAAATATTTGCATGAATTGATTTTTAGTTTTACGTGCATGAATTGGAGATGGAGATAGAGCATCGCATCTGGTATTGCTGGGGAATATAACTGAAGCTGATATAGAATTACCATCTGCGGAAGCATTTTTCTCATGTCTGTGCAGGTTGCTCAGGGGTCTGCCAGCAATGGCAGCTCAGGAACGTCGAAGACAATCGAAATCCCTCCGCCTCGGCCCAAGAGGAAGCCGGCTCATCCGTATCCCCGCAAACTGGGCAGTGCAAGCAGCCAGACATCACGTGTTAATAATGCCTTGAATCTGAATCAAATTGGTCTCTCTACATAATCAGACGTTTCAGCAGAATTTTTCTACGGAGGTCTCGCTGCCTGGTCAGTGAGCCTGTGGGAGGAAGGGGGCCGAGCCCCCTGAGCGAAAATTTTTTAGGGGTATTCTGTATGTGATTCGGATTTGATTTATTTTCTTATCACGAGATAGGTGTCCTATTTTCAGAAAATTTATTTAGAGTCCTAGTCCGTATGTAATTCCTATAATCTGTTAAAGGGAGTGCCTATATAAACTTCTTAGGGGTCTAGACCGAGATCCATCCTTGTAATCATTGTTATTTCATAACAAAGAGCCGTCGCCGTTTTTCCTCTTCGCGTTCTTCTGTATTTCGTGCGATCCCTCTCTCCCTCTTTTCGTAATAAACTGGTATCAGAGCCTTAGGGTTTGTCAACGATTCTCGATCAGCAGGGAGATGGCGTCGCACAACGTGAGCGTGAAGAAGTTCAATGGAAGAAATAGTTTCGAGTTGTGGCAGATCAAGATGCAGACGCTTTTGAAGCAACAAGGAGTCTGTGCGCCGCTCTCAAACGTGTCGAAGAACAAGTCAAAGGAAGAAGATTCGAAGGACAAAGAAAAGGAGATCGACCTCGCAACTTTGGCGGCACAGGAGGAGAAGACGCACTCGATGATTCTGTTGTGTTTGACGGATGAGGTGATAATCGAGGTCGCAGATGAAGAAAAGATGATCGGTCTGTGGTTGAGACTCGAGAGTCTATATATGACGAAATCTCTCACCAACAAGTTGTTGTTGAAGCAACGTTTGTTCTCTCTCCGCATGCAGGAAGGTATCTCTCTGAAGGAACATCTTGATCAGTTAAATTCTTTGTTGATGGAACTCAGAAATATCGATGTTAAGATCGAGGATGAAGATGCTGTCCTAATTCTGTTAGTTTCGCTTCCTCCATCATATGAGAAATTCGTTCAGTCTATGATTATCGGAAAGAAAACTATAAGTCTGGAAGAAGTAAGATCGAGTCTCCATACTCGTGAACTTCGACATAGGGCATTTGGAAATTCTGCAGAGACTCAGGTCGCAGGTTTGATATCGACCGCAGAGAAGGGACATTCCTCGAATTCGAAGAAATCCAAATCCAAGAAGAAAAAAATCACTGCGAAGGACATATGTAATTACTGCAAGAAACTAGGTCATTGGAAGAAAGACTGTCCGAAGAAGAAGAAAGCCCCCGTCGTTGCGATGGCACATGAAATAGGGAATTCCGAAGATGATTTGGTTCTGACTGCTTCTGATCAAGGATGTCTGGAGGATAGTTGGGTTCTAGATTCGGGGTGTTCTTATCACATGACTCCGAATAAAGATTGGTTCTCATCTTATCAGAAGACTGACGGTGAAAATGTCATCATGGGCAATAACGCGTCATGTCAGATAGCTGGGATCGTTTCTATGCAGATCAAAACTCATGACAATCTTGTGAGGACGCTGACAGATATCCGCCATGTTCCGCAACTGAAGAAGAATTTGATATCACTTGGAGTCCTCGACTCTAAAGGGTGTCAGATCAATGCTGCTGGAGGCATCCTCACGGTCATGAAGGGTGATGCTACGGTTCTGAAGGGAGTCAGACAAAAGTCTTTCTATGTATTACAAGGCAAGACAGTCTCTGGCGCTGCTGCAGTGGCTAGTTGATCCGAATCAGATAGGTCCAGGCTGTGGCACATGCAGCTTGGGCATATGAGTCAGAATGGGATGAATATCCTCAGCAAACGAGATCTTCTTGGAGAGAAGAAGATATCTGAAATCAACTTCTGCAAGCACTGCATATTCGGCAAACAGCGAAGGTCTCAGTTTGGCAAGGCAGTGCACATGACAAAGGCGACACTTGACTACATCCACGCCGATTGTTGGGGTCCCTCTCGTGTTCCATCATTAGGAGGTGCGAAGTACTTCCTATCTGTGATTGATGACTACTCGAGGATGACTTGGGCATTCATGATGAAACACAAGAGTGAGTCCTTCAAGGCCTTCAAGCAGTGGAAGGTTCTGGTGGAAAATCAGACGTCGAATAAAGTGAAGCGTCTTCGCACTGACAATGATTTGGAATTCTGTTCTGCTGAATTCGACCAGTTCTGCAAAGATGAAGGCATTGTCAGGCATCGCACAGTCAGAGATACTCCACAGCAGAATGTAGTTGCAGAACGAATGAACATGACACTTCTGGAGAGGGCAATGTGCATGCTCTCTAACGCTGGTCTGAATAGGACATTCTGGGCTGAAGCTATTAACACAGCTTGCTACTTGGTGAATCGAAGTCCGGCGACTGCGATTGATCTCAAGACTCCAACTGAGGTATGGTCAAAAAATCCTGCTAATTATACTTGTCTGAAAGTTTTTTATTGTCTAGCATACTATCACATCAGTGAAGGGAAGTTGGAGCCAAGAGCCAAAGAAGGGGTGTTCATGGAATATGGTGCAGGAGTGAAGGGCTATAGAATTTAATTTCCTTCAGAACATAAAGTCATCTACAGCAGAAGCGTGACCTTTGATGAAGCATCAATGCTTCAGTTGAAGGTGGAGGCTGAAGAGAGTGTCAGTAAACAGGTAGATGTTGAAATTACTCCAAGGATGATGCTGAAGGATCACATCAAGAAGCAGAACCAGAAGGTGAAGAATCTGATGAGCAACCTGAAGAGGAGTCAATTGCTGCTAGACATCCTCGCAGAGAAGTGGGTCCTCCTAAGCGATATGGTTTCGAGGACATGGTTGCTTATGCACTGCAGGTAACTGAAGAGATGGAGTCCCTGGAGCCGTCCTCTTATAGGGATGCCATCACATGTGCCAAATCTGGACAGTGGATCGTTGCTATGGGTAAGGAGATGGAATCTCTTCACAAGAATCAGACGTGGGAGCTGGTCAAGTTGCCTAAAGGCAGGAAGGTTGTTGGTTGTAAATGAATCTTCAAGAAGAAAGCAGGAATTCCAGGAGTTGAAGTCACGAGATACAAAGTACGGCTACTTGCTAAAGGTTACAGTCAGAAAGAAGGTGTGAACTACAATGATGTATTCTCACCTATTGTCAGACATACTTCTATCAGGATGCTACTTACTCTTGTAGCACATCAGAATCTAGAGCTCGAGCAACTAGACGTGAAGACTGCTTTCCTCCATGGAGAACTTGAAGAAGACATTCTTATGAGCTAACCAGAGGGATTCTCCATTTCAGGAAAGGAGAATCAAGTTTGCAATCTGAAAAAATCTCTGTATGGCTTGAAGCAGTCTCCCAGACAATAGTACTAGATGTTCGACAGCTTCATGATCAGTAAGAGATTCAATCGAAGTCCCTATGATTGCTGTGTATATCATAAGAAGGTGAATGACGGCTCCACCATCTATCTTCTCTTGTATGTTGATGATATGCTTATTGCTGCAAGAGACATGACAGACATTCAGAATCTGAAGAAGCTCCTCAGTGCAGAATTCGACATGAAGGATCTTGGTGCAGCACAGAAGATTCTGGGGATGGAAATTCTAAGGGATCGTGCACAGGGTAAACTCTTCTTATCTCAGAAAAATTATATTGAGAAGATTTTATCCAGGTTTGGAATGTCTGGAGCGAAGCCTTTGAATACTCCATCAGTTGTAAATGTTCATCTTTCTGTTGCCTTCGCACCAAAGTCAGAAGCAGAAAATGAGTACATGTCTCGAGTTTCATATGCTAGTGCAGTTGAAAGTCTGATGTATGCTATGATTTGCACAAGATCAGACATTGCTCATGCAGTCAGTGTTGTCAGCAGGTTCATGAGCGATCCAGGAAAGGAGTACTGACAAGTAGTGAAGCGAATTTTTCGGTATCTAAGAGGAACATCTGATATTGGTCTCATTTACAGAAGTGATAAAGAGTGTTTGGTTGCAGGGTACTCAGATTCAGATTATGCTGGAGATATTGATGAAAGACGATCTATGACAGACTATGTCTTTACTTTGGACAATTCAGTTATTAGTTGGAAGGTCACACTTCAGCCATCAGTTACATTGTCCACCGTAGATGCTGAATACATGACACTGACAGAAGCTGCCAAGGAAGGCATCTGGTTAAAAGGCTTAGTTGGAGATCTCAGATTACATCAGGAGCAGGCTATAGTGCACTGTGACAGTCTGAGTGCAATATGTTTAGCCAATGATCAAGTACATCATGAAAAGAACCAAACACATTGATGTCAGATATCACTTCATCCGCACTGAGAAGAGGATCAAGGTGAAGAAGATTGACACTGAAGACAATTCAGCTGATATGTTCACCAAATCTGTTCCTCATGACAAGTTCCAGCACTGCTTAAACTTGTTTAACATCAATACTTGATAATAGTCCCGAGGTGGGGCTGGAGGCGGCGTGGCATGGTTTTGTGTCCTCTGAAGACGATTCAAGTCAAAGTGGAGATTTATTAATAATGCCTTGAATCTGAACCCAGTTGGTCTCCCTACATAGTCAGGCGCTTCAGCAGAATTTCCCTACGGGGGTCTCGCTGCCCGGTCAGCGAGCCTGTGGGGGGTCAAGGGGGCGGAGTCCCCTGAGCGAAAATTTTTTAGGAGTATTCTGTATGTGATTCGGATTTAATTTATTTCCTTATTACGAGATAGGTGTCCTATTTTCAGGAAATTTATTTAGAGTCACAGTCCGTATGTAATTCCTATTATCTGTTAAAGGAAGTGCTTATATAAACTCCCTAGGAGTCTAGACAGAGACTCATCCTTGTAATCATCATTATTTCATAACAAAGAGCCACCGCCATTTTTTCTCTTCGTGTTTTTTTGTATTTCGTACGATTCCTCTCTCCCATTTTTGTAACATCCCGAGCCCTGCCGTAACTGGGAATGCGCTCACTGCAGACCCGTTCAGTCCCTGAGCAGGATGATCGCTCGCCAACTTCAGTTCTATGTCCCTCGGGCTCGGATAAGTCTGCCGGCAGGTCAAGCAACCAAGGCAATGGCACCGGAGGAGGAACGAAGACTCCACCAATTGCTGATATGACCAAGGGGGACAAACATATGGTATGTAATGAATGGGATCCTCGTCCTCTCAAAATGATACCCAAAGCAGATGCTCATTAATCAATTGGATCATGCAATTCATGGATCAGGATCTGGATGATCTACCAGGATGGAAGGTGAGTTCTGAAGAGGCTTCATTGGCAGAGGTAGCAGCGATAAAGCTGTTCGGAAAGGTGGTTCCATTGGCTGGTCACTTTGCAAAGACTTGTCCTTCTGAGGCTTCAAGCATGGCACCTGAACTCAAGCCACCATGTCCCATCTATTCGGACGCCCAAAGTGTAAGCCACAGCCACAAATCAAAGTTGTACTGAGCATGCAAGCTTATCAATTATAGTATTTGTTTCATTGGTTTCTGGTGCAAAGCCATGCAATCTGTAGCAATTCAAACGTTGTTTAGACTCGCTGTTTCCTCTACTACTGTCCTGATTGGCCAGTTGCAAGTCCAACAAATAACAGCATCCCTGAGAATTGTTCTACTTTTTTATCATCTGCAATTTGGACCCCACGGCAAGAGGCTCTGGGATGAGGGGGCTCTCTTGTATTCGTAACACTATTTGTTCTGTGCGTGTTACCGAGAATCTTAATTTAAACTTATCTCAGAGACACTGTTCTCAGTCAGGTCAGACAATAGTTGTCATGTGCTTTTGAATTGTTTAAGCAGAGGAATGATGAAAACAGCACACAAACATATTGAAAACTCAACGCAAAATTAAGCTTAGATCCTCCCACCAAAATAAGCATTAAGAATAGCATGGATGCTTATGGAGATCTTGGGAAGGATCGACAAACTTTAGTCACTAGCTTCAGAAAGTTAGGTGATACTTAAGTTTGTTAAGCACATGCATGCAAACAAAACTTGAATCGAATGCATATTATGCTTTAGATATATACTAAACGTTATAAAACATTTAGAAGCTTATGCATTAATGATTTCTGTGTTCTTGGTTAATTTTTCATTGACATTAGTTTGATTTCTTTGTCGTAATAATGGGCCATTCTTCTGTTTTTGTTTTTGTTTTTGTGATTCTCAGACTCATTCTACTGATGCATGTAATTATTTGGAATGTCCTACACAACATGACGATGAGTTATCAATTATATGTGGTCATGTGGAGATGACGAAGCTGCCCGGGTATATATTTTAGATGAACTAAACAAAAAAGTTTTATCTCTGGGGATCTTCTTTAATATAATGAAGAGTTGAAGACCACGGAAGAGGAGGCAAGGCAGTTCTCAGGCCATGATACATACAACTTGTATGTAGTGTCTGTGTGTTCGCAAACATTCTTTATCAGGAAATAAAAGCAGAGTATGAACTCTAAAATAACCATCTTGTCGTGCTAATGCTATTCATATCAAAATAATATATTTATGTCTGACTTGATCCTAATTAATTTATGAATCTCTACTTGCATGGGTTCTTTAGATTCTCCTTCTGCAGCTAGCTATGGGCAATGAATTGAGAAGAAAACTATTGATCTTGATTTTATTTCTCATTAGATAAAACACAGGATAGGGCAAAGTGATTTTGCTAATATGTAGACATGTAAAAAAATATAATAAATATTAATTCAAATTTTAGTAATGTTGAGAGTAGTGTGCTCTTTTACATCATAAATATACTAATATTACGAAACTTTACCAGCAATAATGTTAATTTAGCATAATTGAGGCTTGAAATTTTAAGTTTTCATTTATTTTATCCCCAAGTGTTTTCAGTATCATAAACATACGACAATTTAAGAAAAAAATTCATTAAATGGCAAGTCTACTTACATATATTTTACTACATTCAGTTCTGATTGTTATTGCGGCCTATTAAACTGAATATATAATATCGAACCTGCTTAACGTAATGGATTTTGTTTTCCTTTAAAACCATTTTTTAACAAAAAAGGGAAGATAAAATACAAGAATATAGTTGCACATTTCTCATGGACTTATTATGTAATTTAATTAATGCTGGCTTTATATATGTATACACACATACATACATATGGATTCCTTGGCCTACCTTGCAACTTCGACTACAAGATATTGATCAGCTGTTCTTGCATCCTTCTTGTTAGTGTAATCATCATGCCCAAGGAAAATATACTTAACTAATCTCCAATATCACAAAAAATTCACCCTTTCAGCTTTGTGGTTAGTATTAATACTGATAGCGAAAAATAATTTAAACTTGACATGTTGAATTCATAATCATGTTATGACTTATGAGCTCTCTCCTTTCACCCTTCAGTCTTCACAAACATATATGCCAATTAAGCGATAGAAATATATACAGGGGCGGACCTAGGACCCCGAGCCTAATGGGTGCAAATTTATATTTATAATAATGAATAAAGTAATTAAAAATGTGTACTATGCACCATATTATCTTTATCTTTTATATCATATATTTTATTCACATTACATTTATTTGTTAATTAATGAGTGAGATTAAAAATATTTAATAAAAGTATACGTACATATGGTTAGAAAACATGTTGATAATCATACAAAACTTAACCTTAAGTTCTATATATGTA
The DNA here is from genome assembly GCA_030549335.1 of Pontederia crassipes. Classification (NCBI taxonomy): domain Eukaryota; kingdom Viridiplantae; phylum Streptophyta; class Magnoliopsida; order Commelinales; family Pontederiaceae; genus Pontederia; species Pontederia crassipes. Next base: position 68,306,211 of record CM060194.1, on the reverse strand, counting down.
ACTTTGAATTTCTTATTTTTTTATTAATGTTTTCTTGTTGTATAAGGAAATGTAGAATTGGAAAAATATTATAAGTTTGACAAATAATAATTGTCCAATATCACTTAGAATAAGAGGGAAAATGAATTAAGAAAAGAAACAAATATTATAAAATGTAGGAATATAAGGGAGGAAACAATATTTAAAAAAACATTCAAAGAAATAACATCTAATTTTGAAAATATTCAAAATATCCATAATATATTAATACCTAATAAGGCTAATAATTAGAGATTAATGGGGTCAATTGACCCCATTAGTCTCTATGTAGGGCCGCCCATGAATATATATAGTGATCGTATGAACTAATATCTTCTAGCTTCATGTCTCACGAAAGCAAAGGAACTGCTAATTAATGTTATGCACTTATACCTACTGAATGTTATGCATATTATTTATTGTAAAAGCTCGTGTATTAAGTTATTTATTTTTATTGATAAATAGTTTGAAAGGACCTGAAGCATATACTGGATTATAACTTACTTTCTGTGGATTCCTAGCGGAAGATACGTGAGATATGGGATAAGAAAAAATAGATGCCAATATGAGTTCCAGTCATATCAGCTAACGTGTAGCAAATTGCAAAACTTCTTATTTGTTTTTTTTTTCCTTTTTCTCTATTGTTTGAGGAAGTAAATAATAACTGGAGGTCAAGACTTGTACTTACAGGGCCAAATGACAGTCATTTTAGAAGTAGAATGATTTTTCCAGCAATGCGCACTTGAATAGGCATATTCTGCAACTGTTCTCTTGCATGTCTTCATCTAAGATGTGCTGAAAAAAAAAAATTTCACAGATGCAGGAAGCATCCAGCATGCCAAGCTAAATTTTGTCATTATAAACATACGATATACAGGATCGTGGGATCTACCAGCATACATAAAAACACCCAATAGTCAAAAACAAAACGAGTGCACAGTTGAATATAGTTAGTCCTGGAATACGTTGAGCTTTCTAAGCTAAGAAGATCACCAGAAATTAATAACGGTACTGCAAAAGCCGTCGCAACTGTTTTCAAGATGTCAAGGATAAGAAATAACCTCATATAAAGTGGGGAGAGAGAGGGAGAGAGATGGAAGCCTGGAACAAAGAGATCGGCGAGTGAGAAAATATTGTGAGGGGGAAGGTGCAGGCGGTATCGTGGCAAGGTGGTGTCAAAACTGCAGATATCAGAAATATAAGACTGCCCCCATTTTTTATTAGATGGTCGACAAAATTCTTGATATAGTTAGGTGCTAGATATATTAGAAGGTACTGTTAGGAAATCAGAAGATATATTATTGAACAAGATGTTGATGGAAGATATGAAGTGCCAGCTTGGTATGTATATACACACACATCATAGTCAATAGTTGCTTCAAATGCCAAAAGAAAAGAAAACGATAGAAAATGTTAGACCAAGGGCGAAGCTGAAAACGGAGGATGAACTTTTGCAATGAAAAAAAAATGGAAAAATAACTTTTTTTTATTTGACGAAAAAAACTTCCCAATAACCTTGTTATATTAATAAGACTATGATTTCTGTATAAATTCAAAAGCCATAAGGTTATGGACGGTAAGGGAACTTCCGACACACGAGCAGCATGCGTGCGGCAACTAGATGTCATGCATGAAGGCCTACCATATAATTACCGATTGATGTGTACAAATCTTAATAAAGGAAATATATTAACTTTTTTTATTTGTATTGATCTCGAAAATATATAAAATAATTAATTCATCTCATTAATAGATTCAACTACATTAATGAACAATAGTATCTCGAAGCAGATTATTTAAGATTCAATGAACTTCTAGATACAATAATTAACAACGAAAAAAAAATGATTAATATAAGAACTTGTGTAGAGGAATGAGACGAGCGATGATGAAAATACAAAATGAATATTGAGATTAATACAAACACAATTTTAATTAAAAAAACTATAATCCCAAAAGTTGAGTCGCATAACTCCTTTTTGGTGCAAAAGCGTGCAACAATACTGTGCATTACGAAGTAAACTGGTCTGCCTGTATACAACAACCAAGATCGAGGCAAAATAGCCTATTTCTCTTGTGAAATCGATAGGAGCTTGTGCACGGAATTTTGCATCTGTATCAACTTACAACGATTATGGACACCCTGCCATTCAGAAGAGCTTAAACAAAATGTATATAAAATCATAAAGTTAAATTAAAATGCAGATATATGACATAGCAGCCTTAGTATCGCTGTGGAGTTTGTCTGGATCCTTGGCGTAGCTCTGACCTTGGTTTTGCAACTTCCACAAAAATTACTCTTCCATCTAGAAACTGCATAAATGAACAATGTCGGTAATCTGAAGCATACTGATGAACTCATATAAACTTATCTATCTAGCCTGCACAATTTCTAAGATAAAAGCAGTGGAATCTGAGGCAAATTATCAAACAATACCATATAAACTTATCCTGCTGGGTGGGCGGATTCATGCATAACATAGGGGCTCTATCAGCCTACGATGCCACAGAGTTATGGTCAGTTTCCATAGGTCTCCATTTGGCATGGGACTGAGTATACATGAAGATAGTGGTCAAGTTGGACTTCAAAGTGGTGATGGAGGTACTCAGAGGATCACACTCAAGGACAACTCAGAAGAGAAGCTTGACGACAGCAATAGCCAGTTAGCTATGGATTGGAAGCTGGAAATCCTACACACCCATGGGCCATACAGCAGAGTATATATGTGCAGATTGGCTAGCGCAAAGGGCGGGAAAACTGGCCTCTAGGAACCCATTGGTTAGAGGTGCCTCCTGTATAGTAGGATTAATCTACCCTGTCTTTGCTTAAGTTTAGGCCTAGTCGATTTTAGGCGCAAGCCCCATTCAGTTTTTACTTGTATGTCAAAGGTAATGTTTTTTCGAAGCAAACAGATGTCATATGCTTCAGGAACGAGCCATCTAAGATAAACAAAATTGCTAAGTGGTATACATCAGCATTCTCCAATATCTTTACAACACGATGAAAAGAAAGGTTTCTGGTATTGCAATACATAACTAGCAAGGAAATTGATGAACATGTGAATAACAGTGTGCTAAGATGTGGTAGAAGAGGCAAGGATTAGATCTTTAAATCAAATACGGAAAAGCTCAAGATTGAGAATTGGCTTAAAGGCAAAAATCAACAAGTGATATTTGTATCAGAGCCAAATAGTTATGTGCTATAGCCTTTAGAAAGGTTTTACCAATCCTCGCTGCTTTTATCAGTTAAACTCCTGGGTCTAGTTCAATAAACGCTTCAATGATCATATTACACAAATTGAGTAATAACTTAAGCCCCACTGAGGCGAGCACTATAAACATTCCTTTGTCCATCTTGATGGACCATGGATACCTGAGTCATATCTTCATGACTTGTGTGGTGCATATGACTACCACATCTTTTTTTCAGTCTAAATGAAAACCACAAGTTCTCCACTGTTTTTGGTTACATTATTGTTGGCAATTATTGATATCCAGGAAACTACTAGTTCCCTGACTATTCTAGCTGAGTGGTGAAGTGTTACAGCTAAACCCTCTCCCTCCAGTGATCTGAAATGGACTTGGGTCTCCCCACCGGGGTTCAAATCGTTTACCCATCAAACAAATCATTCGTTGATACATGTTACCCATGTTACGGAATTCTCATAAGTCTCAGCCTTATGCTGTTTGTCTTTTTTCTTAACTATAGCTTCTGCATTGGGTTGTTCCCATCTATACGTAGCAACTTACCATTCACTTGAACTATTGTATTCTAAAGCAGCTATTACATTCACTTCAAAAACAGCATACACAAAAAATAGGTTTAAATTATTACAATTAGTATCTTACCACTGATGTTAAGCAATTAGAAGATTAATAGTTATCATTCCTGAAATAATATGACTATTGTAATTTCTGCAATAAACACATATGTAGAGGTACCTAGACTGCTAGACTTACCTTTCCGTGCATGCCTTCAATGGCCTTCTTGGACTCCTCCTCCGTGGTATAGCGTAGGAAGGCAAATCCTCTTGGCCTGTTTGCTATCCTATCCATGACCAGGTTCACTGTCCACATCACATAAATAAGAACAATTTATAAATTGGTTATTAGGTTCTCCAGCTCATGATTCCACATAACTGCAGATGAATAGAAGGCTTGATCTATGTTTCCATTTGCAAGATCATTCGGTGGTTATGCCTAGTTGGCTCGTGGAACAAGCCATTACTTTGAAAGTACCAGGCGCCCATTGTTGTGTTAAAGTTGTTTTATTTATTTTATGCACTTTATGATTGCACAATCCAGATAATAGATTTCCATATGCCTGATGTGGTCACATATGTGATGCTGAAACAAAATTTTCAATGTATGTAGTCACATTGCCACTTTTTTAATTATGAAATATCCTTCTTTCACGAAGAACATTTTGGTACATGAGCCAGCAGCTACTGGCAAAGACGACATCTTTAATGTACCTGAGATTCATCCTAATGAAGCTTAGTTTTAACCAGTTCAGCTGGTGTTATCCTTGATACATATATCATAGTGTTGGATTTATAACATATATAAATCATGGAGGTTGTGGAATACCTCTTGCAGCGAAAGCGGATCGTCGGGGCTTTTCCACGAGCACTTGACGAACGCACTTGTACCTCGGGATCGGAGACCGAACCTCGGGTGAACGAAACCTTTTATAAGGGAGGGAGACTTGGGCGAGGGGTTAAATAGAACGCATCACGTGATAGCGCGAATCTCGTGTCATGCAATCGCAGGATTGCGCGTGTAACACCTTTAAAAAAAAAAAGAGAAACGGTGGAATTAGTTTAAAAGAGATGAGCATTTTGGTCATTTTGCAAGAAAGGACAACAGCTAAAAAAAAGAATAAGAAGAATCGCTCGGCTTCGATAGCTACAGTATCCGCAAGCCACTCTCCAGCCGCCGCCCCTTTCGATGCTCCGTTCTCCGTTCGACCATCGTTTTTTCGCGTGTGAGGTGTCTTCGGAAAGAGGACGACGAGACGAATATTTTCTCATATGGTATGAGATGATCGGTCTACTGTGCGCGACGTAGCGAGGGTAAAACGCGAGAAAGACGAAAAATTCGCCGGCGACGATTCGCACTGATCCTTCTCCAGTGAATTGTACATCATTCTCAGGTCGATTATGATCATTTTGAGGGGTTTTAATCATATCTTTGTTCCAAATCACATAGGAGGCCGAGATTTGGGGGCTTTCCGAACTTTTCCGGCGAACTTTCCGACGAACCGACGAGGAACTCCGGTCAAGTTCATCTCGACATTCTGATAGGTGCACACGTGAGGAAAAAAGAAACCAGATTGCTGTCCGTAAAATAATTAGTCGTTAATCCTTTTTAGGTTCGTAGGTTTCGAAGTCCGATCGTTCTCCGACGACCTTTCCAGCGACTCGTTCTCGTATCATGGTTGGTAAGCGAATGGGAATGTGCATTTGATTGGATTTCAGTTATGTGAACAAATTTAAAGTAACTTTATTTTATTTGTGATGAAGAAGACGTTCAATGGCCTTTTCGACATTTTGACGGGTGCGACGGTGATTTTGAGAGCGACGACGGTTATGGTATGAATGTTCGGATAACTAGAAGTAAATTTTATAATGTAGTGAAAGTCCTAATTTGAGGTTGTCTTAAAAATTAATTTGAACTTCGCTTATAGGGGTTGTTAATCAGAGGCGACGGTTCGGTTGTTTAAATTCGATTAGACAATTACTAGATGACGAAGCCTTCTTTTCCTTCTCGGTAAGTATTTTAGCAAATCCATAATATGACTTGTCTTATGATAAATACGTTGAGTTGTTGCGAAGAGTGAATTATCAATTAAATTTTATAATATTAATTTATCAAGTAATGAATATAATAGGTTGTGTTACTTTTGATTGGATTCGGACGAGGGGATAATTTGGGGACTCAACGAATCCAAGGTGAGGGAACTTATCTCAATTGATATGAACCACTTAACTCCTTTGAGTGATGACATTGTCCCATCCGATGTGGGACTAATTTTCGTGATAGTTTTTCCCCATGTAAAAATCATATTTATTTGTATGCTTCTTATATGTGCTCTCATATGACTTGTGATATTTTTATTATGAATTGTGGAAATCTTTAATTGGTAGAAGTTTCTCCTGTTACTTGAAATGAAAGATTTACTTTTGAAAGGAAATGTGTCTTTAGTATAATGATTTCAAGTTTTAGATTTTCTTTTTGATATTGCACTCATGCATTACATGTAAAATCCACATAAGGCGGAGTGTTTTCACATCGGAGGATTGGCCAACTCCGGGTAGACCGATTTGGGGCTCGGTATGCTCTGTGTCAATGGGATACGAAAAGCAGGTTCAACACCCTGTGTCAATATAGTGATACGAAGGGTGGAATTAGATCAACCATCCTGTGTCAATGGGATACGAGGGATGGAAAGAAGAGATAAGAAGTCTTGTGTCAATGAGATACGAAAGACAGTTCAACGTCCTGTGTCAATGGGATACGAGGGACGGAATTAGAACAATCATCCTGTGTCAATGAGATACGAGGGGTGACATTGATTCCTCCATTGAGAAGATTGGATATCCATATTTGATGATGTTTCCCCAAGTTTTATGATGTTATCTTATTATCATGCATGCGCATCCATAGAATTCATTTCGGTATGATAATTATTTTAATGAATTTTTTTGGAGAAATGAGAAGGGTCTGGAATAATTTTTGAAAATGAAAAGGTTGGTTTTTCCTTCGCTATTTTAATATTTAAGATAGTCGTTTTACTCACTGAGCCTCTTTATGCTCACTCCTCTTATTTTTTTTAAGGTACTGAATGAAAGTCTTACATGCTTGCTTGCTTGGCATAAAATAAGAAATATAAAAGGGTAGGGATTGGTCATGTGTGAGAGGCATGGTCGATATTTTAGTTATCTTGTATTTCATTTGCCTTCTTATACGAATTGCTAGTTTGAAGAATGCTTGCAAGATTTTGTGAGATGTTAGATTTATGATGTGGGGCGATGGACGCTCACGTTATATGATTTACGAGCATCTGGCTCGTGATTTTAGTTTGAGAGTGAGCTTGTGACTCACTATTTTGGGCATATGTCCCACCCTTTTTGCTATTCGTTGAATTATCAATTGCCTGTAATGTCTTTATAACTGCTTGTGATGTTAAAGTTTTGAAGTTAATTATCTGTGAAGAGATATATATCAATTGTTGTACGTGACGTATAGACAAATTTACGCATACGTCTTGCCAAAATTTTTGAAATTTTTCAGAGTTAATTTATTTTTGAAACATTGGTTTTCCGTTGAAGATTTGAATTTGAATTTAAACGATTGATTTTCGATTTCACCCCTCGTGGCGCCAAAACGAGCAGAAGGGTGCCACAGCGCGATCCGCGTGGGATCATGCGGTCCGTGTGTGTGCGATCACACGGTCTGCGCGCAATCTACGTGGACGATTGCGCACGCGGGAATCGCATGTCTTCGCCCCACGTGGGCCGCGCGCACGCGCGGCCCATATGCCCAAGAGGGCATTTTTCCAACACATAGGTATCCTTTTAACCAATCTAGCGCACAATAACTACTTATTATCTCTGTTTAAATAGTTCTTGGTCAACTCTAGTATCCTTCATTTAATCGGGAAAAAAAAACTTCATCAGAACTGCAAATGCACGCATGATACATAATGCACTAAGCAGTCTGGCTCCTGCTTTTCACACCACTGAGAAACCTCACAAAATTTCGAAGTAAAAGCAACATCCATTGGTAATCCATCCAACTACAGACATAACATGTACATGACACAAAAAGACGTTGCGAAAATTACCTTCAACAAGCTGACCGAAACCTTGGAATGCATTCCTGAGACTGTCCTCGGTTGTGCGGAAAGAAAGCCCTTCAGGAAGAAATAGGTCAGCGCCGATCAAGAATTCATCGAAGCATTCATAGCAGACTCGCTTCGAGAAAGAAATGGATATATACGCCATCCAATATTGTGCCAAAATCGCGTTCTTTCTTACCACTGACATAGAGTCTGGTAGAGGGCCGGGAGTCTTGCTTGGGAGAGCTGGAAGGAGGCGTAGAACTAGAAGGAGGGAGGGAAGCAAGAGGGAAGAGGCCTCCGCCGCTGCGGCGCCTGGGAGCTCTGACTATGTGATTCCAGTGGGTAATGGAAGAAGAAAAGGAGGTGGCTGCAATGGGGTGATGCGGACACCATCCACTCGTTCGACGAAATGGGAAAGAGAGAAGCGAAGAGGATGAGGTGAGATGGAATTGAAAGGCCGTGGCCATTTTCCGGTGTCCTGATGGAATGAGAACGAGTGTGCGTGTGGATAAAGAAGCCGAAGGGCTCTTTTTACGAATGATACCCCTGTAAAACTTGAAGAATTATGCGCTTGTTTTATGTTTTCATCCTAATAGAACAAAATTATAAGGTTAGGAATATTAACCATGTTTAATTAGAGTAGCAATTCAGTTTCGAATTTGATTTATAAGATCATCAATTTATTTTTGTTAGAACACCAGAAATAATTAATTTGTGAGTGGATATTCAATTTGAAAAAAAGTGAAGAAGATTTGAAATATAGAATAAATAAAAAACTGTTTGATCAGAAACCTATTTTGGTCAATTCCATATTACCCAAAAATAAAGTAAAGTTTATTCTAAATAAATCTAAAATTTAACGATTCAATTTTAGTGAAAAAGAGCAAAATGGATGAATTATTGAATTTTTGTGTGTGTAATTTATGGTGAATCATGGAGAAGGCTTTCGAAGAGTAAAAAGATGAGTAGGTAGTAAGATTGTCAACATTAAAATCGTATATTTTATTTATTTATTAATAAAGAATAAAAGATAAAAGATAAAAATCTTTTGACAAACTCTTCATTCAATTCTTAAATTGCACTTCCATAAATTTTAGATCAATTTATAATCTAAAGTATATGACAACATAATAATAAAAAATATATTAAATTTTATCTAAATTAGTTATATTATCTTGATACAGAACTTTTGATTATTTAACGGATTGAATTAATAATGACTCTTAAAATTGTACAAGTCATATTTAAATTCTACTAAAGTAACAGATCCATTAAGCATTTGAGGAATCGTTAATAAATAATAAATTATACAGAAATTACAATTGTGATCGAAATGCAAAAAGAGTACATGAATAGGGATTCAACAAGTTACAAATTCCCCATTCTAATAATAATAATGTCATACAGAACCAAGAGTTCGATGCAAAGTTTCGGATGCATGAAAAGTCTCCATAGGTTCCGTTCCACACGCCACTTTCGGCGCCAATCGCCAATGATGATGCCACAGTTTAAGGTATGGTTTGCAACTTCCAGCCTTCAAAAATAGCACGACTTAAAATAAATGAACTTGCATTCTGATGCCCACCGCCTCCATATTCCTGTGACGTGATAGTTTAACACGACTTGGTTAGTCCAACGTTAAATCCTGGTGCACCAATAACCAATAAGGAAACAAACTGACCTGAGAGATAACTGTGGAGTCTTCTGCGTCCACACTTCTGAGGCTTATTTTCAGCATTTCGTCATTATTGAGCTCAGGAACTTTGTATACCACAGCTCCAATGCCTCTGGAAGACGCAAATTAAAGATGCAGATCAGGTGACATAGACTTTTATCTCGAAGCTAAAGAACACTGTTGAGTTACTAAATACAACCACTCAACCACTTCAACTGGTCGAACAGGGATTTTTTAAAGTGGTAAAGCAGCTATTCTGATCAAGTGATCATAACAACCGGCAAAACATCCCATAGAAGAGAGCGTAAGATATGAAGGACGGATGACCTTAGCCTCGGTCTCTGGCTCTTGTTAGCTAGTTGATGGCCAAGTTCACTTCTCAAGTTAGAATTGGAATCAGCATCAACAGCCTATACAGCAAAACACAACAAGCAAATTTCATTATCCAACATCATTGTACTCAGACCAAGTATTAGGAAGATGCAAGTTGGCAAATGAAGATCGCTATAAATCTGAACATTATATTTGGTTTTGGTTTTAGAACAGACATAATGTAGAAACTCCAGCAGATGTGCAATTCAAAAGAAAGATAGCATAAATACATCAAAGATAATCACACCACAATAATTGATGCAAACAGGTTTTCTTAATTGTAAACTATCTCTTGGAAAACACAACTAAACATGTTTAGAACTCAATCACATTTCAAGAGGAGCTTAAGCCATGAATTGTTAAATAAACATTAACACACAAAAAAGGAAAAGGATTAACGAACAGACTGCCTTCTTTTTGCAGAAATGCATACATTGTTAAGTAATCCTCTTAAAACCATCAGACGGCTCATGAAAGGCACATCTTGTCTGAAATAAAGAAAAAGAGTGACAAAAATATCAACTTCCAATGGTTTCTTACCAAACAGTATCCAAAGCGGCCATTTCCTAGAGCAATTTCATATGATTTCTCAAGAGCTTCTTCAATTAATTTCTGCTTATGTAATAATGTCGCTTGACCACGTCCGATAACTTGCTCAGGATCTAACTCAAGCAACTGTGTAAATAATCTGAAGAAATCACACTATTGTTAAAGTTGTGATAAAAAGAGACTTGGCTCAAAGAAGCATAACAGCTAGGCATCCATAATTTACTACTTCTTAGGTGTTATCAAATAGAACAAAGAACAAATCGAGTAACAGAAAAACTATGAAGATGTGATGGAATATGATGTCATTATCGTGCAGGACATATATCTTACTTTTCCTAGAAGCCACACAAGATATGAACAACAAGAATGATCCAAAGATACAACATGAAAATAGTGCCTAAGGGTAGATTGATCTTTCAGAGCCCCAAAGATTCTAAACTGTCAAGTCCGTTGAAGCTTTACATATATATAATTATAGATCTCGTGCTGGAGTTAGGATAAAAAAACTTGATTCATTGTTTCAAACAAGAAAACAAACATGATTCTTAAAAAAATCTATTCAGTACTAACAGAAAGGGAACTTTGTTCAAACCCACTTTACAAGGGAAAAGATTAAAAAAAAGTTTCAGATTAAATCAAAGTTCAAATAAAGAATTCCAAACATGCTATATATTAGAAAATTTAAAAAAATTTCATTCTAAAAAAATATATATCAGAAAATTTTACAGCATTAGCTGTTTCAACAGATCTATTCCAACAAACTACAACTATAAACACACAAGAGATGACACATTTTCATTCCAATGGAAGACATTGTGCAATGAACAAAGCTACAAAGAAGACCAATCACCTGTTCAAACAGATTTGGGTTCACATTGACATCATATTCCAAGTGCATATCTTTTAAGCCACTACCGAAAGCTTTGCTACCTGAAAGTGACCACTTCCATAGATCCTCGTCCTCAATGTACTTGAAAAGCCTATGGATCCTCTCAAACCTGTCATCTGGTAAAAACTTCGAGTTCGAGTAAGTTCTAAGATCAACCCCATTTAATCCTATGTCATTAGTTATTGTTAAAGCTTTTTCCTTAAAGAATTCAAATGCAATGGTAGCGTCACTCCTATTCATATCTATGACCTTAGTCACATTCTTTCCAAGAGATTGATTTCCACCAAGGGCTTCTAGTGCAGTCTTGTGATGATCTAAAATTGTCACGGTGAAAAGTAATGGATGAAGGAAAATGTTAGAATGCAATTGCAAACAGTGGTGAGCTAACTCCTTTTCAGAAGCAAGTTAACTCATCAAAAGTTCATCTACAAGTTCCTAATCAATCAGGATTCTCGAATAATGTTGTGATGAATATCCTTCAATAAGAGTAATAACCGCTACTATATTACTGCCGAGGGAAGGATTGTGACACAACCTTTCAACTTTAGAAGATATATCAGCAACGAATCCAGGGGGTCCAACAAAATCCAAGAGGTAGACATCACTGATTTCATTCAGAGGAAGGCTTTCACACCTGGGACAGTAATTACGTAATTCTCAAACTAGCAAAAGTATTCATATGATATAAAAAGAAAATGCGAGGACAAATGAGAATTTAACGTTATGTGAAGAATCCAAACTCAAGTTGATACTGATATTACTTGATTCCAGGTTTATACTTCTGAACAACCATTGCAAATATAACGAATAACATGGGAATTTAACGTGTATTTTAACCATATAAGCATAACAAAAATGTCGGGAAAGATTATTTAGTTGTTCTTAATAAAACTCACATCCTTCTTATCTTATGATTCACATGCAAAAATATCCATACTGGAAAATGGTTACAGGGAAAATTTCAGTGAAATAAGTGAAAGGCAACTGGAAACAAATTGCAAAATAAGTACATGTTTTGATTGATAACAATCGCATTATACTGAAAAAAAAAGAATCTCTGAGAGAAAACGAGAAAGAAAGATACAGCAGCACCTGATGGGTTCGTATACGCGGTTGGGGAAGAAGAGGACGGGGAGCGACGCGGCGGAGAAGTAGAGATGTGCGGCGAGGGCGGCGAAGGCACCATCAGGACAAGGGTAGTGGTAAAGCACCGCCGCCGAGGCCTTCGACCTTTGGTCCGCCAACGCCGTCGTCGCCATATAGGTGGCGGACGTGAGGAAGGGGTGCAATTTGAGACGGCGCGGGGAAACGAAGGCGAGAACTGTTGTCCGATAGAAGCGGTGTCGTCCGGAAAGCCCTGCTGCGGCGATCGCCGGAGACAAACACGAGAAAAGTTGAGCGGCGCCGCTCGACCAACCGCGGAGAGTCATACGCGCGCAGAGCATCGCAGGGACGCAGCTGAACGTAAGGCCCGGCCCATCTTCCTTTTGGATCGAATCTAAAGTCCAATTCCTATTTTATTTTTATGGAGATTCCACGTGTCAAAATGATCAGTGCCAGGTCAGCGATCCACACCACGACCGCCTAAACCCACTTTATCCGTCCATCCAAAATCGCACCGTCCATAAACCTCCCCGCGAGGGCACCTCGAAACTTTTCGCGAGCCCGCCGAGTGCCCCTTTCGAACTCCCGCAAAGCTTTCCACTTGTATAAAAATGCTCGACTCCTCATTATGAGCTCCGTATCTCACAAGCTCTCCACTTATTTTCTTCTCTCAGCATTTTCTCCTCCTCCTCCTCGTCGTCGTTATGTCGGGCCGTGGGAAGGGTGGCAAGGGACTGGGAAAGGGCGGCGCGAAGCGCCACCGGAAGGTGCTGAGGGACAACATCCAGGGCATAACGAAGCCGGCCATTCGCCGCCTTGCTCGCCGCGGTGGCGTGAAGCGCATCTCGGGTCTCATCTACGAGGAGACCCGCGGCGTCCTTAAGATCTTCCTGGAGAACGTCATCCGTGACGCCGTCACCTACACCGAGCATGCCCGCCGCAAGACCGTCACCGCCATGGACGTCGTCTACGCCCTCAAGCGCCAGGGGCGTACCCTTTATGGATTCGGCGGCTAATGTCCTTCGCCTACCAGATATTCTGAAGAATGCAGCGATGGAAATGGAAATACTTGTGTTTTTTTAAAGCTGTTGTCGATGTCGTAGACTTGGTTGTAAAATGTTGTTGAATCTGGACTTCTAATGTTAGATAAAATGGTCTCCGATCATCCCGTTTGTGGCTCTTTCTTTCATTTGTGCGTCTGTTTCCTATCGGGCGGAAGGAAATCATTGCCTTGCACGCATATCTGGTACCACGATAGCCTAATTTTGGTCTTGCCGCTAATCTGCGCGGCTCGCCTCATTCCTATTATTTAAATTTTTTTATTTTCTTATATGTATGTTTTATTATATCATTTTCTAACTATTTAAAATTGTCTACTTTTATCTAATATTCTATTTTGAAAATTTCACATTTATATGTTGAATTGCATTGTGACTTGTTACGTCCTTTTTAAAAAGGAAATGATGATTTAACGTAAAATTCAAATATTAGTAAAGGGTAACTTTTATAGTTTTATTATGTTCTTTTGGGTATTTTAGCTTCCTTCTCTCAAATATGACATTTCAATCTTTTTCCGAATATTATTAAACAGTAATGGTTATTATTACAAAAATAAGAAAATAAAATTTAATAGACATTGTTTGGTGGGGAAAAAATATTTCTTTTGTTCATAATCATACTGGCGTAAATTAGCTGCAGGACCTGCTCGATTCTAACGCGCGCATATTGCCCCTTTCACCTCGACTTCGCACAAACCACTTTGACTCGGATCCCGCGAAACTCGACCGCCGTCGCCTTTCCAGACTCCGACGATATGCCATCGGCGCCTTTGGTGCCGATGGCTGTATCGGTTTTGCATCGCCTGAGCCGCAACAGGACCCTCGTCTGCGCTTTCGCCCTTGCGCTCGTCGTCGTCATCGCCATCAGCGTCCACCTTACCCCCTACCTGCCCTCCCGCTCCGTCCGTCACCAAGCCCGGTCCATCTCCTGTCTTCCTTCTCTGCACGCGATCACTTGGAACCGCCCGCAAACACCTTCCGCTCCTTGGGACTGGGCGCCGTCGCCGGCCGTCCGCTCTTGCAACCTCCGGAGATTCTCCCGTTCCGCCGCCTCCGACCTCCTTCAGAACTCATGGGTCCTCGTTGCCGGAGATTCCCAAGCCCGCCTTCTCACCCTTGCGCTCCTCAACCTTCTCCTCCCTCCCTCCGCCCTCCCGTCGGTCCAGTCCGACCTCTTTCGCCGTCACTCCGACTACCACGTCGCCCTCGACGGCATTCCCCTAACTGTCGATTTCGTGTGGGCTCCCTTCGAGCACAACCTCACAGCCCTCCTCGACGTCCACCACAATCCCGCCTTGCCGGACGTCCTCGTCTTCAGCTCCGGGCTCTGGCACATGCTACACATCACCGATGCCGCCCTGTACCGCGATTCACTCGTCTCCCTGAAGCTCTCTGCTGCGGAGCTGCTATCTTCCCCCCGGTCTGTTCCACGTATGTTCTGGCTTAGCCTGCCGGTGCTCGTGGACTCGATGCTCAACACCGAGCAGAAACGAGAACGGATGAACGCCACAATGCAGGCGGAATACAAGCAGGCGGTGGGCGAGAGCGGCATTCTGAGGAGTGCGAGCGGACCGTTCCTACTACTAGACGTCGGGTCATTGAGCTCGGGGTGCGGACCGAGCTGCACGGCTGATGGGATGCATTACGACAGCATTGTGTATGATGCTGCACTTCAGGTTCTGCTTAACGCTGTGTTGATCGAGTCGCAACAGCGGATCTGAAAATGGGAGATAACGAAGGAGACATCCTTTTCTGCTGTTAGAATGGGATTCGCATGGTTGGCGTATTCATCTTCCTGTGCAGAAGAGGTGTCTCTCTGGTTGCTTGCTGCATCATTCGATATTGTGAATCTTGTGCCTTCCATTTTCCTTAGCTTGGCTCGTGATGTTGCAATGATTTTATCATTAGTGTCTTTTGGTTTTTAGCACAAAGGATACATCATGTAACTTGCTTTGCTGCTTGTAAAATAACATTACATACTTCTCATTACCATTGTTTCATTAGAAAACTTCCATCAGCACAACTCTTTTTTTCTTTATTTTGTATGTCGATGCCACACATATCTGATATATGCCTTCTTTTTCTCCAGTAGAGAAAGAGGATTAAACTCCTGATAGTACAAAGGGAAGCTAAAAGTAATATATTCTTTTCTAGTAAGGTAGAACAATGTGATATTGTAAATGTATGCAAATTTGTGAACATATTGCTGGCAAATGGTTTGATTCAGGAGGTAATCATAAAACTCCCTGTGCTGGTCTGTACCAGGCATACTAGACAGTAGAACTGTTATGGCCTATGCTGTTTTGTGCCACTACAAAAGGCACTTTGGTTACATTTATTGTATTCTTAGGATAAGATTTTCTAACCCATGCTTTACCCTCAACTACTTAATCCGGCAGGAGCAGCAAATTCCCACAGCTTCCATGAACTTCTTGCTCCAGTTTTTTCATTTGTTCCATCATTAATTGGACCGGGGTCCACTAAGTCAAAAGAAATGTGTTTGGCCAAAAAATGGGGAATAAGATCATAATCCCAGTCTTATTCCCCAGACCATAATAGGGAATATACATCAAAGATTTCTTGAGAAACTAGAATCTGTTCATAATAGAAATTAAAATCACAATTTCAATCTTTATGGAAAAGTTTGAGATAAAGCACAGAAGGACTACAAGACAAAAATTCTCCACAAAAAAAAACCAAAAACCAAAAATGGAGTATATATAAGTTGGAATCAGAAATTCCATAATGAATGTTTATTCTATCTTTTGATCATGGGCATAGAACAGATTAATTTTAGTATACATTTATTCTTTGTTGGAACCTAATACTCTCTGAGTTGTCTGTCAAGGATCTTCTATGCTTCCCCTAAAGAAAAGGGATCTTCTAAGCTTTATGTTATTATTGATAGTCATAGTCTTATAAGGTTAAGCCAAAAATTTATTCGCAGTCTGATCATAGTGGATTTAAACAACGACATCAATCTTAAAGGAAAATGTAGACATAAAAAACATAAGACACATAGATAGTATTGGTTGAAGGAGTTGCCTTAATAATCCTTGTTCTGTCTGTTGATGGTGAATATGAATAAGAGAAAACAAAAGGAAGCCTACTTAAAGAAACTAGAAGATGAAAGTTAGTGTTGGGTTATCTTGTTACTCTGTGTCAGCACAATGACTTGTGTCTCATACCTTAACCATCTGTTCCAAGGCCTTTTCTTATGCCTATTATTCCATGCAAGCATGCCAGGGGATATGTTCCCAATCTACATATGTTCTGTTATTCTAGTTTCCTATATTTCTTCAGCAATTAACAGTTTTAAAATTCCAAACTGAGGAAGCAAGCATTGAGATGTTTCTTTCAAGATAATACAGTAGGATGGTATGTGTTATTTTATGCAAATGCTGGATTGTAGGTACCCTAATTTACCTGCTTATAGCCCTATACGAGTAAGACTTTTCTCAGCCATTTTACTCAATTTTGCAACAAGAGCACCTGTGGGATCATGATCATGTGAATTTCTGAACTTATGTAAAGTCAGCTTGTAGGAACTCCTCGAATTTAGATGATTCTGGGGACCATTTATTTCTCACAGAACTCTACCCTTTTTGTTTTATTGCTTGGCTATCATTTAGGATGGTCAGACTTCCATTTTTACATGGGTTAGTTGGTTACTTCCCATGGTTATTAGCAAAATTCTACAATAATAGTGATAATCATCTCTCAAAATACTGAAGCTGACCACCCCTAAGTTTATACTTTGAAATGCTCAATATTTCTCTAAAGCATGGACTGTCGAAGGTGTTGGAGCAAAGATTTAAATGTCATATAAAATTATATTTTGATGACACAAACATCTTGAAAAATTTAAATAAAAATGGACAACTTTATGCACTAAATTTTGATTTAATAATTGACTATGATCTTATTAGATTCTGGATGAATAATAAATATCAAAGTTATAGAGAATTCTATTAGCTATCTTATTTGGATAACTGTGCAAAAAGTTATGATTAAAATAGTGCATATCGGTCAATGATTGAAGAAAAAAAGGTCGGTCAAGACAATACCGGTCGAACGATTGACTGATTAATGCTGAGTTTGCCCAGTTCTACGTCGAGATGACACCGGTCTATCGACCGGTCGATACACCGGCCGACCGGTCAGCTCAACAGGCGAAATAAAAAATGTGGAGACAATGTCGGTCGATTGACCGGTCGATAGTTCGATCGATTGATCGATCGACTGATCAAGCGCAAAAGCTGAAGAAATTATGCAACGGTCACATAGACCGGTCGACCGGTTCAGGCCTTTGGGTCAAACGAACAGTAACGACTAATTTTGAATGTGTAAAATGCGAAAAAAATTCTGCACGAAATTTTCACATATTGAAGCTTATAAAAGGAGTGCCAAAGCCAGAAGTAAAGACATTCATTCAAGTATTGAAAAAAAACTTCAAGTTATCAAAAGAAACACTTTCCTTAAAGTTATCATTTTAATTTTTCTTTTCTTTTTCTCTTCTCTTCTTATAAGCATTCTATTGTAAAAGAGAAAAACTATTTTCGGAAAGATTGAGAAAGCTCCTGAGTGAAAGAGGTTCTATATCTTACTTTTTTGAGCGAGAGAAAAGATTTGCTTCCTAGGAGGAGAGGTTATCTTGCCTCTGAAACGGAAAAAGGTGGCTGATGTAAAGAGCTTTTCTTCCTTGGCCCATTTGAATTTCCGGCGGTCTCAAAGTCTCAAAGTCGGAGTGGGGACGTAGGCCAAAGGTGTGGTCGAACCTCGTCAACAACCACTTGTGTTTAAATTCTCTCTCCTTCTCATATTGTGTTTGATGTGATCTGAATTGCATTAATTTAAAAAGTTTAAAAAATCGATTTTTAGCTTCCGTGACGTCATTTGTGAAATCGATACTTTTATTTTAGAAGACCAATTCAACCCCCCACCCCCCTCTTTTGGTGTCCTTTGGGATCCAACACAAGGTTTCTTATGGACTCTGTCTATTAGTAGGAAGAGTACAATAAAGCAACCAGAATGTATGAGAAAGAGATAGTACATATTCTTTGACCTGGAAGGGAAAAAAATGGTTAAGAAATGAAGCAGGCAATTTACGCCTCCATCGTCAAGGATGGTAAAGTAGAAAGGCAGTTTAAATACTGTGTCCATCATATATATATATATATATATGAAGCTTACATAATATTGTGTTCCATTAGTTTCATTAGTTACATAATATGGTAATGCAAAGAGGCTTATAGGTATAAATTTATGGCACATGAGATTATACCATTTGATTCATCCCATAGGCATTTAGGTTTATCTTTTCTTCAAATTTTTTTTTTGAACTAAGTCTACAAATTCAACAACTTTGGTTATTTCCAGGTGATCTGTTACTTGTCATTTTTCCTACAATTTCCATGCACATGGGAGATATAACTGCTTGTCCATTCATTGTTCTAAATTAAGCAGTAATTATATCAAGTTGCTAGTTACTTTGACTTGCTAACTTGGGTAACATGGTTGCTGCTTGGGTTGCATGGTGTGAACATATATTTTGGTGAGAACATATGATTTCTTGTCAAACATAACTCTGGGATACAAACATATTTCAGTTGATGAATATCCTTTTTTTTTCCTTCCTTGCACTAAGTTGTTCAGTGATAGTATCAAGTTGCTAGTTGATTTGACTTCCTAGTTTGGTGACGGAGTACTAAGTTGGCATGCTCCTAACCTTACTTAAGTTATACCGCTTATGAAGGAATAAACCAAACCAAATATTTTTTTCATGGGTTTGTCTTCTATAATGGAGTCAAGGTTTATCTAAAGTTTTAAACACCATGTTTCTAATAATGGGGAAATTAAATAAAACGGGAAGCAAACTAATGAAAACCTAACATCCCACCTCAAAGAAAATGAAAACCTTACATCAACTAAAGGGCTCATGCTAAAAGCCCATAAACCAAAGTTTAGGAAAAAAGGCCCATAACTAACCATTGTACATCACTTGGTTAATGTGGTTCCTGCTTGGACTGTATGCTGAATGCATGTAATTGTTGTCATTCTTTTATTCGGGCTGGAAATATGTCACCAGGATTCAGTTGGGGACTATCTACATTTTTCTTCATTGCACTAAATTGTGCAATAATTATCAAGTTGTTAGTTACTTTAACTTCGGAACTTAAGCAATGTGGTTCCTGCTTGTACTGTATAATGAGAGCATATAATTTATTGTCATAACTTACTTGGGCAGGAAATATATTATCTTTTGGTGAATATCTACATTTTTACCTCATCGCACCACTACGTTGTGCAGTGTTAGTATCATGTTGTTAGTTATTTTGACTTCCTAAGTTTGATAGTGTGATTCCTGCCTGGACTGTATGAGTGAGGGCACATTGCTTATTTCCATACTTCACTCAGGCAGGCAGATGTATCAATATCTTTAACGCATGTCTTTCTTGGACTGCCCTTCACAGAAGCATGGGGTAAGTTCTGAAACACAAGGCTCGGCAAAGTAATTTCTTTATTGTTGCGCTCTATAATCTCTTCTGGTGATCATTCTTTCCATATTCTCTGTTTAAATGTATGCATCTTTCTCATACTGGTAGCGATTTCATGATATCGTGGTTTTGGGAAAAAAAAAGGATGTGGATTTTGGTAATGCTGAAGCTTCAGGCAGAGATAAGAAAGGGTAAAAAGTGGAGACTGGAGAGGAAGAATAATAGAGTAAAAAAAGAAACAAGTTGAGAGATATTAGACCAGAAGCTTAGATCAGGCTCAGTACGCCTGTGGGCCGAAAACTACAGAACGTCTCTCATTTGTCCTGTGGACAGTGGATCTGCTGCGCTGGTGATTTCACATGCAAATGTTACCTGCAAGCCTCGGAGGCAGCCGCCCTTGCCTGCTTTCTACATCAGATCTTCATGTTATAATATTATGTCCTCTTCAAGTTTCAATCCGCACTGATCTTTTTTTTTTCCTTCAAATTTCCCGTAATGTTCTTTTTTCTCGTAGAATAAATAAGCATAAAGTGATAATTTAGTTATGAATTATATCGGCATTTGACTTTTTCTAAAATTGAAGGTTTGATTTTTCCTCAAGTGAAAATTTAATCATGCACCCATCAAGGTAGATGTGAAAATTAACTCTTAAATCTCTTTTTTTTTACAGATGGAAAGTTGAGCCCCCAACCACCAAATGGTCAGTAATATCACTCCACTTAAAAAAAATGCCGATATCTCCCTCCACTTCAAAACTTAAGTATATATAAATGTATATGTAGAGAGATTTAACGTCGGATGTAAAACACTGATTTTAGATTAGTAAAATAATTATATTATCGATTTAAAGTATATATTAAATAGTAAATATGATTAAGATCAAGATCATTACATTATTTGATGGTTGTGATCAAATTATGTTGACAAATATGATTAATTAAACAGTTGTAATTTATCATATCATACTTTTTAATTATTAAATTATCCCAACAAATATATATATATTATTTTAGATAATTAATTTAATTATGAATTATAATCATGGTAGAGCGGGTGCTCTAATACTCATTAACTTCATCTTCATAATGTTGTTCAAAATTTATAAGAATTTGTTCATCTTCATATCCTTGTTTTAAATTTAAAAGAATTTGTTGTAATATACTCTAATAAAATGAATACAATAACAATGGAGAGCAGTAAGTCAAATATTAACAGGAAATTGTTAAGAAATGCTGGTGTGGGATTAAAAGAAATTGGTACAAATAATATACTCTTGTCAATTGTCAGAACCATGTAATCAAATATTTTTGTGAAAAAATAAGTTATCTTGTTCTTTGTCTGAAAGGTACGTCCATCAAATGATGCAATTTTCTTTGAAAGGAGAAGTGGTCTTAAAAGGCTAAATAAGTGCTTGATTGTCTGCAGAAACATATGGAGACATCATAATGCTTTATAGGGATCTCGGTCTGATCAGTGCTTTAAAAAGTAGCAAAAAAAAAAAACCGTAAGAAACAATACATAAATCACCCGGTTACCAGGAATTGAACTAATTTGGTATATATCACATGCATGCAATTTTTTTCAAAACTAATCTTCCACAAAGCTCAAATTTGATGCACTGTTTTTTAAGAGATCTAGCATGTGACTCTCATACAGTTAATAAACCCATGGCCATGGTCACTTTGTCTACTTTGTCACCTTCACTACAGTTTTACCTGCCATGGAATCAATCCAAAGATGTATTCTTTTCATGGAAATATATAACAGTTCTTGGATCACTAACTAGAAGCTCTACCTTCCTGTTTAGTTGCATCGCAATCATATGCGTACTTGCCATTTTGATTATAAAACTGGCGACATCTGTACAACATAATGCCATGATCCTTTTTCTTTCAGCAAATCACTACGTATTTCCACATACAAATCACAAAATGCACTAGTGAGATTTCTTTCCTTTTGTAACGTCCCCAAAATCAGTCCTCCTGTCAGGTTGACCATAAGGACGCTACATTGCCTGTTACATCCTTGACCTTGACCAGTCAACAAACGAAATATGTGGCAATGGAAATAATACAAAACAAGTGGAAAAATGATTGCGGAAGAGAAAATATCGAAAAATCAAAGGACGTCAATATTTAATAAAATCAATCAAGAGGAAAAAGGAGATTATAGATTCCAACAATTCGAGCAAATAATCACATGTACGATTCCAAAAGAGAGAACTACAATATCTTTTGAACACAAGAACCAATTATTCGATTAATGAAATAAAAGAGTTGCATGCGCCCTTCATCACCTTTCTAGGCAGGATTCTCACCTGCAAATCCCAATGTAGAGGCATAGAGTACCCGTGAGCGAAACGTCCAGCACCATAAAGACATAGGCAATAAAATGATGATTCATATCATGATTAAACAAAAATGGTTAGTCAATAAAATAACATGCTTTGATCACTGGTCTCAATACCTTGATTATAGTAGGCTATGAACAATACTTATTCATATCTATACTTTATTCTTTACTAAAATAATACCATGTTCTGTACTTTATTTTATTATACATTACCATACTTTGTTTTACTCTGTGTGATACTACATCTTTTACATTACTATGTGATTCTTGAAGTTTGTTGTCCTATGTGAGCTCGACTTGATTAAGTTGGGAAGTCATAGCTGCCTCTATGCATCTGTGAAGTCAGGGATGTCTACTATAGGGAAGGTGTATGCCAAAGCATATCTTTTCGGAATACAAGTGGGAGAAGACATATACCTCAAGAACAATGGTCATTAAAGACTCGTAGGTTCGCTGTCTCCTCAGCTAAGCTACCTATCCCTCTGGCGTTATATGTTGTAATTCATATGTTGTCCTCTTGGAGGATGAGTGTGTCAATACATCACCCTTTTTTGGAATACAGGTGGAAGAGGGCCTGTATTTCAGTAGCAGTGGTCATTAAGACTAGTAGGTTCATTGTCTCCTCAGTTCAACTACCTGCCCATCTCTGTACTATATCATGATCTTTACTCTGAACTTTGGACAACACATAGCTATCACATAGTTTCATCTTTTCTTTACTCATCTTGTTATCATCTGTAAGGTTTAGAAATCTATATCAGAGAAATGTAGAAGTTGGATCCCTTATCTCTGAGGCAATGACATTATGTCCTCTTGCTTTTGTTCTTTGTGCTAAGTGCTTGTCCCTTAGGTTGAGGAGAGTTCCTTAGGGCCTTTACCGTGTTGGACATGTCCTCAAGTGGGTCTGTCGAAAGTTAGGCCCAAATATGAACGTTTGGGCCACAAGGGTATTTTTGTCATTTGTATTATGATCCGAACCGGGTAAGAAAACCCATGTCGGGCCTTCTATCTAGGGTCCATGTGCATGACCCAGGCCGAGTCGGGGTTCGACTCGGTCCGAATCAGCATTCGCACGGAAAAATCGGCCTGAACTTTGACGTCATGGTCGTGCCCTCTTCTAGCACGACCGTGCCATCAGCGCACGGTCGTTTCATCTCTAGCACGACCGTGCCTCCCATAGAGGGTCGACTGATTCAGAGGGTCAACTGATCTGAACCCTAGCATGATCGTACTAGAATGCGGCACGGTCATATGAAAGCACGGTCGTGCCATCAGCGCACGGTCATT
Organism: Pontederia crassipes; assembly: GCA_030549335.1. Taxonomy (NCBI): domain Eukaryota; kingdom Viridiplantae; phylum Streptophyta; class Magnoliopsida; order Commelinales; family Pontederiaceae; genus Pontederia; species Pontederia crassipes. The sequence goes on along the minus strand of CM060194.1, from coordinate 68,282,564 downwards.
TCTTCTCTGGCACGTCCATGGTTTCGCACGTCCGTGGTTTCATACGGCCGTGCCACATTATGGTACGGTCGTGCTAGGGTTCAGATGGGTCGATCGTCTGAATCGGTCGACCCTCTATGGGAGGCACGCCCGTACCATAATAGAAAGCCCCCGCGCTTGGGCACGCCCGTGCCACTTAATCAGTACGGCCGTGCCGTCGTGGCTGAAAATAGGGCACATGTCTGCGCTCGGCTTCCCCTTCTTCTCCGGCCGTCAAATCACGATGATCAGAATATGAAAAGTGAGGCTCGTCGACTCTAGATCACGATGGAGTTATCATATGAATTAAACGATTAACGATTTATCATCTTTGGGGATGTAACATCTAATGTACCTCTTCCGTCGTGGTTTTGATTCACCGGCGGATTCGCGATAGTCTGCTCCGCCTCCGCTCATCCCTGTCCGACGAGGAGGGTGCGGTTGCGTGACTAAGGATCGTCGACTTGCTTTGTTTGCGAGGTTCGCTCGTCGTTCGTTCATTGTTCTCCCTGTCACTCGTGCGTCTGCTTCGCCGGTGCTGGAGAAGAAGAAGAAGAAGAGGGGAGAGGGGGTACGATCATTGTGACGGCCGAGCGAGGAGTCCAAAGGGGTGTGAGGCTTTCTCTCGTGCCCTTATAACCCCTGTCGCCGCCCTCCCCTCTCCGAGACGAAGTCAGAGAGGCCTAACCTCCCCCGTATTCTCGGTCCATTTTTTTATTATTATATTTTGAATTAGAATTGGAAATTTATATTCTTTGTTAGAGGATTTCATGACGGTCGTCACACCTTTTGTGATGACAAAGATTCACATCTGAACCCAAATGCTCAAACTTTGATCTGTTTATTTCTGTTCCAGCGAAAGTTTGGAGGTTGAGGTTGGCAACCTTTCGGTTGAAATGATTCCTCTTAAGTTCTATATTCAAATAATTTCTGTTCAGAAATCTTAAGGTCTCCAACTGCTACTTTTGTTCTTGGTCAAATATAATAAGATTTAAAGCTTCTATTCTTCTGTATTATGGCATATATAGTACATATCTAAAGAACTTTACTTGCTTGCCGACGCCAGCCATCATTTGCCAAGGTGGGCACTCAACGTTTGATCCCAACACCACCTGATAATTACAACACTATTCTTTAGCACTGTTATTATATTATAAGGAGCACGAGCTATCACTTTGCTTTCCGTTCATATGTTTCCTATTTGTGTAATAACTGCCGAAGCCATGTGAACCATCTCATAATCCTTTTGGCATACTATTACTTTATCCTAAAAGTGCCCTCTGAGGCTTCTGTCTTCCTCTACTGTACATCTTCTTCTTTCTTTGGATATGGTCCTTTCTACACTGCTATCATCCAATGTTGATAGGGTATCCAAGATGCAACAGGGCCCCATGCAGATTGACATTTGTGTAATTTGGGTTTAAGATTACCAGTTGATCTATACATGTTTTGCCCTTTCTTTGCTATACACTGTAGATGCAGTAGCTTAATCATAGATTGCAGTATCATAATTTAGAAGAGTGTGATCAGGTAATGAATGATATGAAAACAAAAATCAATGTTTTTCCTCATTAGCCATCCGTATGATATATAAAACTAATATGTATAATTAATTAGGAATATTTTTTAGAAGAAAAAAAAGGTGATGGGCAACCTGTGGGGTATATGGTAAGAGGAGAAGCATAAACCAGAGAAAGGGAAAGGCACCTAAAGATGGATTGATAAAAAGGAAAAGTTTGCCAACTTAACTCCAAGTTGGAGATTAGAAACGGCACAAGGGGATTGGACAAGATCATGGGGTCCAGCTGATAGATTCTAAAATGCACGTGTCAAAAGTCTGCAGCTTTAATGGGCCCGACCTTTTTTACTCTTCATTTTCTTATTAAATTGATCTTTAGCATTTTTTGAGAGAATATGTAAATTTTTTTCATGTGCAAAGATGGGCTTGATTAATTTAATGACCCATTAATATATTACAATAAGCGGAGAGGGAATATTTTTTGTAGTTATAGTAACAAAAATTGAAATGGTTAAAAACTAAAGAAAAATATTTATACGTGCCACTATTAAATATCGATCTAGTGAAAAATCTTAATCTAAGTACACATCTTGTCATATTCAATAATTAACTTTTTTTAAATTTTTTTCTAGGTCAATTCCACTATTGGTGTTGCGAAAAAAGGAAGAAAGATCGTACGAACACAAAATAACACAGAGATTTACGAGGTTCATCTTAAATCGGACTACGTTCTCGGACGGCTGCTCTCTTTTGTTATGAAAATAATGATAATTACAAAAATATAAAAAATCTAACTATTTTGAAGTTTATATAGAGAACTCCAATACAAAATAGGAAGCAGAAATTTTAAAACTGTCTAGCCTGAGCCCCCACAGGGGGGATCCCCCGTAGAGCCCACCCTCAAGCTCGTTGACTACAGAGAAAAAATATGTTAAAACGTCTGACTACATAGGGGACCACATAGAATTATAATTTGGTTCAAATTCAAAGCATTATCAACAATTGAATTCTGAATCAATAACAGATCTATATATTTGAGTTTATACATCTATGTTATCCTATCGATAGTAACATTTTATTAAAGTTTAACCATCAAATTATTATATATTGGGGATACGGAATATATTGTATAAGTTGCACGCAGTTCAATCAGTATTTGGTGTATGTGTGATCAGGACTTTGTCCATGTTTTCGTTACATTTTCTCAATAGAGGCATGTAATTTACAAAGTCGAATATTGACTTAGCCCCCTCTCAAATTTTACTCTTTCCATAAATTTGATTGACGATTATTCAATTAGTTGAAATTGTTCTACAGGTAAATTCATTCACTTACATGACAGTCAAAATATAATATATGAACTCCAAAAAAATTGAATTCATACATTTTTTATAACTAGTATATAATAAATTTAGATTGTCACCGCTAAAATATAAGACGACAAAAGTGCGATACACATTGACACATCTTACTTTGTTTAATTTGTGAAGAATTCCATTTTCATTGCTATTTGGTGTCTTTTATGTTTTCAATCTAACCTTTTCCTGTGTAAAATATCTTAATAGGAACGATATAAATGTAAAACCTAAACTTTAAATAAAATTCTCCAGACACGAGCCCTGAGCCGACACCTAATAAAATTAAATGACATGCATGTATTTGATAGATAACTTTGTCTATGTTTTATAGCCGGTCCCAAGTTCGGATAAAGGAGGAGGGTTGTGTTAGGCCCCGACAGCCAGCGTAAAATTCTATCGTATCTCATGAATATAAATCAACACGTCGTATGATCCATGTAGCCGAACTCACCTAATGGGATAAGACTTTGTTGTTGTTGTTGCTGTTGCATGTATTTGATATATAATACATATATTAGTTTAATACATGTGATATTAATAATTATACGCACTATTTATGAGTTAAAAATTAATTTACTATTAAACTCAATTAATTTAATAAGATCATTAAATTTTAACAAAAAATCTTATATTCACAGAAGATAATGGATCTCTGCTTAAGCTAAGCGAGAAGGAATCACGTCGAATCATATATAACATTTCATGAGATAATGGCTTTTGTTCAATAATGAGACTTCAATTCTCGTGGTCGTGGGCAATCACACACTGAATCGACGTCAATCCACATCGAGAGCTGTGCAGATAAATCCCAAGAGCAGAGCCGCCAGAGTCTCTCTAGGCACATGAAAGACGGACCGAGACAAAGCTGGACCCCAGCATCCCTGCCCCCACTCAATAACCAACGGGGACTTGACACGTGTGACTGAGTTGGGCTTTATTTTCCAGCTGAAGACAAGAATAGAAGCCTTGGGACAATTTACGCGAACAAAAGGAAGGAGAACAAAAGCCACAGGACCCCACCACCAGGACTTCTTCCGAAAGGTGGCAAGAATCCATGCAAAAGTTGGCACAGACTAGAATAATCATAATAATCTCACAGGAACCCTCTTTATAAAGCAATAGGGAAGCGCTGCCCTCCTCCCTCCCCTCATTCAGCAATCCTAACATTACCCTTGAGCTTCATTCTTCCTCTCATCTCTCAATCCTTCGCCTAAGGTTCTCTCTCTCTCTCCCTCTTGCATAAATCTGTATTCAAGACTAACTGGCTATGTTATATAGTGTTGCAGGACCATATTCATACTGTGCTGGAAGCTAGAGTGCATATTTGCAGTTGAATATATCAAGCTGCAGGTCTTGCTTATCAGTTTTGATATAGCAAGGCCTGCGCTTGATTGAGAGCGATTTGACTTGTTGGAAACTTGAAGTTTGTGCTGCAGAGAGAGTTCAATCAGAAGAATCAATCTGATGGCGCCGGTGTCTTTGCCTCCTGGTTTCCGGTTCCATCCCACGGACGAAGAACTCGTCGCCTACTACCTCAAGAGGAAGATCAACGGGCGTAAGATCGAGTTGGAGATCATTCCTGAGGTTGATCTCTACAAGTGCGAGCCATGGGATCTACCAGGTACTTATACCTTCTAAATAGCCTGCCTGTTTTATCCTGCAAGCAGACTCTTGGTTTGATATTGTTCAGTATTCCTCTTGATAGCATGAATCCACGCATGCATCATTGGAGTGTAATTAATTTAACATATATGATCTAGAACCGTGTCCATTATTATTATTATTATTATTATTTTGTATAGCGCATATATGTAGTGCGTATATAGTCAATTCCAACGAATATAAGCATCTTGTGCCAAGAAATTGTGTGTAGAATTCTGAATAAATCAACGTTTGGTCTGTGTTTGAAGTTATAAGACTTGACTTGCTTAGCACTCAATTCATGCATGCTTGGAAAATTGATCAATCTAATCAATATTCTAGTCCATTCTTCAAGAAAACCTGAGTATCACTTCTACATTACTTCACAAATTGCTTGATTCAATGGATTACTCTTCCATTAGATATTCCAAAGATACCCGATTCCCATGCACAAATTGGATGATTCTTCTGATATATAGAGCCAAGAGTTCTCACAGAAACATTCATGTCATGCACTATGAATGAGTAGAAAGAACGAAATATATGTAATCAATGAGCCATGACGGCCTTGGCTAATTTTCTTTCACGTCTTGTGGTTAGCCATTTCAAGAATGATGGACAAACTTATGAGTCATCAAACTTCCTCTCTTGAACTGATCATGAGAAAGTTTTCATCATTCTTTTTTCTTTTTCCCCTCTCAGTTTCTTGGAAGCATGAAAATTAGTGCAAAGTTAGAGGTAGGTAAAGAGGAGTACTGCTTCTAAAGCAAATGCTGAAATCCATGGCAAAGAAAAGCTACCCTTATCACATTAAAAATGAGCTCACTTTTGTCTCTTTGAAGGCAACATTTCCATTTTTTTGTCTCAAATTAAAGCTAAAGGCGGTTTTAAGCTTTGTCATTTTGCAAAATATGGAAAGACGATCCTCCTATATTAGCTTTAATACATCAACTTGCTTGTGTTTTCTTTTGTCACGCTCACTTGGAATCTCTCTTGTGCTTTACATTTGATGGCTTGAAAATACCATGGCAAAAGACAAAGAAAGAATACACGAGAGAGAGAGAGAGAGAGAGAGAGAGAGAGAGAGAGAGAGAGAGAGAGAGAGAGAGAGAGAGAGAGAGAGAGAGAGAGAGAGAGAGAGCGAGCGTAGACCAAAAAGGTAATTGAGAAAGAAAGCTGCATCGTCTTCAAGAGATCAGAGAGAAGTTCCCAAAGACTGAGGTCCCTTTCGTTTCGTTATATGTCACACACCTAACAGTGATACCTAGGGTTTTGGTGGGGTATTTCTGGGTATTGATGTTGTTAGCAATCTTACAGAAAACCAGTCACGGTCTTCACAACAAAAAGGGAGAAGGACCAAAAAGAAGTACACAACATTTCTCAAAAGTTGCACCTCTCGCTCATAGTATAATTTTTTTCTCTCCCCTCTCACCACACATCCATGCATCTTAACACGTTGTATGTACTATTATTTGTACTTTGCAGCTTGATTAATAGGTTTCAAACTTAACAACTGGTTTTGTTGCAGAGAAATCGTTTCTGCCGAGCAAAGATCTGGAGTGGTACTTCTTCAGCCCCCGGGATCGAAAGTACCCGAACGGGACGAGGACGAACAGAGCCACTCAGGCCGGTTACTGGAAGGCCACCGGGAAGGACCGAAAGGTGAACTCTCAGCGCCGGTCCGTCGGCATGAAGAAAACCCTCGTCTACTACAGAGGCCGAGCGCCGCACGGTTCCAGGACTGACTGGGTCATGCATGAATACCGCCTGGACGAAAGCGAATGCGAAACTGCCTCCGGCTTACAGGTACATACGTAGATATGCATGCATGCATGATCGCATGCCCAAGTAAATATATGTATATCAGTATATGGATGGTGGTCCTTTCCTACGCCATCAATTATAACTCGAGTTTTCATCTGAAACGTGCACAGGATGCATACGCGCTCTGCCGTGTATTCAAAAAGACTGAACCGGGCCCTAAGATCGTAGAACACTACGGTGCTCGTTACAGCTGCAATCAGACGTCACAGTGGGCATCGAATGAGCAATCGCCAACTTTGGATCGTGTCTCTTATGATGGAAGAGGAGAAGAATTCGACAGTGATATCTACGCTCTTCCACCTCAAGCATGTTCCTCTGGCTTGATTCAAGGAACATTTAATGTGAGTTCTTCTGCTGTCGATAGCAACTGGATGCAATACCTGTGTGAAGAAGCATGCAACCCTGCAACTCCGTTTCCTAACCCTCCATCTTTCTCATACGTCCCGTCAAAGGTACACGCCTATCTAGTTTATGTCCAGCTCTCCATGAGGTATATATAACTGAATGCATCATTCATGGCCGGCAGTTTAACAACTGGATTCTGACATGCATGCAGGTAGACGTAGCGCTCGAATGTGCAAGGCTTCAACACAGGCTTGCGTTGCCGCCGTTGGAAGTAGAGGACTTCCCCGAGATTAGTCTTTCTGACTCGAAGGCACTGCTGTGCTCAGATAACTTTGGAAAAAAAACAAATCAAGTCGACATCTTGCAAGAGATCCTGTCTGTGGCATCGGCCTCCCAGGACCTGATCCACAACACTAGCTACAACGACACCTGGTCCGCGTGCAATCCTCACTTTGGAGATTTCGGATCTCTTCTGGAACATGATGGTAGGCATGAAGGGATGCTGTTCTCTGAAATGGATGTCGCCGTGGGGTCTTCAAGACCCACGGATACCAAGCCATCTGAAGCAGCTGGAGAGCTTACGAGATTAATAGAGATAAGTGATCTCGAAGACGAGTACTTTAACGAAGAGAATAAGATAATACAGACTCTTCAGGGATTCACAACATTGCAGAATGACCTAAAAGAGGTACTCTTTGATGAACGACGTACTGATATATTAACTAGGACTGAGGGTTAGCTATGGCTAGCTGTTCATGAAGTAATATTTATCTCATTTGCTGTACAGGTAACTGTGGAAGATGAACACAGTGCATCATTGGAAGAAAGCACGCATAGCTATCAACTGGAAGAGGCTGCAGTGGAAACTGATCATGAAGGTATGTGCTCATATCTGGGCACATGCTCTTAATTACTTCCTAAGGGAATTGTGTTAATCACCTGTTAACTCAAAGCAGCTGGGTTTACAGGAGAAGACTGTCAACACAAAAACTCAACCGATTCTGCAGACAATATCGACGCCAAATTACTCGTTATTTACCAGTCTGGTTCCAATCATGATTACTCTTCCAGCCTTCTCGACATTGCCCCTCCCAGTGTTTACTTGCAGCATGACCAATATGATTCAGATGTGCTTGCATACGAGCAGACTGAAGTGAAGCATGATCGATTTGTTTCCTGCGGCGGCGCAGCCAAAACATTCTTTCACATCGTTGAACCTTGCAAGAAGGTCACGTTGCATTTGTATCCAATAGCCAGGCATGATTTGTCAATCCAAATGGTCACCAAGTATGAGAGGAATTATCCCAGTTATAGATTTCCATCCGTGCTTATTAGTAGATTGAAGGAGTCGCTTCAAGGCAAGGACGGCATCATGAATCCATGCAGAAGGTTTCTCGTCGAACATTTCGGAATGATGCATGGGGTGATGGCATTCCTCTTGTCCTCGTGCACGTACATTAATAATCTGGGAAGCCTCAAGCATTGGAGGTCTTTCAAAGAAGTTGTCATCTACAGGAGGAGCGGACAACGAGGAGCGAACAAAGAACACATCAGTTATCCATACGAGTGACCCGAGGAACAATTCCAGCATGTTTTGGATGGAGATGGTTTTTATCTTCTGACTTCAAGAGTTAACATCTAACCATGGGCTAACTAGTGAAATCATGATGTTAATTCCATTGTTGCACACTTCTCTTAAGACTAACTTTTGTAAAATTATTTGGTTATAGCTGCGGATGGGGCATATCGAAATTTCTGGATCTGTAATGTGATGGGCAGCAATCCCATTATAAACATACAATGAAATTATGTATCTTTAAATTTATGCGCACTCAGTTTCAAACTTGTCAATTGACATATTCTTTCGACTTCTTTTCAAAACTTTATCATACACTTTTTCAGTTTTAAATTGTATGACATAATCAAGTTTATTTGTACAATTAATTAGTAGGATTATGTCTTAAAATCGATGGAAGTTAGTTGTTTTGAATTTGATTCTTTGAATTATCACTTAGTCATTCTTCTATTTACCCAACTCTACATTAGTTAATAGTTAGTAAGTCCTGGACAAAGAATCCATAATGAGTATAAGAAAAAGTTATACAAGATAAGCACACTACAAAAAATTGGTGATTTGCGACAAAAATATCCGCATTGCAAATCACACACTAAATTCGCCGAAGATATGCTTTTTCGATGGATGTTCGTCGTTCAAAAAACGTTGATCGCAGAATTATTTTCACAAGTTCTGATGGATCTAATCGTCAGAAACATAACATTTGTCATTTGCTCGAGAAACATACGTAAGATAACGTACATAAATATTTTTAATTCAATATATTATGTTATTAACATATTTTTTATATCAAATTTTAATAAGGAATTAAAAGTAAAGAAGTCGAGAATACTACATAGCTACACAACATGGAGTGACGTCAATGAATACCCAAGTATTTTGAACAAATGTCGATGTAAAAAATAGCCGTGTGTATAGTATCAGATCATTTGTTAGTCATACTAATATTAGATTTGTGTGAAGATCGATGTCCAATTATTCGAATGATCAAGTGGTGCAATAGTTTTTAAATGAAATAGATAATAGGTGAGAAAAATGCTTTATAAATATGCAACAACAAATACAAGAACAACTTCAACAACAATAATAACAACTGTTAATCACATTTTGATATTGAGAAACTATGCCTTTTCATGACCAATCAAACTTCACTAATCATATTTGACGACACGATAGTTCTTTATCTTCAAATTTAACCAAATACTAATAATTTAATTTGAATCATTTCCATACAAATGAACACTACAAGAAAACTGCCAAATAGCGATGCAAATTAATGTCGCCACATTACGTGACTCTAAATTGACACTAATAGTGTCATAGTAGCGCTGTCATTGGGTCGACAAGAGATAACGCCAAGTACCTCTCTATAGAGACATTATAGCGTCGCATTAGCGTCACAAAAAGTAGACGCTAAGTGAGATGCCAAAGCGACACTATTTCGGCGCTATTATTATATGTGAAAACTAATAAACACGCAGCAGATGGTAGCGCTATATTGGCGTTGCAGGGCTGCGACGCTAAATTACCGTCACAAGCAAAGTGATGCTAAATAGACAGAATGTAAGAGCCGATATTAGCGTTGGCTTCTTGCATTGCATTAGCGTCGCAAGCATGAGACGCTGCATAGCGTCACTGTAACCGTGACGCTAAGTGGACGCGAACTAATGTATATATAGTATAGTCGACGTTAAGTGTTTTACGCTCTTTTCAATATAGTCTATATAATATTAACTACATTATACTATACTATACTATACTATGCTATACTATATTATACTATACTATACTATACTATATACTATATTAAACTATATTATACACCATGCTATACTATATTATTCTATTATATAATATACAAAAGTTAATATGCCATGTTATACATGCATTATACTCTAATTCTCAAAATTCAAAATCGAAGGAATAGTGCCTCTTCATTTTTTAAGAAATTCAAATGACGATTGCCCATTGGATCATCACAAAATTTGTACCTCCCATAGAGCACAACAACACATATTTTTCAGTATTTTTTGGTGATTTTAGGAGGTCGTACGGTAGAGTTAAGAACCTAGGAAAAAAGTCTTTCGACGGTTTTTGATGTGAGTCCAGCGGGAATTAGACGAAACAAAAATTATGGACTCGTAGAGATTGACACAAGCTGTCCACCTGCACAAGAATCACGATGATAGGAGGTCGGAAGAAATTTAATAAAATTGGCAAAATTTTGGAATAGAAATGATCAGTTCTCCGCGGTCCTAGATCAGATTGCTATGAAAAAATAGGCATTTCGAAGGGCTCGAGAAGGTTGGGCGACACAAACATCTCACGTTTCACGTACTTTTTGTTTCCTTTGATTCTCAAAATATATTTTTTGTAATTATAAAAATTCCTCAAAACTTCTGTCTCACCTAAGAAATTTAAAAATGTGCGTTCTAAAAAATCGGACCTTTCAAGAGTGTTCAGAATGGTCCCATTTAGTTGACATAGAGTTTTCAAATTTTTTTGAGAAATGCTGATTTTATTAGAATTTTTTTATATCCAAATTTGAAAATAGTATTCATCTATTTTTCTTCGTGCGCTTAAAAAAGTACTAAAAATTACTTTTCTTGAAAATCGGACATCTTGGTACTTCTTAGAATGGCCTCATTTGATTGACATATGACTTTCAAATTTTTTAGACAATGTTGATAAACATATATATATATATATATATATATATATATATATATATATTACATATATACATACATATATACACAGTTAATAACTTTATAGTACTTTAGTGCCACCTTTACGGTGCATTAGCACTGCATACCTATAGCGACACAACGACTTTCCAATGACGTCGACAATTTCGTCGCTACTCCATTTTAGTGTCAGAATAGTGTCGCCAGTTTGTGACGCTAGTTTAGCGCCTCAAACTGTCGATGCCAATGTGACACTATATTCCAACTTAGCGTCACAATTTCAGAGTCGCTAATCTACGACGCTATTTCACATATTTTAGAATTAATTATCTATCAGAATTGAATTAATGTGATGCCACATTGGCGACGCAATAGCGTCGTCCAATTTGCGACGCTAAATGGTGATCCGTGTACTCGTCGAAGAACAAATCCAAATCGTCCTTTCATTTAATCAGATAGTTTCGCCTGCCCGAACGCCACATTTTTCCCCTTTTAACCACTCATCCTCATCCTCATCCATTGATGCCTGCCCGACGTCTCCGCCTCCTCCTCCACCTCTGCTTCAATGTCGCCGTCTCCTCCACCTCTGCTTCGACGCCGCTGCCTCCTCTTCCCCCATCTCTGCTCCGACGCCGCTGCCTCCTCCTCCTACACCTCTGCTTCGACGCCGCCGCCTCCGCCTCCTCCTCCTACACCTCTGCTTCAACGCCGCCGCCTCCTCCTCCTCCTCCACCACCTCTTATCCGTCGCCGCCTCCTCCTCCTCCACCTCTTCTCCGTCGTCGCTGCCTCCTCCTCCTCCTCCACCTCTTCTCCGTCGCCGCCTCCTCCTCCTCCTCCACCTCTTACCTGTCGCCGCCGCCTCCTGCTCCACCTCTTCTCCGTCACTGTCGCCTCCTCCTCCTCCACCTCTTCTCCGTCGCCGCCGCCTCCTCCTCCTCCTCCACCTCTTCTCCATCGTCGTCGCCCCCTCCTCCTCCTCCTCCACTACCTGTACTCCGACGCCGCCACTGCCTCCTCCTCCTCCTCCACCTCTGCTCCGCCGTCGTCGCCGCCTCCTCCTCCACCTCTGCTCCGCCGCCGCCACTGCCTCCTCCTCCACCTCTGCTCCGCCGCTGCCGCCTCCTCCTCCTCCAACGCACCGGTGGCCCATCTTCTCTGTCGCGGACTTCGACATCGTAGGACTTAGATCATCTAATTGTGATATATGTAATTTGATGTAATAGAAATGTATATGTGATGTAATGTAATTTGATATAATGAAAATGTATATGTACATGTAATGTAATTTGATGGTGCTTCAACTGTAATGTAAAAAAAAATAGTAATCATCTGTGGATTTCAATGTAATATAAATTCAATAGCTGAATGAGGAAGGTGACAATTATCTGTGGGTGGACATATTGTTCTTAGCGTCACATTAGCGTCGCAGTAGCGACGCAAAAAAATGAATTATAGCGCCACATTAACGTCTGATTAGCGTCGCAACATAACGCCAACTCGTCGTCGGATGGGCGTCGACAATTTTAGCGCCTCTTTAGAGTCGGAGTAGCGACACATGTTGGCTCTTCACGACACTTTTCGCGTCATTATAGTGTCGCATTAGCGCCACCGTTCGATGGTAATTGCATCGACATACCCATAGGTGTGAAGTCGACGCTATTAGCGTCGAAGAAATGGTGTCGCGAAGTCTGTGGCGCGAAGTCGACGTTAATGCGTCGCTATTGTATTTAGCGCCGAGTTAGCGATGCATTGAGGTCTATATTGATACGTCGCTAATCAATGATTTTCTTGTAGTGGAACTTTAGCATCTATATTTTGAAATTTTGTACTATAACATTTGAAGTAAAGACACCAAATAATTCCTTCACGGAGGAATTGCTAAACTTGTGTAATATTTAACTTTCATTTGTGAATTTTTGTCTAAGCCCTAGGCGATGAGGAATGGTGCATGATGTTTTGAAAGAAGCATAATTTCTACAAGAGTAATTATATCTTTGTAATCGTAAATAAATAAATATTACATGGCCCATCAATAAATTAACCTATATATAATCATACAATCTAAACATGCTAAATATAAATTATAAACATGCCATCCAAAAATCTAAATATAGATTACATTTGTTAAACATAAATATTAACAATTTAATCATAACAATTAAGCATGTAAATAAATTCTAAATAAAGATATGCATGTAATCATACCATCTAAACATGCTTTAATTATTACCAATTCAAATATATTTATATCTAATAATTAAATAACAATAGTAAGAATAATAAATTACTGCCTTCGATTTTATGTAAGATCCAATCTTAATTACCTTGATTTGGAAGACCAATACCACATGAACAAACATCTAATTCATGTGAATAACACCAATCAACTTAAAATTTTCTAAGAGTCACATCACGATTTACTATTCGATCAACTCTTCAAAATTAGGTTAGCTATTAATATGAGAAACCAGAATAATATATGTGACATATTTCAGCTGTGACAACTGACCTTTGCATCATTATTTTATTTATATTCTCTTTTATTCATGTTAGTGTTTGGATATTAAGAAAAGGAATAATTAAGTGAATAACAAATTTATCAGATTAATCATTCCTATTCCAATAATAACCTTCCAAAGCCTTTAGATAGCTTTCAAGCTACTGGGAATTTTCAACTCGGAACAGAAAAAACTGGAAGAATGACATTTCTAAATTGTTCCAACAAAACCCAACCAGGCCTGATCTCAACTTTTTATCATGGCCAAAGTTGGTAACTTCATATTTGAAATTATAAAATTAGCAACAAATACAGCCGCACTATGTGACTGCTCAACTTCTGAACGTTCAGCAATCAGGAAGATTTGCCGTTGGAATCATTTTTGCAAAACTTTCCTATAGTAAAATGCTGGAACTTATTATGCCTGGCAATCAACCAAGATGAACATTGTTTCACGTAACGAGTTTAAAATGTAATTTGCTTTCTAAGTAAAAAACGTGAGCGGACATAACATGGCCTACATTTTGTGGATCTTCAGAATCCTGGCAAAAGAAAGGCTTATAACTGCTCTTTTTGCCAGACAAAGAAAGGTCTACAATATTGAAGTAACAAAACTTGTGAGCTAAAGCAAAGGTATCCAAGAGTCATCACAAGTTTCCAAATCCTTGCAGGTATATCAAAGGCTTGACCAGCAGACTTGGGATCAAATTAAGTTGGTTATTTATCTTGTTTCGGCAAAACAGACGCAAGCCCTATGGGCCAACTGTTGGTAAATGATGATGGTTGCTTAGCTGCCACATCCGAGGATCTATCAGAGGAAACAATCAGTAGTTAAGAACAATAGGAAAATTATGGTTGTTATCCTTTGACTAGAAGTTGAAAACTAAATAAGCCTAGCAGCATCAGATTAATGAAATTGAAAAGAACTTAATGATTTACCAATCAACGAACTAAAGAATCAGCATTGTAGACTAATCGTTTGACTAGAAATTTTCAAGTGTGGTTTTTACATCCTGATATCTTAAAAACATAGTTGTAATCGGATATTTGAAAGGATAGATCTGTTAGTTTGTTGGAGCAGGTCAATATTCAATGAGGGAGAAAAATAGCACTACGGCATAAATAAGAAAACTTGAACACGGAAGAGTTAACTGCAATTCTACTTCTCGCTATTCTTTGGACAATTTGATCTCAACGGAATGCAGTACTTTTCCAGAATGAGCAGTCCTAATTGGGCGCCAGAAATCTGCCAAACCTTTGGGTAGGAGACCAGATTACTGAACTATCTATTATTGTATGATTGTATCTATGAACACCTTGTCATGTTTTGTCACATTAATAAAGCTGGAAGACTACAACTATGGTAGTCATCCTTTCCATTTTCACAAAAAGGAGTTAACTGCATGTTCCTATTTTACCATCATTTAACTGTTGAATGCCCAGAATATGATGCAATAGAAAACATATAATTACAAAGAACTGAGAATAAAGAAAAGATCTACGTAAACCAACCGGACAGGTTCGCTGGAGTGGATAGGAACGTAGATACTTACGAAGGACGAATGAGACCCTCAAAGGCAAATGTAGAGTACCCCTGTCGCTGTTTGTGCCTTGGATTAGCATTGCACAGTATATAGACTATCCCCCGACGCTTAACCACCTTGCAGAACTCACAAAGCTTTTTCACTGATGACCTCACCTTCATGGCTGCACAGAATTAAAGTCACAACGGAGCATGAACCAAGAAAAAACTTGCCTACGGAACGACATCCTCAAATCATTCTACAAACATTCTCGTTCAGTTTTATCAAAAGAATTCAATTTCAGATCATTCACAATCCAACTCATTCTTCACCAAAAACAATGGTAGTCCCAAGTAATCTACCTATCCATAGAAAATATTGCATATAAAAGCAGAGCAGCAACAATTTGAACAAAAGTATAGCAACCAGCATAATTTTCACCAGCAGATCAATCAATTTCAGATGAGGAGCAACCCATAACATCAAAGGGGCAACGATGACAACTATCTAATCGTTTGTCCAAGTCTACATCCAACCACGCTAACTAAATTGCATCGACTACTTGGAGTTAAGACCAAGAACAAACAACAACAACGCATCGAAAGCAAATGAGAAATTTGGAGTTAAGAAGAACGCCTACTTGAACGATGGCGCTCGTCGTCTCCGGGTGGAAGTGAAGTGAGCGGCAGATCGATTAGGGCGACAACTTGGGGGAGGTGGTGAAGGCGCAGCAGCTCTCGACGTTTTGCTGGACTTCCGAAATTGGGCTGTAGTTGTAGCCCATCAAAAGGTGATGCTTTGTGGATGTCGTGATAAACTTAGGGAAAGATGCAGTATAAGAAAAGCTCATAAATTTAAGTAAATAATAATAATAATAATAATAATAATAATAATAATAATAATAATAATAATAATAATAATAATAATAATAATAATAATAATAATAATAATGTCAACCAATCAATATAAGTCTTATAAGAAGCATAATTTATTACGTTATTTTAACTTCTAAGGTGCATTACTGAACAACTCATTGTATTTGTTTTACCACTTTTATTCATCTTATCAAGTGCTTAAAAGATAAAACAAAAATAACAAGACTATCTAATAGTGAGTAATCGAGATGATAGTGATATGGTTTTTTCGCATCATTTTCAAATATTTCAACGGCAACTATAAATAATAAAACGCAAAAAACTTAAAAAGAGTGGAAGTATTTATTTCAACTATTTACAAGATTGCATATTTAGTTTCAACTAGAGACACCATCCCTCCGATTGCATCCGCTCTTATTTCACCAACTAGTGAAATCCCTTGCACTTCTTGCAATTTTAAATATATTATAGTATGTATTACTAAATAATTATGATAAATATTAGAATTTTTTATTTGTCTTTTATTTTTTTTATATTAAAAAATTATATATGTATATTAAGTTCAAAAAATATCATATATATTGCATGTGTACATAAAATTTGACTTAAATATGTGTCCGATTTAATTTTTCACAAATGTATTTACAACAAAAATTATTCTAAGGTATAATGTTTAATGAAGATCAACTTTGTTTGCCAAAAATGAAAGAAAAAAGTAAAATGTTCACATTTAGAAAAAAATGGAAGGATGAAAAATATTTATTTGGTCAATTTTTTTATTATGACATAAGATAATAGATAATAGTAGCATGATGGAAAAATGATTGTGCATAATAAATGTAAAGAAAAAAAGATGGGAATGTAAAGAGAAGAAATAAAATAAAATTGATCATATGGATGAAGCATCGTCGTTTTATATATCCTTGCGATGTTAAGGCATCAGCATTCACAAAGCGCACGCTATCTCCGGCGCGCAATGAGTCGAGGTACATACACGTTTTGGGACTGAGTGAGCATGGCAAGATTTATTACCTCATTTGCGTCGTGAAGAGCTGCCCCTGACGAACTCCACCACGCGACGAAAGCATATGGCCTTAGTCAATGCATTCTAATCTCTACTGCCTATATCTTGCTCATAAGGCACACATGGCTTCCGACTTGCGCGCTACCGTTGCTCCCGAGTCCTGAGCATATCTTTCGCTTCTTGTTTAAATACACAACAAATTGGTCTCTTGAAAGGAGTTGTGGGAAGCTCAAAGGTCATCAGTTTATTAGAGTTTTGATTTTAAATTGATTTATTATTGATTATACAGAAGTTTCAATATTAAATTTGTGAAATATATAGAGACAAATAATCTAATGCACTAAATGACATTTTATTGGATCATAAGTGTGTGTAACTTATAAAAGAATTAACTTGCAATACGTTGTAGTTCAGAGAAAAGAATTAAAATTCAAAACATCTTGGAAGGAGAGAACTTTCAATGCACCAGCTTATATATATATATATATATATATATATATATATATATATATATATATAATGCATCAAAGATATATATATATATATATATATTTATATATAATGCATCAAAGATAGTTACTATATGCTAAATAAAAATAAAAATTATAAGCCGGAGGATACCATTATTTAATATTTATACATATGCAATAGGGCAAGTAATAAAACTAAAGGCAAAAGAGTGAAAATTACAAGGCAAAACATGGTGGGACCCCATGCAACAGAAATTATTTCATACAAAGAAGTGTAACTTATCGTTTCTTAGGATTTGTTTGGACAAATTTTAATTAGGATTTGTTTGACTGGAGAGGTATGATGGGTGATGTAGTGAGAAATGGGGTGGTAAAGTGTGATATGTAAATTTTATGTTTGGATAGCAAGTTATAAAAAATGTGGTATAAGAAATGAAAGTTTTATTTAGTAAAAAGTCATTTTTATCTTTTATTATATATAAATTATTTATAATAGTTAATGAGTAATAAATATTTATTACTTTATCACTTAATTTATCTCTTTTATTTTTTGCTTATTTTTGTATTTTTATTATATTTTTTATTTTTGAACTGTTTTATTATAATATATATGTATATTCATACAAAAGAAAAAAATAATTTCATAGAGAGAGAAAAGAGACATGGTTCAATTTGGTAATGACATAAATGAATTGATTTGGTAATAAAAAGATGAACTAATTTGGTATAAAGTTTTTTTTAAATGAAAAATGGTTTAGTTATTTTACCTCACGCCTTTTAACTTAAATAAAAAATATAATCAAACGTGATTTAACTAATTTTATTCTTTCATATTTCACCTCATATTTTCAAATAAGAAAAATGATTTGATTTGATAATTTAATATTTTCTCCATTTTTTATATAAAAATATTTTTTAAATACTTTATTTTATATTTTAAAAAATAATATAAAATATTTAAATTAACTAAAAATTATTAAATTTTCTTTTTAAAAAATAAAAAAAACTCGAGTCATCTAGCCAAGTTAGGTCAAGTAAAGTTATAATTTTTCACCTCGAACTCCACCTGACTTTAGGTCGAGTTGTTCGCGGTGAACACCTTTAATGTTGATTGAAATAATTAATAGAGTTAAATAGATATAAAATATGTGATATTTTAAATTCACAAATAATTACTGACTTGTCATAATTAATTATTATATTTGCCCTCCCTATAGTTGAATTTTAACGTCTCTTATTGAATACAAAATATATCATTTTACTATTATATTAAATCTTCAATTTTTTTTTACAAATTTGTGATTTGTTATTACATATTGCCTCGTATAATTAAATTTTGATTAATTCATAGATATGTATAATTAAAATATAATAACTTGATTTAATATTTTATATTAAATTATAATATTTATTATTATTATTTAACTGGATCGGTATCATCAGTTTGATTTGAAAAAGAGGCTTACTCGATAATTATTTATTTTATTTCTTTCTGTGCAAGGTTAATTAAGAAACCGGTATGGGACTCCTCTTCCTCGTTGCCCATTGTTTTCGTCTTCCTTCGCCTCTTCTTCTTCCACTGGCAACGTCGACCGCCGTCGTGGGCCCGCGCCGTTGCCTCCGCTCATCGAGTCCCATCGCAGATTTTCCGAGTTCCAGGAGAATTCCAATTCTGCTCTAGGATCTAATCGTTCCACATGCGATAGATCCATCGCCTTCTTCCCGCCAAACCCTTCCGCCGGCGGGTGCATTGGCTGCTCTACCCCTCCGCCCGTCCGGCTGCCGAGGCCCTTCTCCTTGAGTTACCTCTTCTGTCGCACCGATTCGGACGCCGTTTATACTTCGGGGCGATGGCTCGCATGATCATATAACTGACCGTTGCTTTCTCTGGTCTGGCCGATGGGGACGGAGTGCATAGGGATTAACGAGGAGGCCGACGGGATCCCTTCGATCCCACCAGGCTTCGCGTCGCTCACGTCGTTCCAATTGCAGAGGGTCCGCGACGGCGTCCAGGATGCCCTCTCTAGTGTTTCTTACGATTCGGGGAAGTGCGTTGCCGCCGCCGCGGCGGCAGGGTACGAAGTGTCGAGGAAGTCCCTCCGGCAGCGTCCCTGGGTGAACTACAGTCAGTTCGACTGCAGCTCCGACGAGGAGGAGCTCGATTGCGAGCTCTTGCATGAGGTATCTGTAAGTTGTTTGTTCAATTTGGTACTCATAATGTTAGATGCCTGCATTGATTCAAAGACAGAACCAGGAGGATCTGGTCTGCACCCTTGGGATGTATTTCTAGAACTCCACATTCAATGTAATGTGAAATACCCATATATCCGTAATTTTGCCCAATGCTTCCCTTGTATGCCTGGCTTGTTGATTATGATGAGATTATGAGACATACTGAAGAACAAGTTATGATGATATAGACTGATAGCACATTTTTATGTTAAATCCTTGCCATTGTCTATCTTTATGTTCTCCTCCATATGTGGCTTTCTTTTTCATGCAGGAAGTAAAATGCTTACCAAAAGGTGTTATTCGAGGATGTAGTGAATGCAAAAGTTGTCAGAAGGTAGTATACCATCATGAAGCATTTGCTATCTTTCATCTTAGCTGGGATTGTCTCTGTCAATAAAATGCACAAATCTTTATATAGGTCACTGCAAGATGGCGACCACAAGATGCTCGAAAGCCCATCCTTGATGATGCTCCTGTGTTTTATCCTAGTGAAGAGGTTCATATTATCAATTTTTGTGTGCACATGCTCATAGTTAGGCATTTATAGTAGGAAGTAAAATTTACTATATGGCATTTGTGTTTGTTTTGACATCAGGAATTCAAAGACACCCTAAAATACATTGAGAGTATACGCCCAAGAGCTGAAGAATATGGTATTTGCAGAATTGTTCCACCATCTTCCTGGAGGCCTCCCTTTCCTCTTAAAGAGAAGGATATATGGATGAACTCCAAGTTCGATACCCGCATCCAACAAGTTGACAAACTTCAGAATCGTAGATCTTTAAAGAAAGTCTATGAGAACCATGGCATTATGAGGAGGAAAAGGCAAAAACTTTTGAAAGTGGATCATATGAATGTTGAGAATATGATAGAAGATGGGAAACCTAGATATTGTGAGAATTCTGAAAGATTTGGATTCATACCTGGTCCACAATTCACATTGAATGCATTTCAGAAATATGCAGATGAGTTCAAAGAGCAGTATTTCCAGATAAAAACAGAATTTGGTACTGACCTCCACCATGAAGAACCATCAATTAATAAGATTGAAGGTGAATATTGGAGGATAGTAGAGAGACCAACAGAAGAAATTGAGGTACAGAGGCCTGACTTTCAGGAGTATTGCCATATCTGTAATTCTTTACATGACACTGATTCCTCTAATACTGGTGATATGCATGATGAAGTTAATCGTACATTCACAAATGCCATCGTAGTTGCCTATTTTACTATGAAGGATTTTTTTGCCAATTGATAATTCATTCAATTTTGTGGAGATTTTCTTTCTTGATGGAGATTATAAAAAATTGGATATTGAATTTATATTGCTAGAAGAAGGGTGAGTTTTACATTGCGTCTTATGATCAACTCAATGTAGACTTTGTCTTGCGTCTATGTTTTACTATCTGCAGCTAAAAAAGTGAATAAAACAACCTTTTTAATAGAGGCAAGATCGACGTCTACCATTTATGTCCTTTGATTCTCTTATCTGAAGAGTTGCTTTTTGCAGGTGTTATATGGTGCTGATCTGGACACTGGTGTTTTTGGAAGCGGTTTTCCCAAAGCATCATCATCCCAGGGTGTATCTGAACTTGAGAATCAGTATACCAGTTCAGGTTGGAATTTGAACAATTTTCCCCGGCTTCCAAGTTCCGTACTTTCCTTTGAAAGTGGAGACATATCTGGTGTCCTAGTTCCATGGTTGTACATAGGAATGTGCTTTTCCTCCTTTTGTTGGGTAAGATGCTGTTTCTCAGCTAAAATCTATATGGTTCCTTCTACTTCAGGGATTTATTGTTTTTGTCAAAGCTCTTGGGTTGTAATACTGAAACTTTAATGCTAATCTAATAATTTCCTGTTGCTCTTCCTGCTTTCTAACAGCATGTTGAAGATCACCATCTATATTCTTTGAATTACTTGCATTGGGGTTCACCTAAGATGTGGTACGGAGTCCCAGGAAAAGATGCCAGAAAACTAGAGGAAGCTATGAAGAAGCTTCTACCAGATTTGTTTGATGAGCAACCAGACTTACTTCACAATCTTGTGAGGATATATTCTTTTACGTTTTCATTCTCTCTCCTAATGGTTATTTACATGTGACTTGGTTCTATATGGACCGGAGCATTTGAACTTCCTTTGTTAACACAATCATTGGTGGTCATTATAAGGTTGGACTTTTGTAGGTAACACAATGTTCACCTTCACTGCTAAGACTGGAAGGTGTACCTGTATACCGATGTGTGCAGAATGAAGGAGAGTTTGTTCTTACATTTCCTCGAGCTTATCATTCAGGATTCAACTCTGGGTTCAATTGTGCAGAAGCTGTAAATGTGGCTCCTATTGATTGGTTACCCCTTGGGCAGACAGCTGCAGAGCTTTACCGTGAACAACGAAGGAAGATTTCAATATCCCATGATAAGTTGTTGCTTGGAGCTGCACGAGAAGCTGTTAAAGCTCAATGGTTTATCTCATTCTTGAGGAAGAACACATCAGACAACTTAAGGTGGAAAAGTTTCTGTAGTAGTGATGGAATCCTTGCAAAATCACTTAGGGTAAAGTTTGTCTATTCTGGTTTCGTGCATGTTTCTTGATCTTTGCTTAACAGCCTTTTTTTTATCAGGCACGAATTGATATGGAGCGTGCAAGACGTGAACACCTTTGCTCTTCTCAGACAAGAAAAATGGATCCAGGATTTGATGCAAATAACGAAAGGGAATGCATCATCTGCCACTATGATTTGCATCTTTCTGCTGTTTGTTGTCCATGTTCACCAGACAAGTTTTCTTGCCTAATGCATTCAAAGGATCTGTGTTCCTGCTCATGGGACACGAGGTTATTTTTATTCCGTTATGACATTACTGAATTGAACGTGTTATTGGATGCCTTAGGGGGGAAGTTGAGTGCAGTTCATAGATGGGGTATTTCTGATCTTAATCTATCTCTGAGTCCCTATGTCACAAAAGAAAAGACACAGGAAAGTAAACCTGCCGGCATGACCAGAAAAGATGGGAGAGAGCAGAAGGATAGTGGTTTGCTTAATGAAGGTATTTCTGCAAATGATGCTGGCCGCAGTTTATCTAGGGAATTTTGCTTATCCATGCAACACCAAGACTCTTGGGTGGAACTGAAAGAGAGAGTAAAAACAACAATTGCTGCTGCTGATGTAGCACTGGGAAATGTTGATCAACATTCTGCACAGAAATCGCTGGCTGCACCTCTTACTGAAGAATCATGCCCTGTGGACATGGCTAGTAAAGATGGAAGAGGGCAAAAGGATAATAGTTCATGTAATGAAGTCATTGCTGTAAGTGATGCAGGGTGCAGTGTGTCTATGAAACTCAAGACATCCATGCAACACCAACCATCATTGATAGAATTGAAAGAGAGAGTAAAAACAACAGTTGGTGCTGCTGATGTAGCAATTGGAAATTCTGGTCTACATTCTGTACAGAAAATTAGATCACTGACTGTACCTCTTGCGAAAGAATCCTTACTCAGTGTGGAGAACAATTTCTCCGAAGGATGTAAAAGTTCAGATATTATGCCAGGAGCTTCATCAAGTTATCAGTTGTCCAGAGGTGTTGACCAAACTTTATCAGCAAACAACTGCAGTTTTGTGGCTGAAAAAAGACAATTTGGTGCTTCATTTTCTTCAAAATCAGGTGAGAGAGACACTGGCTCATTTGGTGAAAATGGGTCACTGAGCTCCAGAAGGGTCTTGAATGATTCAGGAGCAATGATAAGACTAATTGACTGTTATGACAAGGCGACATCCTGTGATTCTCACGAGGATCAATCTCTTCAGTCGCCACAGTCTAATGCATCCTCATTGAGTGAAAGAGATGCCAATATCTTGCCTTCTTTGGAAGTGACTACCAGGAGCTCAAGATTGATCCCATTGGATGCCAAAAGCCAAGGGTCATGTGGAAAGGCTTCCTTTGACTTTCAAAATGGACCAGCCATTGCGAATGTAGAATCTGAAAGTGTGACCATAGAAAAATCAGTTGCAGATGCAAATGATAGTGAGACTCAACCTGAAAATTCCCAACTTTCTTTTATTTGGGAATCACTGGACGGTAGCAATGAATTGAAAGGCAATAAAGATTCTCAGTGTAACATTATGGATGGAGGAAATTCAGTTACAGAAAGTGCATCTTGTATGCATCAAAATCATGACAGATATAATCAGCAAAAGGGCCCTAGAATGGCCAAGGTGGTTAGGAGAATCACTTGCAATGTTGAGGCTCTGGAGTATGGAGTTGTGCTTTCTGGAAGATTGTGGTCCACAAGCCAAGCTATATTCCCTAAAGGTAGCTTTTCTAGTCATGACATATCAATTCTAATGATATGTGTGAACCATATAATAGCCATCTCTCTCAATGGAAGGTTAATTGCAACATTGATATGTAAAAATATATTCACTAGTTTCTTTTTATTTGTAAACTATGTTTAAAATAGTTAACAACTCTTTTCTCTATTTAAAACAACATAATATTAATTCATTGCTAGTTTATCATCCGTCTGATTTTAATTGCATGAATTCCTTCATTACAGGATATAGAAGTCGGGCTAGGTACATAAGCATCCTAGATCCAACACAAATGTGCTACTACATATCTGAAATCTTAGATGCTGGGTTGCTTGGACCTCTTTTTATGGCAAGTTTCTCTTATCTCCCCTCTCCCAACACACACACACACAACAAGCAAAAGTTTTTCTGTTATCTCAATGCCTAATTTACTGTTTTCAAGAGATGTAAGCTGACTATATTATCAGTTTAAAACTTTAAACCTTCTGAGAAGGAGATGAAAGTTTAAATAACTTCTGTCATATACTCAATGATACTGAACTGTCTTTGCACATATTCACAGTGGAGCTTCTTATTAGATAATGTTGTGAAGCAAGGTACACTTATATCCTACTTGTGTCTCATTTGTGTAACTGAAACTCTAGGTTGTAGTAGAGCAGTGTCCAAGCGAAGTGTTTATCCATGTTTCTGCTACCAGATCCTGGGATATGGTGAGAGAGAGAGTGAACAATGAAATTAGGAAACAACACAGCAACGGAAGGCTCAATCTTCCTTTGCTACAGCCTCCTGGATCCGTTGATGGTGTGGAAATGTTTGGACTATCATCACCGGCAGTTATTCAGGCAAGACAATCTCTTTTATTATTTGTTACTCTAATTAATTGGTGCACCTTATTTGGTGTCAAATTAAGTGTGTTTCAGTTGCTCAGGATCATGATATCTACTATTATCTACCTCACCTTTTATTTTCTTGTGTTTTGTTCAATGTGATCTATATAAATTTTCAACTTCATGGATTACTTGGGCGAAGTTCTCCATGACAAAAGCTGATTTGCCTTTATCTCACAGGCAATCGAGGCGCTTGATCCCAATCATGTCTGCACAGAGTACTGGAGGATTAAGGTAGTTAATGCTCAGACTCCAGGGTTGCTGACGAATAAACAGACGCCAGTTCTTATTAATGGGCAGAATCGTAGAGAGAATTCCTTGTTTGCTGTTTCAGAGTCGGCCTTCAGAGGGCTCCTAATGAAGGCCAACCCTGAAGAGCTACATGCATTGCAAAGTTTAATAGCTGATGAGACGCTGCGGAACTCACGTGAAGAACTCGTTCGTCTTCTAGATAAAGAAATTACCCTGCGCCGCCCCCAGTAACATTTTACTAAGATTCATTTGAAAATCATCCGCCCTGCTCCCACCTTAGGAGCATCCTTGTACTCTTGCCTTGTCATGGTTCCTCGTTTTTTGTTTGTCAGGTATTGGTGTTAACCTAGGAAGATCTTAAAACTTACCACATCTTTTGTATATACATTGATTATTTCAATGAGATGTCATTTTGCATCAATTAGCAGCGATGATATTAAAAAAAAGGGAATGTAATGACTGTTTGCTCTAACGTTGGAATGAAACTATTCAAGTGAGAGACTCTGCTCAACCACAGCAGAAGGTGCCGGGTAATATGTTGGTGTAAACCTACTTTTAATTTACTATGATAGTAAGACGTGTGTTCGATATGACCTACACTAAGAGTAGCTACATTGTCACAGTCCTATCTGATTCCTATTTTATCCCATTTTTAATTTTTTGAGCATCGCACTTAAACTTGAGACTCGTGTCTATTGCCTCTGATTTTCTGGATTAATATACTGAAAACTTAGATTAATTTGTTTGGGCATCTCAAAGCTGTTCACATGAAGAAATGAGTCATTCAAGTGGTCCTGTCAGCGGAGAAGGCTCCTGGGAGCAGTTGGATCAGAAATTTCTATTTATTGCACAACCGATTTGATGTTCTAATGAACTATTTGCACCAAAATCAAATATTTCTTCTTAGAAAAACAACAATCGAAAAAAAAAATCCAACCACCTCTATTATTTAGCATCAGCTGACAAATTCCATGTGTAAACTTTTGGAACAGTTGTTCATCTGCACACAGTTGACTAACATCCATATTCTAGAATCTCTAGTTGACATCAGATCCACTGGACAGAAAGATAGAAACCTTTTTTTTTCTGAGAAGAATATTATTGATATCAGAACTTGCAAGACTTTAGAAAATCTCTGTTGGATACTAACTACCTCATGACACCATCACTGGTAATAACTAAATCATGCACAAGCTCACTGATTAAATCTCTCAGGATGGACGCCTCCATCTCCATACCCACTGCATCTGTGCAATTTCTATATACAGAAGGCCAAGGAATGCTATTGAGGTCCCAGGTCACGATGGGCTCTAGCGAGTGTGAGTTCTCTTCTAGGGGCTTTGTCAATGTTTGAATCTGATCCCACAAGTTGTCCAAAACTCCTTTGTTAAATGGCAATCTTTTACGATCAGGGAAGAGATTTCTCATTGTAGAGCTGGTCATCTGAGCCTGCACAAACTTCAACAGTGCTTCATTCAGTAAATCAAATAGCATTCTGCGACTTATTTCCACACGGCCATGACATAATAGAATTGCTGGATTGTCCACCCCGCTAGTTCTTCCATATGTTTCCTCCACTCTATCAAACACCCATTTGGAAATTGGCTTTGACAGACTATCCCATCCTGAAAGAAGCTGATCGAGTGACTGTCTCTCGAGTAGACCAGAAATAGTCAGAATTTCTCTTATGTAAGCTTTTGAATCATCTTCCTCAAGAATAACTTCATTGACTGATTCTGTTTTCTCTCTTTCTTCATCTAGCCCATCAGGCAGTTCGGATCGGTCGAGCTCTGGAAAAGATGAGAGCAGAGTGTTAACTTGCAAGCATATTTGCATGACTAGGAAGTATCAAGATGTCTTTATTTAATGAGTAGGAGAACACGCATACAACAAGCACAAATATGCTTCGTCCAATGCATCTAGTCTTGGTTGACCTGATTATATCTAATATATATACATATAGTTACTTGTGAATGGAAGGTAAATCAAGGGAATAGTTCCTACCAGGAATAATAGTGCCCAGATCTTCAGAAACTTGTGAGGAAGAATGTTCTTCAGCAAAAGTTGCATCAAATGGAGACACTGGACTGGGATAACCCGGCCTGCAGATGTCACCATAGGAGGTACTGCACACTGATACTGGGCTTGGTGGCACTTCAGTCGAGTTTTCCAGGAGGTACTGAAGCACAATACATGAGGTAAAGTTTCATTAAGACTGTTATTAATAGCACAAAGATAAAGCACCAATCCAACTACAAAACTTGCCTCAGCAAAGCCTGAGTTCAGGACAACAGATGGTGTACATAATGTGTCACTCATGCGAAGAAATTCCTTTCCATGTGCACCCTTCTTGTCCATCAGCTGGGCCTTTTTCCCAAAAAGTTTGCCTTTCAGTGGAAAGTTCTGTCTGAGAATTGAGACCTTGTTTTTAATGTTAAAACCGTCTTTCCTTCTGCTTGTCACCTCTGTTGAGACATCTTCAGCTTCATGCCTTCTGAGTACACGTGCCACTCTCACCGAGTGCTGATCCTCAACAAGTGGCTTTCCGGATGATGTTCCAGCCACTGGAGCAGAAACTGACCTGATAAGGCTTGGTGGACGCAATTCATCATCGAACATGGCACTGTGACAATTATCATGTCGTGATGATTTCAGTGTTGGACTGATGGATCTCTTGTCATCCCAGAAGCTCACTTTGTTACCGTTATCGTCAAGATAGTGCATCGGTCTAAATGTTTCTGGTTCACTGCTAGATGAAGAACTATTTTGTCTTCCTTTAGCAGTTGGAGGAAATTGTACATAACTCTCTCCTTTCAGAACATTTTTCAGCCTCTTGGACAGTAATTTTTTTGTGTCTTTAGTGATCAACTGTGGGGATATTTTTCCATTTAATTGGACTTCATTTCTCTGTGATCTTGTTGACCTAGATCGTGCCAGAGCATTTTTGTAGTCCTCAGTAGTAGCACTTCTTGTAAAGTGGTTTGTTATCCTTTGGACAGTTTGTCTTGGATCACTCATTCTTTGGCTATCAAATCTGGCCTTGCCTTGCATTTCAGATTCCAGTTTCTTTCTTACCTGTTCAAGGAAATCCTTTATATTCTCCTTGTGCATGATCTCAGGAGATCCTAACCAAGACATTGCATCATCATCATCATTTGTTTCAGAAAAGGATTTTAGAATCACAATCCTTCTAGAAGAAGCAGAGATATCCTGTTGATCCTGAGTGGACAAGAGGCATACATGACACTTTGCACTATCCTTTAAAGCATAGTAGTCTCTCATTATGGAATTAATTTGCTTGCTCATGAATCCCCCATGTCTCAGAATCTCTCTATTTTCAGTGGCTATATTTGGTCTAGCCATCAAAGAACAATATCTCTCATCAGCAATTCTCTTTGCCAATAAATTCTCCCTTTTTCGTCCTAGTTCTGGGGACCGTGAACTTTCCCACATCCTTAATTCTTGCCAAGCCTGAAATTCCTTCTTGAACTTTTGCAGTTCTTCTTCTTGTGGATGTTCTCTCGTTTTGGGTTTCTCTGACTCAAGGTTTATATTATGTTGTCTGGGACCTCTTTCAATGTCACAAGTAAAAAGCTCTTTCTTCTTTGGCATTGTGGAATTTGATACATATGATGTATCCTGAATTAAAGTTGCTCCAGTGGAACCCTTTCTTGGCACTCGAGCAGTCCTCGATCTCTGTGGATCAATCATAGGATTGATTTCAGATGACAATGCATCCACACCCATTAGTCGCGCTACCACACTGGGTTTGTTACATATGTCCTTTGGTTTTCTCGGCACCTCTTCTTCAATCAAACTTCTGATTGGAACTCCATCCGAATGACTGTTTACTTTGGTAGCATGATACTTCAATTCACAGGAATACTGAAATTATAGACAAAATGCAAAGATTTTATTCACACACGAGTATTATTTTTATTGCATTTCTCAAACAGTATAAAGGACTTGAGAAATGTGATGAAAACCAAAGCAGAGCCACTTAATTTCATTAGAATGAAACATAAAAAATTATCCTAAAGGGTGTATCAATATTTTCAACTACGATTTGTGCAAAGGGCAGTTGATATCCTTTCTAGTTGTTGCCTGCTCATGTCTGAGATTCCGAAAGATATGTAGCATTGCAAGCCAACTAAGTTCATAAATCTTAATCAATGAATTTGAGATGTTGCCTTTTTTTTCTTGATGCTATTTGACAAATAAACTTTTAAAGGAGGAGAGCAATTTCCTATGGAAAGGGATGCCCAGCATTGGTAAGAGCAAAGGAAACAACTCACCGGAATGTCATCTTCAAAAATTTGATTGCTGTGAGATGCTTCTGTAGGAAATTCCAAACTATTTCGTGGCGCCTCAAAACCTGCAGAAACATGATGACTTGATCTTGTATCATTCGATACCCCATTTCGTCGAGGCTATGCACTAATGATGATTTATAAAGAATGCAAATGATATGCCTAACTAATTGATACTTGATACCCACCATCATTGTGCCTCTTGGGTGATGACAACTTCCTGGAGGAGCTTGCTTGACCATAGTGAAAGAATTGCAGTACACCGACCATATTCACAAAGATACCAATGCAGAATTCCCTTTTCTTTCTTTCTTCTTCTTCCAGTGATACGGATGTCAAATTCTATAACTTCAAATTCACCCCGCGAGGGAGACAAACTTTAACCTGCAAGACCATACCGAATTCTGAAGTTTCTTTCAAGCTAAAATTGTAAGAAGGGTCTCCACATTAGTGAGATCCTTATGGATCTCTAGAGCACTTGGAGATCAGAGTTAGGCCGGACACATCTAATTCTAAACGAAGCTCGCGATGGACAAGGGGAATAAACAAATGGGGAAGTTGCAGAAACAGAAACAAACTCATGTTGTATCTGATGATCTTCCACAAGAACATCAGGAAGTTATCATACATTGCAGCCAGGAAAAACAATTGGGATTCCGATTATCAACATGAAAGAAAGCATATGTGCTCGAATCATAAGAGCAACTCGCTATTTCTGTTACATGGTTGAGAAAATGTTGAAGCGATTGGGATGCGGGATGCATGTACAATTCTGCAATATCGTACGGGAAAGAAAAAAGGAACAAACTAGGGAACTTTTTGCCTTCAATGAGGAATTACTAGATGGAAGAGACACTAAAGAGGTGACAGCAACAGGCATGGATAATCATAGAGCAAATGCACCAATCGAACTGAAATCTTCTGATGCTCGAGACAACAACCAAAGAAAACAAAAAAAAAAAAGCCCATGCTTTTATCAGATACATACAGAATTAATCCGCGCAAAACTGCAAAAGCTTTTCGATTACCAGCAAAAAGCACAAGAAGACTCTCAGAATTCTTGGCAAGAACGAGCCTTTCCGTCGAACAATCCACAGGCGTCGGTCCCTCTGAGCTTCCTTCGGTTCTGATCAAGGAAGGAGAAGAATCTGAGTAGAAGGTTGTGATATCCCAGAGGAAATAGGTTCCCTGTCCGGAACCCCGGAGGAGGCCCGGCTGCCGAGCTTTTAGTACATGACCCCATTTGGTGAAAGGAACAGGCCAGGAAAGCTCAAGCCTTTTCCCCCTCAACCTTCTCAATTCTCCACCTTTTTTTTTTAATCCTTCTTTACTCTCGACATCAAAATTGAGACTTTACAGCAACTTAGTACCCCTGTGTCGCATTTATTAAACTCGATCAAAACCAGACACACAAATATTCAAGTCTGGCATTTCTTGTGTGCTCACGTTACTGCTGCAACTCCTCTACAGCTCACAGCTGTATGGTCTGATTTGGTTCTTGGCGCACGTTGGGGGGCTCCATTTTGGCGGTATATTGTAAACCGTTACCGGCCGCTGGGGGCTCGCGGGGCGGCACGCGCCCCCCCTGCGCAGTTTGTGCAGGGTGTGCAGCGTTAAATTTGTGCTCGTTTATGGTACCTTATCCTCCCCAAGTTGTGTGTTCCAAAGACGGGCCATGCAGGGAGGAATGTTGCATATGGTCTTTGGGTGTATCACCTACCAAACTAAAACTTCTATTGATTGCTCATGTCCCTCTACTCTAATTAATTGGTCGATCCAGAAGAAAATTGGCTTGCAATAATTTCCACCCTCACTAATCTTCAATTCTGTGTAATGCAGGTATGCAAACAGCAGTGGCTACCCAGAAAAAAAATATATGTTAATTTATTTTGTTACTATCAAACTTGGTGAAGGTGGTAAATTATTTTGTGGTGGTGGTGTGTTGGGATAGAGGGTCAAAGCCCCCCAACTATTCTACGAATCAAGATTAGTTCAGATGATGTCAATTTATATTTAAGTAGGATCTCGAATTCGAACTAAAACTTTTAAAGAATTTCATTTAGCAAGATTGATCAGAACAAATATGTCGCAACTCGCAACAAAAAATAAGAACTGTGCTTAGATTATGAATTTATAAAACATGAAGATATCGATTGATCAACCCAAACTATAAAATCTTGACGTAGGGATCATGAATTTCATAAACGAGACGCTAACGCTCAGTTAGCTTCTAGATTTCTTTTTTTTTTACATTTCCACTGGAGTCAATTATTTGGTTATTTAGCCACATTTTTGTTTCAGTAATCGTCAATTTATGACCTCTGTTTTAATCCAATTCAGCAAGATGTAATACAGGGAGAAGAAGATGAGAATAAGACCAGATAGAGGTTACTGCGTTGTCAAAGAAGAAGGAAATGAATAGAAAGAAGCATATGGAAGTGATTTTGCATTGAGGTAGGTACTGTGGAGGAACAGGATGACTGAGATTGCTTCAGATCAAGGGAATAAGAAGATGCATGGACTAGGAAGTAATGCTCCTCTTATTAAGTTAGGTGAGCACAATAAAAGCCACAATATTTTAATTTATCAATCTGGGCAGGTAGCATGTGAGCAATAATTTCTCCAGTTTTTTTTGTCCTGGAAATATTCTATATTTCAACTTCTTGCACTTGAGAATTGAGATCATCTAGTCTTATGAAAATATGAAAGTTGACGGAACTTTCATTTGTGTTTTGCATTGGAACTGATGTCCAAAAACTCCACCCTAACTGATTTGATCATCTCCAGTTTGGCGTCTGCAATTCTTTCCGACCACTACATCTTACCTACTAATTGACAGTCTGTTAAAAACCTTTCTTTTTCTCGACTGGATTTTGTATTAATTAACTTGAGCAAGATGACATATGATAACATGAGTTTGGAGAGAATAGCTCGTGTAATTATGTATACAAACCTTTGATCAAAATATTGTCTCAAAGGCCTCAAATTGGAATGGAAAAATAAGAAGAACAAACCAAGGGACAAGAGCATCTGCTCAAGCCTTAAAGGCTGGGGGTGGGTGCAGAATGAGGTCAACATCTTTAATTATTTCACATATCATCCAGTATGGTCAGGCAGCCCTGCTCAGGAAACCAAAGCCGGCTGGAACAGCAGCAGCAAGCAAAAGGCTTCTTCTTCAAACTTGAATAGGATGACATGACAGCATCCTAACAGAAAGTAGTGCTGCCAATGTGCAACTCACATGGTGGGGACTTTTCCATAACCTGGTTGCATTATTAAGCCTGCATGAGAGGCCATGCATGCAATCTTAGGCATCCACTCTCCAAAAAAAAAAAAGTCTTAGGCATCAATAGGACCTTCTTTTTTATTTACTTCCTTCTGACACGAATTAAGTGGTACCTTTGGGTTCCACCATATCAATGCATCATTGGGACCATGCTTGAGATGATAACTTGTCTAAAGATTATGGTATCTATCTGTCTAACTATGTATGTCCAGTGTTACAGCTTAAAGGGACACGTAGAGGTGTAAAGAATTCTCAGAGAAGCTGCACAAATCAATCATATTTGCAATGCTTCATGACGTATATGTAACAACCAACAAAAAGATTAAAAAAAAAAGAAAAGAAAACAAATCGTGATGGGTGGCCGAGCAAAGCACATGGGAGATTAAAAATCAAATCCCACTCAAATTTTGAAAGGAAAGAAAATTAAATCTAATCTCTTCAAATTTAATTTTGAGAAGAAGATTAGATTAAAACAAAACCTTTTATAAAACCCTCTCTCAACCCTCACGATCTCTCTCTCCCTCCCTGTTCGTCCCTTCCAGCTGTGAGCAGAGACGAACAAGCACCCGGAGAAAGAGCAGAGGGAAATACAGGGGTTCGGCCGATAGCTTTTCCGACGAGCCAAGCGAGTATCAATTGCGATTACAGGTGGGTGAATCGAAATCACCTTGCATGACCTCTGAATTATCCTAATTCATGCCCTCATCGTTATGAAAAGAAAAGAATATGAATAGAGTTCAAGTTATCATTTTTTTTAATTGTTTGATTCTTCTTGAATTCTTTGATTGGTTGATTGTTTGCATGCATAGTTATTTTTGTTTATTCTATTTTTATATTATTAATTGCTAGGATGTAAGATTTAGAGTAGGGCGAAAGTACGTAGGGGGGATTCTGTTTTCCTATTGTGTCGTAATATTTTACGGTGCAATCTAGTTTGGAATTAAAATTATTACGGCCGCAATATTTATTTGCTATTGCATCGCAAGGTTTTATAACGCAACCTAATTTTAAAGTAGAAGTATTACGGCCGTAAATTGTTTGGCCGTAATTTTCTTACGGTCGAAAAAAAAGGATGGAGAGAGAATTAAAAAAAAAAGTTTTCGGCCGTAATGGAATAGAGAGGTAGAGAATTTCGGCCGTAAAAGAATAGAGAGAATATTAGAGAGAGAGAAAGGGAAGATGGATTGGCCGTAAGAGAATTTAAAAAAAAAGGATGAAGCTTACGGCCGTAATGTAATAGGGGTAAATTTTTACGACCGTAATGTAACAGGGCGTAAAAAAAATCCAAAGAATTAGGATTTACGGCCGTAAGGTGAAGGAGATTCCTCGAGCGTAAAAATCCAAAGAATTAGGGTTTACGGCCGTAAGGTGAAGGGGATTCCTCGGGCGTAAAAATCCAAAGAATTAGGGTTTACGGCCGTAAGGTGAAAGGGATTCTTCGGGCGTAAAAATCCAGAAGAGGTGAGGGCGTAAAATTCAGCAAAATTCACCCATTAGTCTCTCTTTATTTTGATATGAACATTATTGATTTCCTTATAATTCCAACATGAACTCTTTGTCTTGATTTACCTCATACCGATCATATCTCCTTCATCACATGATACAAAGAATGAAAAGATACTAAAAGTGATTAATAAGTTTAGATGAAAGATTAACGATGGGTTGTCAGTCCAAGCCAAGTGCATCAAGATAAGGGTCGCTCCCTTGGTCATGGTTTGATCACCCATTGACCCGCACAAGGCCGTATCGTTTGCTGAGCATACCCCAAGAATTAAAGGCACCTCAAAGTCACCCTGATTGTTAATTAATAACCAAGATCAACAAGCATGTTCAAGTTCAAGTCAAGTCAAGTATGTCATAATTCCAAGTTTACTATGTATTATTGATCCTCATGATTCATGATATCGCTGATCTTATTCTTATTATGATCCATGATACTGATATGTTATCTTCCACGTTCAAGTTAAGCATGATTATTTACCGTTAATTATTATATTCATGTCATGCATTGTATATCATGTGGTTCCCCACTAGGCTGTAAAGCTTACGGGAGGACCTCCTCCCCTGTGTCTGATTTTCACAGGACCAGGTCAGTAACGTGATGGAGTAGGCATGTAGTGATGTGGCTCTGGCGATAGGACAACACATGAACTATAGGGCTTTTAGAATGCTTATTAGTTTTTCATTTACCTTCCGCATTTTAGATTCATGATGTAGAACTTAGTTTATTTCTTAGTAATGACATAGTCACTTTTAGACTTCCGCAATTAAAGTTATAATTTATCTTTATTTCTTTTCTTTCGCTGACGTGTCTCGGTTCTTGACTGAGATATGGTTAATATTATGATCAAATTATAGCATGTTGTAGTGTCTCTAAATTAGTCTTCGCCACGTGGCGGGGGATCGATTTGAGGGCGTTACAGTATATCCATGGAAAGAGTTGTGCAAAAAGGACTTCCTTTAACTACCTTCTCGGCTCTGTCTGCACCTTCAATAATAATTCGAACAGTGGTCATATGGAAGCTGCCTCCTTCAGGATGAGCCCATGAATAAAGTTGTTTCTGGACTTTGATCGTCCAGATGAGTGGCTTTACTTTCTTATCAGATTCACTTAATTAAGGCTGTGTAACAAAAAGGAAAAATAAACTTATATATTATGTAGATATATAGTGAGAGTGAGAGAGAGAGAAGCAGACCTTTGATAACATTTAGAAGCTACGATTTATGCCAGTTCAACATTTTTTATAAAACACTCCTGACAGATCAATCATACTGTACAAGATGCTGTTATTTGCTTCTCCTGCATTACTTGGCCAAAAGTTTATTGCAATTAGCGAGGGACTTTCACGCTCCTACACATTTTATTTTCCATACGTAGGATTATTCCTTTTCTTAAAACTTCTGCGTGCTGCCGTCACAAGTCAGAATTAGCTGAGGTAGTTGATTTTGCAAAGAAGCACAAGCCAATCTTTTGCTTTGATAACTAATCATTCAACAGTTGTGCATGCTCATTAATTAGATTAGCTTTCATCATTGTAGAGTTCAATGTTTAAAACAAAAAAAAAAAAGAAAAGAGAATTGAAAATATATTCTTAAATTTATACAAACTGTCTAGAAATATATGCTCTGTTCAAATAATCCCATGTTTGTGTTTTAAGAAATAGAGGCAAAATTAGACATTTGGATTTTGATCATTTTAAATGTTTGTAGCCGAAGGAAAGAGAAAGGGCTAATAAATAAACTGCTGAGAAGACTTTTCAAACCTCCTCTTCAGTAGGGTCATTGCAAGTTGCAAAAGAGGGGTTTTAACCTGTTCTTGCGGCAACACCCCCCTGTCGCAGCCTGAAATTTAGATCCAACGGTTACGGTGACCCTGAAATGTAAATAAAAAATTTAAAAAGTAAGCTCCCGGCGAGGATCGAACTCGCGACCTTTCGCTTACGAAGCGAACGCACTACCACTATGCTACGGAAGCAGGTGTTGGCAAACTTATTCATACTTTGCACCACTTATGCACTACATGACAGAATACCTTCATGCATGCTTTGATGATACATCAGATGTACCATTGCAACTTAGAGCAACGAGTGCACTTCTAGTCGGAGTTAAGATAAGATGCCTCCGTGCCCCATCTTGCAACAAATCATTTCGTCAGATGATGCGATTCATGTACGTACGTGACACATTACTACGTGTGTGCCTCCATGTTCAGGGTCATGATCGATGTATAATTAATCTGGCCGAGGTAGATATCGTTTACCCAAAGTCGTCTTCCGGGTTTCCACTTATAGACTACTAACTCTGCTCATGTCAACCCATGCACACTATTTTTGTTCAGGATATTTGGGGTAGTTTGGATGAAGAATTGTTACGAATTGTTAATCTGAAGGATTTATTATCCGTGGAAATTGTTCTAAATGATAATATAAAAACGGTTTGGAAGTAAATGAGAATAATGCAAAAAGAAAAGGTGACTTTTCGTAGTGAAAATATGTGAGATTTATTATTCCGGCTCTCCGTGCGAATAGTTACAGGTCAACACAATTTTCGAGACGCTGATTGGACAAAAATTCTTGATGAGACTTCATCAAATATTTTGCCTGTTTGGCAACTATCCAGATGTTATTCACATTTTATTCGGCTTCCAAATAACCGATATTTGTTTAGATCAACTGGGTGGGTCACAAGGATAGCCAGCTCAAAAAGAACCCAATAAGGATAAATTATGTACAAATAGGCACTACAACAACAACAACAACAACAAAGCCTTATCTCACTAGGTGGGGTCGGCTACATGGATCATACGACGCCATTTCGCTCTATTAGTAACCAAACCTTTCGGTATATTATTCACCAATAGATCTTGCTCTATTAGTTCGCCAAGTGTCCGCCTTGGCCTCCCTCTCCCTCTTTTAATCGGACTCCAGATTATTTGATCTACTCTTCTTACTGACGCAGCATTCATACTCCAAATTATGTACAAATAGGCACTACTGATACAATTTTTCCTTATGGCAGCATTCGTGGAAAATGGAAAAAAAAAGAAGAAGAAATGAGAAAAGGCAACATCAGATCTTTATGTACAGAGGACCAATATATGGATACAAGAAGATTGAGGTAAATAGTTTCATTAATTGCTTCTCTGATCCCAGCATTCAGAGCGAAAGCAGTAGCTCCAGGATGGTTTCTCAACCTTTCATCTGCAAAATACAATTTTGCTTTATTTCATTACTATAAGAATATGCATTTGAGGAAGACAAATGTAATAACCGACAACAAGAAGAGATAAAAAAAAAGAAAAGAAAAGGGAAAACGTGATGCACTTGGACGGCCGAGAGAAAGAGTCCTTATTTCACTCAAAGTCAAGGAACTAAGGGATTTGATGACTTTGACAAATCAAAGAACTTACCTGATCACTTTGAATCAGATTGGGTTTAAAGGAGAGGAGATTTTAATAGATAAAAACATATTGGTATTAGTTTTTCCTTCCCGAAGAACCTCACGAACTTTTCTCTTCTTCCCTTGTTGCTGTATGTGCACGATCGGAGCAGAGCCGTCTTCTCTCTCTCGTCCCCATTGCAAGTCGAGCAGCGACCCCCTTTTCCTTCTCCCTCTCACGCACACCTTTCTGTAGCAAGATTTCTTATTGCTCTTCGCTGAACCGTGCAGGCGAGGAACAAGGGGAAGAACAGGGGAGAAATCAGGGATTCGATCGTTAGATTTCAGGATTCAGATCGAAGAACGGATCTATCGCGAACAGGTGGGTGAACTAAAATCACCTTGCACGACCTTTGAATTGTTCTAACCCATGCCCTAACGATATGAAAAGAAAAGAATAAGAACAAGGCTCAAGTTATCATTTGATTTGTTTGATTTCTCTAATTGTTTGAATTAATGTTCCATTCGTTCTATTCTGTTGAGTGCTTGATTGATTGCTAGGAGTTAGGAATCTTTTTAGATTGAAGTCGCACTAGGATTTTAAGGAATTTTCGTGATTTGGAGTTTCTGCAGGACGCCTACCAGTCGACCGATTCTGGTGCGTTGTTAAACACCGGGCAACCGATTTATTGATATCTCTGACGATTTGATTTACATGTCGACCGGTCGACCGACCCTGCCCACCGGTCGACCGACCCTGCCCACCGATCGACCGATCCCTACTCACCGGTCGACCGTTCAATTGAATGGATCGACCGATCCGATTAGCCGAATCAGCCAATCGGTTGACCGACCCGAAGCCAACCGATTGATTGTTCCCCTGAACCGGTCGACCGATTCCCAGTTAACCTTGTTATTAGATTTATTAAATTAATCCACTTCTTAATCCGAACATTGCCTGAGTACAACTGACCTTATTTTCTACCCTCACAGCCTGATTTCAAGATTGATTCTTTTAATGATTTATTTCTCATTGAGCTTATCATCTTCATTGAATAAAGAACAAAGAAACATAAGTTATTAAAGGTGATTAATAAGTTTAGATGGAAGATTAACAATAGGTTGCCAGTCCAAGCCAAGTGTAGCAAGATAAGAGTAACTCCATTGGTCATGGTTTGATCATCCATCGATCCGTACAATGCCGTATCGTTTGCTCGGCATACCCCAAGAACTAAAGGCACCTAAAGTCACCCTAATTTCTATTAATGAATCAAGATCAAGAAGCATGATTAAGTCAAGTCAAGTTATCGTCACGATTCCCAAGTATACCATAATTTCAAGTTTACTATGCATCATCTTATTTTCATGATATCCTTTTATTCTTATCCTTATATTGATTTATGATGCTGCCATGTTATCATTTTCACATTCAAGTTAAGCATGATTATTTATCGTTAATTATTCTATTCATGTCATGCATTGTATATCATGTGGTTCCCCACTAAGTTGTAAAGCTTATGGGAGGACATCTTCCCCTGTGTTTGATTTTCACATGACCAGGTCAGTGACGAGGTGGAGTAGGCGTGCAGTGACGAAGCTCTGCCGGCAAGACAACACATGAACCACAGGGCTTTTAGATTGTCTATTAATTTTCTTTACCTTCAGCATTATATTCATGATTCATGATGTAAAAACTTCATTTTATTTCTTAGAAGTGATATAGCCACTTTTAGACTTTCGCAATTAAAGCTATCCTTTTTTATTTCTTTATTATTCTTTTCTTCCGCTGACGTGTCTCGATTCTTGATTGAGATATGGTCAATATTATGATCAAAGTCATAGTATGTCGTAGCGTCTCCAAGTTGATCTTTGTCACGTGGCGGGAGTCGATTTGTTGGTGTTA
Source organism: Pontederia crassipes (assembly GCA_030549335.1). Classification (NCBI taxonomy): domain Eukaryota; kingdom Viridiplantae; phylum Streptophyta; class Magnoliopsida; order Commelinales; family Pontederiaceae; genus Pontederia; species Pontederia crassipes. The sequence continues at coordinate 68,243,148 of CM060194.1, read as the reverse complement.
CAACAAATTGCAATACATCAGGCATAACGTAGTTACAATGTGGCTTAACCATACCAGATTTATTCTTTTGTTCAAGATCATATTCTAATAAAAGTAATTCCGGACATGATTAGACGTGAGGTGAAAATATTGCCAATACAAAGGAAAATTCATTTCAGCAATTCCTTAATGTAAACAGGTCTAAAACTCCGTTGTTCCATCAAAAGTCATCTCACAGTGTTTATAGTTTGATCAAGGTTGTCAAAAACGTGAGTCGACTCGTAGAATCGTACGATTCTACGAGTCTACCCCGGCCAAACGTGTTCGATTCTATCCAGAATCGCATTTCGTCAACACGCGGTGGAATCACGTGTCAGTGCGTAGAATCGGTGGAATCACGTGTTGACTCCGTGTCCGCCGATCCCTTTTTTTACCTGCTCGTTCACCCACGTGACTCATCTTTTTCTTCCAAATCGTAGAATCCCTAATCCTTTTTTCCTTTTGTTCACGCCACGACATTGTACTCCAGCTCTCGGCGTTGGTCCACTACTCCCAGCGTTGGCTTCCACAACCACCCCTTGCTTACCCTGTTCGCCGCCTACAGCCGCCCCTGCTCGTGCTGACATCACTCATGTTGTTCGCCCCTGCAGCCGCCATTAACTGCATGTCGTCGTTCGGTCGTATTATCTTCCACTGCTGGTACCTCTACCTACCTCTCTCTCTCTCTCTGCATGTGGCTGTTCACTGCGCCCTCTCTCTCCTGCCTATGTGCTCCTGTCTGCGAGCCTACAGCCCTAGCTCGTGCTATTCATTTCGCGTCGTTCGCCCTTACAACCATTGCTGACCTCCTGCTGCCGTATGCCCTTCCTTTCTACTGCTGCCGGTACGCCCTCCCTTGCTCCCTCTTTCTCTACATCTTTATGACTGTTTGTGCCGTATTCGTCCTTTCTGTTGACGACTCTTTGCATCGCCCTCCCTCCCTCTTTTTTTTTTCTGTGTTTGCAAACAGGGGAAGCTCCCATGGTCCCTCCCTTGTATTTTGTGTGTTTAAGAATAGATAAACCGAGAGGGTTAGAATGTTAGACTAAGATTTTTTTGTTTGCGGCTCCATCTGATTGTTATTTGTTCATTAATTAGTGATTTAGTGTGTTAAAACTTACAATATAATGGTTAGATATGTTATTTTGTATGAACTTGGTTGATGATTTGATGATTTTAAGTTGAAAATTCTTCTTCATCTTTAAAAAATGTTGGTCTGTGCTAATTAATATATAAAATATTTTTCTGGTAGAATCGGCCGTGTCATGTTACGTGTATACGATTTCGTATTTTCCCGGCTGCTCCGTGTCGTGTCCGTTTTAAGTGTTTGACAACACTGAGTTTGATGTTCCTAGCTGCGGACACTAGAGTTTAATTTGGAAAGAGAAGATTTGATAAAGCATACACAAAAGATTAGCATTTCAAAAGATCATGCAGGTAAAATTTCAAGTCAGTAGTTGTGCCTAGAACTGCCATAAGCAATCAAAACTCGTACCAGCATAGCCTAACCAAAATATTGTGGAACTAACTCATTTTGTGAAAGTGACAATTGCTAATCTCAAGTTTTAACATACCACTAAAAGTTGAACTTTACGAAAAGAGCTGGACATTGGCACTACAGATTAGGATCAGCAGAGAACACAAGAAATTTTAAATTCTCAAAATGGCAACTATTCCAGATATTCACATGAATAAAAATAATGACATCGAGCAACACGAAACGTTTAAAAGTTTGAAGAGAAATAATTAGTAGAAATCTGTTAATAGCTCCTTTTTGAACATTGCATGGACATTTTCACATACTATGGCAAAACTCAGTAAAAACATAAGAAAATAGTAAGAAAAAAGTATAACCAAAAACAAGGGAAAAATATGATATCAGTACATATATTCGATATCCAAGTTCCTAAAGAATAAAAACATTGGGGATCCAGAGTAACAGCAGGAAAGAATGGTGCAACAGGTACATGTAAGTGAGGCAAGACTATGCATTGGGATGATTTTTTTTTCTACATAACATTTTTCATGCTACACTGCAACAAGATAACATTTAGACAGTTAGAGAAAAGGACATATCACATGCAAACAAACAGATTTGCCCCATGTGGTTAAGAAGTTATGAATTATTGATTGACAGACACTCAGTCTGAAATCCTGAAACATCACCTAGTTAAGCTTTGGAGAATTGAAAAGTTTCAAGTATGGAATAGCTTATGAATATGAATACCTGAAGTTAGAAATTGATATTATAGAGGATTACATGCATTTTAGGGTGCATAATCATTCATGCATCATGAGCATGCATTGCATATTACCTTATTAGTGATGGAAAAGTAAAAAGGCGTTATTGCTTGTAGGAAAACATCAAGTTGCAAGTGAAAGGGAGGAAATCTAATAAACCTACTTGAAGTGATAAAGTAAAAGGTGAGTTGGTAAATTTACAACATAGCAAAATGTTATATGTTAATTCTTTTATTTATAGTATTACCTCAAGCAAAGCTTATTATTGTTATTATTGAAACATATCTTGAGATATGAAAAGTATTTATGATATGTTTTAAGGATTTCATATGAGATGGAGTAACATTTTATACAAAAATATTTTTAGGGAACAATGCTTGTGAAGTGAAAATAAGTTTTATTTGATAATGATATGAGATTATGACATGTGTATTTTGATATTGTTAAACTCCATGTGTTCATTAGCCATGTTATTTGAAAAAGGTCTTTGGGACCGCATTCGATATACATGAAGCCTTTTGGACGTATATCGAGTGTCTTTGCCCTTTGGGGGCTGCTCTGCGTGCACGTATTGACCCATGATCGCTCTGCATATCTGAGAATCATGATTGGGTGGCACACAATCATGATTGGGATACGTATTGATCCATGATTTGCTCTGCGTATCTGAGACTCTTGATTGTGAAGCTCTGCTTAACTGTATGACACACAATCATCGAGGGATACGTATTGACCCATGATTTGCTCTGCATATTCGTGACTCTTGATTATGAAGCTCTGCTTAACTGTATGACACATGATCATAGAGGGATACGTATTGACCCATGATGAGTATGTGCAATGACACATGTGTGGAGTTTAAATATGAAAATAATGATATCTTGAGTTACTTTTACTTATGTGAAAGTTCATATGATTTGACAAGTTATGTTATATATGCTATGCTTTAAATGTTTTCTCATATGAAAGAAATATGGTTATTTAAATGTTATATACTATATGCACTCGTATTTTTCCCCTATGTTGTACTTTTATTCCACTCACTGAGCAAATGATTGTTGCTCATAAAACTCATTTTAAATATTTTTTTCAGATACTCGTAAGTTCTCGAGTTGAGTCGACTCAGAGCTTATTTTTGCTGCATATAAAGAAGAGGTCGAGCCACTGGAGCGCTTTAATCCCCCTTCACTTTTGTTTTTGGAAGCATGCATGTGTAATAGATAGTCTTAGATATGTTGTAATTAAGTCTGTGAGAAACTTTTTGTAAGATTGTATAAAACTTGATCCTGTGGGGTTATATGTGAGATGGTTTGTGAAAAAAAATATGATGACAATACGTGAATGTCATATCTTATAGTTCTTTTTAAACTTTGATGAATATATATCCATCTTTTGTATGTGTGGGCTAATAACACAAGAAAGTAAGTGAGGGAGGTTTTGCTGATTTTATTTTTTGAATTGCTAAACATAGCTAAGAGTATGATAATTGAGATTATAACTTAGTCACGGAGTTGGGTGTGACACCGCCCCCTACCCTGCAAGTGGCCGATGCACCCCTTCATCGACGCACGAGAGAGGGGGCCGATATCTCCTTCTCTCTCACGAGAGAGAAGGGGGCGTCAGTCCCCTCTGTGCAAGCTCGTCATGCGTTGGCAAGCTCGTAGAATATGCCCCCTTCGTCGGCGCAATAGAGGGGGTCGACGCCCCCGTTCACCAACGTGATACATCGTCAGCAGTGAGGAAGAAAAAAGGGGGCGCTGCACCAATGAGCTCGCCAACGGTGACTCCCCTTTCTTCCTCACAGTCGGCAAGGAAGAAAAAGGGGGGTGCGGCCCTCCTTCGTCAACGCGAGCTTACACAAGGGGAACACCCTCCTTTTCTTCCTCACCGACTGCGACGGAGAAGGGCTGACAACCCCCTTTCTTCCTTGTAGTAAGCGAGGAAAAAAATGGGTGCATCCCCCTTGCGAGCTCGACAACATGCGAGCTTATATAGGGCTCAACACCCTCTTCTCTTCCTTGTCAACTGCAATAGAGGAGGACTGACGCCCCCCTTCGCGACCGGTTTCGTCTTCATGATCGAGAGGAAGAAAAAGGGGAGCGTCGCTCCCCTTGCAAGCTCATCTTCGAAGGAGAAGGGGGGGCTCTAGCCCCCACTGTGCGATAGGGCTAATGCTCCTTCCCCTCCTCTCTGGCATCGAAGGGGATAGGGGAAGGGGGTGCCGCCCTCCTTGTTCCCCTCTGGTGAGAGGCGGCAACCTGAGGTTGTCAACTCTTTTTTATTTTTATTATATTTTAATATTATTTTGTATATTTTTTACATCATGTTATAATTGAATAATCGACTATTGGTGGTCAACATGACGAAGCATGCAAGAAAATGGAGTTCAGGGACAATCTAATTATGATTTGAAGTTGGAAGATCATTGAGATATTAACCTATAGTTCGGGGACGATTCATATAATTTACCCCAATATGAGGATGGTGGAGAGTGCGGAGGTGGCTTACAGGAGGGCCGATAACGCGAAAACATTTAGCCACAGCGGCGGCTGCGACAGCCATCTTTGAGCGGCGACACCCGACTAGTTGAAACAAAGCGAGCGTCCACATCATCAAGCACTTGCGAGTCTTTTGGCAGGATCCAAAAACTAGAGATGGGATTTTTTATAAAAAGAAAAACATGCAATTATATGTAATGAAATATAGAAAATACAAAATACTTATTTAATTACATACACATTACATATTATATATATACACATGCATGTGTTAAATAAACAATTAAGTTATCAGTGTTATTGACATTTATGATAAAAAAATCTATCATATTGTTAAATATGTATAATTATGATGCTCATAATGAAAATATGACTCTGATTCATGAACTTATTTTCACCTCAATTGAGATAGATTCTTAACACCCCAAAATTTTAATAGGGGCAATAAAGTAATTTATCAATTGAATTAAAATATTAATGGATGAAAAGGAATTAAATGAAAATTTGAAAAGGAATAGGAAGATAATTAGAAAAGGATTACAAACATACAAAAATATTGAATCCTGGTTGGAGTAGGAATTCTAATTTAGATTGTGATTAAATACTTTAAATTAATTTGAGATTCAAAGAAAAAACCTAAATAAATATATTATTCCAAAATAAAATAGGATTGAGAGTTTTAAAAATATTTCAGTTATTAAATTAATATTTATTATTATTTGAATAAAAATAGATGATAAATATTGTTATATTAAATAATTCCAAAAATTAAAGAAAAGGAAGAAATAAGACGATGGAATAAAAATATAATTTGAGTGAGAAATAGAGATAGAACTTAATTGAGAGAAGTTATGGAAGAGATAAAAAGAAGATTAGATTTGAGATTAGCATGATTATGAAATAATTAGTTAAATTCAAATATAATTAAATTTGAATAGTTATCAAGGGGTGATTAATGGTGGATGAACATGATTAATTCAAAATTAGCCAAAGGCTCAATGGGAGTAAAAAACTATACATAGAACCAAGAGGGTGACTAGATATTTTAATTAGCCTCTACAAAATTTCTCACACGGACCAAGGCATTCTAAAGAGCAGTCGGTGTTTCAAAGAACAAGATTCAAGTTGTAGCTAAAGATTTTTAGATGTCAACGGAGAAGAAACGTCGAGTCTGACGTTTGTGTAGCCAACAGATAACAAGAACATAGTTATTTTTTCAGCCAACTTAAAATGCATAGGAGATCCCTATATCGACATTTTCATCAGGATTCTTGTTCTATAATTGAATTGTAACATGGATTGATTGTTTATAGAATTGCATAGATTATGACGTTAATTGGACGATCGAAAACTGGTGCCGAGGCCACTATTTTTTACGGCGGCAAAACCCAGCCCAAATTTTGTCTAGCTTGACTCGGGTTCAATGTATCCCGAGTGTGATTCGAAGTTGACTAGGCTGAGTTTAGATAAACCCAGCTTGGGTCACTAGTAGCGTGGCTCGAGCTTCTTCTCGAGTGCGACGGGGAGTTGGACGCTTGGATCTGGACTGGGTATTGGACTAGTTCGGGCTGGGTTCTATGGTTCAGTTAAGTGTAGGAATAGGAGTCGGCAACCCGGCCCAGACTCTGGCGGTCGTGACCCGAAGTAGTGTACCAAGCTGAGTTGATCCTTGTTACTTTCAACCGATGTTAAAAATTGATGGAGATAGAACTCGATCCGAGTTCTCCTAGACCCGACCCAGGTAATGACACAAAAATGGAAAAATTTGGATTGACGGACTAGCGCAGGCCAAATTTCAAGGGTTTGAAACATGTGATTAAGTAATTTATTATAATTAGTTGCAATGTTAATAATATTTATTGTTCATGATCACAATATTTGCATGTATTGATTATGTATTATCCTCATCGATTTGTGATGCTTATATTGTTTGATGCTAATTAATAATTGAGAATTGATATGTGATAGTTGATAAGAATTGGTCATGAATTAGTGATATATTATTAATTGGCATAAATTGATAGATAATGAAATTGATATTGATCGTGTATCATCCAAGTGACGATATGAAAAATTGTATTATTGAATTGTTAAATTGATAATTGAGATTAGATTGAGGTTGTTTATGATCGATGAAGACCCTTGTAATCAATGGAGACCTTTATGGTCAATAGAGGCCCTTTGTGATCGATGGAGGCTCATGGAATTTATTGATAATACATAATGATTATTGAAGGCCCTTGTAGTCGATTGTGACTTTTATGATCGATGGAGGTCCTAGTGGTCGATGGAGATTTTTGTAATTAAGATCGATGGAGACCGTCACGGTCGATGAATGATATTGTGATCGATAATAGCAATTAAATTGAATTGTGCCCTAGTGGTTGATAGATAATTGGTTTCGTCATGGTTGATTGATAATTGAATTGCGTGCTAAGTTGCGCTCTAGTGGCTGATGGATAATTAAATGTGTTTTTTCCGCCGACCCCTCCCCCTGAATTATGAACTTTTTTTTCGCGTCTACCCACGTCTTTCGAATATTCCGTTAACTCCCCTTGAAGTATATCACATTTTTCACTTAAGTCATCCATCAACTTCTGTTAACTTTCCAGTTAATTTTTATTTTTTTATTTATAAAATGACTAAAATGTCCTCATATAGTTAAGATAAATGAACTTTAAATAATACATAGTAAATATATTATAATTACTTTTGATGGCTGTCACGATGACAACGTCGATGGTATCGCTCTGGTGATGGTCCCGAGCGTTAGATCTGGGGCACGTGGGAGGAGATGCTCCTCGCTTGCGCCATCGGCCGCCATGGTACTCGACAGTGGGAGTCCATGGCCATGGAGATCCGGTCCAGGATCCCCTTCCCTCACATCATCACCTCGCAGAGCTGCCGCTAAGGGTACGATGACCTGTAGTACCGCTTCTCCTCCACCGCCACAGACGTGGTGGTGGTGGGGGGGGGGGGGTCCCCACTCTGCAACCTCGCTGGAGGTCATAGAGAGGGGGGCACCCCCCTCCTCCACCGCGCCGATGAGCACAGGAAAGGAGGGGGCTGCCCCCCCCCCCCCTCTCTGCGGCCTCCGGCGAGGTCACAGAGTGCCCCCCGATCTACCTTGTGGCCGGCCTGCCACCTCTGCAATCTCGTTGTCGGCGACGAGATCACAAGGGGAGGGGCCTGCAATCTCATCACCGATGATGAGATCGCAAGTCCGACGACGATGAGAACGTGCTTGCCACAGGCCACCCAACTGTCGATCCCCACGGTCCACTTTCAGCTTGGCGTTGTTCGGGTTCGAGCGGCGGAGACGCGTGAAGCAGTAACTCGCCGGCGATCGAGTGCATGCAGTTGCCAGCGAGCTCCCACGGTAGGCGTCGTAGATGCTGAGCTCAGGGATGACGCCAAGGGAGGCGGGGAGATCGCTGACAACCTTCATCGCGAGGTAACATGTCGTTGGGCCGGAAGAAGAAACCTAGAGGAACACAACAGTTTTTATATTTATTATTTATATTATTTTAAGTCCTAAGGGTAATTTGATCATTCTATAAAATTAAAAAATAAAAATTAATGGAAAAGTTAACAAAAGTTGACGAATGGACTTAAGTGGAAAATGCGGTATACTTTAGGAGGTCAGCCAAAAAAACCCTAATTAAATTAATAAACTATTAATAGAATTAATAATTGTTGATTGTGACCTTCACTCACTTATGACTAATTGATAATTAATTTAAGATAATTAAATGAAACTAAATGGATAATTTTCATTAGTAATTAATGATATGAACAATTATTTTGATTGATCAAATGTTTATTATTATCGATGGTTGTCCTGATCAATTATATATCGATGGTAGATAATTATTTTTCGATAGTATTGATATTAATGCATTGTTCATATTGTTTATTGTTACGGATGACTATACATTTTCTTATTGGAATTTGTCATTGTACTTATATCCATGCACAATGAGATATGGTGAGATAATTGATGACTTAAATTTGTCATTGTACTTCTCTAACACATGCACATGAATATAAAATTTACTCTTAACATAGAGGTTGATAAATATTGTATATAATATTTTCGCTATTATAAATGATTATTGTGCTAATGTAAGTCAATTGAATGATAAAGTTAAAAAAATAGTAGTCTATAATCTTCGCATGCAAAGGAAAAAAATTATAAATTTTTGTTTATCGGTGTTCACGTGATTGTCTTATTTTATGGTAAACATACAATTACACTAGCATGCAAAAGAAAATGGTAACAAGGAATATACAGGAGATATAATGTCTTCAATTGGTTGACTATAGCTAGAAAAGTTTCTTAATGTTGGTATTATGGAAAAGGTATAAAAGGAAACAAAATTTAAAAAGATGAATACTATTATATGTCAAATGTCGTCATGAGTTATATTACATGAAAGAAGGATTGTGGACTACGGGACTAGTTATTGGTTGACTAGAACTGAATTTTAATATAACATGTTTAATAAGATGATATTATCAGAATAAAGTTATACTTTCCAAAAAGTAATTTTTTTATTCATGTTCCAATGTATTCCTGAAAACGTGATGCAACATAACATAATTTTGTGAGCTAAATAATAAAATTTTAATAACCGTATATTAATCGCATAATTACTTATTATTTATTAATAACAAAACTATATTAACATGTTCATTTAATAATAATATAAAAGTATATTAACATATTCAATTTACCGCATATATTATATGAGAAATAAGGCAAAAAGTGTACGGCAATATTTTAACAACGTTGTTACGGGCCTTGAATAGCTCTTGGCCCAAACCCAAAGCACAATAAATATATGCAGACCGACTTAATGTTCAACGACGACGCCATTCCCCAAAATAGTTATAAATAAAGTCGGAAAGTTAGGGTTTCGTTCTCCGACTCCGGGTGGTTGATCGATCGATTGGATTGTTGCCGGAAGAGTTCAGAACCAAATCAACCATGTACGGATCGAGGGGGTAAGCTCGCGGTCCCTGTATTAGTTTTATCTTCTTGATGTATTGCTCGTTTGATCTCTGCTTGGATGATCTGTTCTGCTTTTTCTCTCTTTTTTTTCGGTTTTGGGCGACCAAAGGAGGCCCTTTTCTCCTTTCGTTTGACTGTTTTCTGGTGAGTTTGGTTCGTATTTCTACGATTGTGAGGTTTGCATTATCGATGAACTGAATTAAATTTAATCAATTTTGGGTTCATGTATTTGGGATCTCACAAGCGGCAAAAAATAAAAGACATTGAGCATGGTTTTTTTGTTGGATGCCATGTGGTCTGTCAATTAGTTTGGGTTGATTCTAGATTTTTATGATACATTTGATAAAAAGGTAGCATTTTGCTGATGAGATTTACAAGTCCCCCCCAAAAATGATAGATTGGATTAATTATCGTCATGCCAATTTGTACACAAGCTTGTTGTTTCGTTAATATTGTTTATTCATTGGGTATATGTGCCAAAAAAAATGAATGTTTAGGGAAGGATTTCTGTAAGGTAAATTGAGAAGAGTTTAATAATTCTGATAAGAATCATTTCTTAAAGCTGTTATGGAATTACCCTTATGAGCTTGGTAATATAATGTTTGGAGTGTGTTGACGTCTTTTCTTTTCTGTATCTTCTCTGCTCGTGATTTTTGTATTCTGGCATTAGGACTTTATTTTAGCTTTATTTGTGAAAATGTTTCCTTCAAGCATGATATTTTGAATGGATTTAATATATAGTTTGTAGAAATTTAGTTGGGTAGGATCTTTGATAAATTGGGGATTGAGCGAGGGGGGTGTTTTCTCCTTTTTCCTTGGGATTTGAATATTGTGAAGGGCATTATTGGGAGGCGGGGGGGTTTCGGACGGGTACGAGGGGACAAAGAGACCGAGAATGATGGAACCAAATCCGTACTTCACAATGAGCGGTGGGGTTCCTGCAGATGGGTACGAGATTGGCTCAAAGAGGTCGAGGATGCTGGATTCAAGTCCTTACTTCGGTATGGGAGGTATTGGCAGTTCATATCAATCATTTAGCAGCAGCTTCGGTGGTGGATTTGGCGGAAGCATGCACCCATTCCCAGTTGTCCGACTGAGAGGTCTTCCATTTGATTGTGAGGACATAGACATCATCAAGTTCTTTGTCGGCCTGGACATTGTGGATTGCCTTCTGGTTAACAAGAATGGTCGTTTCACTGGAGAGGCATTTGTTGTTCTAGCATCACCTATGCAGGCTGAATTTGCTCTTCAACGGGATAAACAACACATGGGTCGGCGGTATGTTGAGGTATTCAGATGCAACAAACAAGAGTATTACCATGCTGTGGCTGCTGAGGTCAACTATGGTGGTGGATCTTTTGACACTGATTACTCCCGTCATACACCACCAGCTCGCCCTAAGAAAGCTCATGAGGACAAGGATAAGCTGGAATACACAGCTGTCTTAAAGCTCCGGGGACTTCCATATTCTGTTACCAAGTCTGATATCATCGACTTCTTTGAAGAGTTTGATTTGACTGAGAACAAAGTACATATTGGTTACCGCTTGGATGGGAAAGCCACCGGTGAGGCATTTGCAGAGTTCCCATCAACAGAGATTGCAAAGAAGGCAATGTGCAAGGACAAGATGACAATTGGCTCAAGGTATGTGGAGCTATTCCCGTCGACCCCTGAGGAGGCAAGAAGAGCTGAAGCTAGGTCCAGAGAGTTGAATCAATGAAACGTCACAGCATAATTTTGAATGTTGCAGTGGATGGTTCATCCCCATCTCTGGATATTTAACGTTCTGCTGTTGCTCTTATGCTACATTGGCGTGTTAAATCATGTCATATGGATGTATTACTGCAAAACTGGTAATCTTAGTATGTTTTGAGCACCTTCAGTTAGTATTTGGAGACTTTGCCAACATCTATTTTCCTTTGTAGTTCCTAATTATTGAATGAAATAGCAGGTAACCTTCTTTATATATTACCATCTTATATTTTTCTTGATCATCTTACGAACTTCGCTATTTTTGACAAACAAGTCTCAATGAATATTTGCATTCTTCCAACTTTGCCCCTTATCCCGAGGATGCAGCTATCAATTGCTTCGTCATTGTGTACTAGTTTGCAGATTTTTACTGATCCAATGTGAAGATTTTTTATGATTCTGTGTTGATCTCCTTTCGTGCAAGTAATTATACAACAATAACAAAGTCTTATCCCACTAGGTGGGGTTAGTTACATGGATCATACGACGCCATTATATTCGTTGATTCATGTTCATAAGATTCGACAGGATCGTGCAAGTAATCATGTTCATAAGATTCGGCTACATGGATCTCCTTTCGTGCAAGTACTCATATGCTCATTAAATCATAGTCGTCTCATGGAATATCCTGCCGTTATGTGAGAATGTAGATATTTGAAGTATGGGAGCCTTGGGCCATATGGGACATCACCGAGACATTTTTGCACTTTTTACAAAATAACATTGTTCCTCCAATTGTGAGGTTTTTACATCCTATGTTTTAAGAATCAGAAGTCTATATACTTCTAGTGTGATTAAAAACTAAGTGCCTAATGCCTTTGCGGCAAATTGAGGTTGGAAGTTTAACGTCAGGAAAACCTCGAAGGAATTGCTCCTGATCTTATGAATTGTATCAAGAAAATTGTACAAATCTCAACAAATCGCAGCATTATCGGCATGAGAATTTATGCAGATGAATTCAATATAAAGACTGAATCAAATAATGCCTCCGTTGCTATTTTGTCCCAACTCGAGGAGGTATGTTCTCTCCTATGATATAACCCGAAATTTAAAAAATAAAAGTTCAATAAAGAGGAATCGCTTTTTTGAGACAATTGTGGATTTTTATTGACGTCAGTAATATCGTCTGCTGTTAAGCAGGGACGGAACCGAGGATTTTAGGATTGGCCTCCGGAACCGAGGATTTTAGGATTTGCCCCCTGGTTTAATAATGCTTATCCTAATGAATTTTACGGACCTACCGAGCCAAAAGCTTCTCAAGCCCAAGCATTTACCTTTCGTGCTTATCCCAATTGTTTGTTGCACATTGGAATGGTCTTAACTGAATATTTCAAACACTCAAAATAAAAAAGAAGGAAAAAATTAAATTGAGACTTAACCGAGTTTTCCTTACTTGAGAAAACAACTACTAAGTGTGAGCATTGCCATCCTCGTAAGATGCTGCATTTTGGAACGAAAGGTTGAAGCTGAATCGTGACCGCAGATAGACCCAATATTCTGTAAATCCTTATACAGCGTTGGTATTCACATTTCACACTGTTGAGGTTCTTCTATGTGGTATTGCAAGGAATGCTCCTTCCACAAACCGTTCTCGAGATACCTCTCATGGAAGGTCGACTCGCCACTTGTGTCAACTGATACCGCGGCAATGCTTCTAGTACCGTAGCGTCCCTAACATGGGAGAAGAAATTAAATGTTGGGATCAAATTGTTGGGATGCAGCCACATAAACCTCATAATTCTTACCCTTTCGGTGTTGACATCTATGAAGATGGAACTTAACTCAAATTCCCAATCTGGATCGCAGCCAGTAAGTGGTAGCTTATCTCTATCAGCTTTTACGTTGTCTAACATCACCTCTTCGATCGCCTCTTTCGCATTGATTTCCTTCTCGCCGTGCCTCGTCAGTAGTTCAGAGAATTTCTTAGACAATCCTTGTGCCTGGGGAGAGACAAGATTGGTAAGTACCATAGATGATTTTCTTCTAATTAGATTTAGCTCTGCAATTAACAAGATATCATGGAATTTTAGGCATATCATGAATAATAGTATGCAAAATAATAAACAGCTCCTTCATCGCAACCAAATCTTCAGGAGTTGATTTAAGTTTTGGTTGTGTTATTGATTTCCCACAAATGAATTTCTTTCAATTGGTAACTCAAAAAAGGCTCAGAATACAAAGTTTACAAGTCAAATAAGAAAATATGAAAGAAGGCGACAGAAACTGGTCTCCATGCATGTAATAGTTTTTCATATTTCCAGCGTACTCTTAAAAACCCACGGAAAACTTCTTTTCAATGCCCATATCAAACAGACGAAAAGGATGTGTGATCTTTGTTATTAACTGAATCAGTTCAAAACCTATAGGAAGAAAGTGCAACATTATCTGGTTAAATGTCCTTTTTTTTAGGAGAAAAAAAAAGAAATTTAACCACAGAAAGAAGACCTTCACAATTAAAGTTCAAAAGATTAGAGTGATCATTCCTCCAAATATGCTGACACATTTTTACCATAATCTAATGAATTCCCCTAAAAAAAAATAATCTAATGAATTGAATGGTCGTGAAATATCTTTTAAATGTTCATGCATAACTGTGCCTATCAAATGCATAGATTAACATGTTGGAGACATACAATACATTTGAGAAGGCAATCTTGTTGTATAGACTGGATAGTCATTTAAGACTGTTTACTATGTTTCCTTCTTATCTTAGTTTAACTCTTTGTTAGAGGGCTCGTCTTAATTTTCTTTGAAAAATAAGACGTACATCAATGTTCTTATGTGCTTTACTATCTGAACCCCTCTTTCATGATGACAGATCCCTGCAACAGTCATTATGTGCCTCAGTCAGAGCTATAGTACTGTTTGGTGATAAATGTTATTGTGGCATGCTTCTGCCACCTGTCTGTATGATATGAGTCAGTGGACATACCACATTAAATGTACATGTAGCAGATGATTCACATGCAACATGGTCAACATATATACTGAACAAGAAACAGTACGAAGTTCATTTTCATGCTCCAAAGAACAAATAAATATTAATTAGGAAGCGAAAGCAAACTTTTTGCCAGGAGATATAAGGTGTTGAAAGATAAGAGATGCAGCTTAGGTCATACACAACATCAAGCATATATACTGAATAAATTGGAAGTATTTGCTTACCTTGGGCCAAGGACTATTCAGATTTGCATTTGAAAGGACATGAAGTCCTGCTGGGACTACATGAACAGAAATTGGCTCTCCTTTTGGTCTGTTGGAGATGTAAACCATGGACTTTAAACAAAGATCAACCAAAACCAGGTTGAAGCCATTATACTGGTTGGCTTCATCAACTATTTCCTCTGCAAAGGAATAAGGGCTTTTTGTACTCTAGAAAACAAACAAACAGCAGCATCAGCTATTGAAGAACCTGCTAGGGATTTGAAATTAATAAAATGTAAATGAGAATTTGAAAGAAGTTGCAAACTGCTAGGGATTTGAAATTAATAAAAATGTATTTTTTTATTTGAAAGAAGTTGCCATGCAAAGGTAAAGAAAAGACCAAACAATGCATCTAACACATGCAATCTATTAAGAGGTACGATTCTAAAAGCATTAACAAAATAAACCATATCTGATAAACATCAATCGAAGTTTTGGTTATTGATACTCAAACTGATTTGTACATAAACTAACACCGCTTAATAGATAAAGCCAAATTCTTACATAAGATGGAAAGAAAGAAAATGAAAAATATGTGGCATGAAATTTCTTTTTACTGCCATATGAAATGATATTTGTCATGCAATTTTATAATAGACCACATACAGCTTTCAAGAAGTAGAAAATTGATTTTCTTCAAGTATGAAGTATCTGAGCTGAACATTTTTTTTTTTTTTTGAGAAGGGAAAGGATGACCATATTCTCAGCTTTCAAATGGTAGATTTGTAAGATTGGCGTCATTTAACTGTAAGTCAGGGCACAAGTAGATGCACATTTCGGACAATTAAGGCTCTGATAAGTTGAAGCCTTGTTTGGCAAAATATCTTTTGAGACAAGTTGGCACACAATTTTCTTCTAAAACAAAACAGTGTAACCCAAGAAATCCACTCTCCTAATTGATTGCTTTCTTCTATTAACATCGAGTGGAAGCTTGAAAAATGACATACATTCTTTTTATCTGATGCATTTCTTGGCTTTGAAATTCCGCAAGGGAGATAAATTACATCATTCTTTCTCTCTCAAAAGAAAAATTAAAATGACATCGTTCTTCCAATTCATTATTTTTTTATTTTTTAAAGCAGAAAGGACTACCAGTTTGGCAGAAATATGCAACAACAACAACAACAACAAAGCCTTATCCCACTAGGTGGGGTCGGCTACATGGATCATACGACGCATTCGTTGATCCATGTTCATGAGATTCGACAGGGTTTTACGCTGGCTGTCGGGGCCTAACACAACCCTCCTCCTTTATCCGGGCTAGGGACCGGCTATAAAACATAGGCGGAGTTATGTTTTGGCAGAAATATGCATTTCATTATATTTATAAATTTAAACTCTTCTGTGTGAACCATTTGATGTCCCTTCAGAAAATTTCCCTTAGTTTCACTAGTCAGAAACATGACGAGATCACAATTTCACACATCTGGATTTGCTGAAGTTCTTGTAACATTTAGAGGATAATGAACGAAGTTTTCATATTCTAGGCACAGAAACCGATCTCTTCTTTTGTTAGGGTGAAATATCCTTTCTCTTGATGATTTGTAGCTTTGTACAGTAGTATTTTCAGATATAAAACATATACTGAACAACTACAGTAGCCCATTTAGTTATATTGATAAGATTATATTAACTAAACTATGTCAAAGATGTACATCCTTAAATGGAGAGAATTCTTCAAGTCAGGTTACATTTGAGAAGAATGTAAAGGCATAACCTTTTATAAATCAAGATTCAAACATCTATGTTAGTAGGAATCACTGCAGTAAAAGAATCCACTTAAGTCATGGGAAATACCTCCAAGAACCTCACAGGCAAATCCCCCCTGGACTTCTTGGCAGGGGAAGGATCAGGCTCTCTGAAATTAGTGAGGAAAGCCAATTTCCCATCCTTCGTGGCTCCCGACCATGTGCCCCCTGCCAATCCATCTCTTCCCCCCAAGATCCCCTTGCCGCCCCTCTCCCACCACCCCAATGGTTGGGTAGGCCTGCAATTCCATCAACCCAAAAGGAAGCGAGCACATGAGAAACAATACATTGGAAACACAAGATTCAGATAGATCTGTGAATGAAAAACCAACTGAAAGCTACATAAAATTCAACATGATCTCAACTTCATTAAAGAAATGCAAACCTAAAATTGTGAACTAAAACAATTACAAATGAAAAGAAGTGGCAGAAGAAATGATTGAGACTAAAGTATCTTAAACATGTCAACAAGTAGGAGTCCGAGCACAAATCAATCACGCAAGGACGTTGAGAATCTTAAACAGGAGACATGCCTGTTGTGAAACTCGTCTCTGTTAAACAGCAGCAGCAGTTGGTAGACAGGGTGAGACTGCCAAATCCATGCAGCTATGCACATCGCTCTTGTACAGTGCAAATTCTTCCTTTACTACTCTCTTCTGTTCCAGCGTTCTGATTGGACACGAAGAGATTTAATGCAGAGCACAGTTAGAATCTCTATCTATAAATCCATTTAGTAGAATGATTACGGAAGTTCCGGGTTCACCTATTTATTATGACTGTTGATGATCTATCGTGGATGAAATCAATCCGACGATGAATCGAACCAGGACAACTACATTTGAGCAATGAAACTGATATAAATCCTCAAGCCAACATCATAACATGATTCCAATATCAACTTAGTCTCTGCGATGGAATCAAAAGAGTGAAAAGACTATACGCGGGGAATCGACATCCCCCGACACGGAACCCGTGTTGTTCAACTGATTCATGCAAAACTAGCATGAAAACTCAATCTACGTTTCATCCACCACTCTAGTACGAATCTACTGCTCACCGGTGGAAAGAAAAATCAGATAAAATAGACGATGAGTCGAATCCGACGGCGAAAACTTCCCGTCCACTTCGAGCGCCAAATTCTCGCTCTGCAAGGCACGAACACTTCCCCGGTTGGTATGCTTGCTTCTCCTCGACGAGCTCTCCGTTGTGGTGTGCTCCGATTTTTCCGTTGACGAGAATCGACGACGGTCGAGGTGGAGGTTTTTCTTGCGGCTTCCTTCCCTCTTTGCGTGTTGCAAGGTGGGAGGAGGCAGGTGACCCCTCTCTCTTTCTCGCTCCTTTATATAGCACATTATAGCTGGTCTTTTTATTTTATTTTATTTTCTGGAAGCTTGCCATTTTCGCCAATTTAAGTATTTTTTCTGTTAATATTCCGTTTTTTAATTACAAATAAAATAAAATATTAATAAATAAATTGATAAGATATGAGCTCTACGAAGTGGCGAAGTAATAAAACATAGTAAGAGAACACGCAGACAAATAATCAGGAACACATATCAAAATAACATGCAAATTAAATAATATGACAAATATTATAAAATTGATGTGGATAAGATGATAAAAAAAAAGTGCAAAAGAAGTTATACAAGTTGAAAATATTGGAGAAAATCAATGAGGAACTAAGTTGTAGTTATAAATATTTAAGATGTATCACTTAATACAAAGGGTATCAGTATTCTCACTCTGAAAAATATTATACTCATCGTCATTTTTACCCTTATAAATAATGTATATAAATATTAGGTGAGGATATTTGTTAGATATTTATTATAAATTAGTAACTAACACAAATTGAATAAATAATCTGTAGAAGCAAAATAGGTTTAACAAGTGTAAACCAATATTAGATTCTTTAAATATAATATGTTTTCACAATTTTCATGTTACTTAATTACATCTGTCCAAACACAGAAAGATAACTTCAAAAACTTTACTGAAAAGATTTTCCAAATTTTCATTTCATCTTTCCAAACATGTCAGAGGAACTTTAAAAATATATCAATTACAAAAGACAACTCCACTTCTAGCACTTACCACCACTTAATTATTTCAAATCCATACCTACTACACTAATTTATATCTCTGATATATATATGCTTAAATGTGGAAGGCTGCAGGTTGATATCAAAGGAATAAAACTAACTTTATTATTGTACATATGATTACAAAAACACCATCCGCTAGCTTAAGATAGATAAGCTAGTTCAATTTTTTTTTTCTCATTCAAAATTGATCAATTTTCATTTGTATATCGAGTTTAATGGGGTTGTTCTACACTTTTCACATTAAGAACATGTCTTAAGTATCATTTTATCTTTTTTTTCTGGATATCTTTCTCCATGATGACTTGGAGAGTCAACTAACTTCAAAAAAAATTCGAACTTTGGATATCTTTTTCTATGATACACTATATTGCAAAACTAATTTTAATTTATAACTATCGGAAAAAGAAAAAAAAAGAAATCACACACTCCATGAAATGAAATTCACTATATAAGTCTTTTGGTGGATTTTTCTCCATTTACTTCGTTTAGAGAGATGATCTCTTGGAGTGGATACCAGCTTCTTATCGCTTAAGTAAAAGTATCGAGTTTGAATCTTTGTGAATATAAAAAAAATTTGTTGAGAATCTCACCTGTCATAATCGCTTCCCGAGATGATATTAGAATAGTCGAATTCGATGGTGGACCGAGACTTCAATCCATGACATAATTCTCAACGTTAGCTGGATTAAACAATTGACGTCGTTTTTCGAACACTTAGGATGATAATCGAAAAAAAGAGAGTTGATATCTTCTTCCCTGACACGGGTGGGAAAAAAAAAAGAGAGATGATCTCTTCGACATCTTGCGATTCCGAGACACTGTTAAACATATACGTAACATTGTTGATCATCACTTAATTGTTCAAATTTGCAATCACAATACAAAATAAAATAAAACAAAATCACACACTCGACCTCCCGGGAAACATACAACACCAAAGCTAAGCCATTAATTGATGGATGGAGTCTCCTCTCGCTCTCATCCTTGGAACAACAAAGTTTACTAATACGAACGTGCAAGCGGAGATCAAGAAGCTACGCTGATCAAATACGCATCAAAGGAGCGAGAAGAACAATTGCCATTCCCATCCAGCGCACTGTGCTTCTCGAGCATCCACTGTCGTATGGAGTGTTGTCCAACAATGGCCGGCTGCCGCTGAACCCAAAACTCTGGCTCGCTCCATCCACTGGATGCTCTTGCTGCTGGCGGTACGCTCGAATCGCCGGTTGCTGGTGCTCGCCACCTTGGGCAGGCTGTCCGAAGACAAGGTTCCCGCTGTTGCCGCCGACGGGAGCGGCGAAGGGAGGCAATGCAGGAGCGAGCCCCGGCGAGCCCGGCAGCCCGCACCCTTGGTTCGCGCGCGGGTCGTCGGTGGCTATAACGCCCCGAGACTCACGTGACTTTCACGTGCTTAGAGTCGTCCCAGAGGCGCTACTCAATTTTCTATAAAATATTTTTTGCGGAATAAAACTTATAAAGTGTGGAATATAAAACATAAATGCGGAAGACTTTTCAAAATAATAATTAATAATCCATAATAATCAAAATGCTAAAACATTCATGAGTTTACAATTCTAATAAGTGCGAAAATAATAAAACTAAATAACTAGATTTAATGCCATGTGCAACATTTGTCTGTCATTGAGCGTAGCCACCTGCAGGACCATCATCTACGTCTCTCTCACCTGCACGGATCCAGGTACAAGGAAATATCCATGAGTATAAAAATACTCAGTACGTAGGGTCTAAAAGATAATCAATATGCTCAATCGAAAATAAGATAAAATCAATAATGAGTCGATTGAGCAGTCAATACAATAATCAATTAACAATTTATCAATATGAACAATATATCAGACTATGGTCAACAGACCAATGTAAATCAATAACAATTGTTCTAATTAATAATTATCAATTGCCTGATTAATAAATCAATATTCAATTAATAATTTCCAATTCAATAATCAATGGTCATTGGCCAATAACGATTCAATTCAATAGGGCAATAATAATTGCCAACTCCATGCCAATTTATACAAATGACCATGATTTAATTCCATTTACTTAAATTCCAATTTCAATTCAATTCAATTCGATTTTCAATGTTCGGAGTTATCCAATTCAATGAGGAGCGCTCAGTCAATTAAGGGACATCATGTCACTTTCATGCAGGCCAGTGGGGGATCAGTGCCACGGTAAGCCCGATACGATTCGATGGGTTCGTGTATGGTGGGGGACGAGTGGCCATACACAAGACAGCCATAGCTTTTACACTATCTGCCACATTCAATTCAATTCAATTCAATTGGTCACAGCTTAGTGGCAATCAGTGAACATGGGCCCAGTAGCTTTCGGCTTTTATCTTGTTTACTTAAAATGTCTATCTTTAAATAAATTATCAATTTGATCAGATAAATTCTGAACTCAAAACTAAGTAGGTCAACAATACAATCAAAATCAAAGTTCGTCATAGTATAAACAGATCAATCATCAACAATATAATCAATACATCAAATTAATTAATAACAACAATAATAATCAGTAATTAAAATTTACTCAAAAATAAATAATAACTCTCGGTGTGCTCCCTGTTCATTACGGTCGTAACATCAATTTCCCTTTTTTTTTAATCTCTCTCCATTTTTTTCTCTCTCCATCTTCTCTGATTTTTACGGCCGTAAAAATCATCTATTACGATCGTAGAAAGTCATCTATTACGGCCGTAGAAAGTCATCTATTACGACCGTAGAAAGGGGGATCATCTATTACGGTCGTAGAACTCTAACTCTTCGGCCGTAAACATCCCCTTTTTTCATCTTTCTCTCTCCAAATTTTTTACGCCCTATCCCGTTATGGCCGTAAAACTCTAACTCCTTTTTTTTCTTTTTCTTCTTTCTCTCTCCAAATTTTTACGCCCTATCCCGTTACGGCCGTAAAACCCTAACTCTTCGGCCGTAACATTTTTTTTTTAATTCCTTTACGGCCAATCCATCTTCCCGTTCTCTCTCTATTTTTTCTATTCCATTACGGCCGAAAACCCTAACTCTTCGGCCGTAACACCCTTTTTTTTACTTCTTTACGGCCAATCCATCTCCCCTTTCTCTCTCCAAATTTTTTTACGCCCTATCCCGTTACGGCCGTAAAACTCTAACTCTTCGGCCGTAACATTTTTTTTTATTTGTTATCTCCACTCTCTATTCTATTACGGTCGAAATTCTTTTACCCCTATTCCATTATGGCCGAAAATCCTAACTCTTTGGCCGTAAAAACTTTACTCTTCTCTCTCTACCTTTTCTATTTCATTACGGCCGAAAACCTAACTCTTCGGCCGTAACATTATTTTTTTTCTTTTACGGGCGTAAACGCGCTTTCTCTATTTACCCGTAAAACTCTTCCCTCGTTTCGACCGAGAACATCACGTGTCGAACAAATAATTACGACCAGAAAATTACGGCCGTAACAAATCTAATTTAAAACTAAATTGCGTCACATCATGACACAATAACAACCAAACAGAATCCCCCCTACGTACCTGCGCGCCTTGTCCTCTGAGGTCGCCGAAGACGAAGCCGAAAATCACGCAGATGAAGTCGTTCGTACCCCCTACTCTTATTTATAGTGTTTATAGATTTTTAATTATTCTCTAACAATATTATCTATTCTCATTCAAATTAAAT
This sequence comes from Pontederia crassipes, assembly GCA_030549335.1. Lineage (NCBI taxonomy): Eukaryota > Viridiplantae > Streptophyta > Magnoliopsida > Commelinales > Pontederiaceae > Pontederia > Pontederia crassipes. Next base: position 68,220,891 of record CM060194.1, on the reverse strand, counting down.
CTCTAATTTATCCCTTTAACCACTCCCTATTTATTCTAATATTTAATTAGATAAATTACAAAATTAATTGAATAATCCTATCCCTAATCAAACTCCTCTCAATTATTTTATTTTTTTTTCGGAATTATTAAATATAGTAATAACAATATTTCTTCAAAATAAAATAATAAAATATCTATTTATTAAACCTGAAAAATCTGGGTCGTTACATCATAACCTCCTTAAAAATAAATTCGTCCTCGAATTTGAATAAAAGAAGTTATATTATCTCACCTAAATAATTCTGAAAAATCTCTTTTCATTTCTTCTTCCAGTTCCCAGGTGGCATCTTCATCTCTATAATGTGTCCAAGCCACCCTCACCATGGTTACCATTTTATTCTTCATATGCTTAGTTTGGTACTCCAAGACTTCTATAGGCTGCTCAGCATATGTCAGATCTACATTCAAATTTGGTTCCTCCATATTCACCACGTTAGCATCATCATGTTGGTACTTGCGCTAAATTGACACGTGAAAGACATTATGCACGTGTCCATATGATGGAGGCAACGCCAACCTGCAAGCTGCATCTCCGATCAATGCAAGTACTTCGAAGGGGCCAACATATCTTGGGCTCAACTTACTCTTCTTGCTGAATTTCATTACCCCTTTCATTGGAGAAACTTTTAACATAACTTGATCTCCCACTTTAAAAATTTGTTCTCTTCTCTTCTTGTCAGCATATGTTTTCTGTCTTGTGAATGATGTTTTCAACCTCTCTCTAATAAGGCGAACTTTTTCAGCATCTTCCTTGGTTTGCTTCATTAACTTCTCTGATAAGAATTGTCGTCCTCCCACCTCACTCCAACGATGGGGGAGCGACAAGGCCTTCCATACATTGCTGCAAATGGTGCCATGCCTATGCTAGAGTGGTAACTGTTATTATATGCGAATTCGATCAGTGGGAGGTGCGTGTCCCAACTGCCACTCCAATTCAATGCACATGCACGGAGCATGTCTTCTAATGCCTGAATCGTTCATTCAGATTGCCCGTCTGTCTGAGGATGGAACGCAGTACTGAAATTTAATTTTGTTCCAAAAGCACTCTGTATGCTCCGCCAAAATTTGGCCGTAAATCGTGGATTTCTATTCGACACAATGGAGACTGGCACTCTATGTAGTCGGATAACCTCCTTAATATAAATGTCCATCAGACTTTCGACAAACTGTTTGCATTTGATGGGGATGAAATGAGCTGCCTTGCTAAATCGGTCCACCACCACCCATATTGCATCATGGCCTTGTTGAGTACTTGGAAGCCCAGTGACGAAATCCATAGTCACCTTTTCCCATTTCCATTGTGGGATTCCAAGTTCCTGTAGTACACCGTAAGGTCTCTGATGTTCCACTTTCACTTGTTGGCATACTAGACATCTTGCAACGTACTCAGCCACATCCTTCTTCATATTATTCCACCAGAAGGTCCGTTGCAAGACTTTGAACATCTTCGTGCTTCCAGGATGAATGGCGAATTCTGACTTGTGGCACTCATCCAACACTTGTCTTCTCGATGCTTCATACTCATGGACCCACAATCATCCCCTATATCTGATCACTCCATCTGTGACCGAAAAATCTGTAGGAATCTTTTCGCACAACTTGAGTAGGTGGTTGTACTCGTTATCATTTGGTTGTGCTTTGCCTATCTTCAACAGTAGCTCGGGTTGCATGCCGAGGTGTGCCATAATTCGTATACCGTCGCTGCTGGTTACTGGACTGATCTGGATAATGCAGTCAATTATGTTCCAACGACTCACTCTCAGGCATGCGAGTGATCCTCCCCATTTTCTACTAAGTGCGTCAGTAACTGAGTTTGCCTTCCCTGAATGATAGCTGATAGCAAACTCATAATCCTTTAGAAACTCAATCCACCTCCTCTGACGCATATTCAAGTCTTTTTGAGAGAAAATGTATTTCAAGCTCTTGTGGTCTGTGAAGATTTCGAACTCTTCGCCATACAAATAGTGTCGCCAAATTTTGAGGGCGAAGACCGCAACTGCTAATTCGAGATCATGCGTCGGATAATTCTTCTCATGCTTCTTTAATTATCTTGATGCATATGCAATTACCTTCCCGTGTTGCATTAAGACGCATCCCAAACTAGTGTCGCATGCGTCGCTATATATGACATAACCTCCTTGGCCTGAAGGTATGGTCAGAATGGGCGCCGTTGTCAGTCTCTTCTTTAACTCTTGAAAACTATCTTCACACCTCTGTGACCATTCATACTTGATGCCTTTCTTAGTGAGATTTGTTAGTGGCGATGCAATTTTGGAAAAGTCCTGAATGAATCTCCTGTAATATCCAGCGAGTCCAAGAAAGCTTCTAATCTCTGACGCATTTTTCGGTTGTGCCCAGTTGGCAACTGCTTCCACCTTTGCAGGATCTACTGATATTCCATTTTCACTGATAATATGCTCGATGAACATAATCTCTTTCAACCAAAACTCACATTTTGAGAATTTGGCGTACAATTTGTGCTCCCGTAAGGTTTGTAGCACAACTCTTAGATGTTCCTCGTGTTCTTCTGAGCTCGGCGAATATATAAGAATGTCGTCGACGAAGACGATTACGAACTTGTCCAAGTACGGTCTGAATACTTTATTCATCAAGTCCATGAAGGCTGCGGGGGCATTGGTCAGCCCAAATGGCATCACTAAGAACTCATAATGCCCGTATCTTGTTCTGAAAGCGGTCTTCGACACATCATCATCAGTGATTCGTAGTTGATGATAGCCACTTCTCAGATCAATCTTCGAGAATACCTTTGCCGAAGACAATTGGTCGAACAGGTCGTCGATTCTTGGTAGTGGATACTTGTTCTTGATTGTGACCTTGTTCAACATCCGATAGTCTATGCACAGCCTCATCGACCCGTCCTTCTTCTTTACAAACAATACCGGAGCGCCCCATGGAAAAACGCTCGGTCGAATGAATCCCTTATCCAGCAACTCCTGTATTTGGGTCTTCAATTCTAGTATTTCCGCTGGAGTCATTCGGTAAGGAGCCTTTGATATAGGTGTCGTGCCTGGCACCAAGTCAATGCGGAATTCAATCTCCCGTCGTGGTGGCAATCTTGAAACGTCATCTGGAAAGATGTCTGGAAACTCTTTTACTACAGCAATGCTATCTCGATCTACTTCAACTCTATCTGTCTTGATCACACTTGCCAGGAAACCCCGGCATCCTTTCTTCAACATCTTTTGTGCCTTTAAAGCTGACACTATGATTTTTCCCCTCTCTAGTGGTGTACCTCTGACGACAATCTGAGGTCCTCCTGACGTTCCGATCAGTATTTTCTTTGCTCGGCAATGTAGGTAGGCGTCATGGTAGGACAACCAGTCCATACCCAATACTGCATCGTAGTCCCTGATCGAAATGATGATAAGGTCTGCGGAGAAGTTCTTGCCTTCCACTTCGACCGGCACCATGGGGATGTACTTCTGGGTAACGATGGACCCCAGAGGTGTGCCAATGTCAAGTGGAAAACTAGTCGCTTGTGGCTTTATGCTCAATAACGGAGCGAATTACTCCGAAATGAACGAATGTGTAGCACCTGAATCAAAGAGAATATTAGCATGAACACCATTAATTTTTAGCGTACTTTGGATGGTGTCATTCACCCTTTGCTCGTCTGTAGGCTTCATGTTGTATACTCGGCCTTGCACCATTCTAGGTGGTCCGTCATTACGTTGCGGAGGAGGTTCAGCACGTCTTGGCTCTTTGCAATCTCTAGCGAAATGGCCCATCTTACCACAGTTCAGGCACGCTTCAGTTCTCCGATAGCACTCACCGGGATGCATTTTGTTGCAGTAGTTGCACGGTGCTCTAGGCGATTGAGGCTCATTCCTCGCTGGATATGGTCTTCCCCGATTGCGATCATCTCTGCGGCGGGAATCTCGCCTAGCCTGCCTTCTATCTTTGTTTCCATATCTGTTCTGATACCGATTGGCCGGTGCTTGGCTTTGTTGCTTGTCAACTGTCTTATCACCATTTTCTAGATAAATGGCGAATTCTTCAGCAAATTGGAGGGTCTGGCAGTTACCCCCCTTTACCCTTTCTCTGAGGTTGGGTTTCAGGCCATCCACCCAACGCTTCACTCGATCAAGTTTCGACTGCTGTAAGGTGGAGTACTTCTCTAGGCTTAGAAACTTGGAAAGGTATTGCTTTATAGTCATAGTACCATGTTGGAGTGTCAGGTACTCCTTCTGCTTCCTGCCCCTTTCATAGGCTGGTATGTAGCGATTCTCGAACGCCTTCTTGAATTCTCCCCAGGTGATGTTGTCCTGGCCGGAGAACGTAGTGAGCTTGGTGGCCTTCCACCAATCTCTGGCATCTGCCGTCAGTTTTCTGGTGGCGTAAATTATCTTGCGGTCATCGCCGCAATCCATCTCAAGGAATATTTGTTCTATCTCCTCAATCCATTCCTCTGCATTCTCAAAGTCACCCTTCCCACTGAACCGAGGGGGCTGCAACCTGAGGAACCGCTCAATGGTGCCTTTATGATCATGATGTGGTGGCACATTGGGACTTGAGTACTCAGTGTGCACAGAGTGGAACTCCGATGGTAGTAGTCCCTGTCTCAGTTGTTCCTCTCGGTACCCATTAGCCTAGGCCTGATCCACTTGGAAGTCATGTCCTTGTTGTCTACTCATTTCTTGGTTCAGGGCACGTTGATTATTAGGTTGAGAACCTTGGGCCTCCTGATCGGCCTGTTGTAACCCACTTTTGGGAGCTCGTGGTATCTGATTCGAAAATACCATCTTAAGAGGAATCTGTTCTCACACAACAATAAAAATTCATAAGTGTGAGCTCAATAATACGTAGCACAATTCAATACTTACTTGACCCTACTAGATGGCTGCAGTGGTTGCTCATGACAGTTGCATATGAACTCAATTTTATCTATTTAGAGACAGCTAAGAAGTGTCTCTCCTTAGGCTCTGATACCTTCTGTAACGCCCCGAGACCCACGTGACTTTCATGTACTCAGAGTCGTCCCAGAGGCGCTACTCAATTTTCTATAAAATATTTTTTGCGGAATAAAACCTATAAAGTGCGGAATATAAAACATAAATGTGGAAGACTTTTCAAAATAATAACTAATAATCCATAATAATCAAAATGCTAAAACATTCATGAGTTTACAATTCTAATAAGTGCGGAAATAATAAAACTAAATAACTAGATATAATGCCATGTGCAACATTTGTCTGTCACTGAGTGTAGCCACCTGCAGGACCATCATCTACGTCTCTCTCACTTGCACGGATCCAGGTACAGGGAAATATCCATGAGTATAAAAATACTCAGTACGTAGAGTCTAAAAGATAATCAATATGCTCAATCGAAAATAAGATAAAATCAATAATGAGTCGATTGAGCAGTCAATACAATAATCAATTAACAATTTATCAATATGAACAATATATCAGGCTATGGTCAACAGACCAATGTAAATCAATAACAATTGTTCCAATTAATAATTATTAATTGCCTGATTAATAAATCAATATTCAATTAACAATTTCCAATTCAATAATCAATGGTCATTGGCCAATAACGATTCAATTCAATAGGGCAATAATAATTGCCAACTCCATGCCAGTATATCCAAATGACCATGATTTAATTCTATTTACTTAAATTCTAATTTCAAGTCAATTCAATTCGATTTTCAATGTTCGGAGTTATCCAATTCAATGAGGAGCGCTCAGTCAATTAAGGGACACCATGCCACTTTCATGCAGGCCAGTGGGGGATCAGTGCCACGGCAAGCCCGATACGATTCGATGGATTCGTGTATGGTGGGGGACGAGTGGCCATACACAGGACAGCCATAAATTTTACACTATCTGCCCCATTCAATTCAATTCAATTCAATTGGTCCCAGCTTAGTGGCAATCAGTGAACATGGGCCCAGTAGCTTTCGGCTTTTATCTTGTTTACTTAAAATGTCTATCTTTAAATAAATTATCAATTTGATCAGATAAATTCTGAACTCAAAACTAAGTAGGTCAACAATACAATCAAAATCAAAGTTCGTCATAGTATAAACAGATCAATCATCAACAATATAATCAATACATCAAATTAATTAATAACAACAATAATAATCAGTAATTAAAATTTACTCAAAAATAAATAATAACTCTCGGTGTACTCCTTATTCATTACGGCCGTAACATCAATTTCCCTTTTTTTTAATCTCTCTCCATTCTTTTCTCTCTCCATCTTCTCTGATTTTTACGGCCGTAAAAATCATCTATTACGATCGTAGAAAGTCATCTATTACGGCCGTAGAAAGGGGGATCATCTATTACGGCCGTAAAAATCATCTATTACGGCCGTAGAAAGTCATCTATTACGGCCGTAGAAAGGGGGAACTCTAACTCTTCGGCCGTAAACATCCCCTTTTTTCATCTTTCTCTCTCCAAATTTTTTACGCCCTATCCCGTTACGGTCGTAAAACTCTAACTCCCTTTTTTTCTTTTTCTTCTTTCTCTCTCCAAATTTTTACGCCCTATCCCGTTACGGCCGTAAAACCCTAACTCTTCGGCCGTAACATTTTTTTTAATTCCTTTACGGCCAATCCATCTTCCCGTTCTCTCTCTATTTTTTCTATTCCATTACGGCCGAAAACCCTAACTCTTCGGCCGTAACACCCTTTTTTTTACTTCTTTACGGCCAATCCATCTTTCCTTTCTCTCTCCAAATTTTTTTACGTCCTATCCCGTTACGGCCGTAAAACTCTAACTCTTCGGCCGTAACATTTTTTTTATTTGTTATCTCCACTCTCTATTCTATTACGGCCAAAATTCTTTTACCCCTATTCCATTACGACCGAAAACCCTAACTCTTTGGCCGTAAAAACTCTACTCTTCTCTTCTACCTTTTCTATTTCATTACGGCCGAAAACATAACTCTTCGGCCGTAACATTTTTTTTTCTTTTACGGGCGTAAACGCGCTTTCTCTATTTACTCGTAAAACTCTTCTCTCGTTTCGGCCGAGAACATCACGTGTCGAACAAATAATTACGACCAGAAAATTACGGCCGTAACAAATTTAATTTAAAACTAAATTGCGTCGTAAAACATCATGACACAATAACAACCAAACAGAATCCCCCCTACGTACTTGCGCGCCTTGTCCTCTGAGGTCGCCGAAGACGAAGCCAAAAATCACGCAGACGAAGTCGTTCGTAGCCCCCTACTCTTATTTATAGTGTTTATAAATTTTTAATTATTCTCTAACCATATTATCTATTCTCATTCAAATTAAATCCTCTAATTTATCCCTTTAACCACTCCCTATTTATTCTAATATTTAATTAGATAAATTACGAAATTAATTGAATAATTCTATCCCTAATCAAACTCCTCTCAATTATTTTATTTTTATTTTCAGAATTATTAAATATAGTAATAACAATATTTCTTTAAAATAAAATAATAAAATATCTATTTATTAAACCTGAAAAATCTGGGTCGTTACAGTGGCCTTCCACGCCAGCTCCCCGTTCTTGTCCCGGATCCTCATGTCGCCTTGGTCCACGAGCTCGACCCTCTCCAGGAAGCCGTTGTCGGCGGACTGCGCCCCCGTGTCCCACACCTGCTTGCTGCCGTCGTAGACCTCAAGGCCGTTCGTCGTGAACACGAGGGAGCAGGTGTTGGCGCTGCTCACGGGGCCGCACTCCGACTCCCACGTGCTCTGTCCGGAGCTCGTGTCCTGCACCTGCATGAAGCAGAAGTCGTTCCCGAACCCGCCGGCGCCCGGGGCGGTGCCCGTGCGCACGAGGTAGGCGGTGTACTTGCCGGAGGGGGAGGTGAGGAACGGGACCGCGTTCTCCTCCGCGCCCGGCGGGACGGTCGCGAGGATCATTTGCTTGGCGGTCCTTTCGATGGTGCCGGGCAGGGCGGCGACGTCGGCGTACGCCGCCGGATGAGTGGAGAGGAGGAAGGATGACAAGAAGAGGAGGAGGGAAGTGAGGAACGCCATTAATCGATTGGCTTCTTGTTAACTTGGGAGTCTGCTGCTATATATATATATACAATAATAACTATTTGTACCGATGTTGTGCGAATGAATTGTGAGGTGATCAACTGAGGTCGACGACGATGTGGATTTATAGATGTGCTTTGACAGATCGAGGAGGTGGAGGTCGAGGTGATCCGTCGTCATGGTGTGCGAAGAGACAAATATGTATAATTAATCTGGTAATGAAGTCAGCCGGAGATCATATCATATATGTGTCCTGGAGCTAATTTTTCATTATAGTTGTTTTGGTTGAGTACCTGAACCAAGAACTAGAAGACTAAGTGCGTGCATGCATGCATGAAGGATGACGTTGTACCTTGAAACTAAAACCATTATTATTGGATTGTATATATGCATGTAATTCACCTTTTTAATTGTGTCCATAAAATATTCAAAAATCCCAATCAAATATAATATGAATAAAGTTTTTTTATTTTTTTTAAAAACCTAAAATACTTTTTAATATGAATAAAATTGAATGCGTTGTGAGGTGAGGACCACCCATTTTTGTGAGTAATTGTAATTATATTATAAAAATATTTGGCAATACTTCTTATATATAAGAGTATTTAATTGAGTATAATGTTCTGAACAAGTCAAAACTGTACCTTAGATAGTTTAGTAAATTCTTATTTTGAGTAGATTATATATATTTGGTAAACTCTAACTACCAAATACAGGATGTGAAATTTTCAAGATATATATATATGTATGTATATGTTTGCAGTTGGAGAAGTACACTAAAAATTTTATTTGGCATGGGGCCATGAGGAAGACAAGAAAATAATCCATAAGGTTGGTTGGTTGGAAATCTATTGTACAACCCTTGCATTATGGAAGCTTGCGAGTACTAGGAAGAATGAACACTATGAACGACGTCTTGTTATCCAAACTGCAACGAAGATTCTTGACTGACTGATCATGAGAATGTGACATAATATGTTGGCATCTCCATCCTAAAAAGAAAATGCAATGATCCGGTATGGGGATTGGAACTCCTAGAATTGACAAATAACACATGGTTATAGAAGAACATCACAAACGCATGGAACTAGGTGAAAGATAGAGCAGCATATACAATTTGCAAGGGCCTCACGATCAAGCCACATCCACGAGAAAAGGGCGAGCTCTTGTGGCAAAAGGAGAACAATTAACCAATTCCAGCATACATGCAAGGACGGGCAATGAGGCAATTCGTTATGCAAGAAGGGACATGAAAATGACATATGCTTCAAGGATTTCTAAATCATAACTCTCTTCAGAAGTTAGCAGTGGTACAACCGCCATTTGAAGAGAGTGAAGATGATACAATCTGTTGGACACATGAAGCATCAAGAGATATATCAAATGCTAGAACAAGTGTTGGAATGTTAAGAATCCAATTTTGATAGATATGACATGAAAATAACATGTGTAAGAAGTGCGAATTCACAATCAGTGCTTCATTTGAGTTGTGTGTTAAATGGTGAGGAAACTATGTTACATGTATTATGGGACTGCATTAGATCCAAGAATATATGGGTGAATGTACGTCCTAAATTACTGCCTCTTCTTTTTTCGCGATGGATACATATGAGTGACTCCTTAACTAACTTGTAAAATGAAAGATGTCAATCCGTTGGTAATTCTGGCTAAAATATTAAATATATACTTATATTATATTACATATATCACTACGGATTTACATTTTTCGGTAATTTTGAAAACTAGGTCCGTCGATAATTTTAATAATAAATTATTAAACATATACTTATATGATATCACGTGTATATTAGTACAAATATAATTACCGACGGACCTAATCTTCGAAATTATCGTCAATAATTTGCCGACGAGAATTTTTCGTCCGTAATTGCGAAAAAAAATTTGACCCTCCATATTTCGGAAGGTCTTTTCATATGTAAGGCAGGGTAAATTCTAAAATAATATGAAATATATGATATCATCTTAGCTGCTAATAGGCATTATATTTCTCAATGGAGCGTAATTTGAAAGAAAATTGGTTTTACTCTGGCCTTTATCCTATCTGCTGTGAAGGATTTTATTTCATGTATATTGATCCCTTTGGGACGACTAAGTAGAGCTCTGCCTCTGGTTGGCTATCTTCATATATAAAGTAAACATATCCAGACACGTTCAACCATTACGTTCCCTTATAGGGCTTTAAGTCAGTTCCTTTTTTTTAATGTCTATTGCAGGACATGTGATGCACATAATTCTTGTGCTGCATCAAAGTTTGTTGTGCAACCTTTACTTGATAACTTTAAAAGTTGAGGATTTGCATGGAAATCTCAGTGTGTCCACTGTCCTCAACTTTCAATCTTCCCTTTGATCTACGCTCCTTGTTGCTCGACCTTCCAGGCGTGGTCTTTTCTTAGTGACAGAAGGAAGTTCATGCTGTTGGACGATCCAAATCTTCAGGGCTGTTATCTACCAAGGGCACTCTTCTACCAGCAGGTCGTAGTTACCTCAATGTGTCTGTGTCTCCAAGAGCAACCTCACGTGCCGCCTATCATCCGTGATGTAGCTGTTTCCTTGACCACATAATATATCTAAGCCTTACATTCCAGAATCTGATTCCAAGATCATGAGTCCTCGCTCAGAACCATCACCATGAAAGCAAGGTGGTAGTGCCATCGAGGGTGCACAACAGTAGGAAAGGTTTTGGCTATAACTAAGGTAAAACCTCTGGCAACCAACAAGAGAAAAATAAATGGGGTAGAAATCTTGGAAGTATGGAAGTTACAGTAGAACATCGACTAGGAGGTGGAAAATAATCATCAGATGCAGCATGTCAGGGAAAATAAACTTGCTGATTGCCTGTAGCCTTTGGATATGTAGTATAACAACTGTTCTTAGGAAGGCTACTAAAAGCAGTTCCAGTTCTTCTATGTTCCCTTCTTCTCTATCCTCTCAAATGGAGATATGTCAACAATGGATATGGTAAAACTTGCTGCTCGCACCCTGCTTTCAGCTAATTACCACGTTTGCTCATATCTGCATTTAGCAGCAGAGTTTAAGTAGGTGTACCGTGTACATACGAATTGTTGAAGGAAATAGTATTATTTGTATGTACATGTCGGAACTCTGCTGCATTGTAATTTTTTACTGAGAACTTGATTTGTGCTCATGTTGCTTCTAGGGTTTGATACTAGCTAGGTGGTGTGTTAGCGATTCTGTTCAGCATACTCTGTTAGGAATCAGTTCTGGCGTGCTAGGGATTCCGTTCAGCAGATATTCCGATGTGATTTAGTTCTAAAAATCTGTTGTAAGTAGTTATTATCTTCATAACAACATATCCAAGCTGCTCTCTAATACAATACAACAAGATTTAGATTGCCCATAATAAAAAAGCTATTGCATTTACAGATTGTTCAGATATCTCGTGGAGCTTGATTGCACCACTGTGTGCCATTTCATTCAATGCCCATCGACATGTGTGTAAAGCATGTCTTTATCTCATGTAACTCGATATATGTTTTTTTTATAACATCGCGGAACGAATCAGAGGATCAGCTTCCGATGCGCAACATATTAATTCATAGATTTGGGATGCTTGGATTTGCATCATTCACGAGTGATTGAACGGATTAGGTATATAGATCACTCATCACCCTCTGAGCGCGTGGGCATGTATGCATTCAATAGAATTAAGCCAAAGTTCCAAATGAAACATTAATGTAGAAACGTGCTGAGGATCATCTGATTGCCCCCATTTATCTAATTGCAGGAAAATTCTGTAACAATGCTCAAGTTTGCAAGAATATGGAGGAGAGAGACATAAAATACCGAAATCCAATAACTTTGGACATCTTTAAATCCAAGTATAATTTTACACAATTGGTTTACAAACCAACCATCGATTTTCCCATGACACTTTCTCAAGCCTATGAATTTCAGTCTGACATTATTAATTTACTGTACATGACTTTCACCTGCAAACAAATGCCACATTGTTTGCAATTTTGCACTACAGATGTAGCTCAAAAGAGAGCAACTGAGCTATGTGCTTGCTTGTAGACATATATTGTGCTTTGAGTTGAGATGCCATGAAGGATGGGTAGCAGTTACACCTGCGGCAGAAAAGCCTTCTGAGAAAAAAATTGCTGCCATTAATAAAAAAATATTCAGTTGTATCAAGACAAGTTTCATATGACTTACGTCTTGGCATCCGCCTCGTGCATCCCTTATGATTGTTAACATCACCAAGTGCAAGTCACTACGGTGAATCCTCTGTTAATGTCGATAAGAAATGTCAAAATAACAAGTCACAATTTGCATTTAAGTGTAAGGGATCTACCAGGTTGAGTCAAATTCGCAATACAAATGATTTGTTAGTGTGATTACTATACAGACCATCTCCCACGTCAACAACCAATGAGACCGCCCTTCCAGGAAAATATCACGGTCCACAAGGTTGATGAATCAAGAGTTGACATCCATTCAACAAGCACAGTTATTAATTCAATTTGGATGCAGTAGACGAATTAGATTGCGAGTCCATTCAAGCATCCTGATGACTGATGTTGCAAGCTACACACTTTCTCAGCTGTAGTGACATTGTTCACAAAGTAGAAGATTTACAGTTCCTGGAAGAAGCATGCATCTTAAGGGCTTCAGCTGATGCTAAGAAAGAGTTTTAATATCATCAGAGACCAATGTCATCATGAAAAAACCTGATTTCCACGGTCATCACGATACTCCAGTATCTATAAATGAGGACCTAGTTGTCTCATGAGAAACATTAACAGATATTTTTATTGTATGTGCATTGGAAGATTTATAAACATCAACACACTCCTCTAGATCTGCATCACATGTTAACAGAACCCACTCTGAGTCATCATCCAGGTATCTCAGATCCACTAAGGTAGCATCACGTATGCTAAATCTCTTTTTAATCTCTTGTATCAAATCTTGGAAGCCCCAAGTTGGCTGTAATCTGAATATAACTTTGTCTTCACCAAAAATAGCTTTAACTTTAAGGAAACTGGATCTATTACTTGCTGTTAAATGATGTTCAGCCAGAAACTTGTGACTTTGTGATCTAACCACTGATTTAGGTGCTTCCTCCATTGGGACACGCAATTTTATCAGGCTATGGACCTTCTTAAGAATGCTGCTTTGTTTTTCCTCCAGTGATTCTTGCTTAATTCCAATATCACTGGACAACTTATGCCCAGTGGAACAGCCCAGACTTGAGTTAGAACTTTGACTACATGAGGAAGAAGAAAGAGAATTTGATCCGGAAGTGTGAGAGCTGAATCGAACTTCAAGTTGTTGCTTGGAATTTGAGGTCCCTGGTCGATCCTTTTCCTTCGATGAGGTGGGCATAGTATTAACAGCTGCAGTATTATTATCTGACCAAGTTGTCTTTGCAAAGTTCTCATAGAACGAACTCAACTGAAAGGCTCCTTCAGGTCCATGAACTGAATCTATGACTACTTGTAGCTTCTTCAAAGAGTGACCAACTTTCTTAATCTTTCTCGAAGGCCAACGAGCGATCCCATGTTGTCTGCAGATCCTTTTAAGAGTTGTAGGACACACTGAAAAAGAAGAAGGCTTAAAATGCATGTAGTCTTAAATCCATAACTTTTCCAATATGAGCATTACAAGGATATAACTATAATATAATATATCTGCAGCAAGGATAACTTCATGATATTTATTCCACTGCAATAAATTACAAACTCTTCAAGGCTATATCAAATCGAAGCATACAAAAAAATTTTAAAATTCAATGGTACTCTACAGATAATCAAGACACCGTTATCAACTATAACAGAAGAAATGATACGTAGTTAGACAAAGAAACTCAACTCACGCATAGCGAGAAAAAATATTTTTCCAAGTTCCATTTTGATCATGCATATAGCAACATCATCAAACTAGCAACCTAGGAAGCAACTGTACAAGATTAATAATAAGATCCAATTTATATAATGACTTTAAAATCTATTTTTAATTTAAGCAAAATAAGAATGTTTAATATTTATGGTAAAAGCGTTGAAAAATGCATAGAAACTTATTTGAGGCCAACATTTTGCACATTTTTTTATATACAAGCAGCTTGGTATATGTTTATATGTCAATTTATAAGCATAACATATGTATGTTCAAATAGTTGTTCCTGTAATCTGCAATGCCCTGCCCCGCATAACAAATCTTCTAGTTTCATCTGAAAAACCTTTTTTGTTAGTGAAAGAAAGAAAACTGAAGATTATTACAACTTTATCATTTTTTTCTCATGTACTGTTGACTAAGAGCCTGTTTTCTGACTAGCATATATTTTCAAATGTTTTTGGAATATTAATATGCATCATTTCACATAGAACACAGGGTAGCTCAGTCACTCCATGCAGATAAACGTAAATTTATTAGAAAGGAATGATGCACACCTCCAAGGGACTTGGCAGCATCTTTTAGACTGCCAGCAAAGTACTTCCGAAGCTCTTGCAGACTTACGACTTTTTCCGCTTTTGTACGTTTCTTTTCTGTTGGCCTCTCCACATTTGACATGTTAGGTTCACTGCCAAAAGAACTTTTATGATCGATATCATTTACTCCATAATACTGTCCAAACTCAGAAAATGTTTTTCCAGCAGGTATTTCCACATCCAATGGATCCCCGTGTGTTGAGACACTGAACTTCTCAACCCCTTGCTTACTTTGTTGCAAAGGAATAGGGGAGGGAAGGGCATCATCTGCCTCCTTCTGTTGTGCAATTAACATACTTGGTGTCCAAGATGGAATCATCTCAGAGACTTCTTCAGGAAGTCCAACTGAAAGTAGCTCATCAGGAAGCGATCCTTGACCAGTGTCAAAGACAGTATTACCAGAAGTATCCTTTTGGATTAGTGCATTACTTTCTAGTGAAACCTCATCTGCTAGCTCCTTGGCTGTCACCACCCGTAAACTCCGGCATACTTGTTGTATAGTGATTGACAAAGAATTAAGCAACAGTTTCTGTTCATGGCTCTCTGTACAAGTTACAGGTAAAAAGAACTCCAAGACAAAATCAGCTTTTCCAGTATGAATACTTCGCAGCCTGATAGCCACTGCAGCCTTTAGGTTGAATAGTTTAGCATGGTGAGATAAAGGATACTCTGACTTGCTGAAAGCAGTTACATCCGATGAGAAGCATGGTTGATTTGTCATGAATGCTTTCCCAACAACTCCTTGACCTCTAAATAAATGGTGCTCAGAACATGCATTATGAAAACCCAAGACACTAGGATCTTGGATGTAACAAGCAGCATCAACAGTTGATACACATTCCTCATAATTTTCATCAGAATGTCGGCTGCCACTTTTACCTTGTTGAATGCATGATATCCATGTCTGAGATAAAGGCAATCCATGAGTTCCACAGACAACTCTTAAAACTTCTCGTATCTCTGGCAAAGCAGCTTGGTAGGAAGTAGTGGCCTGACAAAGAACAGAAGTAAGTTATAGCTGTTTTTGGAATGGAGTTTGGATCTTTGGATCTCTTGCACAGTTCCACTTACCAGTACACAAGGTACGCTTGAGAATTGGGAACTCCGAAGATCAACTGCCTGCAACAGGAATTTATGAAATATAATCAAGAATGTGGCACACAAAGATGCACCAAATTTAAGAGGAAAATGGAGGTGCAGAGTTTCACCTCATGCAGAGAATTTTATAGTCACATAGTAAATGCACTCTGCAGCTATTTGCAGTAGTAGTCAAATTGCCACAAAATAAGCATGGCGAACAGGTGCTCTACATAGGGTGCTTTGCACCCCCATTTTCCTTTGAATTTAATATGCCTTGATGAACCATGTTTTCTAGTTTCTATGCTCAAAATTTAATCGTACTGCAGGAAGTTTTCAGTTAAGCATGCAATTAATTTAAATAGACGACGACAACAACAACAACAACAAAGCCTTATCCCACTAGTACGCCATTCCACTCTATTAGTAACCAAACCTTTCGATATATTATTCACCAATAGATCTTGCTCTATTAGTTCGCCAAGTGTCCGCCTTGGTCTCCCTCTCCCTCTTTTAATCGGACTCCAGATTATTTGATCTACTCTTCTTACTGGTGCATCTAATGGTCTTCTCTGAACATGACCAAACCATCTCAAACGATTCTCTACCATTTTCTCACTAACAGGAGCCACTCCGACTCGTTCACGTATATGGTCATTCATACAACAACAACAACAACAAAGCCTTATCCCACTAGGTGGGGTCGGCTACATATCCATGTTCATAAGATTCGACAGGATTTTATGCTGGCTGTCGGGGCCTAACACAACCCTCCTCCTTTATCCGGGCTTGGGACCGGCTATAAAATATAGGCGGAGTTGTATATGGTCATTCATAATCTTATCTAATCTTGTATGACCACATATCCATCTCAACATCCTCATTTCGGCTATAGACATATCCTCATCCTCAACATCCACATCCATCTTGAATTTAAATAGACGTAAAACAAAATTAAAGTGCTGACCAATAACATATATAGCCAAGGATGTGCAAATAAACTCTGCAAAAGAATAAGAGAATTGAAAAGAAAAGGATGACATGCAAGTAGGGTAAATTACACCAAATGCCCTCCAACTTTCACTTTTGCTCAGTCTTGCCCTCCAACTTCACTTTGTAACAGAGATGTCCTCCATCTTTTAAATCATTTCACCCGATGCCCTCTTTACCTGAGATAGGCGGTTTCTCGATCGTCGAGCTGACGTGGCACACACGTGACGCTGACAGGACATTTTTTCTTTACGTGCTGACGTGGCAATATTATAAAAATAAAAATATTAATTAAAAAATAAAAAAAATTGCCACGCGTGAGGTGGGGGTTCCCACCCCTCCAACCTCGCCGGCGTCTCGCGCGAGATGCCGGCGAGGAGGCAGCGGCGAGAGAAGGGGGGCTCGACCCCCCTTCGCGACCTCGCCGGCGGCGGCGGGAGCCGGCGAGGTCGCAGAGGGGGTCGAGGCCCCCCTTCTTCTCGCGCGCCGACGGGCGAGAGGGGGGGCTCGCCCCCCTTCTCGTGCGCCGGCGGCGGGAGAAGGGGTTCGAGGCCCCCCTTCTTCTCGCGCGTCGGCGGGCGAAAGAAGGGGGGGCCTCGACCCCCTATACGACCTCGCCGGCGACCGACGAGGTCGCAGAGGGGGGTCGAGGCCCCCCTTCTTCTCGCGCGCCGACGGGCGAGAGGTGGGGGGGCCTCGCCCCCCTCTGCGACCTCGCCGGTCGCCAGCAAGGTCGCAGAGGGGGGCGAGGCCCCCCCTTCTTCTCGCGCGCCGGCGGCGGGAGAAGGGGGGCCTCGACCCCCCTCTGCGACCTCGCCGGTCGCCGGCGAGGTCGCGGAGGGGGATCGAGGCCCCCCTTCTCTCGCCCGCCGACGCGCGAGAAGAAGGGGACCTCGACCCCCCTTCTCCCGCCGCTGCCTTCTCGCCGGCGTCTCGCGCGAGATGCCGGCGAGGTTGGAGGGGTGGGAACCCCACCTCACGCGTGGCAATTTTTTTATTTTTTAATTAATTTTTTTTATTTTTTTAATATTGCCATGTCAGCGCGTAGAGAAGAAAAAATGTCATGTCAGCGTCACGTGTGTGCCACGTCAGCTCGACGACCGGGAAACCGCCTATATCAGGTAAAGAGGGCAAAAGTGAAAGTTAGAGGACATTTGGTGTAATTTACCCCATGCAAGTATGAAAAAAGAAAATGCATGAAAAGCTGGTGTGCTTGGCCCCCCTTTAACCGGAAAAAAGTATGAAAACATAAAAACAACAAATAAGAGCATCAGGAAAATGCAAAGGCTGGAGAAGCTGTTTCGATGTAAGCATAATTGATACTCGAGGAACAAAAACAAGGAAAGAGATGACTGCTGAACTGTTAAATTCAAGTACCAGTCCTCAAAAAAGAATTTCAAGTACCAGTAGTCCAAAAGAGGAAACAAATGGCAAAGAAACATACCTGAAGTGCACTGCAAATGTTCTCGAGATCAGAACTGTAGTTGACCTTTTGAGTGGTCATCACAACCTCTAGAACTCCCAAGCAATTTCGACTACCTCTCTCAAAAACTGGAAGGGCAATCGTCCCTCGGACGCCGAATCTCTGAGCATCGCTCACGCGGGGATACTCATGGCTGCTGAAGAACCGGACATCCGGCGACCACTCAGGCAACTTGCACAGGAACACCCTGCCAGGCAATCCTACTGCCTCATGGGAGTTCTCATCAGCCAAAAACTGGTACCTGATCGAGATCGTCCTGTAATCCACAAGCCTCTGGCAGTTGGAATCAAGGTAATAAGGCTGTCCATAAGTAGTAAGCACTTGTCTGTCTCCTACCATGTTGGGCACCCAAATCTGAACAAGCACATCCCCCTCCCTCTGCGAATCCTTTATGTACCTGAGGGCATGAGCTAATCTTTCTTGTACTGTGGTCATGGCACCAGCTGGCTGAATGGACCAGCTCATGCCTGGCTCAGGGCTCGGATTCCTCATCTCCAACTCGCCCGTCTGCAATAAATACTTGGATAGCTGAAGAGGTTGCCTTTCTACAAGTCTATCCGTCTCAGCTCCATCTGAAGGTAAAGCTAAATGGAAGACTGATGTGCCCACATCACTTTGGCCGTTGTTGCCTGGTGGAACTTGAGTGGAAGTGTCGCCGCTGAACCCGACGCCAGGGGAAAACGCCGACGAACCGAAGGGGCTTGTGTGGGTGGTAGATGTACCTGGCTGCAACAGTTCAATGCAGTCTCCGGCGAGCAATTGATTTATGAGGTCCAAGTCCACAGCAGCATCAGATACGGTTCGCCCCAGTAAGCCGCCGACCGGAGGAGCCCTTTCTTCCATCGATCTGTATATCTTCAGAAACCCTTCAGACACATCATCCTGCAAGTCAATCATGCATAACCGATCATATGGAACATGTCAGAAATAGGCGTGCAGACAGAAATCAATAAGGATAAAAATCTGATTCAGAGATGTGCTGCGCAATTTTTGAGGACCAAAACACGCAGGGGAGAATCGCACTCTGCGACAAAGACAGACATGCAACAAAATCAAAGAATCAAGAAATACTTGCTTTATTTCATCCTTTACAGACAGAAGATCAGGAAGCAGAAAAGATTCATCACAGAAACAACAAGGACAAAAAACTTACCATAAACAGACCCACAAGAACAGTTTTTTTTCCTTTGGTATGGAAAAAAAAAGTAGTGAACAAAATTAATTAGGACCCACACAACTGCAAACAAATCCAACTTGCCATAGAAAAGGAAAGCAAAAGAAGAGGCTCAAGCTCCTGAGGATTATTCCACAGCGGGTTTCCAGCGTTTCGACTCCTCAGATGAATGCATCAGAGCACCACAGCACAAATCCACATCAATAGTAGCTCCTATTTTGTGGAATGACGAAAAGGAATATGAGAAGTCCCAATGACACAGTGAAAGCTTCTGACCCCATACTACCTCAGGCACACATCAAAAGGGATCTCCTGCTGATTCCTGCATCTTGCTTTCCGCCTCATCCTAGTGGCATCCGTGTACTTGCAGGCCATGATGCAGAATCCACTGCCCTGACCTGCTCCCTGGACAAAGATGGCCCCACCAACGGAGGAGTTCCCTAACAACTCCCTGTCTATTTAATATTTATCAATGTCAATTCCACTTACGGAGCTGCAGAAGCAGAAACCAGAAATGGATCGACAGGGGTACGATTGCGTTTGAGAGTCTACGGCCTTAGGGCAGCAGCTGTAGGCTATGGGTTCTACTTTGATGCCCGAGGCGGAAGGGGATATGCACGTCCAGATTCTTACTGCGGGAATCTTTTGCACGGATGGATTTTAGACAGTAAATTTAGGAGATGGATTCTGGTTTCCTTCGCTTGCACCTCAAGACAAAGTTTGATGGGGGGGGGGGGGAGTTGGGGGCTTAGTACCGTACGTGGATGAAACGTCAGAAGCCGTCACGTGGTGGTCCAACTCTTTTGGAAGTTGTACAGCTTGTTCTCCACCGCCGGCAGTCACCCTGAAACAAAAATAAAATAAATTAATAAATAAATAACTATTGCTTAATTTCTCTAGAGCCTGAATTAAAATTGGAAGAACCAAATTAAAATAACATTAAACAAATAGCAGTTTGAATTCATGATCAAC
This sequence comes from Pontederia crassipes, assembly GCA_030549335.1. NCBI lineage: Eukaryota > Viridiplantae > Streptophyta > Magnoliopsida > Commelinales > Pontederiaceae > Pontederia > Pontederia crassipes. Next base: position 68,200,679 of record CM060194.1, on the reverse strand, counting down.
ACCAACATTTTATTTTATGTTATAACGAATATAATATATAAGTGTACATTATGCTTCCTTTATATATATTATTATATGATGGATCGGTTAGTGGAACTACTATTTTTTTTTTTTTTGAGTAAAAGCCAAAAGGTCCTCCTATATACAACGAAATACACGTACGTTAAGAATACAACATAATGAGTGCACATATTCTTACAATCGATTATTGCTTGCTCATGCAGAAAAAAGAAAGATTCTTGCTTGTTAATTTGATGTTTCTAATTAATCAATATAGTCGAAATGAAAAGAAGAAAAGGAAAACTTGTTTTCCTTAACAGAGAAATTAAAAAGGAAACGAGGAAAAAGTAATAATTAACTATAAGTCCAAGAGTGTTTTTTATATAAGCCATTGATTAAACCCTTAAATCTAATCTTCATAAATTATGTATAATTTTTTCGACCAAGTTTAGCTTGATGGTCCTCATATCTTGTTAATTATTTCTCTTATAATATTATAAGGGATGAGTTAATATATTACTTTACAATTGTACAATGCATTTAACAAATTCATAATGCAAGAAGCTTAAAACTCGGTAAGACCTCTTTTTGAGAAATTACTTCGTTCGAATTATAATAATTGATATGCTTGAAAACTTGAAATGAAAATGAGAAGGCGTTGATTGGAAAACAGTCACTCTCGTGAGAATTAATTAAAGCCAAATAAGTCCCAATTCAGATGACCCATCCAAGAACACAATTTTGTCTTGTCTTTCTCTGGTGCCTCATTTCTGTACTCCACCCATTTCCTATTGGCCAAAACTTTATTATTCTTTTCTTTTCCCTGAAAACTGTTCTTATTGTCTACGAGAACTACATCACTGGATCACAAATGGTAAAGACATACATGGTAAAAATGTTTCTACGTCATATGTCTTCATTAAGAATATAATAAGCTAACTCCGGAGCGTGATTGGGGAGAGGCATATAATTGACTCTTTTTTTTTAATTTGATACAAATATGTGAGATTAAGTAAAGACTTTTTTTAGGTGGCTAATTTTCTCTGTGTAGCAAGCAAGATCGACTCTCTGCAACGTTAATAATTATGCACGCTGATAATAAGATAAAGGTCTATTAAATATCAAATCTAATTAATTCGGTGTTTCTAATAAAAAATTTATCCAAAAAAAATCGAATCTAAAAACTTTCTTAAGGGAAGAAATCAGAAATGGACGGTCACAAGGTGGACATATTTTACGTTAAACTTTTAGTTTACCATGCTTAAAGTTGCTTAACATATTTTATGAAAAGTGAGAGTTTGAGTCCTTTTTAATGGGATGACAAATTTTAAAAACACGGCCATGAAATGACGAAACAAGATTTGGATAATTGATTGAAGCTAATTAAAGTTAATCATGTCGCGTAGGGCTTTTTTTTAGCATATTTGACGAATTGTAACTTGCTGATTTTCTTCCCTTTTATGGTTTAAATTGTAGACCACAAATATTTGTGACATCATTATCACTTTATCAGATCTTTGAATATTCCAGCATCTGCATTACCCCCTTTAAATCAATACTTTTGAATATTCTCGCATGCACACAATCAAACAATGAAAGACAGAAGTGCAATGACGTCACTTATAGAATATAATATACAAAATCCCATGACTAAGATTATTATTATTAATAATATAAAACTTAGCTGTTGCACACTTCTTTTTTTCCCGTACAACTCAATATATCATTTTTGCACTCTTGTAAAAAAAATAAGTTGACCCTAAAATCTTGGCATATATATATATATATATATATATATATATATATATCAAATGAAAGTATTGTAATGTAGAGACAATTGAAATCTCTGCTCATATATGTTTTTTTTGTTTTATTGCTCTTAATAAAGTATTTTGAAAGACTATAACGTCGGGAGTGAGTCAGCTTTCAACTTAACAGATATTGGCATCCTGTTAGGAGATCCATGTTGCTGGTTTGATTGCGGAAAACCTACGATTCTGAAGTTGGCAAAAAATACTTTGAATATATATATATATATTGCATTAGCAATCAATCTCTCTCTCTCTCTCTCTCTCTCTCTCTCTCTCTCTCTCTCTCTCTCTCTCTCTCTCTCTCTCTCTCTGATATATATACATATATATATAGTATTACAGTGCGAGTAGATGTACTTGTTGGCATGTTCGGTTTTATTTGAATAGAAAAGAAGCAAATATTTTTAAGAAGGAAGTCATTGAATTATATATTTAAGAAGGAAGTCCTTGAAATATTTTTAAAGTGATTAGTATTCAGAAAAAAGAAAAAAATATATAAATCATAGTTTTATGAGATATTATATTATGAATAAAATGATGATGAGATATTTGCCATTGCATGATTGATTAAGAAAGGAATTAGAGGTGCGTGAGTTTGTCTCTTGTTGCAATTGTGAATGAACTTGGATCAAGGATAATGCGGTTGTCGTTCCCCTCTTCTATGAAACAAGGGTCCGGCCCTTGCCCCCATCCCCTCTTTCTGTTGGAGTTGACGAATACTTTAGGCTTCCTTATTTTTTCACATCGGATTCGTCCACGTGAGTTTAGGAAAATTTGAGTATTACTCAATTACATGTGCTGTTGGCGTACGAACAAAAGGTGGGTTCGGGGGGCAACGCCCCCGAAATCTAGATGGGTTTTGGACTTTTATTTAGCCAGCCCGTGTAGTTCGAATTAGTTTTTTTCTCTGTTTTGTTTGGGTTTTGAACCCGTTTGGGAGAGACTATTTATAACTTATTTTCATATGTAATCTGTGTGGCGACTGTAATCAAAATGATATAGTGGAACATCTTTGCAAGACGTAGTCCTAATCTCAAGAGTGAATCTGAGTAAATTGTGTGTCTCCTCTAATTTTCTTATAATCTCTCTGCGATCCTCTCTTCTGTTCTCGAATTTTTCCATCACTCCCTAGCCCCTCCTATGAATTAGAATAGTAAATTTATACATGATTATGTAATCTCATTTCTCTATCATTGAATGAGTTATGATCGAATCCGATCGAACCAACTCAACTCAACTTAACCCAATACGATCAGATAATTGGATTCACCAAGCGAACGTCCCTAAGGTGGGTGAGGTTTGATTATTATAAGAGGTTCAAGACCGAACTCGAGCTAGTCCACACACAACTTAAGTCTAGTTCTACATACTCAAGTTCATTTATGATATTCCAATTCACTTGTCACTAATTATGACATTATTTTATTTATCTTATAATTAATCATACAAATTTGCATTACAAAGTATCATAATTAAGATAAATTGAGCTTGGCTTAGTTAACAATTTTTATCTCACTTTAATTTTGGATAGCTATGTTATGAAAATTGATTTTATGCTCTTTCCATCACATGAATTCTAGACTAAGTTGACTGCTAATTATGAGAAATCGGGGGATATGAAATCTGAATCTTAGTGGTTTTAAAGGATCAGACGAGCTGCTGATAGGCCTGATCAAATGGTTTTGTTTGAACATCAGGTGAGTTCGACAGATCCATTAATTTAATGAGTTATTATCGAATCATTTAATAAGCTTTCAAGTTTGTCTAGTCCGTTAAGTTCCAATAGAAGTCCATCAGTATTCTTAAAATAATTTATCCTTTTATTTTTAAGAAATTTAGATATTATTCTTTTCAATTTTTTAAATATTATTTTTCATTCATTAATAAAAAAATACAAGAATTAAATCGTCATTGTTTTTTCATGTGATTGGAGGTGAAAAGAGGAAAAATAATGGAAAGAAAAAAGAGAGTTATCGGATTCGGTTGAATTTAAGTAGAAGGAGAATGCAGGAGAAAGTCTCCTCTTTGTTTTCTCCAACATTTTTTTTTTTTCTTTCAACCCTAAATAGAGATAAAAATGAAGAGAGAGAAATATATATAACATATATTTTCATCTTTAATCATATAAATTAAATTTATAAATATACATATAAAACATAAAATCGTCTATATAACAAATTTTCTTCAATATCTTCTTCATTTATTCACCTTAATGTTTTCATTAATTGAAAAAAATCAATTTAATAATAAACTGCTTATATTTTATTATTAAGTATACTACTAGATAAGCTTACCAGTTATTATCTATAGGATAAAATGAAAGTGTCTCTCTTTCAAAAAAAAAAAATCGCGTCCCCTGTTTTTTTAATAATTGAATTAAAATTTTATGAATGATGTATTATCCATTGTTATTCAAAATTTGTTAGTCTAATCCATGTATTTCTGATTTGATGGCATGCTTGATTCACGTACGAGAAGTTGCCAAATCAATGTGCGTGCTGATATCACGTAGTAGGTTAATTAAGGTAACCAAAGTCCAGCAGCAAATTAAAGAAAAAGAAGGTCTAATTTTAGATTAATTCCATCTTTGTGGTATAATACACATACGTACACGTATTTTTCTTCTACATTTAGCTAATTAAGTAGTAGATTAATTAATCATTGACTTCTTTGTACATAAAATATATTTCACATAATGAATATTCTTAACGTAAGAATAGTGACAAGCTATTTATTGGTTTGCATCTTTGACTATGATATTATCTGATCGTAGAATAGATTCAAACCTCTAACACGTCATATATACATATATCGATGTGTGCGTGCGTGTGTACGTGAGAGAGAGAGAGAGAAAGAGATATGGTGCAATATGTTGCAATAATGTTCCCCAAACAGAGAACAAATTGTGTACCAACTTAACAAAGACTAACATGCAATTAACAAGACTTACGTCATCCTCCAACTCTCCCCAATTTAATTGACAACATTGAGATAGAAGGAATTATCGAGATAGCAAGTTGAACATTACATGGCTACATATATTTGGCTCCGGTTGCCTACGTGCGAGCAAGATTCCAAGATCCCAAGTATCATAGATAAAGTATAACGCATCCTACTTTTCTAAATAAAAACTGATCCAAGTATCATAATTATGAACTAAACAAAGTTATAAACGAGATGCGATACAAGGGCATGAGTTGGCTTCACTTTAATTGATTAAAACGTCTAGTTGAATAGTTAATTAAGCCATCTGTTCCAATGGGATCGATCCAACATGCGATACCCGAAGATTTTAAAAAGGAATTTTATTAGATTAGTGGTATGATTATTGTTAAGATTTTTTTTATGAGAAAAATTATGCACCGATGAATGCATCAAGAATTTGAGACGACGCAAAACTTTATTAGATAAAAACAGAGAAAAATTATTATTTTCTATTTGAATCCTTAGAGAATTTATATATATGAATTACGAACCGACTAATTTATATATAAAATAATACGAGGATGATACTCTTTTTACTTTGTCTTAAAAATAAGATGAATTCTAGTTGGAGGAAGATTCAAAGAATTATTAACAATTATCGAACAGATTCCTTCATTGATTAGTTAAATATATGTATAATGCATGTGCTGTTGAACTCCTAGGGGCCGTTTGGCTATAGATTATCTTTGGAGAAATAACAAATTTTATTCTAAAGAATATAGTATTATACCTATATTCTTATTCTATATGTTGTTTGGTTGAAAAAATAAATTTTCATATTTTATAATTAAAATATTTTACTATAAATAGTTTACTTTTTTTATTATTATTATTGTAAAAATTATAATATAATAATATATAGTTAAATAATAAAAAATAAAACACGATTGAAAAATGAAAGAAATGGTAGAATATCTATATTCTACAATTTCGGAAGAATAAACATATTCTTAAAAATGAATAAATATAATAGTTTTACGCTTTTCTAGATGATTTTGCAAAAATACACTGCATTTGACTATATTCTCCATAATATGTACATATTCTGGTACTTATCCACGAACCAAACAGCCCCTAGTGATACAGGAGTTTAAAATCATGGATTGACCTAAATTAATTAGGTACGGATGTCGAAGAAACACGATTCAAGCTTTGATTGGCAAGGTCGGTTAACGGGGTCCTAATTGATTAACAAATGATATTATATAATTGCATTTGCATATGTATGCTTAGTGCATGTGAAGTTTGGCGCATGCTGATGTAATTAAGACAGTTAACGAAGAGTTGTGCTAATGTAATTAAAATCAAATTTGATTAGTATAATTGTGATTTGTGATCAATGATACATCTTTATCTGGACTCCGATTTATCTATAATCGGAATTTAGTAGCCTTGGGGACAATAAACAAAAAGTGAACAGAACAACTTTTGAGGACCCCAAAGCTTAAAATTAATTTTAGATAATACACAAATGCTATGACAATAATTAATATGATCTCCTACTGTTGAGGGCCCCAAATAATTAATGACACTTACTGTTTCGAGTGTTTTATTCACAAATTGTCAAAACAAAACAATAAAATTTCTTGCACTTTTCATCATTTATGTTATAAATATTCGGCCTGCAGCATTTTTTCTCCTTTTTGGCCTGCGTTTTCAAAACAATAAATTGGCATCTTGCAATCAATATGAACTCGTCATGTCCTCCATGGGGGCACATGTGGCCAATAATCTCCAAGATCATATGAGTCGTTTCCTATATATAATTGACTGATCAGATAGATTGGATTCCACCGCAATAACAAGGGAACAAGTTTTTCAGGACTACAAAGCTCAAACTTAGATCGACTTCGATTCATGTGGTACGCGGCCAAAATAAAATTTTAGATCTGTAGATAATAATCACTTATCTATTCAATGATGGATAATATTTCACAGCTAACAATTACTGTCATGTTAATCAAATGTATTGAAGTATGTGAACTATGCAAGCTTTCATGTTATAAAACTGTGCGAAAATTCATTTTAATTGTGAGGGGGGTAAGGTATGAATATAGCATGGGCTGCATAGCATGTTTCTAGCTGTTCATGCATTACTACATTTGATTATTTAGGGGGCATATTAGAATTTAAAATTTTAAACAGATAGAAGGGAAAAAAGTCATGGTAATATTGAGGAGTAGGTGCTCACAGCCTGATTATGCATTTTGCAATAACTATGGATGAGAAAACCTATGAATATCGAGCATCTTCCAATTTTAGTGCTACATCACTATCTGATAGCTCAATGATTAGTTTGCAAGATTTGAACTAAATTTATACAACTTCAGAAATGAGGAGAATCTGATAATGGATTCTATTGTAGTTTATGCACATAAGAAAGAGGGAGTTGGCATACAGTTAAGTTAGTGATGTACATCCAGATTACATCATAAATAAATGGATGGTACAAAGGTACCTGACACACATTACACCTTCATCTTTTCAATTGTTGTTGTTCAGCTATGTGCTTCAGTACAGCATTCGTTGATTGCTCCGCAAAGTATTTTTGCCGAAGTCGTACGTAGGGATAACCAATAACTGAAAGGAAATGCGCAGGCTTGGAGAAAGAAAAGATTTCATACCAGACCTGGTCATTCTCATCCCAATCAACTGAGAATTGCTCCTCCCCAGCCTGCTTAATGGAATAGCCCACACGAAGTAAATACAAGAGGAAATAATAATCAAAGAGAAAGAATGCAGATAAGTGAACTACACCAATCCAACATAGTATCAGCAAAAATCAAGCTTGATTTTCGCCATCCAAGAAACAGATGTTTCCATAGTGGCAAAACCTATAAGCCAAAATTGTTTAATGAATTTTTTTAAAAAAAGTACATGAAAATAACTTTGAAACTTACACTTCAGGGGTTAAACATTAATTGATTGTGGTATTATGGTATAAATATGAATGTAGGCCCGACACGAATGTAGGTAACAGCAAGGGTGCATAGAGTTGCTTTATGAAGTTGATGAGCAAGATCAAAAGCTGGTATTTCAGATTGTACAATTAAAATGGTGGATCACACTTGCACCAATGTTTCCCCAACATGCCAATAGAAAACATACGTTAAATCAACACTATTAAGTTGGAAGTTTTTGCTAACCATTACAAATAGTTATTTTCCCTCATATTGTTCGTGATGGCTCATTTAGCATATGTATTAGCTACCTCAAAGTAACGTTCCTAAAAGTCAAATAACAAAGATTATACAAATATAATGAGTAAGCATACATGTTTGGCTATCCATATATGGAATGGAAACTCATTTGTCTATAGCAATGGACTATCATCATGTTGTTTATAGTTATCATGGTGACGTAGGAGCTTTTATTTTAAATTAGTTATTTTAATTAAAGTTGGTGTTTTAGTGTATTAGTCATCGTGTGATAAGCATGTGGCCTTTTAATTAGTTATAAGGGTCATGATTAATTATCACGGTCTTGATTAAAAGTGAGTTAATCAAGGATGGAGATTGATTAGTAGTTTATAATCTCTTGCAACTCTAGTATTTAAGATTGTCAATAGGGTTTTCAACCGTCATTATCTCTTTTTTATCAAAACTACAAATTTTTATGATTTTCTCATAAACCCTAATTGTTCCTCTATCAATCTTTCTCATCTTTGAGTCTGATTTCTCATTATTCTTGTTGGTTTTCTCTCCTTACTGCATCAAATTGGTATCAGAGCAAAAGATCCTACAAAATATTAGGGTTTTCTTTATTTTTGAACCATGGTTGGACGTGGTAGAGATCGAGGACGTGGCAACCCTGGACAGCAAACAAAGATGGCAGAGAGATTCGACGAATGATTGAAGATTTGTCGCGAAGTGTTCAAGCCTTACAGCGACAGGAACGTGTGGCAGCCCATATGGAGATTCCGGAAGGTGGCCACGATCTAACAGACATAATAGAAGGTAGTCTGGAAGATGATACTGATCAAGGGCATTTTGATAATCCCTTTCATGAAGCTGGAACCGATACAAATCTGGTGCGAGGTCGATTGGAGGCTAGGTTGATTCATGCCCTAGATCTGAACAGTGGTGGAATTAGGATTGAAGTTGCTGATTTTCATGGAAAGATGCATGCTGAAGATTATTTAGATTGGAAAACAAGTCTGGAAAATTATTTTGAGTGGAAACCTATAGCAGAAAATAGAAAAGTGCTATTTGTGAAGCTGAAGTTAAAGGGGACAGCACTTCAATGGTGGAAGAGAATTGAAGCATAACGTGAACGACAAGGTAAACAGAAAATTGGCACCTAAGAGCATATGAACACGAAGCTGCGAAAACAATTCTTACCCGCTGATTATACAATGGATTTATATGAGAAATTTCACTCTTTGAAATAGCGAGGTATGAATGTTGAAGAGTATACTTCAAAGTTTTACAACTTATCAATTCGTGTCAGATTGAATAAAACAAATGAGAAAGTAGCTGTTCATTATTTTGCTGGGCTTAACCAATTTACTAGTGATGAGATGCCTATTGCTCGTGTGTGTACTCTTGAAGATGCTCGACAACAAGCTTTATTGGCTGAAAAACGAGTGTGGCGATATGGAGCATGTAGACCTTTAATGGGATGCTCAAGAGGCATTATGCAAAAGGGTTCAGGTGCTGCGGGAAGTATAAAAAATAATACATCTGCACAAGGACAAGGAAGTAGTCAAGGAACTCATACAAATAAAAGTGATGATAAAGGGAAAGCTGTAATGCGTTGCGGTGGACAAAATAATTCTGCACTTGCGACTTTTAAAGCAAACAACAACACACAAATCCGTTGTTTCACTTGTGGTGAAAAGGGTCACGGTTCTTATGCTTGTCCACAACGAAGAGTCAATCTAGTGAAACTGCAAGATGAAGAATATGAAGAAACAGAGCCAATTTATTATCAGTATGTGGATGAAAGTGTAGAAATAGATGTCCTCCCTGTTCAAGGAGAATCATTGATGGTTCGAAGTGTCTTAACTACCACAACCAAAAAAGAAGAAGATTGGAGAAGGCATAGTATTTTCAAAACACGTGTTCTATGCAGTGGGAAGGTATGTGATCTGGTTATAGATGGTGGTAGCATGGAGAACGTCATTTCTAAAGATGCGATAGAAAAGCTGGGATTGGCTATTGAAAATCATCCACATCCTTACAAAATTCATTGACTTAAGAAAGGTAATGAAATTCCTGTCACTACTCGATGTTTGGTGCAATTTACTATGGGAGGTAATCTTCAAGATGAAGCTTCATGTGATGTTGTGCCTATGGATGTTGGGCATATTCTTGTGAGAAGACCATGGTTGTATGACCATGACATGGAGCATCACACTAAACCAAACAAGTATTCTTTTCATAAGGGTAACAAAAAGTACACCTTGCATCCAATGAAGGAGGAAACACAAGATGTTGGTTCATCTAAAAATAATAAGATTAATGGTTGTTTGTGTGCTGAGAAGTTTGAATTAGTATGCCAAGAAGTTGGGATTGTTTATGTGTTAGCAAACAAGATAGTTGAAGGCGAACCGCTTGGAGGAATATCCCACCAACCACCTGAAGTTGAGCAAATTTTGAAGGATTTTTCAGATCTGATTGTTGGAGATTTACCGCAAGGTCTGCCACCGATGAGAAGTATTCAACATGCAATTGATTTGGTTCTAGGAGCTTCTTTACCAAATCTGCCAGCTTATAGAATGCCACCTAAACAACGTGCTGAGGTGCAAAGACAAGTTGAAGAGTTGATATCTAAGGGTCTGATACGTGAAAGCAAAAGTCTGTGTGCATGTCCAGCTTTGCTTGCACCAAAGAAGAATGGTTCGTGGAGGATGTGTGTGGATAGTCGTGCCATTAATAAAATTACTGTCAAATACATATTTCCAATACCCCGTTTGAGTGATATGCTTGATCAACTAGCTGGGTCTAAGTTGTACACGAAGATTGATTTGAAAAGTGGGTATCATCAAATCAGACTACAAGATGGAGATGAATGAAAAACAGCGTTCAAAACACCGGATGGGTTATTTGAGTGGTTGGTCATGCCTTTTGGCCTTTCTAATGATCAAGTACATTCATGCGAGTAATGACTGAGGTATTGAAACCTTTCCTAAACAAATTTGTTGATGTTTATTTCGATGATATTCTAATTTACAGCAAAGATGTGAACAAGCACTTAGTGCATCTGTGACAAGTTCTCGAAGTATTGCAGCGAGAGAAACTTTTTATCAACCTGAAAAAGTGCTCTTTTATGTCCCCCCAAGTGGAGTTTCTGGGTTTTGTTGTTTAAGGTATTAAACCATATCCATGGAAGGTTCATGCAATTTTGGAATGGCCTATTCCGCAAAACATGAAGAATGTTCGAAGTTTTCATGGTTTGGCATCATTTTATAGGAGGTTTATCAAGAATTTCAGTTCTATTATGAGTCCTATTACAGAATGCTTGAAGCAAGATAGTTTTAGATGGTCAAATGCAGCACAAAAGGCCTTTGAACTCATAAAAAAATTGATGATGGAAGCCCCTATTCTTACTCTACCTGATTTTGAGAAGTTATTTGTTGTGGAATGTGATGCATCTCATATTGGAATTGGTGCAGTTCTCAACTAGGAGGGTAAACCTGTGGAGTTTTTCAGTGAAAAATTATCTGATGCGAAGAGGCGATACTCTACTTATGATTTGGAATTTTATGCCTTAGTTAGAACTATTCAACACTAGGAGCATTATTTGGCTTACCGAGAGTTTGTTGTTTATTCTGATCATCAAGTTTTGAAGTCCTTAAACTCTAAAAAGAAGTTAAATGAAAATCATGCTGTCTGGAGTGCTTCTCTTGAGCAATTCAGTTTTTCCGTGAAATATAAAACTGGGCAGTCTAATGTCGTGGCAGATGTCCTTAGTAGGCGATCCACGTTATTGTTGGTGACGAGTACTCAAGTGACGAGTTTTGAAGAGATAAAAAGTCAATACAGAACTGATCCATATTTTAGCAAAATATTTGTTGACTTGGAAGGACCTAGAAGGTCTGAATTGTTGCCTTATCGCTTACACGAGGGATATCTTTTTAAGGACAATCAACTTTGTATTCCTGAAAGTTCTTTGCGAGAGCAAATTGTGAGGAAACTTCATGGGAATGGACTAGGAGGTCATTTTGGTAGAGATAAGACGATGACAATGGTGGCAGATCATTATTTTCGCCAAAAATGTTTCAAGATGTGAATAAAATGGTAAGAAGATGTTCAACTTGTCAACTTGGTAAAGGCAACTCACAAAATACAAGATTATATACTCCGTTGCCAATGCCAGAGACACCTTGGACACATTTAAGCATGAATTCCATCTTGGGTTTACCAAGAACAGCAAAAGAATATGATTCGATTTTTGTTGTGATGGATTGATTTTCAAAAATGGCACATTTCATCAGTAACGAAGCTAGGATGATTATTTGGGGGGGGGGGCAAGGCCCCCCAAAATAGGGCTGCCTCCGTCCCTGCATTTCATCCCTTGTTTGAAGACTTTAGATGCTTCTCATATTGCTGACTTGTTCTTCAAAGAAGTAGTGAGGCGTTATGTGGTTCCATCTTCTATTGTTTCGGATCGAGATGTCAAGTTTGTAGGACATTTTTGGAGAACTTTGTGGAGAAAAATAGGCACTAAACTGTAGTATTCTAGCACATGCCACCCCCAAAAAGATGGGCAGACTGAAGTTGTTAATAGGAGTTTGGGAAATCTTTTAAGATGCCTTGTTGGAAATCATGTGAAAAGCTGGGATGTGATTATTCCGCAAGCAGAATTTGCTTATCATAATTCTGTTAATCGAACAATTAAGAAGACACCTTTTGAAGCTGCTTATGGGTTGAAGCCACAACATGTGCTTGATCTAGTTCCTTTGCCACCAAATGTGAGAATTAGTGATGATGGAGAGGCCTTTGCTGAACACATTAAAAAAGTGCATGAGGAGGTAAAAGCTGCCCTGAAATCAAATAATGAAACTTATGCCAATGCAGCCAATCAACATCGGCATCTTAAAGATTTTGAGGAAGGCAACTTGGTCTTTGTACACTTAAGACAAGAGAGGTTTCCTAAGGGCACTTACCACAAATTCAAGTCAAGGAAGTTTGGACCTTGCAAGATACTAAAGAAAATAAGTTCAAATGCTTATTTCATTGAACTTCCATCAAATTTGCAAATCAGCCCTATCTTCAATGTCTCATATTTGTATGCTTTTGAGGGCTTTGATGTGGACATGACTGAAGTTTCAAATCAATTGGAACAGCACCCCAAAGTTTCTACTGATGTTATTGAAGATGTGTTGGATGTCAAAGAGGTCAGTTCTCGTAGAGGTAACAAATATAGAAGATTTTTTATTAAATGGTTGGGTAAACCTACTATTGAAGGTACTTGGATTAATGAAGATGAGCTCAAGAAGATCGATGCTGAGATGTATGCTGACGTGGTGCAAGTTTTTTCCAAGGAGCCAAAATTTTTAAGCTGAGGAGATTGACGCGGGAGCTTTTATTTTAAATTAGTTATTTTAATTAAAGTTGGTGTTTCAGTATATTAGTCATCATGTGATAGGCATGTGGCCTTTTAATTAGTTATAAGGGTCATGATTAATTATAACGGTCTTGATTAAAAGTGGGTTAATCAAGGGTGGAGATTGATTAGTAGTTTATAACCTCTTGTAATCCTAGTATTTAAGGCTGTCAATAGGGTTTTCAGCCATCATTATCTCTCTTTTATCAAAATTATAGATTTTTGTGGTTTTCTCATAAACCCTAATTGTTCCTCTATCAATCTTTCTCATCTTTGAGCCTGATTTCTTATTATTCTTGCTGGTTTTCTCTCCTTACTACATCACATGGTCAACATGTGTCTTCTGTTCTAAAATATCAACTGCCTCTTGCATGCAACTTCGTGATCCCCATGTTAATGCAAGGTGATGTTACATTGTTTTATCATTTTTACCAATTGTAATGCAACTACGGTTGAAACTCTACATAATCCAATATAATTAAATTTATCACCATAGTGAACAAGGAAATTGCTTTGACTCTGGTATTTAAATTTTACATGGAATAACGATGCAATGTAGGATTTGTATCGAATAAATTGTGGTGATAAGATACATGGTTCATGCATTTTTACACATATTTTACATGCATTATTTAGATTATTTTTTATAATAAATAAAAATATAAGCTCACTCAATACTCTTGCTTTCAACATTAATGCTATTACTTGATAGGTTGTATGTTTTCTTGCACGGAGCTAAACTAGAATAAGTTTAAATTTTTTAAGATCTAAAACTTTTATGAGGCAGGGAAATTGGATTGAGGACAAATACTTTGGCGATGTACTTGAAAAATGATGGTAGTAGAAAAGTATTAGTCATAGGGTGGAGACTGCGATGGTTCATTTATGATTTTTGAGTCTTTCCTTGAAGCTTGCTTGAGGATAAGCAAGAGTTCAAGCTTGGGAGAATTTGATGCATACATTTTTATATATATTTTACATGCATCATTTAGGTTATTTTTCATAGTTTTTGCCATTGCACGCATCTACTTTCTTATTTATTTTCTCAAATTTTTTTGAGTCAGAAGCTACCCACTTTTGATTTATTTTGATCTCAGATCATCAACTCAGAGGTGCGGAACAATTGAACCGAAAGAACACGAAAATCGAGGCACAAATATCATATCAATGAAAATTATGACGAAGTAGGGATAAGGCTTTGTTGTTGTTGTTGTTGTAAGGCATTAATTCGACAGCACAACGAACTCAGGTCGAGTCAAATATAACCAGTTCTTTCTTTATTTTCATTGAACTGTCAGTCACAACCCACGCCGAGTTTCATCAGACCCGAGCCGAATTCTGTTATTTTGATATTTGTGTTAGTAAATTAGTTTCAATTACTAACAATTATGTCACTAAATGGAGGTTTGCAACTTAAAGCATCTTAGATAAAGTAGATTGGAGTTGATCGAGTTTTCAACGTCTTTAATTTTACTTTTATTTCAGATAGTTAGGTTCTCAAATTTTTTAGTCCTTTACTTTAAGCAACTTTTCATATTAGTGCATCTTAGTTGAGAGTGGATTAAACTAGATTGAATTTTCAACGTGCTTTGAACACATTCTTAATTAGGGTAATTAGGACCTCAAGCTTTTGAGTCCTATATCTTTTATCCGTTTCTTTCCTACACGAAGTCTATATTTTACTAATTCATAATTAAGAGCATACGATAGGGATACAAAGTCTAAACTCAATAGTGTCATCAATTCGGATTACTTTTATCTAAAATCAATTCTTGTTAATTTCTCAATTAATAAACTTAAGTTAGAAAGATAAGAATATGGATTAGTCATCGTGGGTACAACGCTTTATTCACTCTTTATTACTTGATGCGATCTAGTATATTTGCGCTTAATTTGCACACATTAATACCACTTTATATTAGTTAATTGGTTGATTATAAAAATTGTAGAGTTATGACTTACATGCTTGCTTGTTAACTTCGTTATAATTATAGTAACTAACACTTCATGTTATAAATACACTAGTGAGTTCTAGGTTTGGGACAGCCTTTGAAATGCATTTATTGACTATGTAAATGTGATCCACATCACATTACTTTATTCTAGAAATTTGCCCTCTTAAACGGAAGTTATAATAATGATTGCGTTTAAGATTCTTGCACTTTTACTATTAATAATATTTATCTTGTTTTCATAGCCATGGTTATATAGTTAATTACATTTTCAGTTTCAATCATATTGTTAAAACTAAAAATATAAAAATGATATTCTTGCTAACCATTTAAACTTTTGTGTAATGAATAATTCGTATATGATCAAAGTAGGGAAAGATCTAGTTATCTAAAAGGTCCAGGAAAAGATCCTCACGCCTTCTGTCCAGGGGAGGCAGGCTCATCCTCCTCCGCTCCGTCCTCTTGACGCCTCCAACATATTACATGACGACCCACCGGGCATCTGCTCAGGTTCTTCGGCGTTTGGATTCTTTGAGGAGCAAATTTCTTTGGTAGGGTTGTGGTTCTTATCGCCGAGGAGTTCACCTCGTCGCATGGAGTGTCATCCCACCTCCTAGGGAGGACTGGGGTTCGGGACCTTCGTTATACCAGCTGGGCTCTCCTAGCTCGGTGGGTGAGGCGGATCATGGGGCCTGAGGATGGTCTATGGCAGGCAGTCTTCTTCACTTGCTACGGACACGATTTATCATAGGAGTCGAGGACTATATTGCCCGGGGGGGCCTTATCTTTCTGGCGGGGAGTGGCGGCTCTGGTTCCGCGAATACGGCCTCTTATGACCCCCGCACTAGACTCCGGATTGGATTTCTCCTTTTGGCGTCACAGCTGGCTCCATGGAGACTCACTCATCGTGGCTTTCCCCCGCTTGTATGCCTTGGCGGCGCAGCCCGATGCGACAGTGGCAGAAGTCCTGATCTGAGGACAGGGGCCCTCGATCTTGGACGCCTCTCTTCAGATCAGCCCTCTCGGAGCAGCGCTTCACTGACCTCCTGGCTCTTCATCAACGAATTGCCTCATACCGCCCCGACCACTCCAGACGTGATGGATGGATATGGCGCTCCAGGATACCGTTGAAAATCAAGATCTTTGCATGGCTCATGTGGTATGGCAGGCTTCTCACCGGGAGGTACAGGGCGAGATGGGCGCCTCACCCTGACACATTTGTGTTCTGTGCGGCAACGCTGAGGAGGATACAGCTCACCTATTTTTTGCGTGCCCGACAGCCCTTGACATTTGGCAGCGGATGATGTTTGGGGATCTCCCCCCCACCCACCCCACACAGAGACTGGCAGTCTTTTCGAGGTTTGGCCCATCAGGGACATAGGTGGAGAGCACCATTGGCGTCTTTTTTGGCCAGTTCTTGGGCTACCTGGCTCCAGCCTAACCGAGTGATTTTTTGTGGGGAGCGATGTCACATTGAGTGGATTGTACACCACATTTCCTTTCTTCTCTAGGAGTGTGGTTTTGGCTAGTTGGGATACTTTTCCATATTTTCCTGCTCTCTAGTTGGGAGCCCACATTTTGTACATGATTTACTTCACATAGTTATATACATACGTGGATGACAACCAGATGGTTGGTCATCCTTTTTCTCCTCAAAAAAAAAAAAGATCTTGAAACCTTGATGAAACTCTTATTAAAAAAATACATTTTCTCCCTTGGGGTGTGTTTGGATGAAGGATTAAGTAGGGATAGGTTAGGTTTAATTGGGGTGGGATGGGTTTAAAAATACTAATTGTTTGGATACTATTTTTAAAAATTTGACTAAGCTAGGTTGGTGTTCATTAGCCCATCACATGACTTTTTCCTTTTAGGAGACGTGACTTAAAATTAAAACCACCAAATATTCCTATTCTACCTTCTCTTCTCATTCAAATTAGAAAGAAATAAAATCTTCTTAAGGATAATAAAGACATTAACCTAATTTAACCTTCCTGAATCCATATATTAAATTTTGTATCCAAACAAATAATGGATTAAATCAACCCACTCCATTCTATTAATTCATATCCAAACATGGTTTATATAAACACTCACCACACTCAACCTTACCAACCCTCACTCCACCCTAACTCACCCCTCTTAAACTAAATTATTAAACAAAGCCTTAGCATCCACGTGTTGGATTATCCTAGACAAAAGTTGCCCGCAATCCACATGAGAGGGATCGTTAAAAAAATAATGTTTAGCTTAACCTTTTAGGATTGTTGGTAGCAATTATAATTTTTTGGGTGAGCCCAAAGAAGAGGTTAATATTTGAAGCACCACCAATGTTTAATAAACTTCTAAAGCCACTGAGGCAAAATGTAAATCATATTCAAGTCATAGCAATGAGGGTCTATTTAAATCATACAACCAATTTTACTGCAAATAGAAAACGTAAAGCAAATAATTAAAGGAAACCCAAACAAAATAAGACCGTTGAGATACCTAAATTATAAGGAATATAGGACTCCTTGTCCTACATCAAACACTCCGTCTTCAAAAGAGTTCTTGCTCGAACTTGATTTAAGGAGGAAAAAAGTTTAAACTTTTTTTTGTTTGAGGAGGAAAAAAAGCTTAAACTTACTATTGGGGTTATCATAGATAAAAATCTAGATTTTTTTTTTCTGAAAGGGAAATCTGGATGCCTTATGGTTCTGATTTGATTACTAATCCAAAAGAAATTAACTAATCGGACGAAGAATACGCTCTTAACTTTCAAAGCTGGCAGTTTAAAAAGACCAACAACAATCAAAGATACCAGTAGCCTGTCTCCTTGACCAACGAGTAGAAGAAGACTAGAACATACGATACATAGGAGCAGTAACTTTCTAACCAATGTCTCCATCCTCAAATCTCCAAACATTGTTGTTTCACATCCAATCAATTTTCTCCCATTTTTTTTTTATCAAGTGCTCCCAAGTTACCCACCTCAATTGTCTAAATGTGAACTATGTAACAAGTTGAATCAGATTCTTCCATAGACTATTCACTGTCTAAAATTCACCTTAAATCCTAGTCAGAAGGCAACTGCAATGCTGATTTTATCAATCAGAGAAACAATGAACTGGTTGGCAAGTTCTTGCAAAAGAAAAAAATGCAGAAGAATGAGAGCAGAACCAGGAGGTGTCCTCGGAGCGTGCCGCTGCCAAAACGGAAAGACGCCTTTCCCCTAGGCCGAGACGCCACTTCGGTAGCCCCACCCCCACTGGCCGCCTCACTGCGTCCCTCAAGCATACCATTGGACGCAACATAGGCGACCTGGAGCGGCATCATGACCCAAGGAACAAACTCCTTAACGCAGGCGCAGAACTTTACGCCCTCCTCCACCGGCGTGCTCTCGTCCACAAATGCCCAGTCCAGCCCGAAATGCCTGTCACCAAGAGCCAAGAATCCGAAGCTGCTCACAGTTCGAAGCGACAAGAGAAAAGGAGAAGAATGGCGCACGCACCTCCAGGAGAGGAGCGCGGACTTGGCGCGGCGGAAGGTGTCAGCGCCGGAACCGAGGAGGACGCGGGAACGGTTGACGAAGAATCCGTGGTCGGCGAGGACGCACCGCGGGTTCTCCTCGTCCGGGACGCCGCCATTTCTGGAGAGACCGAGGAACTGGGGGTCGTAGTTGAAGCCGCCAGCAACGGCGGTGCAGGCCTTCTGCTGGTCTTTGGATGGTCGAGTCCAGCTCAAGAACAAGCCGCCCACCACCATTTCTAGCCGCAAGATGGGACTTTTCTGCAAGCACTTGGGGCGCGTAGCAACTACTTTTACACGGACAGAGACGATAAAATTTGGTCTTATCGTATGACTTATTCTTAAAAAGAGATTTATATAAATGTGTAAATCTTGATGAGTCAAATATTTTCTACTTGTTTCGTACACGCATTTCTCTTTTCTAACAAATCGAGATTCAGATTTTGTTTCCGTAGCAAAAAAAAAAATTTTTTTTGAATATTTTTTTGCAAATTAGTAAATTAAATGTTTGTTAACATAACTTTTACACTATACAATCTCTAATTTTATCATGCTAAATTTTAGTTATTATAAAAAAATATCCAATGTTTTTTTTACTTAAAATTGGAAAGAAAAATTGCATTTAAAAAATATTTTATTTTAATGGTCTGAGAAGACAGACACTTGACGAACTAATAAAGAAAAAAGAAAAAGAGAGACTAAGACAGACACTTGACGAACTAATGAAGTAAAATCTCTTGGTGAATAATATACCGAAAAATTTGATTACTAATAAAACGGAATGACGTCGTATGATCTATGTAGTCGACCCCATCTAGTGGGATAAGACTTTATTGTTGTTGGTCTGAATCAAGTAAAATAAAAACTAAATTACTTTCGATTAAATCGTCAATTTGATCATTACGATTTAACCATTGCCAATAATCCTGAATACAAAACCACAGTGAATTCCAAAAAGAAATTTAAAGAATGTTAAACAAGGAATATTATCTAGCTTAGCACCACAGAATAATTAAGTCAGGTCAAACAAATAATTGTTTTTTCTTGTCAATAATTGTAATTTTCTTTTCATTAACACGTTGATTAGTTCTGACTTTTTTCTATCATCTTCTCTAATATAATAATTGAAGTGCAGATGAATGCTGCTGACCACTTGATTAAAAATTATAATCATAGATCAAATAAGGTTCGCCATGTAATCTTGGAGAAACATCTTATTCATCATCAGCATACAAGTTTCACAATGTATAAAGATGCACCCTTCTGTAGATATTATTGACATCACTTTCCTATTGTTCCATGCCATGACTGCAATTGTATATGACACAGCTTCAACTCCCTTATCGGCCGTTGCGGCCTTACATGCTTGATTTAACACTGAGCGCAGTTGCAATCTTCTGGCCGAGAGACTTGTCGCACTGCATATGAAAGCCACAGTTAGACAATCCTCATCGGAAAATTCCATCGTATATTAAGCACCAAGAAGGTAGAAACAAGTATGACCTGAGACCAGTAGGAAATCCAAATGGTGCGGATCTCATGTGTAACCCTGGGGTCGGACAGCGCGGCAACCCATCGGCGGACGAAGCGTTCTTGTCTGTGACAATCAATAGGATCGTTGAAGTAAGAAAGCTTAGAAACAAAATAGACAACCTCAAGAGCAAGCACAAAACCTGTCCGGAGCCCAAGAGCGGTATCTCTCTCCAGGTTGCTTGAAGTTGTTCTCCTTATCGATCACGCACTGCATACGCATAAAAGAGTGTTAGATCTCCAAGAAGACCATGACAAGTGCAATGACAATAAAGGATGTGTCTATAATTAACAAAATATGAAGGACAGCAGTTCATCACTACTGATCAGAAGTCCTTTGATATGATTAAAAAAAGAAGTTGCCTGGCTAATCCAATTAAGAGAACTAAGTGATAAATTATTTTAAAAGGTAACTAAGGAATAAATATAGATGAAGCAAAAGTGATTTACAACATCATTATAGAAGAATAAGCTAGAAATTTGTTCAAAGAAACACTCACCTTCTCCCGTGTTCCGTGAAGGACAGGAGTTGGGATCGGGAATCTTTCAGCATGGCGAACAGGATCAAACCTGGAAGGGAAGTAGTTCACCTGGAAGCAATAATGAAACGCATTCCTTGAGATTACATGACTTCTGGAAACCACATTTCAAGTACAAAGGATAGAAGTAATTCGACCTCCTCGTCCCTGTGCATGAAGTTCATAAATCCGTCATGATGGTTGTTGTGATAACCAGACTTGGGAGCATTTACTGGAAGCATCAAGTAGTTTGGACCCAAGCGATGCCTCTGCGTATCGGCATAAGAGAAAATTCTGGTTTGAAGCAGCTTATCATCAGAGTAGTAGACTCCAGGCACAACAATTGCTGGACAGAATGCAAGCTGCTCATTTTCTGCAAAGAAGTTATCTATGTTCTTGTTCAGGACCATGCGGCCAACTGGCTGAAGCGGAAAGATGTCTTCTGGCCATGTCTTGGTCACATCAAGTGGGTCAAAATCAAACTTGTCCTCGTCTCTAGGATCCATGGTCTGAATGAAGAGTTTCCACTCTGGATAATTTCCAGCAGCAATTGAATCATAGAGATCCTTGGTTGCATGACTGTGGTTGTTGCCTCCCACAATTACCGCCTCCTCTTCTAATAGATTCTTAACCCCACATGTTGGCCTCCAGTGAAACTTAACATATGTAGATTTTCCTTCCCTGTTGACAAGTGTGAAAGTATGGACACCAGAACCATCCATGTGCCTGTAGTTCAATGGCACACCAATATCATCAAAGAGAAAAGTGAACATGTGCAAGCTCTCAGGATGGTGAGAAAAGAAGTCCAGAACCCTCCAATCTTCTTGAATGTGAGACTTTGGGTTTGGCTTGAAAGCATGAACCATGTCAGGAAACTTCATCCCATCACGAATGAAGAACACAGGGAAGTTGTTCCCGACAAGATCAAAATTACCCTGAATCACACAAGTTGTGATAGAAAGCTGTCAGAAACTTCAATATCAGCTAATAAAGACACAAGTTGTGATAGAAAGCTGTCGTTAAGTTTGTGAAAAAGAAACTGCAAGAGGCTTCAAAAGTCAGAACCCCATGTTTCTAACCTAAATGAACTTCTACAGATCTTTGGATCCAATAAAAAAGCCATGACTCTTGAGTGCTTAAAAGAACAATGAAGTTGATTGCCTTGGTTTTACCTCTCTGGTATAGAACTTCACGGCAAAACCTCGTGGGTCCCTCAAGGTTTCAGGACTCCCACGCTCATGAACAACAGTTGAAAAGCGGACAATGACCGGTGTCTGAACTCCTGGTGCGCGGAGGAAATCAGCACAAGTGAGGTGAGAGACATCATGGGTGACCTCAAAGAAGCCCTTGGCACTAGCTCCCCTGGCATGGACAACACGTTCTGGAATGCGTTCTCTATCAAATTGAGCAAGTTTCTCTACAAGATGATAATCCTCCAGGAGAATAGGTCCTGTTTTCAATTGTAAAGAGACAGAACACATGGATTCATATTCCAGTAGTGGTCTTGAATATCAAAATCGCATATTCAGTATAGCATCCAATTAAAAGGTGAATCGGATCAAGCATTGATCACGCATTGCAACTGTACAATAAAATGAAAAAAATAATAAACTTTTCTGCTACGCTACCTCGGGTTCCAACAGTGAGGGAGGAATTGTTGTTCCATACTGGCGCACCGGAGTTGGTGGTCCAGAAGTGAGAGTTAAAGTTGCTTGAGGGTCGGTGCTGTGGCAGATAAAAAACGTGTTCATCTTTAGAGTCAACTTAAATGACTCAGGGCAGTAATAAAAATAAAACTAAAAAATCGACAAAACAAAACAACT
The DNA here is from genome assembly GCA_030549335.1 of Pontederia crassipes. Classification (NCBI taxonomy): domain Eukaryota; kingdom Viridiplantae; phylum Streptophyta; class Magnoliopsida; order Commelinales; family Pontederiaceae; genus Pontederia; species Pontederia crassipes. The sequence goes on along the minus strand of CM060194.1, from coordinate 68,178,003 downwards.
TTTTTTGCAGTAATCCATTCGTATGACACAATAAAAAAAATGTAATCTTTCCATGCAAATCAAGAAGAATCTTAGCCAAAAGTTCAAAAAATGGATTAAAAGAGACAAAGGATTTCATAAGGAAGCCAGAAACAGACACGAAGACATTAGTCGAACAACTAAAGCCACAAACAAAACATTTTGCACCCGTCCAAAAGCGCGCGATCTAAGATTAAAAATAATATCTTCCCCAAATCATTTATGTTCTCAAGACGAAATCGCAAGGAGAAGATCTATCGAGACAAACAAGATCGCAACTTCCCACCGAAGGCGGATGAATCGAAGCGGCGAAAAGACGCTTGACACGCCGAAGTCTTCGCAGGATCGAAGGAAATCAGAACAGTCCACGAAAGAAAAATGCCCAAAACATCAAATGCGAAAAAAAGGAACCCAAAAACAGACTTCGGCAGAGGAAGAAAAGGCTAAAAGATCGGACCTTGTAAGGGTCCATGGCCGATCAAGAGTTAAAGATCGCTCCTTTCTCAAAATTTCTTCTATTCTTCTCGGCCTTCTGTATGCTTCGACTGCGGATAAGAACGGAAGATGGGGGAAATTAAAGCTGGAACCACGACCTCTTTGATTATTATTTTTTTTAATGTCTCTTCCGCTTACTTGCACCACCTTCTTCTCCTACTACCAGAGACGACGCCGCTTTAAAAGGACGCAAGCAACTTGCAAAGCATTTTTATTTTTATTATATATAATATAATTAGAAAAACAAAAAAAAAATATGGAAGGATGATGACAACTTTTGGATGCAGTATTATAGGCCCATGGGCCCATGGGAACCCCAATATGCGATTTAAATTCTAATAAATCCAGGATTTATTAAGAATATAATGAAGATAAGCATTTCTAATTATTTAAACATTTATGATAATTAAATCTGATTTAACCATATTATCTTGTCTCCCACTATTTGACTTACGGGCCCAAGTCCCGTTTCTCGTTTTAATTTGCTAATTTCATTAAATTTTTTTATTGTTCATTAATTCCGTTGACGTCTTTTATAATAATCTATAATGTGTAGAGCTTCGGAAAAAAAAAAACAGGTGTAACCAATTAAAATTAACCAAGTTGAGATAGTGTAAACTATTAAATTTATTTATTGTATTTATGATTATGACATATACAATTTAGCTCTTCTATTTATTTATTTTTGCGCGTGAAAGTTTTCATATAAAGAAGACTTTGGGTTTTTTGTATTCATGATTATGAGTATGGCTATTTTAATTTCATATGAGAAATAAATGGTGTATCGCATTTGAACCCAAGTATTGGGTTCAAAACCAAAAACAGGTCTTTTTTCTCTCATGATATCGTTACTTTGTCAGTTATATTTTGATTGTATGGACGGAGTCTACATGTATCAATTTATAAACGTGGACATGATTTCATAGATATTTGATCATTCAGAGGAAGTAGGAGGATATATCAATCGCGTCTAGATAAGGAAGGTGGCGACAATAAAATATGAATTGAAAAAATATTATAAGGCCAACAAAGTATAGAAAGGATAATTAAGATTAAAATAAAATTCATAAAGAGATGATGATAATACGACGAGGCGTTGAGTCATGCTCGTACTCTTCATATCAATCCAATTCTTTTATTTATTTTATTCATCTCGGTTGAAAGTTGTGGCTTTCGTAAATTATTTTATCCAACTCGTGATTTGTTGATAAGTTTTGGATTTTGGTAGTAATTGGTTACGATCAAGTTGCGTCGACGTTGTGGAGCATACGAACGAACGATATTTATTGACATGATCGTGGAAAACAAAACACGAATGAATAAGATAACGTAAATATAGAGGAAGAGGTCGAGCTACATAGAGAAGCGTGCTGCATCGATAGGTGTTTCCATGGGTGGATTTGGTTGGCCTCCAAAGGTCAATTTGCAAGAAATTTGAGCGAAAAATATAAACGAAAAGGAAAGTATCTATTCGATCACAATACAGAAATTGAGTAAAATATAGTAAGTTTTACAATGTGCATCAAATGTTTTTTTTTTACCTATAATAATAATAATTTGATTTATAGTCATAGATCGCACACTGATGGCTTCATATAAACGCTGAATCCTATACACACACTATCTATATCCACACACACGCTGCACCTTTTGTAACAATATGTTACATATAGTGTATATTCAAATACGAGTATTAGATGGGAATGTTTTTAAAATTAGAAAAGTGAATTTTATTGGTTTTCTATCTATGTAGAACTATTAATAATTGTGGGCATCATGTACAGAAAAGTGTGCACCAACATATCTAATACAATATGTTTTATTCACAAACTTTTTGATAATGCAAAAGAAGTGATGACTCATTTATATGAAATTTAATTATGTGAGAGATAATACATCTAAGAAGAAGTTAGAACATAAACCATTACAGCTACCGTGTAAGAGTTCTTATATAATAAATTATTACTCATAACTGATTTGGGCTTGTCGGATTTAGATACTCAAGTTCCTGACCAACAAACAAAAATGAAACTAAACTCAAAGCTCACTCATATCCCCAAAAAATATATACATCTTTTTAAAGCCCGCCACCTTAGCACTTGTAATCACGTAAATATAATGATGCAACGTCGTCTGTTCTCTTGATGTACCAAAACACACAATAGTAATCGCAAACCATTGCCACATCAAACAGCCGGATTTAAAAGGAAATGGAACAGTGAGAACTCATATTACAAAGTTATTGTGAATATTGGGTAATATGAAGATAATGCCAATGGAAACAAGCAGAAGGAAAACTGTAATGCACCACCCATCATAACGGAATATTGTGATTATACACATCTCATGAAACCCCCTTTAACATGTGTATGTACACTAGTCATGACCTTAATACAACATCTCAATGGAAAGACATCGACCAAGGCTTAAATTTCAAGTGTCTCACAGACTCTAGACCAATGTGGACTTATTTTATGCCGAGGTTTTAAACCTGACCTGATTTGCAAGCCACCAGATGTAACAGAAACTGGATGATCTTATAAAATGTCATATACCAGAGGCTCCAACAATAAAGCTACCGGCCAAGATTTCCCAGGAGCCGATCAACAGCAGCATGAACATTTCCAGCAGTGGCAGTTAGAGCTCTTATGTTCTCCTGGGTATCAAAAAAGCCCATTTCCTGCAGCTGAGACAGTTGAGTTGCATAAAGCTCTTCCGGAGGCACTGCAAAGAAATAAACAGTTTAGTTTGTGCGTCAGCTGAATCAAATGTTCATCATTTGAAGGATTAGTTTGTGCGTCAGCTGAATCAAATGTTCACCATTTGAAGGATTAGGATTTCCAGGTCCACCAGTACCCAGTCCACCTAACATGTTCATCAAGAAATCCAAACCAGTGTTGTTGGCCGTGCCTGCCACCAAGTAGCATTAAGTTACAATGAGAGGCAGTAATAAGGAATGCAGCAGCTCATAATGAACTCGTGGACACCATGTTTAAATGACTTTATTGCTTCACAGAAATATAAAATGTTTTGCTCTTATTCTCTAATATGCAAATCACTGATGGTAATTTGTCTTTACATAGGAAGAAAATTAATAAAAACGTGATTCATCTGAACCTATAGATTAGTCATATGTGATCAGGAGCTGAGGCTTCACAATGAGCTACTCTAACATAAACTTTTAATAGAAGTCAATGTTGATAAAGAGTGTACTACTTTACAGCTGCTGAAGTTCGCCATTTTACCTGTAGTGCCACCTGTCTGATTTTGGTCCCTGCATGATGTAGAAAAATTATGAATTTAATTAGCTTTCTGGCCAGAAGTTAACAAGATGACAGAGAGACTAGAAACAAGCAAACTCTCATCTCGCTAGCTCAAGATCAAATGGATGAACACTTCAAATAAGTCCAAAATTAACTGCATTTATAAAAAAAATTAAGAGACACCACTATCAGAAGTTATAAGCTAAGAAGTTATTACACGGTTAACAAGAAAACAAAGAGACTCAAAAAAAAAAAAGAAAATAGACTAAAAGTAAGACAACTTTTCAGGTTTGCTTGGTTAGTATCAGATGGATGCAGGACGCAAAAAAAAATCCTTCTGTGTGTATTAAAGCAACATTTACACAAAGAAAGATTTAAATCCCAACATCATATACCATAGAACATACAAAAAACAAATAAAAAAAAGTCTGTTGTCCCTCCACATAAAGGTCAAGGAAATTCAGTCGGATAAGCAAAAGGAGAAAAATTACAACCAACCTTCCAAAATCTTTTTTACTCAAAGAATATATGGTACCAAAAAACTTGAAAAACACTACAACTTGTAGAAGCAGATGTTGCCAAAAGAGAACATAATCAAACTTCTTAGAAAACCAAAATTAAAACAATGCCACCGATCACAGGGAAAAAAGTCCAATACTCACGATCTTGACTGTTGACGACCAACTTGGGAGAAGAGTGACTGCTGAAGTGTCAGTAATTGCTGCAACAACAGACAGTTTCAGTTTAGAGCAAATGTCATGAAAGAATCAGAAATACTGATCCTCTCTCTCATAAAAAGAGAGCAAGAATATATGTAGGGATACCCAACCTGCATCGTCTCAGGTGACGTAAGTTGGCGAATAAATTCTGGATTTTGCATCATCTCTCTTAACTGAGTGTTTGATTCAAGCAGGCTACGCATATTTGGGTTGAAATTAAGAATCTAGCAACAGTGGAGAATTAAAAAATTAAGGATCTTTATGCTTATTATGATTCAGAAACCCAATATACATACTTTACCTGGTTCAGATACTGAGGGTCAGAAAGTAGGCTCTGCGTCATCTGCATCATGGCAGGATTTTGCATAACCTGATTCAAAAGTGAAGAATCTGGCATCCGACCCATCAGTTGTTCCAAATCTGGAAAACCAAGCCCGCCTAACCCAGCCATACCAGGTGCCCGCGAATCAGTAACAGGAGTGGACCTAGAATTCACAGTTTGGGCTCCTGCAGCTGCAGTTCCAAAGTTAATTGACCAAAATTATTTAAATTAAATTCAGAAGAAACATGTGGATGATAGACTCAACATTACCGCCCCATGGATTAGGCAGTGGATTAGTATTTGGTGCAGGAGAACCAGTTCCCACTTCAGAACTAGCAGTTGAGTTTGATGATCTATCCCTAGCATGACCAGTACCCTGATTGCTAAGGAGAGCCGCAAATGGATTGGATCCTGTATCATTTCCCATGTCTCCTCCCATAGTTGCCGCATTCAGAAATGGTTCTTGAACAGTTTCATACATGCGCCTCAACATGTTGAACCCTTCTGGAGAAGACTCAATGTTGCTCATGGCTCTATCAGTGTTTCTCATCATCTCTCTCATTAGTTCGGGATTCCTGGCTGCCTCAAGTGTCTGTCGAAGAGTGTTTGGATCATTGAGTACATGGGCGAGATCAGGATTGCGGTCAATGATCTCACGCATTTGAGGATTGTTCATAAAGACACTACGTATTAACTCAGGATTATTCATAAGGTTTTGAATTGCTGGCAAGTTCATGATTTCCCTCATCATGTTTGGGTTCTGACTTAACTGTTGCTGCATCTGATCGAGTTCTGGTATTCCAGTTAAACCAGATGCCCCGTTGCCACCCAGCCCACCAACACCCAAGCTGGGAAATACTGAGCCACCCAAACCAACTGGTGAGGAGTTGTTTGATGTTCTTGGAAAAGAACCTGCATTTGTTGCCGCCGGGGTGGTTGATGGAGTTGCCGAAGAAACACCACGAACCAAATGGATGGTATGATCTGTCTCCACTCCTGCACCATGACAAGACAGCAAAATAGTAAATAAAAATACAGCTTGCAACATGAGAATTATGAACATAATATATAGTTGCCTGTTAAATGAACAATTATATAAACTAGAGGAAAGCTCAGAAGTATTCTGTAAATTTAAATACTTAACGAGTTTGACTAAATTAAGGATGTCAATATAAAAATACACTTATGATAGTTTGTTATGATCAGCAGTTACGACAATTTGCAAAACAAATGAAAAGTTGATATTATTGATAATATATGGTAAGATAGTTGCAAAATCAAAAGCAAGTTATCAAATATTTCCATGTGATGAAAGAATAGGATGAAATATTGGATTTTGTAATCCATATATGCAAATAAAATGGCATTCTACTTCTTTCTAGGGAATGTTAGTTTGCTTCATCAATCTGAAAGCAAAATTTGATCATTACTGCCTTAAGCATTAAGTGACATATGTGATGCTTTTTTTTTAAAAAGACGAAGTTTTTTTTATTACACTATCCAGTTATATTCATAAACTTTTATTGTTTGTGCTATTAGATTGGTAATCATGGTTCAATGAGAATTCTTTTTAACTTAATAGCTAAGAATCCTACTGGAATGGTAGCAAAAAAAGATCCAGCATATCCATCTTTTCAAGTTAATTTTTTCGGAAAAGTACCATGGAAACCATGACAACCTCTCATCTGCAAAATATTCGCATCAGTCTCACTCTATTCAAGGTTGGTTAAAAGGCTGCTGGTTTGCAGACCAAAAATACATAGGAACTGTAAATCTGTGCACGAGTCTGCTTGATCTAGACATAATCAAGTTGCAATATACAGAAACTAAGCATATAACTTTGTATAAGAAGAAGGGTGTTAAATGGCAAGGGTGGGAGTATGACATCCTGGAAGAAAGGAAACAATCCATAATATATCTTTTCAAATTGCTCTAGTTACCCCTACCTTTCTTATTCCATTCAGAAATTACATGACCAAAAGGATCTTAATCAAGAGCAACTACTATCTTTGGGCAGATAAAATATTGTTTTACGATCAATTTGGCTGCTTCTATCGTTCCAGATCCCAATAAAATCAACTAAACAACTGCAGATTAACATCATATGTATCAGAATATTTTTTATTTAAGCTTCAGATACAAACAAACAATGGCCAATAGTTCGATGGCAAATTTGCAACATTTGGTACTTGTGTCCCTAAAAATGACAAAGGGCATGCAGCGGGGAGATACCAACGAAGAAACTAGTCATTGCTTTTAATTCCAAAAGATAAATTAACAAGCGCAAACAATTTCACCAATTTAGGGCAAACAAAAAGCGTCGCCTCGTACGTCACCTAAGGATTAGGCGAACAAAATGAATGTAAGGACTAACAAGTAACAACAGAGAAGTATCCCGCACCGTAGCTTGCGAGGGTCTGATCGTCCTTCAAGATCCGTCCTTTATAGATCAGACGCTGCCTGTCCGCGGGCACATCGCAGCTCCCGGCGAGAACATCCTTGAACGCCCCCACCGTCGCGTCGAGCGCCGTCTGCACCGAGAATTTGGACCCGTTCGAGCACCTGATGTGGATGGTGGCCTGGGGCGCCGAGTCACCTTGTTCGGCGACGGGGTCGGTGGAGGACGAGGAGGAGCGGTTGGCCGCGTCGGAAGAATCGGCGTCGGCACCCATGGACAGCGACGGAGGCTACGAGGTGGATTGGTTGAATCCGAAACCCTAATCTGCAAGGAACCAAGACGATTTGGGAAACGAGACCGGACCCAAAATTGAGGACAAAAATTGCAAAAACTAATGTTTATTTAAATAATAAATAAAAAAACTTTGTATCAGAAACTATTATTTTTTAATTTATCGTGCTCTACAAGGCATTAATACGCTGCTAGTAAAAAAATGAGTCGGTGTCAATTTTCTGCGGCCGTCCGCATTGCTTATCGTGTGCCAGAATATATCATCCGTCGAATTCGTTCTCTTGGTAATATCTGAACGGTGATAAAATTCGTACGATGGCATTTATGCGTGGACTATAAATACATTTTTTTTCTGGGATGTGTTAACAGATTTCTGTACTTTATATAATAATAACTGATTCGACGTATAAAATAATAATAAATTTAGTCATAATCGGTTATTTTATTTTGAAATAGTAAGTTGGTTTATTTGGTACTAATAATTTTAGATATAAATGAATTTAAATAAAAAAATTAAAACATTTACTTTTCTTGACGAGCGGGTAGCAATCAATATAAATAGGATAAAATGGATGTCCCCAACTTACATGAGTGGACGGTCCCTCATTTGTCCGCTGCCATCCGATGCGCATGGAATGGCAGCGCGGGATGCGGATGATTCAAACTGTAAATTCTTTTGCGATCCGGTCCATTTGCACGCAGTCCGATTCGTCCGGTAGATACAAAAAATGGATGAATGCGAGATTTTGCCCCTCATTCGCGAACTCTAATTTTTTCTCCTTCTTCATGCTCATCGGCATCCCCTCTTTTCCGCGCACTCTCGTCGTTCGACAATGCCCTCTCTTCCAAGCAACGTCCATTTGCCCGAGATCTGCCTCGCCGCTAACCTCCTCTCACCGTCGGCTCCCTCGTGCACCCCGCCGATCTGATCTACTCTCGCGCCGACCCGCCGACCAGATCGAGTACGCCATGGCTCAGATATGCCGCTCGCGCACGACCGCCGACTCGAGCACAACTGCTTACCTCATTGTGCCGTCGCGACTCCTCGCCGGCACCCTCGCCGTGCACCCCACCGACCTCGAGCGCCCACAACCCTCCCACTGTCATCCCCCGCGCTGTGTCGCCGCCTTTCACCGCCTCTCTCCCACCCTGCGTCGTCGACCAGATCCATGCATCGCCATCAGATTCGCGCGTCGCCGACCTCGAGCACACCACGACCCCTCCGATCTAGAGCACGCCGCGACCCCGCCAATCTCGAGCACCCTCTCACCCCTCCACGGTGCGATCTCCTCTTGGCGCTCACCTCTCATCGGCAACCTCTTGACTTTGCATGATCTCTCACTAGTGACCTCCTCTGCGCAGCGCTCGCCGCGTCGAGAGGACTCCAGTGACCAGATCCACTCTCGCGCACCATTGCCGATCAGTTCCGCTCTCGAGCATTGCCGCCGAGCACCACCGCCGACCAAATCTATGTGCACCCCATGACCCCGCACCAACCACCTCACTCTCGCACTCCGATGACCCCCTCACATGCTCGCACCCTGCCGAACTCACGCCGTCGGACGCACCTGCTGAACTCGCGCCGCCGACATTATTTGTTAATCATGCAATAATTATTTGTTAATCCAATTAATTTGTAGTTGTAAATGACCTCTTGCAAGGAAGCCACCATTTTAATAGGTGTATTGCTTAAATGACAATACTTCAGTGTTCTTTTAAATTTATGTTGATGTTCATGAACTCCATATACAAAATCAACATGATCAAGCAAAAGAATCATCTTACCTCAAACTCATTTAGGTCAAATGACATAGGCATAACTTGAATCATTAACAATGATTTCAAATTCAATTCATAAAATAAAATTTCACGCAACTATTATGTATATATAAGCAAATATCACTTTCATACTTTACTCAACATACTACATATCTATCAATTTTTCATCACAAATGCAAAAAAAAATAAGAATTACAATTTGTCAACTGTTGTTAACATTCAGACCAAAAAATTACAGTTAAACAATAATTACAATTTATCAAATTCCCTCAAACAGATCTCAGACGGCACTCCGCGGTAGCGCTTGGACGCAAGCGCGACGATAGGGAAGCGGGCTCGGTGGCGACAGGGAGGCGAACTCATCGGGTGACAAGGAAGCGAGCTCGACGACAACACCGGACGATATGGAGGCGGGCTCGGTGGCGATAGGAAGGTGAGCTCGACGGCAACAAGGACACGGTCTCGCCGAACGATAGGGAGGCGGTCTCTCCGGACGATTAGGAAGCGGGCTCGGCTTGCGAAATTCGGCGTCGAGCTCACACAAGGGACGAGTTCCGACGTCAGCGTCGACCGTCAAGAGGTCGCCGGTGAGAGGAGGCAGGCGCCATGGAGAGGAGATAGCGCCACGGAGGGGCAAGAGGGTGCTTGAGGTCGGCGGGGTCGTGGCGTGCTCTAGATCGGAGGGATTGCGGTGCGTTCGAGGTCGGCGACGCACAGATCTTGTCGACGACACGCGGATCTGATCAGCGATGCAACGCGGGAGAGAGGCGGTGAGAGGCGGTGATGCAGCGAGGGGGCGACGGTGAGAGGAGGCGATGCAGCGCGGGGGAGAGTCGGTAGAGATCCGACGACCTCGAGCACCGAGAGGATCGACGTCATTGCGAGAGGAGAGGAGAGAGAAAGAAGAAGGATAGGGCGAAAGAAGCGCCTTTTGTACTCCTCTCCGAACCCACATCGAATCGCCAATGTCGAACCGCCCAAGCCGAACCGACTCTGCCCTCTAGGAACTGAGCTATTCAGCGGCATCCGTCCAATGCAAATCGGACGGATGAACATGCTTGGGGGACGGTCCCCTAACATATGATGGGCGGACGCCCATTTTTCCCATATAAAGAAGACTCTAATTTATCTTTTATTATTTTGTCAATAAAATAAGTAACTGATGTCTGGATAAAAACCATGAATATTTCGATTTCAAAAAATGATCCTCAATTATTATCGACAAACTTAGGTTATTCTAGGCTGTGTATCGATTTTATTTTCTATATTTTTAATTAACTCGATCATAATATTAAACTTTTTAAGTAACTCCTAATCTATTAATTAATCAAGATATTAGCTTATTCGGTTGACTTAATAATTTTATACATAAAAATAAATAATATTTTATTTATTGCATATTTAAATTTTTATTTATGCATAAGTTTAAGTTCTTATAATTTATGATATTGTTGTTTTTTTAAAACATATTATTATATTTTAAAAATATATTATGTAACGCCTCCAAATCGCACCCTACCATGTGACAGAATATGCTTCGAAGACGCTACGGATCATCTTTACGTGTACATCTTATTGATCAAAATAATGACTTTCACTAGTCAACTCAAACATCATATAAACGCGAAAAACTTAATCATCATTAAATAATAAAAAAAGATTGATAAAGAACTTCATATGAGTCCAAAGGGAAGCTAATACATCAAACTAAATGACTCAAGATACCCATGCGCAGCCACTTACGAGCTCGATCTGTCACCATTGGTCACCTTCATTAATAAGATCTGATCATGTATTTAAGAACATGAAATAAAAGAAAAAGTGGAAATCTTTTCTCTTCGACTTCCACAACAACCTCGAGCACTATTGGATGTGCTCCTGCAGATGAAAGAACCTAGCGCAGGTGCCCCACAATTGCCCGAGCTTAGTAGCGTCTGAAGCACGAGAGGAAGGGGATTAAGCAACTTTGGCCACCGACAGAGGACGAGGAGAAGCTATGGTCGGCCATCGTCGCCCTCCTCTCGTGTTGTCGATCGACGGCGGGGGCCACGTTCGATAGTCGTCGCAAGAGCTGCCTCCTTCTCTATCCAACCATCGTCGTGAGAACCACCTCCTTTCGTGTCTAGCCATCGTCGATGAGGGCCTTCTTCTTCATCGATCGTCATCCTTAGCTCTGGACTCAGTGCGCACAGATGAGAGTTGATCATTTAATTCTTCCACGGATCGTTCTAGCTCAAGTTCCTTCTCTTTCTGGTCATGGTCATCAGAAAACTTGTAACACCCAAATAGCAAAAAAAATACTCCATTTTTTTGTAAGGATTATATGATGGGTTTAAGCCCACACTGTATGAAGTTTTTTATCACCAAAATTAGTAGTAATTTAGTACAAAATGACAATCACAAGTTCATCACCGGAGGACGAAACCTATTGAACCAATATTACATCGGACTGAGTTCTTCTTCGTTTCAAAGTGTTCTTCATCTTCCTCTTCCTCTTCTTCTTCTTCTTCCTCCTCCTCCTCATCTTCTTTATTCTGGTCGTTCCCCTTTGTATAGGCTTGTAGTTCACGTTCGTCGATGTCCAAATCCCCCAGCTCATCTTCTGTTGGGCAGTAGCAGTTCGACGTGGGAGAGGGGGAGAGAGAGACGCAGAAAATTAGGGCCGGCTTGTGGAGAAAAAATAGAGGGGCTGATTTGTTTAATTTGTCCTCATATTTATAGGGGAGGAATTTGAAAACAATTGAGACTCCAAGATTTGATTTAATCCCCTCATATTTTAAAACTTTGTTTCATATTTATCTTTTTCTTTATTTGCTTTTATCTTCCTATTTGTTTTAATCATTTCCATCATCTTCTTTTTCTTTTTCTATTTCAAGTTTATCTCTTTTTTTTAAGTTGGTCGGGCGTTACATTATAAACCCTTTAAAATAAAATTCGTCCTCGAATTTAATCATCGGGTAGGAGCTTACTAACAAGAAGGAGGCTTCTTGTTCATTCGTACGATGGTACACCTCATACTTAGAAAGCATTTGTTCATCGTCGTTCCATCTTCATCATCTTAAGAACATGGTCCTTCTATCACAGTATACCTTAGGGCAAAGGTCCTTTTATCATATAACATTTTCTTTCATCATTTCTTCATCGTATGGTTCATCTTTTCATTTTGCCTTTGCTATAATTGGAAAATAAAATCTACTTCAATCAACACAATATGTGTTACCATCTAAATCATTCATATGACAATTAGATAATTGCCTCGTATGAGATTGTAAACTCTTCTTTACATAAGTTATGGCAATCCTCTTTTCATCTTCTATTTTCCTTAACCTAACATCATAACTTTTGATCACAAGGGACCAATTAAAATTTTTAGTAGCAAAATCAGCTTCAATCATCATGAGAAACTTGAGGATGTCCTGACATGATATCATTTGGACATATTTTAATTTTCGATCAAATAAGTGATATGTGTCAAACATCTTCTTAGTAGGAGGAACTTGGTTGGAGATACCTTTCGTACAACTTTATCATTAAGTTTAAAAATCCATCTACATCAATCTTTCTTGGCATAAAATTTTATCATGCCTGAGCTGTCTTCATCCTCTTTATATCAATTCAATTTTCTTGGCTTGTTCATTTTGTCTATCTTAATTCTTTGACATTTAGAAATTTCTTTTCACATTCCTCATTCCTACATGTAGGTGAGCAATATGGTATCCTATACAAGATCTCGAAGGAAAAATCTTGCAAATGACATAATCATTCTTAATATTAAAAAATCATCATGAACAATGACATAGAATCGATAAGCAAAGCTTTTCATTCAGCCGTAGTGCCCTAAGGTCTCGTCCAAGGAGGGAGTTTGCTTTACCCAACTCGATTGTTGGGAAATAAAACTTTATCTCATGCTTAATTCCATAACAGTGATCATCATAATCATGAGCATATGGTATGATCATCATTGATTCTAAGATTAAGGATCATCAAGGTAGTATATAGTATGGTTGATTATGCAACCTAGGACATCACGAGAAAATTAAGAAGATTGATTATTTGGTATCAAAAGATACATCATCGTCATAGGATCATTCCTTTGTTATAGGATGATCATCATGTGGATCATTAAGATAACAATGACATAGCCTAGCACGGTGGAAGAAAATTATCATAAGAGTCATTAAAAAAAATCTAGTACATCGATTTACAAAATCGATGATCATCATGAAGTGTCATTGAACATAGTACATCATCATTAACAATCATCATCTTAATGAACACAATTGATTATAAATCATATAATCATTGTACATGATCATAAAGATAATTAGGATTAACATTGACATCATGAGATAGGATTGTCCTCCTAGGTAAGATCATCTTTATATAATTTTTTTAATGTCATGCATCATTTTTTCATAAGATTTTTGATGCTCTATTTTTTTCTCACATTGACATGCTGAATACTTAGAACATACTTTTGTATCTTCACATTTCATGTCATTGTTATTTGTTCATCCTTATACATATGTGTACTTCCCAAATAAATTGCAACTTAGGTTTATGGTTACATCATCATACCTCTTTGTACTTTCCAACTGGATCGTAACATAGGCTTATAATATTCATCCAGTGCTGTTCTTTTTAGGACTTCATCATTTGGGTTTCACATGCTTAATTTCTTCATCATTTTATATTCACGCAGTCTTATTGAAGCCTAACGAGCCTGTGGAATAGAATTCATCTTACCATGGTGGTAATTTATGGAGAATTTAGAATCTTTCAAAAATTTTATGTCATTTTCATTGTCACATATTAAGGTACTACTAAAAGGAAACATACTGAACACTTCAATTTTTTTCTACATAAATTTAGACATAAGTTGAACACAATGTTCATGAGGGCCTAAAAGTTTGAGGAGTGTTCTTTAATCCAATGGCATCGCCCAATTTATAGTGATCATTCATTGTTAGGAAAATTATCTTCATTACATATTCTTCAGCAACTCGAAGTTGCTGGTACTTACTCCATCGATCTTGAGAACACTTAGCTTTAGATAGATCATCTTTATATAGTAACAGACACTTATGCCTTAATAGTTGTTTTTATTTAACAATTTGTTAATCAATTTCTAGATTCATAGTGTCATCATTCTTCTTTACAAAATAAGTGGAACATCTACTTCTAACTAAAACTTTTAGTTCATTTAGGTACTGATATCTATCTTCTTCTTATTGCATAATACTTATACATCTTAGGAGGTAAATCAATTGACACTAAGAATCTTATCATAATCCTCCTAAGAATTCTTAATTGATGTGAAGAAAAGATATTATCTTCCATCGTCATTTGTACCAATAGGACATACTTTATGATATGAAATTATTTTTATAGGGTCATCATTCTTTAGCTTATGCCATACAATGATAAATAGGCTCACTAAGAGCATCGTCCATTATTGTGGGTAGTGACATCATCATATGATTTGGTAAGATTGATAATGGAATCATATCAATTATCATCTTTATAAGATCAATATAAAATAATAACTTTTACTATAACTTACGTTTGATGTGATCCTTCTCTAAACATCATCATAAAAAGAGTACTTTCTTAATTGATAATCAGATTAATGATATCGAACAGGATCACATATGAAATCAAGAATACATATTTGATCAAATCATTGAATCAGTACTTCATCATCTTAGCAAGATAGACAATGTAAGTGCGATATGAAAATATATAAAGAAGCCATAGGAAGCATGTCAATTGTCACATCCTAAAATCATTCTATACTTATAGAGTACTTCATCATTAAACATCATAAATTTGGATCATATAGAAAAGAATCTGAAGGATCAATAAGATCCTACATTAGCATAATCAAATATCATGAGTTAAGGGCCGTCATCATAATAATTTAGCTTCTAAGTGGAAGACATAACTTACTTGAATTTACATCAGGTGTCTCGGTGAGTGCTCGTGGCACTTGCACATGGACCATGACATCATACATTAGGACATGAGAATACCCTAATTTTAGGCTCTGATACTTAACTGTAATGTCCCCAAATCGCACAGTGTCACGTAGCAGAATACGCTTCGAAGATGCTACGGGTCATCCTTACATGTACATCTTATTGACCAAAATAATGACTTTAACTGGTCAACTCAAACATCATATAAATGCGGAAAACTTAATCATCATTAAATAATAATAAAAAGTATGACATTTTAGTATGCGGAAGACTGATAAAGAACTTTATATGAGTCCAAAGGAAAGCTAGTACATCAATTAGGACATGCTTCAAGTCTAAAATCATGATCTTAGGAAGAATCTATCCTACTTTCATACCTTGTGAAATTTTTGTTGAAACCTTACGTCATTTCTCTTCTTTTTCGTCAACTCAAACATCATATAATTGCGAAAAATTTAATCATCATTAAATAATAATAAAAAGTATGACATCTTGGTATGCGGAAGACTGATAAAGAACTTCATATGAGTCCAAAGGAAAATTAGTACATCAATTAGGACATGCTTCAAGTCTAAAATCATGATTTTAGAAAGAATCTATCCTAGTTCCATACCTTGTGAAATTTTCGTTGAAACCTTACGTCCTTTCTCTTCTTTTTCGTCTTCTTCCTCTTTTTCTTCTTCTTCCTCTTCTTCCTCCTCGTCCTCCTCCTCTTTTTCTTTTTTATTCCGGCCGTTCCCCTCTGTATAGGCTTGTAGTCCTTATTGGGCGGTAGCAGTCCGACGTGGGAGAGGGGGGAGAGAGACGCAAAAAATTAGGGCCGGCTTGTGGAGAAAAATAGAGGGGCTGATTTGTTTAATTTGTTCTCATATTTATAGAGAAGGAATTTGAGAATAATTGAGACTCAAAGATTTGATTTAATCTCCTCAAATTTTAAAACTTTATTTCTATTTATCTTTTTATCTATTTGATTTTTATCTTCCTATTTATTTTAGTCATTTCCATCCTCTTCTTTTCTTTTTTCTATTTAAAGCTTATTTCTTTTTTTTTAAGTTGGCCGGGCGTTACATATTATCTTATTATGAAAAAACACTGTCATGATTTTTTTAAATTCTAACTTAATAATTTTTTCTTTAATTAAAAATATTGTTTTTTTATTAAATTAATAAAAATGCTAAGTTCTAATGTTGCAATTGTGAAGGGCTTTGATAACTATTTAGCAAATAATAATAATAATAATAATTTAGACGTAAATCTTTGTTTGTCTCAATTTGAACCAGTGCTATATATCCTGTTCTTCTAGATAGAAATTTATTAATTAATCGGTTAATCAATTATATAATGTATATATTTTTATAAAAATATTTAAAATTTAATTGGTTATATATAATATATTTATTAAAAATATAAGTTAAATAACTTTTTTAATGACACGATAGTTTGATTCTTTCCAGGGCTGACTCAAGGCATCAAGAGGCCTAAAGCAAAATTATACGTGAGGTCTTTTATATAATAAATATTTATTTAAAATTTAATTTTTGAACTTTTTTATGCAAAATTATTAATAATTTTTATAACTCACTTCTCTTAGTATAAGGTAGCTAAATCATTTAATCTTTATTGAGCATTGTTGATCTTAAATAAAAAAATTCTAAAGGAAGAATTTTCTTGAGAATATTTTATAATAAATAATTTCTCTAAAGTGGTCTTTTGAAATTTAACAAAGAATCAATTCTTTTTAAAAATTTTGAATAATCAGATTAATATTATATATATAACAATTTCAAAAAAAATATATGATATATGTATTCACAAAAATATGTAATATGTATATTTATTAACCCTAAAGAAAAAATAACTAGAAAAGATAGTTGGAATGATATGACTTGGATGTTCTGAAATAAGTTAGGAAAGTTTGAAAAAATAAAGCAATATGATTCTAGAGGAGATCTTGATCTTAATTATTTTAGAAAGAAGTAGGAGTGTAAATAAAAGTAAATTAACATACTTTTAAAGTTTTGGCCATAAATGTCTTAGAAAAAATATTAAGAAGATTGTGATATTTTATAAAATAAAGACAATATTATCAGATATCAAATAATTAATTTTTTATTGCTTGTCAAAGTTTAAGGAGCATTACAAAATATTTGAGTAGATGAACTTATAAAGAGAGAGAGTCAATTAAAATCCTCATTAATTAAGAAATCAATTAACGAGAAAAAAAGTGATATACATTGATTGGAGTAATTATGAGACCTAAAAAAATATATCAAATTTGTTGATTGTTATAATTTATTATTGATAATTTTATATGTTTATAATTATATAATTAATATAAATAAATTAATTATTAGAGGGTCTCAAATAATCGTGGTCTCAAATAGTTGGAGCTTGAGCCTTGGGTCGGCCCTGATTGTTTCTCTAGCTAAATATTGCTATAAGTCACCATATCTATAGCTGTCTCATGTGCCTTATAATGTATAAAGATCTTATTAAAATTCCGCTTCAACCAACTTAACAATAAATGGATGCTTAACAACATAAGAAATAGAAATAATTTTGGACCAGAAAAGAATGATCGACCCGGTTGAACCGAAGAAAAATCTGGTACCAAGAGGAAAGTAAAAAAAAGGAAAGAGAAATTTTTTAAAAGAAAGTAGAATAAGCTTAGGAAAATTTGCATAGAAAATTAAATTAAAATAACATGGAAAGAGCGCAAGAAAGGAATACAAAAAAAGGAGAGTGAAACAAAAAAAAACTAAGAAGAAGTAATAATGAGTAGGGAAAAGTTAGGTTAATATATCATATAAGTATTAAATAATAGAGAGAAATTTTAATAGTAATCTATTAATACTACAGGTCGAAAAAAAATTTTATCACTACTAGCAGTTCTTTAAAAAAAAACTCATATAAAATCACGAATTATGGTTGTGCCATGCAATTACATATTTTAAAATTTTATATTAGCATTATTTTGATTAGTTGATCTATATCGTTGGAGTAAATTTATTATTCTGCCATTTGTGGTTGCACGTTAATATGCATGTTTTTGTAAAAATTTACAATATATTTAAGTTAATATTTAATTATGAGGAAGCTTATTATTATTTATGAACAATAACTGTGATATAACTTTAAAATTCTTGTCAATAATTTTATTTCGTAAACTTTAGTTTAATTCGATCAAATTAACCCAATAGTAACCAGATCCAAAGTCAGATCCATTTATAAAAATGTTCATAAAGATATCGTGTTACATCCCAAAGATTTTACCTCATAGATAATTAATTTAATTAGATATTAATTAAGGCAGTTGTTTTCTATTATTTAGCATAATTTGATGTTAACATTCAAATTCTCTTAAGTTAATTGCAAAGGCTGTGTTTGGATGGGGATTTGCGACCAGAACTTGCGCAAATCCCCCAAACACTTTCGGAAGTTCCCATGGGTCCCACGCCCAGCCGTTTCGATCAACGGGTAAGTTCGTGGAAAAAAATTCTTGCAGGTGGCAAGAACTTCGCGCAAAACCCCGAACTCGACTTCGAAGTTTGTAGCCACACAACACTTTCCTTTCTTACATTCTCTCTCCTCTCTTACATTCTCTCTCAAATTCTGCCAACGTCCTAATTTTTGCCAAACAGTTTAGGAGAATATTTGTGTCCCTTTATTAAAGTTCTGAGTACTAAAGTTCTCAAATTTCATCAGCGCCAAACACTGTCAAAGGGTTAATTAAGCTTAATCAAGGATGAATGTTGTTGGCGGAAATTTAAGGAAAGGAAGAAAGCAAGGAATAAAGAGAAAAAAGGGTATGGGGAGGAATCAAATAATTTGTTTTATTAGTTTTTTTTATGTTTTAACTTTACGAACAATTTAGTTTAATAATTTGTTTCCCACATTTAATAATAGTTTAATTACAAAGGGTTAATTAAGCTTAATCGAGGATGGATGTTGTTGACGAAAATTTAAGGAAACGAGGAAAGCGAGGAATAAAGAGAAAAAAGGGTATGGAGATGGAATCAAATATTTTGTTTTATTAGTTTCTTTATGTTTTAACCTTACGAACAATTTAGTTTAATAATTTGTTTCCCATATTTATTGGAGCGACAAGGGAAGAAGAGCAGGCAAAATTATCTTCTCATTCCGGGTTTTAGCATTTAATGTCTATCTTGTTGGAAAAATAAAATGTCGCATAGTAATTAGAAAAGAATTAAACTTGTTTGGGGTGATCTTATGAAAGTCCTACTTAGAATAAATAATTAGCCCAATAGGAAATATATTTAGAAGTTACATATCAATTAGCAAAAATAAGTATCACTACAAGAAAATCGCGATTTTCCGACGGATAATTTCCGACGGTTCTAAATCCGTCGCAATTTACGACGGATTTTTCGACGGTTCCATTTCCGATGGATTTTTCGACGGTTATGATCGTCGAAAATAATTTATATTATTATTTAATTTTTCGACGATTAGGAACGTCGATATTTTCGACGGATATCCATCCGTCGCAATTTTTGACGACTTTTCCGACGGTTATGACTGTCGGAAATAAAAAAAATTAAATTATATATTTTTATATTATTATTAATTTTTTTCAACGGATTTTTCGACGGTCATGACCGTCGAAAATAAAAAAATTAATTATATTATTATTTAATTTTTCGACGATTAGGAACGTCGATATTTCCGACGGATATCCGTCCGTCGCAAAATTCGCCGCAATTTTCGAAGGTCGTACCCGTCGGTAAATGTATAATAATATCATATAAAGAGTATTTTATTAATATAACTAGCGACGGTCCAAACCGTCACAATTATCGACGGTTTTACAATCGTCGGTAATTATAAAAATATTTAATATTTATGTTTTCGACGGCCGAAACTGTCAGTAATTAAAATTTCGTTATCCCGCTTTTTTTTCCCTTTTCCCGCTTTCTTTCCACTTTTCCCCTTTATATATATATTCCTCCTCCCTCTTCTCTCTCTCCCTCCTCCCTCCACTCCTCTCTCTCTCTCCCTCCTCTCCTCTCTCTCTCTCCCGGCCGCGAGCACCCTCTCCCGCGCGTCGGACGCCGGCGACCCTCCCACGCCGGACGCCGGTGACCCTCTCCCGCACCGGCGACCCTCTCCCGCGTCGACGTATCTCTCTCTCTCCCGCTCTGCGCCGACGTCTCTCTCTCTACTGTCGGATCCGAACGCCAGGCGGCCGGATCTGGCCGCTAATTTTTTTATATTTAAAAAATTATTTGCGACGGTTGCGACCGTCTAAAGATCGACGGTTGCGACGCCCGTCCAAAGTTTCGACAGTTGCGACCGTCAAAAAGTTGCGACGGCTCGAACCGCCGGTCTTTTCCGGCGGTTGCAACCGTCGGAAATATCGACGGTTCGAACCGCCGGCCTTTTTCGGCGGTTGCAACCATCGGAAATATCGACGGTTCGAACCGCCGGTGACTTTTCCGGCGGTTGCAATCGTCGGAAAATTTCGACGGGTCGAACCGCCGGGGACTTTTCCGACGGCCAGAACCGTCGATATTTTCGACAAATTTTTTCAACCGTCACAAATCCGTTTGCGACGAGCGTTTTTTTGACGGATCGATTCTGACTGAAAAACCGTCGGTAATTGCGTTACCGATGGTTTTCGGGCTGATTACTGACGGTCCGGACCGTCGGTAATCCGCATTTTTCTAGTAGTGTATATCAATTCAGAGGATAATAAGTGTTATTGCATTGTAAATTATATTCTTAACAACAAGATATGAAATTTACTAGACCAGCATGGTTGCTAAAATCATCTCCAAATGACATGCATAGAGATATCCTAATGAAAACTATTTATACTTCTTAGTTTTGGGAATTTGAATAAATAAATAAAATAGCATGTTGAGACTGGGTTATGTTATAGGAATTGCATATTGTTAAAGTATTAATATTATTCAATTTGAGGAGTATATATGATATGTCTAGTACCATGTCATAAGTGTTTATGTTGATATCATGTCTTAATAATATTATGAACATGTATTATTGTTATACGAAGGAAGACTAAAATAAGTAAAGGGATGATGATTTATTGGCTTAAGGTGTAAGAATTCAGAGGGAGCAAGTCAAAGAAGGGGTATGTAGGGTGGATCCATGCACTTTTATTGCATTGAGTTTTTGTAAGTTTTTTGTCATAATACATGTTAAATAATTTTTTATGCATCATTGTGGATTCATAAGAAAAGCTAAAGTGAATACTTGTGCAAAAGTTATGATATATTTTGTTTGATGTCAAAATTAAGATATTATTATAAGAGTGAAGAAGAATGTATAAGAAATCAAATGATATGTTATTGATGTGAATAAATTCTTTCATTGTTCCTAAAGTATCGCTATTATTCATGATTGCATAATTATATGATTATTGCTATTAAGACAATTATGCATGATAGGATGTGATATGATATGACGTGATACGATATCATATGATATGACATGATACAAAATGACACGATATAACATGACATGTTATAAGTTGACATGATATGATACGATACGATAGGATAGGATATGATATGTTTGGGTCATGCATATGCATTGCATCTCATTATCATATATTTGCATTTCCTCTATCGGGATGATACATCTTATGCAGGGAAAGTATCTCATTTTTATGAGATGATATGATATCCTACTGGATAATATATGTTTTTGACAGAGATGCTATGATGTCCTACGGGGTTATATGATGCCTCTGATCGGGATGATATGTTTTATGCAGGGAAAGTATCTCATTTTCATAAGATGATATGATATCCTACGGGATAATATATGTTCCCTGACAAAGATGATATGATGTCCTACGGGACGATATGATGCCTCTGGTCAGAGATGATATATTTTATGCAGATAAGGTATCCCATTACATGGGATGATATGATACTCTATGAGGTGATATGATGCCTCTGGCCAGTTGGCGATATGATATGTGCATGCATCGTTCTCTTTGCATACATCTACTTTAAAGAGCATGAATCCGATGCATTATTGATTGTGGTATTTTATAATAATATGACAGGCTTTGATATGAATGATGTGATAATGATATTTATAAGATAATGATTAGATGTACGAACATGGATTGTGATATGATATAATATATTATGACACAATATGATATGATATGATATGATTATGACGTGTAATGATAATTGCATGCTTATATAAAAATGCTTAATTACATGAACATATGTTTTGATAAGGTAGGATATGATGATTTATATATTTTTTAAGCAAAATATGTATTGATTTTTATAATTGTTCACATGATATTATCATTCTTGCTCAAATGAATGCTTCATATTTCAAATAAGTTACAAGTTAGTGCATTTTAAAAAATATTATTTTGGACCTACATACGAGCCTTTATACATGGAGATTATGCATATATATGTACATTTAAGTAGAATATATATGCATATATTTCAATATTTCCCTGTACTTGAATTCTGTAGGTCAAAGGATCGGGTGGTCAATGCTCATGACAAGGATGACACATGGAACTGAGTGTTTGAAAGTTTTTAAAATTAATATAATATATTTCATAAATTATTTCTTTTACTTTTGACGGTCTCAACCATCAGAAATTTCGACGGATACCCATCCGTCATAAAATCCGTCACTGAAGGAATTGTGCCCATGGAAAATATTCTGTCGAAAAATCTCAATTTTCTTGTAGTGAGTCTTGGGTGTTTAGAAGAATTTCACGTCGTTAGACTGTTCATCATACATCATTTAACAACAAAAAGACTTAACAATTGAGATAGAGTCATAATAAATAAATACTTTTTATTACTCATAAAGATTAATTTTTCATACGACATGAAAAATGTCTAATACCTTCGTTACATTCCTTGGTTACCTAGTGCAGAATTTTTCAACTAGAGTATGTAAAGGTCATACGTGCTATAATATCTTATCACATTATATTATATGTGATGCATCATATGCATGCCATGAAATATATCATAATCCTTACATGACACTACATCATTCTTATATTCCTTCATCATATAGCATTCTTGCCACATAAACATTATGGCATAGCTGCTTAACTTCAAACCTATCATTTAAAGCATCATAAAATATAAATATACATTCATATCATTCATAAACAACCATGGCATATAATTTATCATCTCATTTCACTTTCATTGTCATATACATAGAAATTTCTTTATAACTCATTGATTCTTACTTATTACCTGACTTCTTTCATATTTTACATTTCGTCGTGGTTGCTTTTATAACCCTTTGGACATTCTTTTCTTCTTCTTTCTTTCTTTATTACGTGATACTTGAAGTGCTATCTTCATCCTCTAGCTTTATCACATAATACTTTCTTGACTTTCATTTCATATAATAAGTCATATAAACACACATTATAATAGTGAGGGATTTTATTTATAGTCTTCTTTAAAAATACACACTTTTATTATGAGAGACATTATTTCTTGAAAAGTATATACACAGATGTAAGACTTGACTTCTCAGGCTTAGGTCTCTTTGAAATACGTACATAGGTGTAGAACTTTATTTTTCATCTTTATTTTATATGATACTTTGACTTTAAACTTCACTTGCATTTTTTACTTTATCTTATAATATTTTTTATTTTAACATAGTTCATTGACTAGCTAGGCCACGTCCTTGGGAATACACGCATCATAATAGCGAGAGACTTTATTCAAAAGAATACGCACACCATGATAGTACATGACTTTATTCCACGGAATATGCACGCTTTTTTATGATAGACTTTGTTTCTAAGAAGCATATATACAAATGCAGGACTTTACTTTGCAAGATTAGGTCTCTTTACATAAGCATAGGATTTTGCTTCCAATCATTGATGAGTGACAAAGACATTCTTCAATTTTAAGCGCATTATGCTTTGCAACACATCAATCATTCGTATTAATTATTTTTCGTATTTTAGCCTAATTACGATTGAGCATGCATTACGTGTATCTATATGTCATATACAATCAATACACATCTATGCATAACCTATACATATGAGAAAATAAGTTTAAAACGTCATAAAAAGTATTTTCCAGTATCATAGTCGTGCCCAAAAATGTCATAACCATGCACAGCATTGTCATGGTTCTGCTTAGTAAAGTTACGATCGTGCCTAGATTTGTCATAGTCTTGCTTAGCCTTTTCTATGTCATTCTCCATCTTGACCAAATTTTAGCTTTGACGTTCTCGCTCACGGTCGTGACTAAGTTAGTCACGATCATGACAAAGATGTCACGGACGTGACCAAGAGTTTTTAATCGTCTCGGCCTCGTCCACACGATCACGATCATTTCTAAAGTTGGCACGATAGTGTCGGCGTCCTGAAATCCTAATTTCTAACTCGAAAATCTCAATTTTTGATATAAAAAATTTAGTACAAATAAACTAAAATATCATAAAGATTGCATGGATGATCTCTTAGCACAACATATTAAAACATGCAATTTCCATTCATTATCAATATTTAGGTCTTTTCCCCAAATTCATCCAAATGAAGATTTAGGGCATAAAGAACATAGATCTAATCATGACAATTTCATATGGATCCAAGCACATAAATTTAAGCATAACTATCATTTAGATCTAATGATTCTATCAATGCAATCTCTCAATTAAAAATCCCAATTAAGAATGTGGTATTCTTGACACTCAATCCAACAAAAACATCATTGAGTGGGGAGAGGGGTTGAATCCCCTTTACATACCCAACGTTAATCCTCTTTCACTTGTTCGTGTTCTCTTTTTCTTCCTTATTCTCCTCTTTTTTTATCCTCAGATTGCAGCTGCCACGTGGGAGAAATAAGAAAAGATATGAGATCGAGGATTTAAGGTTTTTTATAGAATTTAGTCTAGAATTTCTTACGTTTGCCTCCAAATGACTTAAACACTCCTATTTAAAAATTGAGATTGTTACAATTTTTGTTCCAATCAACTATTTTTTACATGCTAGTTTGAATGGAATTGAGTTCTATATCAAGCCTGACTGCACTGTCACCTCTAATAATATCATACAAAAAACATTATATATATATATATATGCTATTATATCTTTTTGCTCCTTGAAGTTAGGTTATATGTTATAATGGCATTCAGTTATCACTAAATTTGTTTTGTTAAAATTAACTTAAAGTTGAAATTTCTCATAAAGATATTAATATCATGATTAAAAAAATCAGATATAATATTGTGTTTAATAAACATATAAAATATCATATTAATAAAATGTAGTTAATAAATAATTTTTTATTAATACTTAATTATGGTTTAAAATTATTGGCATGAAATATATTTCATAAAAAACCAAATGAATAAAATGTAGTTAACTAATAATATTTTCTGTTGATAATTAATTATGGTATAATAAATGTTGAGATGAATATATATTTTTAAAGGATAATTGGGGCAATATAATATTCGTGAAAATATAATATTAAAAGATAATAAATATTCAATTTATATTAAAATAATGATACTTTTCTAATAATATGAGTCATGTTTTTTTTGTTGAGCACCGCGCGATGCACGTGATCTTACATTAGTTACCTCTAATAACATCATTAAAAAACATAATTTTCATTGTAATAAAATAAAGAAGACAAACTGTATGGAAAAAAAAAATGCTAAAACATTGAACGTTGTCAACATGGACCGATAATTCATGGCCTCCTTTAAGGTATTGGGCCGTAAGGACTACAATTGCACATGACATACTTGAATGTGAATTTATTATAGTTGGTAACCCGCATTTTCTCTTAGGTAGAGGGCCCCTTCTTAGCAAAAGTCCTCAGCACTTCTACTAAGGATGCAACTTAGCACCCATAGCAGTCGTTAGATATGATGTAACAGGGTGCACATTTTTTTTTTCTTCTTTTATTAACTTAAATGGATTCATCTCGGCTGATCCCATAGACATATCTTTAAGAATACAATCATAACACATCAAATTCAAATTACTTAATACAAAATTCTACGTGTTCTTTGATTCTTTGCACGTTAGTACTAATATCACAAATCAAATTGGCATACTATTTGAAAATAATAAAAAATAGAAAAATACATAATAATAACATTATTCTTCTGCTTCAATTTCATCGTCCAATTTATTGAACACAATCATGTATCGAGGTTCAAGTGGTGAATCCAACTAACGAAAATAATTACATGACATTATTTTCTTGCAAACAAATTAAAACACATAATTTAGATATCAAATTATAATAAAACTTACTTAAATAGGTGAAGTAAAAAATATGCACACAAGAAATAAACTAACTCCATAGTTTTTATAGTCATAAAATCTTCGCCTGAGATTTTTAGTCATAAAATATGCACAAGATTGATTGTCGACTAAGTATTAATACATGTTACTTCTCCACATTCACATATCGGTGGATTAAATTTTACACCTAAATAGAGGCATTACAAGCAGTAAATTAAGGAAATTATAACACATTACAAATAAGAACAATTAACACATTACAATCAATCTTGGCTAACCATCAATATGTTTACATTTTAATTCATAAATGACAGATACATCACAGCACTAGTTGTAGAGGATAAAAAAGACACTACATACACAAACAAAAATTAAATGAATATGTACTGACCTCGAGGAAGTCTAAGCAGAAAATGCACTTTTTTAAAATAATCAAATACACGAGCTGAAGAGAACCTAAGTACATTGCATCTAAAGTTCTGAGACTCACAAATGGGAAATGACAATTGTCATATTAAATAAAACACTGCTAAGTTTATCAAAGAGACTTGATACATAAATCTCAAATTGGCATCTAGTGGTGGGGGTACCGACAGAGTTCGAGGGAGCCAGTAAAAGTTTATGGATGATATTTGATATTTTTATTTAAGAATTTTTTTACACCAATGAAAAGAGAAGGAAAATATTTTTCCTTTTTCTTTAAAAGAAGGACTAATAGTTCTTTTTTTCATTACATGCAACTCGTTTTACACTAGGAGCACAATTGAGCCGTCGATGTAGGTCCTTTTGACAAATGTGATAGCTCAAATGGTGCATCATGAAGGATGTTATGCATCCCTATCTAGTTGATAATATGATTGGAATGATGTAAATGCTATAATTTTTCTTCACCACGAGAGGATCATCTAATCTTAATAGGGAGGACGACTCGAGGAGAATCTAATCTTAATTGGGACCCAATGAGGTGAATCACAAAAGAGACTCGTGCGACATTCTCATCGGACATTTCGAGTAACAAGAAGATTGGCCGGAAAAAAATGATATCTAAAAGGGCAAAGAACATCATATACAGTAGCTATATGTTATTCATTACTAGTCCAAAATCTCGTGATCGCACGGATCGCACGGATACTAGTCCAAAATCTCGTGATCGCACGGATGACGAACATTACAAAAATTATATAGTATAAAAATATTAAAAATAATTATTATTAAAAGATGATTGACATTATAAAGAATGAAAATACATAATTGTAATATTATAATTTTTAATAATTATTAAAATTAATTTATTATCACTTAAATGTGATAAATAGGTAAAGATGAAATTTTGCTCGGCCCGCATGCAGTCTTCATAAAATTCTACCGAGCTCGGTCCGAGCACAATAATTGGATTAGGCTCGGAATAGACAGTATCGAGATGCCCAATAAGATGCTCGGCATGGTCCGACAGTGGGCCAAGGAACCAGACTTAATCTGGTGAACACGCGATTTATTATTAAGTTATTTTTATTACATATTTAATAATATGCTATAATTATATTACATATAAAAAGTTTATTATATATCTAATAATCATAATACCATATATTATATTATTTTTTTAATATCATATATTATAATACCTTAATTATTTTAGTATTAATACAAATTAACTTTGGACAAAAGAAATGAATCGTCCGACCATGCAGGATTGACATAATGACAACTCAACATGACACGACTGATTTTTAAAAAGGGTCATGTCACAATCAAATATGATTTGACAGACCCGAGCACGACATGACATATTTGTCCATCTTTATACATAGATTAGTCTATTTTAAAAAGTTTAAAATTTAATCTAAATATACCAAAACTCCAACATCTAATTAAATTATCTTTCTTCTTAATAATTAATGTTTTCAATAAATATACTTATTTTGTTATTTATAATATTTTAATTACTTTTATAAGGAAATATTATTTTTATTGGACTCAAATTGAATTATTTGTTTTAAATTGTTTTTAAAAATTTAAAATAAAACAATATATTCAAAAAATGAAATAGTATAATCTTTTATTATACTTGTACATTGTCTTTCAGAAAGAAAAGAATATTTATTTAATCATACTGAAATTTAATATTTTTTCCTAAAATAATACATTATCTTTTAAGAGGAAAGAATTTTTTTATTATACTTGTCCATTATCTTTCAAAAAGGAAAAAATCATCTTAATTTGGACTCAATTTCTTAAACTAATGTTAATTTTTAATTAAAAACTAACTCATTATCTTTCAAAACTAAAAAATAAAATAAAATAAGCTTATTTAGTTTATTATACTTCTAGCTTCGAGAAAGGAAAGTTTATTTATTGTAATCATAATAAAATTGAATCATTTATTTTTTATTACTAATATAATAAAATATTTGTTTTAAAAAGAAAATTTTGTTTATTTTAATCGTACTCAATTTGATAAAAAAGAAAGAATTAATCTTAATTAACTCTAATTGAATTATTTATTTAAAAAATGAATTACTATTTACTTCTTCTTACTCTTTAGAAAGGGAATATTATTTATTTGAATTATACTCAAATTGATAAAAAAAAGAAATTTTAATTTGATACAAAATGAGATCTTCATTTGAAGTTATTTTTTAATTACAAAATTAACAAATTATCTTTTAAAACAGAAATATTTTTTACCTACACATTATCTTTTAGAAAGAAAATATTATTTATTTTAATCATACCCAAATTGATAAAAAGTGAAGATTAATATTAATTTGACTCAAATTGAAATCCTTATTTTAATTGTTTTTAATTTCGAAAATGACAAATTCTCTTTTTAAAAATTAATTATTATTTACATGTACAGTATTTTTTAGAAAGAAAAATATGATTTATTTTAATCAAACTCGAATTGATAAAAAGAAAATATTAATCTTAATTTTACTCAAATTAAATTATTTATTTTAAATTATTTTAAAACGAAAGAAGTTTACTTTTAATTCAATTATTTTTTGAATGCTTATAATTATTTTAATCAAACAATCTTTCTTCTAAAAAAATTAGAATATTTAAATATTAATAGAATTTTAACTCATACTTAGTAAAAAGTTTCATGCATGCGGTCACCTCATGCCTCATCAGCGCCAAGTTACCTAACTAATTGAAATTCTTATTTTAATTATTTTAATTTAAAAATAATAAAACTCGTAATATATTAATTTATCTTATTTAACTAATTTTGTAGGGTTAGTTTTATCTTTTATATTTTGAGCATTAAATTTTAGAAAGGGAAGATTGTTTATTTTAATCATACTCGAAATTGTAAAAAGAAAAGATTAATCTTAATTTGACTCAAATTCAATTATTTATTTTAAATTGTTTTTAAATTCGGAAAATAATAAATTATTGTTTAAGCTGATAATCACTCATAAATTTAATCTTCTTTTATTTTCTTACCTTATATAACAAACTATTGTAAGATAATGTTTATTTTCTGAAAAGTTTGAATTATATTTGTATATACATTAACCTATATAAAAATTTGACACATATATGGTGTTATGATGTCGCACTATTGTACTTTAAAGAAAAATATATTTATTTAATATAAAAATATATTATTTTTAAAATATTAGATATTATTTATTTTATTATATTTTGTGAATTATCTTTTAAAAAGGAATGATTTTTTTATTTCAATCATAACCGATTGATAAAACGAAAAGATCAATCATATTTTGACTCATATTAATTGTTTATTTTTAATTGTTTTTTAAATTCTACTAACAAGAATATGCTCATAAATTTAACCTTCTTTTATTTTTGTTACTTATATAACAAACCATTATAATTTATCTTATAAATTTATTATACTAGTCCATTTTCTTTAAAAAAGTAAATATAAGAAAAGATTAATCTTAATTTGACTCAATTTGAATTATTTATTTTTAATTCCAAAAATAACAAATTATATTTTAAATAGGAATTATTTTACATAATATATTATTTTCATTTTCGACGATTGTAACCGTCGAAAAATCCGTCGGAAATAATTCCGTCGCAAAATCAGTCGCAAATTACGACGGATTTCTATCCGCCGAGAATTGTCCGTCGGAAAATGGCGTTTAGGTTATAAAGTTAACATATGTAAATATTTTTATAAATATTATGTCAACTTTGGGAGATTAATTTTAGGATTAGTTTTAAATAGTTTTATATATTTGATTATTTAAAAAATAATTTTATATATTTAATTATTTTAAAAATGTAATCCGATAGGATATAGTGTGATTAGTTAGTTTTTTTACTGAAAGTTAACATATATAGTACTTAATTATATATAAGGATTATTTTATTAGGGATAATATTAGAATATTAGTTATATTATGATTAGAATTAGTTATGTTTGAAACAATGAGTTAACATATATAAACTAATTTTTATTAAAATGACACATGTCATCACCATAATAAGCCACTTGTCATACTCTCATGCCCCTACTTTTACCTCTACTTTTATATATATACTAGTGTGGAGCCCGCACATTGTGCGGTATGGTTCTAAAATAAAATATGTTTCATTCTTAACTATAATTTCATATATTTATTCAAATAAATACTAAAATTTATAATTCCATAAAATAAGTATTTATTAATTATATATATCTTCATTTTCACTTTAATTATCTAATTTCATGATCATTTGTGACTATTTCATTGAAAAGTAGCTCACAGAATAAAGCCTTCAATGTATAATAAATAATAAATATAAAATAAGAAGATGTCACTTTATATCTAAAAAAATAACAAATATTTATTGTAAAATTCTAATATTTATTCCCTCGTATTATTTTTCACAATCAAATCACTATCTTAGAATATTTATCTTTAAGGGCCAATTATTATTATTATTATTATTATTATTATTATTATTATTATTATTATTATTATTATTATTATTATTATTATTATTATTATTATTATTATTAGGCTAATTTAAGTAGGTGATGCAAACAAAATAGGAACAATTTTAATGCAAAGACGTAATCAAGTGCATAATATTAATTTTAAAAATAAAAATAACACTATTAATATTTAATAACTTAATTTTTAACATGTACATTTATTAATTTAAGAAAAATAAATTATAACAATGACATATTCAAATTTGAAACAAATAAATATATTGGATGACTTTAGGACCTTTTAATATAAAGCACTGGATGAAAAGTAAATTTTAAACCTGTGCATTGTATGATGCACATAGACATGGAAAAGTAATATGATAAAAATATTTTTTTTATTTGCTTTGTTATGAAAAAAATATAGGCTATGCTTCTATATATATTTCTATAATTCAAAAGAATAATATTCAGTAAATAAAATAATAGATAATATTTATTCTAAAAATAATCTACAATTTTAAACTCATACACAATACATAATTCTGTGTCACTTTAGAATTAATCTATTAGCACTTCCCATTTGTTCTAAAAACATTGATTCTATTTTATTTTAAAAGTTTATACCCCGACTTATGTTTATATTATGGAAATAGGAAATTGAAATATAAATAATTTAAAATGCGATGAAATAAATTTTCATTCAATTGGATCACTTATCTAAATAATGAATTATTTTCCTTATTATATTTAGACCACGATAATTTTTGTTACATCGATTAATCCATCGGGATGTCATATCATTGTTCAAGAAAGTATTTTAATACATGAGATTTAGTGTAAAAAATAAGTCTCTAATTTAGAAAATTGAAAATGATATATTTTTATTATGAAAAAATTAAATAAATATAATTAATTATTGTTCATCTTTCTTTTTCTACAATTACTAATTTATTTTTATTTTAAAATAAATAATAAGACTCGATAGTTATCAGTTTTGATGTCATAAATAAAAAGATTTATTGTAGAATATTTTTTAGGCATCAGAATTTGTTGATATGTTTGTTGCTACATTATTAGGAATTCATAAAAAAAATAAAGATTAGTCTCTTATTCACCCTTCTTTTATATATTTATATGAACAATAAATATATAATTTAAGGAAAATTTTGATCTAAAGTATATCAATTTTATATAGATGAAAGATATTTTTCAGTTTTCATATTTAATTAAGTAATTAGTTTTCTTAACCTCTCCCAAATAGTTTTCTATATTTTTTAGTTTGATGTAGTTCTTTAATGATTAAATTGAATTAGATAATTTTGTGATGACATAGATATATGTTTATGTCATCTAATTAAGAAATGACATAACTTAATATTTTATGTGATACTTTTTCATACTTTTTTTTTACTAAAACTGAATGTAATTTAAATTCCTATTTCTGACTTTAGTTATAGTGATATACATTTTGAACATAATCTTATGTTGAAGTCCAATCAATCTAACATTTCAAAATTAAATAATAATTTAGAAGAAGTAAAATAATTATTAACATAAAATGAATATATATATATGACACAATAATGAATGCGTATTTTGCATGAGAACTAATTCATGATCTTATATTATTTGCAGTAGAAAAAAAAACTACCCAATCAAGAGTTTATTATAATCGTTAACTTTTAAACGTACTGATAGATTAACTTTAAAAAAAAATAAAAGATGGAAACTGAGGTATATAATCCTTTTATCATATCCCTTATTCTATCAATTAAATAAAAGGAAAAAAAACCCACAATGATGTATACAAAATAAGTAAGTTAAGAAAAAAGTACGAAAAGATAGGATCACCGAAAAAAAGAGAGGACACGAAAGACATGAATTGATGTTTCTTGGTATTTATAGTGTGGGAAATCTAGTGGTTAATAATTAAGTTTAAATTATCAACTAATAATAAATTCAAATGAATATTTTAATTAATTAAATTGTTAGAGGACAACAGTTACTAACTAACCGTCCAAAATTGTAATTAATCATTAATTAAAAATTTATGATAAAATAATCATAAAATTGCAGAATTTATTAATCATTATTATATAAGGAGAGATAAAAACATAAAGTGGCATCAAGGAATGATGATGTGTCAAAATTTTATATAAGGTAATATATACAAATCTAATTTATTTTCACAAAATAAAAACTTATCTTATAATAGTTAGGTATATAAGGTAATAAAAATAAAATTTGTCATATAACTTTGTTATATAAGGTAATAAAAATGAAATAGGATTAATTTATAAGCATATTTATACAAGTAGATTTTTTTAGTATGATTTAAATAAATAATATTTTCTTTCTAATAGATAATGTATAAGTAAAAATAATTTATTTTAAGTATATTTTTTTCACGATAAAAAATAATTTAAAATGAATAATATTTTAAAAAATAAATCAATAATATGTTATTTCTAATAGGCAATGTACAAGTATAATAAAAAAAAGTATTTCATTTTTTAAAAAATAATGTATTATCTTTTAACTTAGAAAAATTAAAGCAATGAATTCAATTATGTCCAAAATAATTTAAACTAGAAAAAACAATTTGAGTTGAAAATAATTAATTATTTAAGAAAAATAATTTAATTAGAAGTTGGGGTCTTGGTAAATTTAAATTAAATTTTAAACTTTTTAAAATAGAATAACTTATTTATACATTTAAATACTAATAAATTATTTTTGATAATTATTATAAATTAATAATATTTCAATTATATACTATATATTTTTATATTATCTAACATCCGTGCATCACATGAGATTTAGGCCTAGCACTAATAGATGTTATCTAATTTCATAAATATTATCATTGTGTATAATAATCTTTTAATAAATGATATTAATCAGATATTAAATGTCAAATATCATCTTTATATATTATAAATAGATATTTTCTTTTTAAAGGTAATGGATAAGTATAATAAAATATTATACTACTTCACTTTTATAAATTACTAGTCCTAAATCCCGTGCGATGCACGGATGAATATTATAAAAATAGTATAGAATTAAGATATTATAATTTATAATAATTAATAAAACTAATTTATTAGCATTTAAATGTGATAAATAAGTTAGTCTACTTTAAAATACTGAAATGGATAAAAATAAAATATTAATATTAAATTTACTCAAATTTATTTTTATTTTATATTATTTTTTAAGTCTGAAAATAGTAAATTATTTTTTACTTACATAATAATTGATAAAAAAGAAAAGTTTAATCTGAATATGACTCAAATTGAATTATATATTTTAAATTATTTTTTTAAAATTTATGAAATAACAAATTATATTTTAAAATAAATAATAAATAATTTAAAATTATCTATTTTAAATCATTTTTATTTCCAGAAAATGACCAATTATTTTTTAAATAGGAATTATTTTTACTTGTAATCATACTCAAATTGATATTAATGAAATATTAAAATTAATTTGACTCAAATTAAATTATTTATTTATAAATTTTTAGTTTTGAAAGTAACGAATTATTTTTTTTCTTTTACCTTTATATAACATACTATTATAAGATTATTTATCTTTAATTTTAATCATACTCAAATTGATAAAAGAAGAAAGATTAATTTTATTTTGACTCAAATTAAATTATTTTTAATTTTAGAAAATAAAAATATACTTACAAAATATGTTTTAGAAATAAAATAATTTATTTTAATATACTCAAATGGATAAAAAGAAAAGATTAATCTTAACTTGACTAAAATTTATTTTTTATTACGGAAAATAACAAATTATTTTTTACTTACATAATAACTTTTAGAAAGAAAATAATATTTATTTTAATCATACTCAAATTGATAAAAAAAGTTTAATTTTATATGACTCAAATTGATAAAAAAAAGTTTTATATATTGTTACATTATGTAGCATACTTTCTATGATTAGTTTTATCTTTTAGATTAAAATAATTTTTTATTTTTAATTCTGAAAATAAGATTTAAACTTCTTAATTATATTAATTGTTATTATTTGACATGTGCCATCATGATAATCTATCATTTAGAAAGAAAACAATTTATTTTAATATACTCAAATGGATAAAAAGAAAAAAATTTAATATTAATTTGACTCAAATTAATTTTTATTTTATATTATTTTTTAAATCCGAAAATAATAAATTATTTTTTACTTACATAATATTTTTTAGAAAGAAAATAATATTTATTTTAATCATACTCAGATTGATAAAGAGAAAAGTTTAATCTTAATATGACTCAAATTGAAATATATATTTTAAATTATTATTATTTATTTCTGAAATAACAAATTATAGTTTAAAAGCAATAATAAATAATTTAAAATTAATTATTTTAAATATTTTTTAATTCCAGAAAATGACAAATTATTTTTAATAGGAATTATTTTTAATTGTAATCATACTCAAATTGATATTAATGAAATATTAAATTTAATTTGACTCAAATAAAATTATTTATTTATAAATTTTTAGTTCTGAAAGTAACAAATTATTTTTTTCTTTTAACCTTTATATAATATACTATTATAAGATTATTTATCTTTAATTTTAATCATACTCAAATTGATAAAAGAAAAAAAGATTAATTTTAACTTGACTCAAATTGAATTATTTTTTAATTTTGAAAATAAAAAAATTTCTTACAAAATATCTTTTAGAAATAAAATAATTTATTTTAATATACTCAAATGGATAAAACTAAAAGATTAATCTTAACTTGACTCGAATTAAATTTTTATTTTATACTTTTTTATTCATAAAATAACAAATTATTTTTTACTTACATAACATCTTTTAGAAAGAAAATAATATTTATTTTAATCATACTCAAACTGATAAAAAAAGTTTAATCTTATATGACTCAAATTGATTAAAAAAATTATATATTGTTACCTTATGTAGCATACTGATTAGTTTTATCTTTTAGATTTAAACTGAATTTTTATTTTGTTTTATTTTTTAATTCTAAATATAAGATTTAAACTTCTTAATTATGTTAATTATTATTATTTGACACGTGCCATCATGATAATCTATCATTTAGAAAGAAAACAGATTAATTTAATATACTCAAATGGATAAAAAGAAAAGATTAATATTAACTTTACTCAAATTTATTTTTATTTTATATTATTTTTAAATTCCAAAAATAACAAATTATTTTTTACTTACATAATATCTTTTAGAAAGAAAATAATATATTATTTTAATCATTCTCATATTATAAAAAGAAAAGTTTAATCTTAATATGACACAAATTGAATTATATATTTTAAATTATTTTTTAAATTTTCTGAAATAACAATCATACTCGAATTGAATAAAAAAAGTTTAATCTTATATGACTCAAATTGATAAAAAAAAAGTTTTATACATTGTTACCTTATGTAACAAACTTTCTACTATTTATTTTATCTTTTACGTTTAAACTGATTTTTTATTTATATATTTTTTAATTTCTAAAATAAGATTTAAATTTCTAATTATGTTATTAGTATTTCACACGTGTCGTTGTAATATTTCGTCACTTGTAGTGCTTTCGGCTCTCGTGCTTCTACCTCTACTTTTATATATACTAGTATAAGGCCCCGTGCGATGCACGAGAGCATAACAAATTATTTATGTAAAAAGTTTAAAACTAATATTAATGATAAAAAGAATCATGCAACTATAAACAAAAAATATAATAAATGAAGAAACAATATTATAATATTTCAAGATAAATTTAAATTTTTTTTATAGTATACTCGTGATTATTTGTCTATCATCGTCATAAGACAAAATTTTAAGATCTTTTTTATTTGTTACTTGTGAAATAACTTATTGTTCATGTGTAAATGTTTATTTTTTTAGAAATAATTTCATATGAGATAATGAACGCGGCCTCCTTGCAAAAGGAAAAAAACAATCCAATATCTATATATTTTAAAATATAATTTTATATTTTTAATATAAAAATATATTTCTATTGATACTTTTTATTTTCTAATATCATTTCGTTGGAGTGCGTATTGTTCGGATTATGATAATCGAGAACATTGTACAATCTAATTACACAAACTTTGAGATTTTATTACATCTTAATTGGATTTAAGAGATGAAGTTAATATTTTCAATCATATTGCATTGAAAAACATTGAAAAAATATTTAATTTAAGTCATATGCAACTTATTTACTATCAATAGAAAAACATCTATGTCACATAGTAAAATCAATGTGGCAATTCGTCATCTTTTTTCTCAATTCAACATTAAAAAATTTTCATTTATACTTGCATACAAAAATGTTCTATCAGTTTATTAACATTATATGCATTTAATATTATGTCACAAAAAGATTTTACAAAAAGCTTGAATACAAGATACCTTATTTAATGAGATATAAATTATTTATATCCTAGTTTTCTTTATTGATAATTGTTATCAATGAAAGAAAATGAAAATAAAAAAGTCTCTACTAAAAATTTCATAGACAACTCGTTAGGAAATGCTCGCTTGAAATTCAAATATATAAAATTATGACTAAAGTTGTAAAACCACAAATGAAAATAATAATTACTTGTGAGAGTAATGTAAAATATGATTTCAAATATGATGTAGAAAAAATCATCGATAATAGAAAAAATACTAACATGTATGACAATATTTCTTTATATTATCCTTTTGTCCATGACTTTTTTTTTTGTGAGAGCTAATAACAATTATTAACACATATATATCAGGTAGATAATGATAGATTTTTTACATTTATAGTAGTTGAATAATTTGTTACAAAAAATCTTTCATTTATAGTAGTTAAATAATTTATTATTAGTTCATTAGAATATCTTAATTAATTAATAAATTGTTAGTAAAATTAACAAAATATTTAAGTTTATTTGAATACTTTATTATTAACTGATTACATGTTAATTTATAACGAACTATCTAATAAGAAGAAAATTATCATGAAACTTAGTTATTTGATATTCTAAAATAATTTATATATTAAGTCTTCTATTTCCTTGATAGAATAAAAAAAACTATATAGAACTAAAAATTGTTATCATAAATAATATATATGATTACAAATATTATTAGAATTTAAATATAGCATTTATTTAATATATTATTAGTTATTGAAAAATCTTTCATTTATAGCAGTTAAAAATGTTATTATTAGCTTATTATATAATAAAAGATTATGAATCATAATTATTTGATATTATAAAATTGTTGATATACATGAGTCTTCTGTCTTCTTAATTTTTATAAAATAACAACTTCATAACAACAAAACAATAACTATACACAACTAAAATTTATTGCCATAAATAATATATGATTATAGTAGTTGAAAATTTTGTTATCAATTCATTAGAATATCTTAATCAATTAAAAGATTATTAATAATAACATAATGAGTAACTTCGGTTGAAGTTTTTTTATTAGTTGATTACATATCTTATATTGGTTTATAACGACATATCCAATAACAAAGTGATTATGAATCTAAGTTGTTTAATATTTTAAAATGATTCAAACAGTTAAGTCTTTTATCACCTTAATAGAATGACAACTTGATAACAACAAAATATAATTGTATACAATTAAAAATTATTAGCATAAATAATATATGATTATAAATATTATTAGCACAAAATTATATCATTTACTTCATATATGGTTGGCTACATAAACAATTTTTTTTATAATAATTGAATAATTTGTTTAACTTCTATATATATATATATATATATATATATATGCACACGCACATAAAGAGATATATAGTAATAAATTAACAACATGCTAACAATAATAAAACAAAATGATTAAATTTGGTTGATTATTTTATTGTTATCTAATTAATCCTATATTGATTTATAATGAATTATGGCATATAAATATACATATAATAATAAATTAATAAACTTATAGTAATAATAAAATAATTAAATTTGGTTTATTATTTTGTTATCAGCTAATTAGGTATCATATATTGATTATAACGAACTATTCAACAATAATAAAATGATTACAAATTATAATTGTTTTGATATTGTAAAATGATTGATATATGTAAGTCTTCTACCATAGAATAACAACATGATAAAAAAAAAACTATATACAAATAAAATTTATTGGTATACATAATATATAAGTATAAATATTAACACAAAAGGTATATAATTTATTTTATATATTATTTGTTATAGAGAAAATATTTCATTTATATTAATTGAATAATTTGTTTAACTTCTTACTCATATCATAACATAATATTTTTAGTCTTTCCTCGTATATATAAATTATAAGATTTGTTATTTTTTATACAAAGAGAAAATATATATAAGTACTTTTTTTATCATACGCAAACTAATATTTATAAGTCTCCATGCACTCATTGTCTTCAAAGAGGTTGCCGAGCATGCAAATGAAAAATCAAAGCCTCTTATAATATTTAATATATTTTATTAGATAAAGATAAGTATTTTTCCTTACCACATTTAATATTTCTGTTAGACAAAAATTATATATAAATATTTTTTTATCGCGCACAAACCTATATTTGTAGGTTCGCACATACTCTTCATCTTTAAAGAGGGCGTAGAGTATGCAAATGAAAATTGAAAGCCCCTCTATTTATAGTTATAAATATGAAATTTAAAAGCATAAATAAATAAAATTATATATACTTAATAACTAACTTTGAGAAATTGAAAACTCCTATGAAATTTTAAAACATGAATAAATAAAATTTTATATACTTAATAACTAACTTAAAATTTGAAAATAAAAATAAAAATAAAAATATCTTTATTTATAGTTACAAATGTGGAATTTAAAAACATAAATAAATAGAATTATATAATTATAATAACTAACTTTTGAGTATCTATGATTATATAATTAAGATTATCATTTTATACATTCAATTTATGAGAGCTCGACAAGTGACATTTTCTACTGCTTATATATAATAAAAGATTGTGAATCATAATTGTTTGATATTATAAAATTGTTGTTATATACATCTTCTATCTTCTTAATTTTTATAGATTAACAACTTGATAGCAAAAAAATAACTATACACAACAAAAAATTCTTACCATAAATAACATATTATTATAAATAATATTAACATAAAATATATCATTTATTTTATATATTATTGAGTATCATATTATTATTTATAGAAAAAATCTTTCATTTATAACAGTTGAAAATTTTGTTATTAGTTCATTATATCTTAATTACTTAACAAAATATCAATAATAATAACATAATGAGTAAGTTTAATTGAATATTTTGTTATTAGTTGATTACATATTTTATATTGATTTTATAATGACATATCCAATAAAAAATAAGATGATTATGAATCTAAGTTGTTTAATATTTTAAAATGTTTCATATACTTAAGTGTTTTATCACCTTATGGAATGACAACTTGACAATAATAAAATATAATTAAAAATTGTTAGCATAAATAATATATGATTATAAATATTATTAGCACAAAATTATATCATGTACTTCATATATTATTGATTACATAAAAGAAACTTTTATTTATAGTAATCGAATAATTTGTTTAACTTATATATATATATATATATATATATATATATATATATATATATATATATATCATAGATAGATATGTATAATAATAAGTTAACAAAAAAAACTATATACAACTAAAATTTATTAGTATACATAATATATAAGTATAAATATTAGCACAAAATGTTTATCATTTATTTCATATATTGTTTGCTACAAAAAAAATATTTCCTTAATATTAGTTGAATAATTTGTTTAACCTCTTACTTGTATATAGATATGCATACATAGATAAATAAGTTGTAAATAGATATGTTATCAGAAATATTATATTTAAAAATTTTTCGATACTTATATTAATCATTAATATATATTATCATTGGAGTATGAAATGTATATCTTTAACTCAAGGTACATATCATAACTTAATATATTTAGTCTTTCCTTATATATTTAAATTATAATATTTGATATTTTTTTTATATAAAGAAAAATTATATATAAGTATTGTTTTAACACAAACCAATATTTATAGGTCTCCTCATTGTCTTCAAAAAGGGCGCCAAGTATGTAAATAAAAAATAAAAGTCTCTTATGATATTTAATATCTTTTATTAAATAAAGATAGGTACTTTACATTATAAAATTTAATATTTTTATTAGATAAAAAATATATACACACAAACCTATATTTGTAGGTTCGCACATACTTTTCGTGTTCAAAGAGAGCGTAGAGTATGCAAATAAAAATTAAAAGCTTCTTTATTTATAGTTACAAATATGAAATTTAAAAGCATAAATAAATAAAATTATATATACTTAATAACTAACTTTGAGAAATTGAAAGTCCCTATGAAATTTTAAAACATTAATAAATAAAATTTTATATACTTAACAACCAACTTAGAATATAAAAATAAAAACTAAAAATCTCTTTATTTATAATTACATATTTTAAAACATAAATAAATATAATTATATAATTTTAATAACTAACTTTTGAGTATTTATGTTTATATAATTAAGATTATCATTTTATACATTAAATTTATGATAGATTGACACGTGGCACTTTCTACCTCTGCTTATATATATATTAAATAAAAAAATTATTTATAGTAATTGAATAATTTGTTTAACTTATATATATATATATATATATATATATATAAACATAGAGAGATATATACAATAATAAATTAACAAAATGCTAACAGTAATAAAACAATATGATTAAATTTGGTTGATTATTTTATTATTAATTGATTAATATTATATTTATTTATAATTAATTATGACATATAGATATACATATAATAATAAATTAATAAAATTATAGTAATAATAAAATAATTAAATTTGATTAATTATTTTGTTATGATTAGGTATATTGTATTGATTATAACGAACTATTCAATAGTAATAAAAAAATTACGAATCATAGTTGTTTTGATATTGTAAAATGGTTGATATATGTAAGTCTTCTATCTTCTTGATAGAATAACAACACAACAAAAAAATAATTATATACAACTAAAATTTATTAGTATACATAATATATAAGTATAAATATTAGCAAAAAAGATATATCATTTATTTCATATATTATTTGTTACATAAAAAAATATTTCATTAATATTAGTTGAATAATTTGTTTAACCTCTTACTATATATATATATATATATGCATATAAATAAGTTGTAAATAAATACATGTTATCATAAATATTATATTTTAAAATTTTATGATACTTATATTAATCATTAATATATATTATCATTGGAGTATGAAATGCATATCTTTAACTCGAGGCATATATTATAACTTAATATATTTAGCCTTTCCTTATATATATAAATTATAATATTTGATATTTTTATATAAAGAGAAATTATATATAAGCATTGTTTTATCATACGCAAACCAATATTTATAGGTCTGCATGCACTCATTGTCTTCAAAGAGGGAGCCAAATATCCAAATAAAAAATGAAAGTCTCTTATAATATTTAATATCTTTTATTAAATAAAGATAAGTACTTTTCCTTATAAAATTTAATATTTTTATTAGACAAAAATATATATATGAATATTTTTTTATCACGCACAAACTTATATTTGTAGGTTCACACATACTCTTCGTCTTCAAAGAGGACGTGGAGTATGCAAATAAAAGCTAAAAGCTCCTCTATTTATAATTACAAATATGAAATTTAAAAGGATAAATAAATAAAATTATATATACTTAATAACTAACTTTGAGAAATTGAAAGTTACTATGGAATTTTAAAACATTATTAAATAAAATTTTATATACTTAA
This sequence comes from Pontederia crassipes, assembly GCA_030549335.1. Classification (NCBI taxonomy): domain Eukaryota; kingdom Viridiplantae; phylum Streptophyta; class Magnoliopsida; order Commelinales; family Pontederiaceae; genus Pontederia; species Pontederia crassipes. Next base: position 68,134,634 of record CM060194.1, on the reverse strand, counting down.
CAACTAATTAAAATATGAAAATAAAAACTAAAAATATCTTTATTTATAGTTACAAATGTAGAATTTAAAAACATAAATAAATATAATTATACAATTTTAATAACTAACTTTTGAGTATATATGATTATATAATTAAGATTATCATTTTATACATTCAATTTATGAGAGTTTAACACGTGAGCACTTTCTACCTCTACTTTTATATATATATATATATAAATATAGATTATAGAAGGATAAATTATAAATCATAATATTTCAATTATATATTATTCGTAATATTTGTCAATTGTGGGATTTAGGACTAAGGACTAGTTACTTTTAGTAATGAACTTTTTTTAATAGGCCACTTTTGGGGCACCCCTTTCGGCCGCCCCCCCTGCCCGCATCACAACGTTCACGTGGTCAAGGCAGCGCCGTAGATTCGCCCCAAACCTCGCGGTAATCTCGTGATTCTTGTCCGATTCCATGGGCGCTTTTCCTGCAAAAGCAGGGACGGCGCTTCGCATCCCCCATCCCGGAGCAATTCCACCCACTGCGGATTCTCGCCGGAGCACGGCCGGCAGCGCCGCTGTTCCCTCCGTAGACGCCGATAGTTCGGGTCCTCCTCCTCCTGCTAAGGAGGCGATTCCTCGTGTACTTCTCGTTTCCGTAGCGAGGAGAGATGTCGTGCGGATGCGTCGTCGTGCTTCGAGGACAGGAGGAAGTAGTAGGGGAGGAAGAGACCAAGCGGGGCAAGTCTGGGGTCTCTTCTTCTTCTTCCCCGGCCGTGGGTTCGGATTCGAAATTGGGGCGATGCCGGTCTGAGATCATATTCCCTATCTACGCCATGGAGAATTCGCATCCCAACTCCTTATCCAGGACTATCCTGGACACGGCGGGGGATCCCATATGGCAGTCGGTGAAGGCGGATGCTAAATACGAGGTGAAATGATATCCACCCTCCATTTTCTTTTGTATTGTTCCTCCAATTGTTCGCTGCACTGATAGAGGTCAAATTGTTCCAGAGCTCAAATTGTTTCAGTGAATTTTCCAACTTGGTTGGATTTCTCTGTTTATTAGGTCACTTACACGAGAGTACTGGTCTTAAGTCTTATTTTAGTATACTTCTGTAAGAAAGTTTGGCCCTTCGGTGGAATTATTGTTGATCAAATTGTTCAGAGAAGACTCCTACTGTCATGCCCCCGGGGCAGCACCTCCCGCGCCGTCGATTCGCAATTTGACACCCGGCGAGGCCCCGGGGCAGCACCTCTCTGCCTCCAGCACCTCCCGCGCCATCAAATCACAATTCGACACGCGCAAGCTTCCAATCCATACAATGAGCAATCTAAACAAAAGCAGTGGAAATTCATGACAACAATATGGTGAACAAACATCCACCAAACTATAAACATATTTTAGATGAAATCCATTGCATGTTCTAGGACAGCAACATACTTCATATTAAGATGCCAACCCCAGCATAGGCAACATGATACAACTTACTAAACAAAGTTCAAAGCAAATGCATAGGGCCTGCTAGTTGGCCATAAACAAAATAGACTTAATCCTAAACATGCCATGCCATAGACTCATCAAATTACAACGCCATTTTCAATTCAATTCAATCAATTACAATAAATGATGCGAGCCTTTAACAATTGGTCAGAGGACCGAATGTGGCTAGCTAGGCCACGGGGAATCTGTTCGTTCCCCAAACAATAGGCGCCCCGAAGGGCCAATCGATCAATATGGAGGCATCTACTTCCCAATAGGACAGCCTCACCAGTTATGTTCCTTCAACAGGTTCATTTAATCAATCAATACATTATCCGATTTTTATTTACGACTGAGCATGCATTCCGATATCAGCTATGTTATCAATCAAATTCAATAAACTAAATAATAAGCATTTTGTTAGTGTGCTGGAGCGATCGCTCGGTCACCATGAGCGGTCGATCAGTAGTCAGCGGTCGACCGACATGATCTCGTCATTTGTCTTGATCACTGGTGGATCGATCAATCGGCCGATCAATCAAGCGACATGGTCTTGACCTTATTTTCAATTGGCGGATATTTACTAGTCGATCGACCGCTTGTAGCGGTCGACTGGTCCATATCGTAATTTCTATACGATACATTTTCCACTACTACACCGGTCGACCGATCATGGTGAGCGGTCGACCGGTCCAATCCGGCAGTGAGAATTCTACAGGTTTTCACTTCGTTTTTCACAATGCAATACACCAAACAATTTGCCACTCAATCATATCAATATGCAATTTCTAACATATAATGCCCTAGGTTTTGATGAACCTAAACATGCTTCTAATTTAAGTTTCAAAACTGATTTTTTCCTAGCAATTAACTCCTAGGGCAGAATCTGTAAATCAATCTTTAGGGTTTATTAGGCTTAGATCTACCTTGGTCTATGACCAAGGTAGGATCCGCCTTACATACCTATTTTCCTTAGCTTTGAACTTCTTTCTTCAATGCTGCCCTCTTCTTCTTCCCCCTATTTTCCTTTCTCTTCTCTTTCCCCAGCTAGGACCAGCTTGATCTTGCTCCAGATCTCCTTCTCCTTGCTGCTGGGTTGCTGCTCACCAAGAGAAGAAACCCTCAATTTTCGGATGTAGAAGAAGGCTGAGTTTCCAAGGCTGAAATCTCTCAAATGGGGAAAAAGAATTGCAGAATTTCTGTGGGAGGACTTGTATACTAAGAGGGCAGGGGGTTTTAGTGGGTTTAGGGGTCAAGTAGAGTACTGCCATGTGTCATTTCCCCTCTTTTATTTTTATTTCTATTTCTCCCATCTTGCCAGGTATTACACCCACCCATGAACAAATCGTCGAGGGAGGTCACCTTTTTTAGTTGCTATAATGTAGTTTACCTGAACGTTGTGGGATTAAAGTATGATCAATATGTGTGACAATTTTGACTCCATCTGGAATTTAATGTTATCAGCATACTGTTGAAAAGGTTGCCTTTTGGATTGGAACGTGATTTTACAGCTCACTTCAAGTGATAATCCAGATCATGGTTGCTTTATTGTACCACAAGAGGAACTATTATCAAACTTCGGCTAAGAATAGTATGAAATAATACCAATTGAATATGTTTGAAAATTCTTCTGGGAATTTGTTCTAGAGTGAAAATATTTGAAATTCCAGGGATTTGAGGGGATGTAAAGTTGTAAACTTTCTTTTTACATGAAACAGCATGGGCTATTGGTGTTTTGGTTGCATCCGCTGATTGTGTGTTTTCGATTTCTCAGGCTGAGAAGGAACCAATTTTGAGTAGCTTCTTGTATGCCAGTGTCCTATCTCATGATTGCTTAGAGCATTCGCTGGGTTTTGTACTTGCAAATAGGCTTCAGAATGCAACACTATTAGCTACCCAACTTATGGACATATTCAATGATGTTATAATAAATGATGAGAGTATTCGACGTTCAATACGCCTTGATGCTCAGGTGATTATATTTCAACATGATGGGGGGACATTTATTCCATCATCGCCACGTGTTCTTATACGAAGTAAGTTCAATTAATAGGTCCTGGCATTTTATTTTGTAGGCTTTTAAGGATCGGGACCCTGCTTGTTCATCATACAGCTGGGCATTGTTATACCTTAAGGTAATATGATTTGGAGTTGTCTTTTTTTTTTTCTCATTTATTTTCTAAGAAAGTGACTTTTAGTTTCTATGCAGGGTTACCATTCTTTGCAATCATATCGTATAGCACATGCTTTATGGAACCACGGCCGTAAAATTCTAGCGCTAGCACTGCAGAGTAGAATTAGTGAGGTTATATATGATCTTTCTGGTCTTCAACAGTCTTTTAAAACTAATATTTTTGTAAATTGTTGGATTTTTGTTTCCTCAGGTTTTTGCTGTGGATATACATCCAGGTACATTAAATTTTTTTTTAGTTTAAATATATATTCTGATCTTATATTGTTATGACGTTCCTTCAATATATATATTATTCTCTCAAAAAAAATATAATTACAATGATGTTTCTGGAACTTTCTTGTGGCAGCTATCGATTGACGCCCAACTGTTGTATACTTGACTTTCTATGTTCATTGTTCATTAAATGCCATGTTCTTCTTCTTTGAGTTATTTCAATCTGTTTTACCATTGTTTTTCAGATTATTATGAAGTCCATTAGATATAAAGCTTTACATGTTATTTCCAGCTTTTAGTCTGTAAAATTAATCAACACATCTATTTTCACATGGTATTAGATCCAGGCATTTTGAGTTCAAACTTCATCGATACTCGTACTAAAAAAAATTCCTCCTTTAGTTGTCCTAGTGGTGGGTTAGGTTAGATTAAAGTTGTCAACAATTCATATGTGTGGAAGAGTGTTAAGATTATAAAATTAAAGATGCACTTTCTAACGGTTTAAGTTTTAGGAAAATTGATCTACACATCTAATGTCACACAAGCTATTCAAGACCGCCCTTTACATGTCTACTCTCTGATGCCAACAGTTTGGAGTCTAATGTTCCATTTATTTGAACACTTGAGATAACTTGCTAGCTGTACTCTTTTTTTTTTTTTTCTGAAGGAGCTAGCTGTACTCTTGTACTTCATATTGTTCGATGTTTATATTTCTTTTGGTACAATCAACTTAAACTTTTGTAAAAACTGTGTAGCTGCAAGAATTGGACAAGGGATACTATTAGATCATGGGACCGGATTAGTAATCGGTGAAACTGCAGTTGTTGGGAATTGGGTTTCCTTAATGCAGGCAAGTACGCTAATCTTGTATTTTTGTTAGTTGTAACAAACAGATGAAGAAGTGGACAAAATAAAACTATTGTTAGTTGTAACAATCAATAGTTTTATTTTGTCCACTTCTTCATCTGTTTGTTTGGTTCTGTAGAATTATATGTAAATTGCTTCTGCCACCCACACCCACCCATGCTCCTTTTTTTATGTTTTCCCCTCGCAATTGTAAATTTTAGGTTTTCATTTTAAATACAAATGGATGAATACCCAAACCTTTTAGCCATTATTTTCCCTTTCAGAAAAAAAAGAATTGTGTAAATTACCAGACAAAATCTAAACTGAGGTTCATGTTAACTTGAAGGTTTATCCTCTAATGGAGAATCATGTGAATGGTAGTCAGACTGATTACTGTAAGAATTTGGAGAAGATGGTTAGTTGCTTGTGATAACATAGCATGATATATGAACCTTAGATGCCAAGCAGCAGGAAACTGAGCCTACACTGCTCTTCCAATCTGTGGAACGAGTGGAACCACAAGCTTTTTATTGATCAACATGAAAGAAAGATGTTCATTAGCTTCATTTTTTATATTTTTTTCTAGTTTTCCTGCCTCTCTCTCATTCGAGATTCCTGTTCAATTTCTTCTGTTTCATGTGCTTCTTTAAATTTTTATTTTGAGACAGATCTACGTTTATATATAACAAGTTCGCCATTTTTATAAGAATGAAAAAAGTAAAAAGAAAAATATAAATAAAACATAACAATGAAATGAAAACTATTAATATGTAACACTTTGATTATCTAAATACATGTTTAGAAACTTAACTTTTATAATAAAAAGATTTAATATAATATGTATTATATTTCCATTATTATTAATAACAATTATGTATATATTTTTATATTTCTCAAGGAAAGAAATATATTTTATAATTATGTGTAATAATTATAATAGTTATTATGGATAAAATTGGGTTATAAGAGCTGCAATCTTGTGTGAAACTGAAATTTGTCAATTCTGCATGCCAAGAGTTATAGTAGATACAAGCTTTTATAATGAATAAAAAATGGATGAGCACCTGACTCACATTCTTTATCTTCTCCCGAAAAAAAAGGATTTACAGGTTCTCAAATGGTTTTGTTCTGTATGTAAAATATAGAATCAATGATCATAATTGTAAAAAGATTCTATGATCTTTTTAAAGAAATTTTAGAATCCATAATCCCTAATTGCTGGAACATTTATCGGACATGCCTTGTTGAAGTTGGTCAAGGATTCACCAAGCTATCTCTTATTTCTGGCAACAAAGCAGGATGGTTCCTGCAACTCTATAGCAAACCTTAAGTTACCATCTTGCCAAGGTTTGAATCTGAAATCTCTTTAACAAAGGGGAGAATTATTAGGTTCTAGCTTTCTAGGTGTTTGTAAATATTAGGTCATTTTGTCTCTCTTTTTGTTATTTCCATTTTTACAATCATTGAGTGGTTCCGTAATGTGGCTCCTCAAATATTATCATGGTTAATGACCTTTTGTTTTATTCTCTCTATTAATTTCTTCTCCTTCATCATATTCTCTCTATTCATCCCTTTGTTTTGATTTGTTTCTCTGTTATTTCTTCTACTTTGGTGCACATTATTTTTTCCTTTGTTTTGTGACAAATAAAGCGCATGTTTGCTTGGTTGCAGGGAGTCACCTTAGGAGGTACTGGTAAAGAAGTTGGGGATCGACACCCAAAAATAGGTCATGGTGCTTTAATCGGAGCTAGTGCAACAATTCTTGGTAATATCAAGGTTGGTGATGGTGCGATGATTGCTGCTGGTTCTCTTGTGTTAAAGGATGTGCCTCCGCACAGGTTGGAACTAACCTTATTGTCTTCGTTTGACTCGATTCACGGTGGCTTCCATTATTTTACAGAATTCTATCAATAAAGGCATTTTTCATGATAAGAAGAAACAAAGTATGCACCTAGAAACTGAGTATTATGCTACTGTCTGTACTATGTATAAATGAAAACTTAGGCCCCTTAACATCAAGAAATATTTGTCTACCTTTGGAAGTGGGAAATATTATTGATGCTGTTATCTTTTGTTCTATTAATTTTCTGCAATGACTTTAAGTTTTAGAATGATTGAAGGGTGGACTGACTTGGAAGCATTGTATCATTGAATACTTTTTATTAGGGATTTATAATTAGATGAGTACATCCTTATAAACTCTGAGAGGTTAGTTTGGTGAAGGCTCTGTTCTCAGCAATCATGCAAAGCAGGATAATGTTAAATTAGTATGGCAATCTTCAATATAGTTTAAAGAAAAACTGCGCAATCAACTTTTTTGTAGTTTGTATACATCTGATGTGCGTATAATCATCAACTAAGATGGAAGTGTAGATACTACTATTTCTATCTTAACAAGCGAAATGCATCTGTCTCATGATTCAGTGGTCTTTTTATTTTTCTTGATAATACGTGGCCTGTCTTTATTGGATCTTGAATGCAATGGTTTTTCTCTCCTTTGTCATTGAAGCATGGCAGTGGGCAATCCAGCAAAACTACTTGGGCATGTAGAAGAATCAGACCCATCTCTAACAATGAAGCATGGTAAGTGAGTTATGTGCAAAATTTCAATCAAGTTGTGGACCAAAGGTCTTTTGATTTATCATCGCAGAACGACTCATTGAATTGCAGATGCTAGGAGGGATTACTTTGAACATGTAGCACTTGGTTCCGCAGATGGGAAAGGTGCTGGTGAGTTTTCGAAAATCTTAATTGTAGCCTCAACTCCTTGCATCTACTGAGTTATTTTACTACAGATTCTCTTCTGAAAGTTGGATGTCAGTTATCAACAACCGTCATCAATCATACATTCTGTTTTCCGCAGGCAACTCCAAAGAATATCAGAGCAAGGGATAGTGATATAAACTCGTACGGTGTAGCAATGAGGATAAGTCTTGGTGTTGCTTTGTCATTACCAGCAATCATGTGCCCTTTTCACTGAAGTGAGGGTCCTGGATTTCTCTTTGTAAAAGAACCAACAGAGTTTGTTTTGTAAGACTGTATGGTGAACAGAGATCTGTTGGTGATAATAAAAGGGAAGTTGTTTTATTTTAATACATAAATGTAGCATAGGTGACCTTTTACGATCACGCGACATTATTTGGTCAGTCTTGTACAAAATTATGGAACCAAGCCTGTATTGCCATTTGCATGTGTTTCATTTGTCTTGTTCATTAAGACAGTATTTGACATCATAATAGGAGCAAGAATTCGTTTAAATTCTGTCAAACACTGCAAAAAAAAAAAAAGGATAATCATGATCGGAACTTATGTTCTGACCAAGATCACTTGATGCCAAATTTAAAAATTTTAGTTCTTGTTTTCTTGAGAAGTTCTTGCTGCAAGCAAGGACTACTCTTTTTATTTGCTTTTATTTTTTTACTTTCAATTATTTTATAATGTATATATAATTACTTATTTATATATTATCATTCAGCTTGCAAAATAAATTATTTAATCTAATATTAACTAATTATTTATTATACTTTAATTAGTATTATAGTTTTTTTATAAAATATTAATTAACATTTACTATTAATATTATTCATTAAACTATTTTTTACATTAGATTAAATAATAATTTTAATATAATTTTTTATATTATAAAAATATTTATTTATTTGGTTCTTATTTTTTATTCAAACGCACATTAAAATTCCTCGTCATTTTATTTTTCGTGTAATTTTTCGTCATTTTATTTTTTATTTAAACATCAATTCAATTTTTTTTTTATCTTTTTGAGAACTAATAAGAATTTAAATTTTTACATTCAAACACAGCAGACACAATTGTAGGCAATGTTTGGAAAGTAGAATTTAAGTTATTATAAGTACTAAAGAACTAATCGATTATATAGAAAAAATTTGATTTGATATTTAGATAAAAAAATATAACGACGAGGAATTGAAAAATTTTGATTTGATGTTTAGATAAAAATATAATGATGAGGAACTAAAAAATTGATTAGACAGATAAATTTTAGTGAGTGTTTGAATAAAAAATAAAAACAAAAAATATATTTTATTATTTACTAAAAATGATTTTTATATTATTAATTATACAATATTTTTATAATCAATAAATTATATTTTTATACAATATTTTCATTTAAACACCGCCTAAAGTATTTTATTGATGTACCATGTGATGTAGGACAAGAATAAAATTGTGAATCCTTAGTCCCAATAGTTGATATTTAATTATGAGTTTTTACTATAGCCCACTAATTTATTCCCCCTTATATTAGATTTATTTTAATTAGTTTAACTTTTATTAATTTTTATTCAAATTTTCTTGTTACTTGGTATATGTGTTCTATAAAAAAATAGATTTGATTAATGAATATTGTTAGTAGCATATTTATATCCTAGATGGATTTAAGTTTCTATGAGTTGGTATAACAAATATATGTAATTTGTCATCCATTATTATTCAAGTGATATATGTGATTTCAATTTGTTTCAATAATAGCAAGGGGGGCAAAAGTAGTAGATAAATGAAAGAAAAAAAAGAAATAATTTTATGATTAACGGTGGATTTAAACAAAGAATTTTCTAATTGAAGTGAAGCTTCAAGTCAGTTTATTTTTAGAGTAAGATAGAACATACTTTCTTGTTTTAAGTAATAGAATAAAACAGTAACTTATTAAAAGAAGAAAATAAAGGTGAAATAAATGTCTTACGAGTTGTAATTCTATATGATATAACAAAAGAATGTTTTCAATTCTGTCTTTCGAATTTTACGTGAATAATTAATTTGACATATTAGTTTCAGTTGTATTTAGATAATACGTTGAAAATAAAAAATTGATTCATGTAGCCGACCCCACCTAGTGGAATAAGGCTTTGTTATTATTGTTGTTGTTGAAAATAAAAAATTGATGTGATATAAAAATTTGATGAGTAGATCAATTTTAGTAAGTATTTGAATGAAAAATATATAGTATAAATATAAAATATAAATTTATCAATTATTATAAATATAAAATATAAATTTATCAATTAATGAAATAATAATATAAAGTAATTTTTTATTAAAAATATATTATTTAAATATAATAAATTATATTTAGCAAAAATATTTTATTTATTTTATAAGAAATACATTATATTTAATAAAGAAATTATTTTGTGAGAGAAACGTGACAGAGATAAAACAAGGCAAAAAAAGAAAAACAAATTTGAAAAAAAATAATTGTCACGTCAATAAAATATTTGAAAAAAAATTAATTAAACAAAAAGATGAAATTGTTGGATCAGAATCAGCATCACGTGATTTTTTATTTTGACCTCGGATTTCTGACATGGTTACATGAAATCTCACGTAGTTTGACAAAATCCATCGGAATTAGCAGCTTCGAGTATGATTCCAGTTGTAAAACGCAATCAAACTCAAAAATATTTATTTTCTATAATTAAGGAAGTCAACAGCCTAACAAAAAATGACAAATAAAAAAGACACCTGCACCAAGAGAAATTTATTCTTTAATAAAAGAGTGTTAAAGCCTAATCTTAAATTTAAGAGGTAAACATTGCTTTTTTAAAGCCTAACTAAAAGGTAGATTTAAAAGGAAGAAAGAATCACAAACTAAATTTAATTTGACACAACTATTTAATGGAGTTGTATCCCAAATTGATGAGAGTTCCAAAATTGAGTTTTTTTTAATCACCAGCTAACTTATTTTTACTTTAATTTTAAATTAGTTAGGTTAAGTTTGAATGCGAGAGCCGCCGGTCGGCATTAAAAAAAACACAAACTTTCCTTCAGATAACGACGCGTATGACAACACTCTCTCTATTTGATCGGATAGCAACATATATTATAATTTAAGATAAGATACTTAAATGAATTTATCATATTTCATTCTTACACATATATTAACGAAGCTAAAATTCATCAGAAATTTATAAAGTTCAAATTTAACATTTAATGTTAAAATATAATTTTGCACTTACATATATTAAGTTTAAATGTACTACAATCAAAATCGAAGATATTTTATAAATTAAGATCCTACTAAAATTTATTCATATATATACATTTTTTCTCAATAATATTTTTTCTGTATCATATTTTTATTTTCTTGATCCAAAGTAACAAATAAATAAATTTTTTCATGTTAACATTAGGACCACGCTATAATTTTAGTTAACTATCGAATTTAAACTTATTATCTGTTAAAATTTAATATATATATATATATATATATATATGATATTATGATACTATAGTATATTATACATATGACAAAAAAGAGTTCATACCTTCCACCCATTACCCTCCTTATATCATATCATATATAATATAGTAGTATATAATTGATCTATATTACATTCATGAAATAAAAATAAAAAAGATCATAATCCATAAAATAAATTTAAAATTTAACAAGTTCTAGAATAAGTGAAGAGAAAAAAAATACAAATATAGTCCACATTGATGATACTAAGATGACAATAGAAGAGCAAGTATTAATTGATAAGGAGAGTAATGCATCAAATAGTTATAAAATAATAACATATTTTTAAAAGTATTTTACTTCTTATAATCCACAGTACAAATATTATGTTGTAATCTTTTTTTTGTCTTTCATTAGAATCATTTTTAAAATAACTTTGTTTTATTTTACAAAAGATAATTTTTTTTACTCTATTTCAAATACTTATTTTGTTTTATTAGTTTTACTTAATGGCAAGGTTGCAGGGTGAACACAATTATTATCAATATTTAAATAGTCATTCCTATATTTTTAATGCTAGAATTTTTAGGTCAAGTTTATATTTTGACTTTAGTTCATCGGATCAAAAGACACCAAAAGGAAGCGATTTGATAATTTACCGAAGATGCTTATTTTACGAAATACATTGCGAAAGTACAAAATTGATTTGATAATATTTAAATTAGCACAATTATTAAATCACATGCATAATAGGAGAAGTAGAGAGAAAGACAAATACAAGATGGTGATTTGTTAACGAGATTCGGTCACTCCGACTTTTCGATCTTGAGATCATCGAATATTTTATCAATACCCTTCATTTCGAATGAAGTAATTAAGGAAGAAATCCTTTACAACTCTTATCTTTTTTTTTTCGTTTCGAAAGCTAAGGCACACCTCTTCTACTCGAAAGTTTTCATCCATCTTTTTTTTTGCTCAAGAGATAAGATACAATTTTTTTCACTCAGGAGCTAAGTAACTATTATAATATCACAAGAACACTCCACAATTCCTCTTTTATTATTTGAAAATTCACACAAGAGTAAGAGAGAGAAAGAATAAAAAAAAAATACAATTTTGAGCTCAATATGACTTCTTGGATGAACACAAGTATTTATCTAACTTTTTCTTAAAAGTCTTAGTTTTCTTGATGTGTTTTGAACTTATTTTATAACCTCTAATCTTTTTTATAGTTGTTGGTATTCAAAACTAACTATTTTGTACTTTCTACATTGAAATGAACGTCTATTTTTCTCGCATCTCTTTTGAGCTAGCCATTAAAATATAATTGTTACAGACAAATTGGGCGTCCTTTCATGCAGTGGACGTCCGTTCAAGCAATACTCGAGTTTTGGAGATCAACAGTTGTTATTGATAGCTTTTCGGACGTCTATGTCATCCTCCAATGAACCCATTTTTCAATGCGGGCGAAACTGCTACTCCATTGACAACTTGATATACATGTACTCTTTTAGATATAATTTTTTGCACAATTATCTAAATGAGGTAAATTTTTATTCTATGCAAAACTAAAAGAATTGTCACAACTTTTATATTTATCATTGATCCAAAATCTAATCGGATCATGATTTATTATTAAGTTAAAGTTGAGTGCATAACATTGTCCATTTCAATTTAAACTTTATAAATCTTTATTATTTTATACTATCAAAAGAGATATCTTTAATTCCATGGAAAGTTAATAATATTATATACAACTTCATACTATATTTTATCCCAAATATATTGATAAAGTAATCAAACCTTAAGTGCAAGTTCATAGTATAAAATAATAACTTCAAAATTAACTTTTTGGACTTCACTTGTTTAGGCATAACATTTTGTGTGATTGTCCAAATAAGATGATTCTTGATTCTCTGAAAAACTACGAGAATTATTTACAATTTTGCATTCACCTCATAATTTAATCTTACGAGAATATAGATAAATATTAATCAAAAGTTTAATGCATGAAGTAACTCATTCATATTTAAACTTTTTTGGCACCCTAAATATAATTCTAATCTTTCAAAATTTGTATCATAAAAAATATAATTATATCGAACATAAAAACTTCATTCCAACATAGTTATCAATGTGTAAATATTATTTCATATAAAAATAAAATTGTCTATAAAAAGGCGGCTTTAAAATTTTATTAGTGGCAATGATAAAATCCTACTATTATACCTAATGACTATTATCTTTACTATCTCTTACCCCTCATTATTGTTCAAACGGTAGATTTCTTTTCAGTTATTTTCATAATAGCAAAGAGTAGAAGTAGTAGATCAGTGAAAGAAAAAAAAATTGATGGTAGATTTAAGTGAAGAATTGTGATGAAAGCCATTTCAATTCTCTTTTTTAATTTCAGTCAAGAATTAAGTCAGTTTTTTTTAGGATAAGGTCGAGCGTGCTTCCTGTTCTAAGTGATAGAATACATGCCCGAACTTATTTAAAATAAAATAAGGGTGAATTAAAGCTCTTGCAAATTGTATATGTCCACCCAGACACTGTCATGGCTCAAGACAAAGTAGGCCTTTTTTCGATTACAAAAGTAGGTTAAGAGGCTAATTATATAATTATATTGAAAAGACACGACTTCCACCTCCACAAGGGGAGTTTATTTTCTTAATACAACGAGTGCTAAAGCTTAGCCTCAAACTTAACACCCAAACATTACTTCTTGCGCCTAATTAACGACTACATCAAACTTAACACCTAAACACTATAATGTCTTTAGTAAAAGATTGCAGGGAAAAGATCCAACCGCGCGATCGGAATGCAGGCCAAGCTCTTCGCCCTTGGGCTCACCATCCCTGCGCCCTTGCTCATGTCCAGCTTCTGCTCCTCGCCGCCACCTACGGTTTCGCTCTAGCCGAAACACTGCAGCAACGCCGCCTGAACGAGCTGCAGCGCCAGCGAGATCCCGGAGCACACCCTCCGCCTGCTGCCGAACGGCAGCAGCTGGAAGTGCTGCCCCCGAAGTCAATGGCGTTTTGCCTGTCCGTCCCCAGTTGCAGGAACCGTTCGGGCCGGAACTCGAGCGGCTCCTCCCAGCTCCCGGGGTTGCGTCCGACGGAGTACGCGTCGAGGAAGATCTGGGTGCCGACAGGTATGTCGCATCCGATGACGTGTATGTCAGCCGTTGATACGCGGATCGCCAGAGGCGTCGTCGAGTGGAGGCGCAGCGTCTCCTTGACGACGGCCTAGAGGTACGGCACGTCGGACTCGTCGACGAGGCGGGCACGACTCACAGCGGAGTCGATCTTTTGTTGAACTCTACCCAGAATGTGGGGATGGTTGATGAGCTCCGCCAACGCTAGGAGTGGCACCCGACCTTGTTCGGGGTGGAGGACACTCCCCCATCCCAATCCGAATATCCGGGGGGAATTTTATTCTCCGTCCTGATCCCTACGGGGGTTCGGGGTCCTGCGGGGATCTCGAATCCCGCGGTCCGACTCTAGTTTGGATCGGATTAAATCGAATCGAATCGATAAAAAACAGTCAAAATCGATCAAAATCGGATCGAACCGTGTTTTTTGATTTAGTAATTTTTTTTTATTTTTTTACTAAGAGATAATTTGATAAAAATATTATTATAAATTTAAAAAATATCCAAAGATGAACTTTCTCCATAAACATTCAATATTGACCCATTAGCCTCCTCCTTCATTTATACTAGTATATTTACTCTCACTTTGCTACTACTATCAATATGTGACTATTTTTGTACACTCACTTATTCTTTGGGGTGTGGAGATTCGGGGCTCCGTGGGGCGGGGACAACTCCCCCGTCCCGATCTCCAAAAGAGAGTTCGGAGATAATTTTTACTTGTTGGAGTTAGTTAGGTGGAGCCTGATTCTAGGCCTAACTAATTTGTTGTTAGATATGGTAGGAAGAATATGAGAGATTGTAATTTTCTTGTAATCACAATCTGGAGAGATTGAGTAATTATCATAACTATCTTATTTGTTAGATATGGAATTATGGAGAATCAAGATAAGATATACAGTTATCTTGACATATCTGGTAGCGGTTATGCACCATATATTGTGGGGATATGTGTAATGTTTGTAAGGTGATCGGAGACATCTGAATAGAGTAAAACTCTGTGACGGTCATGGACGTAGGAGACAATCTTCGAATTACGCAAAATCTATGTGTCTTTCTCTGTTTTGGATTTCTTGTTATTCTTCCACTATAGGTTTATCGATTTCTTTCAGACATCGGTATCAACAATAAGTTGATATCGAGAATATTCTGCAACAACTGGTATCAGAGCTCTTCGATGAAGGAGTTCGTGAGCAGTGGGAGCGACGGCAACAGACGACGGGAAGGTGAAGATCGAGAAGTTCGATGGTAGAGACTTTGGCTTTTGAAAGATGCAGACCGAGGACTATTTGTATCAGAAGAAATTACATGGACCTCTCTCTAGGGAAAATTTGGAGGTGATGAGCGACGAGGACTGGGCGCTCCTTGACCGGCAGGCGCTTGGTGTTATCAGACTGACATTGGCGCATAACGTAGCCTTTAATATCGTGAATGAAAAGACCACGACGGGTTTGATGAAGGCATTATCAAACATGTACGAGAAGCCATCTGCATCAAATAAGGTGTATTTGATGAGAATGTTATTCAACCTGAAGATGTCTGAAGGAGCTTCGGTCGCGGATCACATCAACGAATTTAACATTATCATCACACAATTGAATTCGATGAGTATCACTTTTGATGATGAAGTGAGGGCTTTGATCTTGTTATCCTCTTTGCCAGAAAGTTGGGGTGCAACTGTGACGGCGGTCAGCAGTTCTTCTAGTTCAACAAAGTTGAAGCTTGATGATATTCGAAATATGATTCTAAACGAAGACGTTCGCAGGAGAGAATTAGGAGAAGCCTCAAGCTCGACGTTGAGTGCAGAAGGAAGGGAAAGAACACAACAATGAGGACAGAATCAAGGAAGATCAAATGCAAGGTGACGAAGCTAGTCGAGATATGGTGAATTCACATGCTGGAATTGCGGGAAGAAAGGTCACATGAAGAAGAATTGCAGAGCACCTAAGAAGAAAATCAATAAGGAGTCGGCAAATGCTGCTAAGTCTCAAATGCATTGGTTTTGAGTGTTGACAGTCCGACAGAATCCTGAATTTTGAATTTTGGAGCTTCATATCATTCCACATCACAAAGGGAGTGTATGAAAGATTATACTATCGATAATTTTGATAAGATTTATCTTGCAGATGATAAAGTCTCGGATGTTGCGGGGAAAGAGAATGTGAAGATTGTCACTGATAATGGGACAACTTAAAAGTTGAAGGATGTTTAACATATATCGAGATTGAAGAGAAATCTGATTTCGATTGGACAGCTTGACACAGAAGGTTACACTACGGTATTTGTAGGTAACACTTAGAAGGTCACCAAAGGAGCCATGGTGATCGCACGGGGCAGTAAGCTGGGTACTTTGTACTGGTCCTCGAACACAGAGATCATTGCAGCAATTGATTCGGATGATATGTCTGAAGTTTGGCATTGTAGACTTGGACATATGAGTGAAAATGGGATGAAGGTTCTGCACAAGATGGGTCGACTACCAGATCTGAAGTCAGTCGATGGTGAACTTTGTGAAGGCTGTGTGCTAAGAAAGCAGATGAAAGTCACATTCAACAAAGTACCACGGATGCCGAAGAGTAACAAGTTAGAGCTTGTGCACACAGATGTGTGGGGGCCATCTTCAGTTCCATCCAACATCGGATCACTGTAATATGTGACATTTATCAACGATTATTCCAGGAAGGTATGTGTTTATTTTTTGAAAAATAAATCTGATGTGTTCTTTACTTTCAATAAATGGAAGGCACAAGTAGAGAATGAAGCAGACGTCAAGATCAAGTGTTTGCGGTCTGACAATGGCCGTGAGTATATGAACCATGAGTTCAAAAAATTCTGTGGGGAACATGGTATCAGGATAGAGATGACAGTTTCGATGACGCAACAGTAGAACGTGATTGTTGAACGGATGAATAAGATGCTGAATAAGCATGCCAAGAACATGAGGATCCATGCAGGTCTACCGAAGTCATTTTTGGGTAGATGCAGTGAATACAACGGCATATCTAATCAACCGCGGATCATCTGTGCCATTGGAGAACAAACTACCAAAGAAGATCTGGAGCGGTAAGGAGGTAGATCTTTCTCATTTGAGAATTTTCGGTTGTCTATCATATGTGCATATTGATTCTGCATGTAGAGACAAGCTGGATGCTAAGTCTTGGAGATATTTCTTTATTGGTTATGGTTATGATAATTTTGAATGTCGTTTCTGAAATAATGAAAATAGAAAAATTATTCGGGAAAGAAATATGGTGTTCCATGAAAAGACCATGTATAAAGACAAGTGCGTTGTAGAATCTGGTAATGCAGGGGTAGAAGGCAAGGTTCAAGTGGAACTTGAGGATATTTCAGATGAAGATGTGGTCAGGTCCGAGAAGATTGTTCAGCAGGAGCCTGAGGTGATACAGGCTGGGCTGAGTACTCCATCCTTGTCAGGAGATCTACTCGAGAGATAAGACCACCGGTGATGCACTCTCCTTCTCAGAATTTCATGTTGCTAACTGGTGCTGGTAAACTAAGGTATTTCAGAAAATTCTTGACGATTGATAATTCGGTCAAGTGGGAGTTAGCAAGAAAGAATGAAATGAATTCGTTGTACAAGTATAAAACTTAGGTGCTGACAAAATTGCCTACCGGTGTAAAGACATTGCACAAGAAGTGGTTGTACAAGACCAACAAAGAGTCAGGTGGCGGTCACAGAAAATCGAGGTTCGATGCAACCTCAGGATCCCTTCAAAGTTAGTTGCAGGGAGGAGTCGTCCAGAGTTCGGGCACAGACAGATGCAATTCAATTTCAAGAAAATCAGTCTTCAAGTGGGAGATTGTTGGAGTTAGTTAGGTGGAGCATGATTCTGAGCTTAACTAATTTGTTGTTAGATATGGTAAAACAAATTTGAAAAATTGTAACTTTTTTGTAATCATAATTTGGAGAGACTGAGTAGTTATCATAACTACCTTATTTGTTATATATGGAGTTATGAAGAATCAGAATAAGATATGCAGTTATTCTGAGTCCAAGACACATATCTGATAGCGATTATGCACCATATATTGTGGAGATATGGATAATGTTTGTAAAGTGATTGGAGATATCTGAATAGAGTGAAATTCTGTGACGGCCGTGGACGTAGGAGACAATCTCTGAATCATGTAAAATCTGTGTGTCTTTCTCTATTTTGGATTTCTTGTTATTCTTTCACTATCTGTTTATCGATTTCTCTCAAACATTAGTATCAACAGTAAGTTGATATCGAGAATTTCGTAACATCCCCATTCCCAACCCCGTGAAAGAAAAATTCTCCGAGTTTAAAGTCCCAATAAAAATTTCCCCACTAGACCCCACAGAGAACAGGGGATATTACCATCCCTAGCCAGCGCCGACGGCTAGCCAGCGCCCACTCCGCCGTCGCCGCCGAGGAGTCCGATCCCACCGTGTACACGTCCTGCACGCAAGTTAGTAAAGCATACATGACAAAACAAAGCCAAAGTATCCAACGAACTGGTGAAGAAAAGTGTGCTTACTCTATTTTATTAATGTACTAAGTTCTCATAATTATTGCTATATATTTTATTAATGAGAGATGAAATTTGCTTTGCTTTATAATTAGACAGATTGGCACTAATCGGTATGAGATGAGATGATTGGAAATTTGCCATCAAATATGTGACGCCAGTTTATGGCATTCAGCTTTTGTATGAATTATCCTTTTATATCGAGTACTGAGCAAGATGGTGTATATATGTTTTTTAAGCATCGCAGAAATCAGAAGAAACATATGACGGATATAGTTTCTGAATATAGAGTACCATGAGAGATTAGCGAATAATTTAAAATTGAAGATACTGCTAATGATATTTTTTTAAAAAATCAAATAATTTAGGATTTTGTTTGATATGATTACAGATGAATTGAATTTGTAATAATTAAATTGTTAATAAAGGCATTAGTTGTATTAAATAATAAAATATAATCTAATATATCCTAATAATCTAAAATGAGAAGTAATGTTTTCAATGTTCTAAACAGAAAATTAAAAGTAAAAAAAGTAAACTAATACTGAGTCTTGTAAACTATTCTTACGATGGACTAATAGTGTCTAATGTATTAATCTCTTCAATGCGACTAGAATATTAATTTTTGGCAAAATTGAAAACTACGAACTATGAGTTAATTATTAGATTACTAGAAGGATAAAATGCATTAATATGTATCTCCTATGTTATTATTGACCCACAATTATGGACATAATAATAGATTTAATTACGAAATTCAGCACAAACAACGAGTTATTGAACACATTTTGCATGCTTCAATTTAAAATTAAGAGATCAATTATTAGAGCAATATTAATTATTGTAATTAATCACCTCCCATGTTAAGAAATAAAATTACTCATAAAAAAGTAATGAACTCAACTTGCATAATCAAAAGAAAAATTAATTAACTCAACTAATCATAGGCTTCAAACAAAATTTCCTTCTTAAATAGAATCTAAAATCTCTATTACAAAAAAAAAGATAGAATAATAAAAATT
The DNA here is from genome assembly GCA_030549335.1 of Pontederia crassipes. Taxonomy (NCBI): domain Eukaryota; kingdom Viridiplantae; phylum Streptophyta; class Magnoliopsida; order Commelinales; family Pontederiaceae; genus Pontederia; species Pontederia crassipes. The sequence continues at coordinate 68,115,000 of CM060194.1, read as the reverse complement.
AGATAAAAGAGCATCCAAGTAAAAGATAGAGGCATAATTCGTACTCGTCGGGATCTCTGGATTGTTGAAAAATACAACGATGAGTGATCGTGCAACCTTCTACTTCAATTGACCTTCAAGCTTTGAAATTTATCCTTTGTAGAGTTTGCACAACTCCTAGATCTCAAGAACCCTTTTTATGTCTCTTACGACCTCTATTTATAATCTCCAAGTGTCTCGAGAAATTTCACAAAATTTTGATTTAATTGAAAATCTATTCATGTAAAAAATAAGATAAATTCGGATTAGACTTCAATTGGACTTTAAAATTATCTAAAACTTCTTTAGTCATGAATAAATATATTTTCAAATGATCTCTAAGACTTATGATAAAATTTGAGGTTGATCTACCTTTAAAATTCCAAAGAAAAATAGAAAAAATTTTGAAATTTAGCTTCGCAACGGCCTAAACAATGTCCATATCAAAGTAAAATTGTGTTTTCACGATTTGTAATATTTTAGTCATGACTCGTAACTCGGACAGTTTTCCAAATAAAGTTAATTGGCCATTATGGCTCTGTAAAGTCCATTTTATTACGGCCATAACTGCTGCTATAACATCATGTATGCTTTTTAAAAAGGATTTTTTCTGTTGACCCCCTGAACTATGAACTTTTTTTACGTTTACCCATGACTTTCAAATATTTCGCAGCCCCTCTAAACTATACTGTCTTTTTCACTTAAGTCCATCCGTCAACTTATGTTAACTTTCCCATTAATTTTTATTTTTATTATTTATAAAATGACCAAATTGTCCTTCACTCGTATAATCTCATATTGAAAAATATAAAATAATATATTATAAAAATAAAAAAAATTTACTTCGCCAGAGGGCGTCGGAGGGACAATGCCGGCGAGGTCGAGGGAGGCGTAACCCCCCTTGTGATCTCATCACCGACGATGAGATCGTAGGTCGTAGGGGGACACCCCCCTCTGCTCCTCGCTCGACACGACACATTGGTCAGCTTCTTCACCATGGCCCTCAACACCTCGCGGATCAAGGGCATCATCGATTGCGCCAACGAGTCCGGTGCCTTCGTTCGGCTCATCGAGCTACCATTCCCCTACGCAAAAGCCGACCTTCTCGACGGCCACAAGAGCGCCAACGACATAGATAGTACAGACTCCATGCTTTGCTTCTTCAAAGCTTGCAGCCTCCTTCGGAAACCCTTTGAACAACACATGCGATGGCAACGCGACTGCCCAAATTGCATCATATTAGACTTCTGCCACCACTGGACTTGCGAGGTACCCGCCGGTTTGGGAGTCCCACGGCTAACTTTTTCCACCATGTGCTGCTTCACGTTCTTTGCCGACTACAACATAGGGCATTACAAGCTTCCTAGCCGGAGATCGCAGGTCGCCCCCCTCCCCTGCGATCTCGTCGACGACGATGAGATCACAGAGGGGGCCCCCGACCTACGATCTCTAGCGATGAGATCACAGGGGGGACCCCCCATCTCGTCGCTGGGCGTCTCCCTTACAGCTGGCGATGAGATTGACAATACTTTTTTATTTTTATAATATATTATTTTATATTTTACAATATTCAATGATACGAGGGAAAGGTAGTTTAATCATTTCATAAATAAAAAAAATGAAAATTAATGGGAAAGTTAGGAGAGGTTGACGGATGGACTTAAGTGAAAAAGACGGTACAGTTCAGGGGGGTTAGTGAAATATTTGAAAGTCGTGGGTAGATGCGAAAAAAATTCATAGTTCAAGGGGCTCAGCGGAGAAAATCCATTTAAAAAAGGTGGAAATACTTTAAAAGAAGTTGTCCTTTTGATCTTTTGGAGGCAATGACAAAAACAAAAAAAAAAAAGAAAAAAAGCCACGGTGGACCAAAAAGGAGAATAGAGAAGACCATGTCTTCCTCTCCTCCGTCCCACACTATTTACGCCGTCATGGCAATCGTCGAGCTCCACCATTGCTTCTTCCGCCTTGTTGTTCTCTACCGTTTGACCTCTGATTTTCAATCGGGGGGTAACATTAGAAAGAAGACGAAGAGGCCTACATTTTGAGATGGATTAGCAAAGAACCATCCACTATGGACGACGAAAGAAGCGCTGAACGACTGAGAATCAGAGTTCACTGCCAGCCATGTTTCGACCTACGATTCACGTTGATTCTTTTACAAGGATGCTGGCCATTGTTTTAAGAATATTCACCTTCATTTTTAGTGGAGTTTTTGTTGGTGTGCCTTGAATTATGTACCCTGTACCCAAAATTATGAAAGAAAAAAAAAATGAAAAAGGAGGAAAAATGAGAATCTGTGGCGGAAGCGGAGGGCTTGGGCCGTTAGGGTTTTATATGATGTACACTCTCTTTTGGCTCATAGTGGAAATTTCTGGCGGCGGCTTCTTTGCCCGTGGATGTTTCTCTCTTGTTCACATTGATCAAGAGAGTTTTACCACGTTAAATCTCTGTGTTCATCTTCTCTTTCTTTCATTGTTTTGATTATTCATCGATCCTCGGTGTTCTATTCGCAACAAATTGGTATCAGAGCCGAGTTTCTTTCCGCGAAGATGACTACAACGAAGTTCGACATCGAGAAGTTCGACGGGAACACAAATTTCAGTTTGTGGCAGGTTCGAATGCATGCCATCCTGGTTCAGAATGGGTTGAAGAAAGCGCTGTCGCGTCAAAATCCTGACACCATGGAGGCGTCCGCCTGGGAGGATTTTGACGAGAAGGCCATGTCTGCGATTCAATTATGCCTGACGAACGATGTTCTTCAGAAAGTTCTCGCAGAGAAGACGACGACCGGTCTTTGGACGAAGTTGGAAACTCTGTATCTGATGAAAACCCTAGCGAATCGACTTGTGTTGAAGCAGCGGCTGTACACCTTTCGTATGACCGAAGGTACGTCGATCAAATCACATATCGGTGAGTTCATTGCCCTAATCAATAATTTGAAGAACGTAGATGCAAAGGTTGATGATGAAGATCAGACCCTATTACTTCTTTGTTCTCTGCCGTCTTCATATAAAACCTTTAAGGAGACGATGATCTACGGTAGGGACAAACTCACGTTTGAAGATGTTAAGGGCAGACTGCTGAGCAAAGAAAAGTTGGATAATGAATTGGGATCAAGCAGCAAATCTGATGATCAAGCCTCAGGTCTGATCGCAAGAGGCAGACATCAGACGAGAAATCAAAATTAAGATAGATCCAAATCCAAGTCGAAGAACAGAGATAAAGTCTACAATTATTGCAAGAAGAAGAGTCATATCAAAGCATAGTGTTACAAATTATAGAATAAGAATAAAAGGATTAACGATGGCAACGAGAAGGGAAATCAGAAGGCTGAAGTTGCAGATGTCGGTGTAGCAGAAAGTGATAATGAAGATGTTCTGTTGGTAACGGCATCAAACAAATTCAGATCATCAAGTGAATGGATTCTCGATTCTGGATGCTCATATCATATGTGTTCCAATCGAGATTGGTTCTCCACGTACAAATCGGTTGAAGGTGGAGTCGTTCTTATGAGCAACAATGCTGCATGTAAGACTATTGGTATTGGGTCCATTCAGATTAAGATGCATGATGGAATTATTAGGACATTATCAGAAGTCAGACATGTTCCTGATCTGAAGAAGAATCTTATCTCTCTCGGTGTTTTAGACTCAAATGGTTGCAAAGTTATTATTAAGTCTAATGGAATGAAAATTTCCCGTGGTGCTCTTGTGTTGATGAAAGGTCTCAAAATCGGTAGTTTGTATGCTCTCCAAGGTTCGACGGTGATAAGTTCAGCAGCAGTCTCATCTACCTCAGAGGAAGATTGCACAAAGTTATGACACATGCGTTTGAACCATATGAGTGAGAAGGGCATGCAAGTTCTCAGTAACAGAGGTCTTCTTCTTGGTGCAAAAGTTGGAAAGTTAGAGCTGTGTGAGCATTGTATCTTCGGAAAGCAGAAGAGAGTTAGTTTCGGCTCAGCCATTCATAAGACGAAGGGAACCCTTGATTACATCCATTCAGATTTATGGGGTCCTTCTCAGGTTCCTTCGAAAGGAGGAAATAGGTATTTGCTGACATTTATTGATGATTTCTCTAGAAAAGTTTGGGTCTATTTTCTAAATCATAAAGATGATGTGTTCGAAACATTCAAGTCATGGAAGACTTTGCTAGAGAAGCAATTTGAAAAAGTTGTGAAGAGACTGAGGACTGATAATGGACTAGAATTTTGTAATTCTAAGTTCAATGAATTCTGTGACAAAGAAGGTATTGCAAGGCATCACACAGTTGTGAGAACTCCACAGCAGAATGGAGTTGCAGAAAGAATGAACAGAACTCTACTAGAAAGAGTACGATGTATGCTGTCAAATGCAGGACTTGACAATGAGTTTTGGGCAGAGGCTGTTAACATGGCATGTCACTTAGTGAATCGGTCTCCTCACCGATCTTTAGACTTAAAAATTCCTGAAGAAGTGTGGTCAGGTAATTCTCTTAATTACTCACATTTAAGTGTTTTTGATTATCCTGCATATGCACATGTTAATGATGGAAAGCTTGAACCTAAAGCTAGGAAGTGCATATTTCTTGATTATAAATTTGGTGTTAAAGGTTATAGTTTATGGTGTCCTGAAATCAATAAATTTATTATCAGTAGAGATGTTAATTTTGATGAATCTGTGATGTTTCACTCGAGAAAAGATTTGTCTGTTATTGGTGATACAGAAAAGCAAAAAACTTTGGAGAAGGTGGAGTTAGAACTGTCAAGTTCTTCTGATGAAAAGAATGATACTCCTGATGCTCCTGAAGTTTATACATCACCTCAAGTTCAGCAGCAATACATGTTAGCTCGTGATAGACCGATGAGAGAAATAAAAGCACCTCAAAGGCTCGGATTTGAAGAACTGGTCGCTTATGCATTAAGTGTTGCTGAAGATATTGAATTACCTGATCCTTCCTCCTATTTTGAAGCTATTCGAAGTCCTGATTGTAATAAGTTGTTAATAGCAATGCAGGAGGAGATGAAATCTCTACAGAAGAATGGCACTTGAGATCTTGTAAAACAACCCGTGAATAAGAAGATTGTTGGCTGCAAATGGGTGTTCAAGAAGAAAGAAGGAATCAATAATGAAGAGACAAAGTACAAAGCAAGATTGGTGGCAAAATGATACAGTCAAGTGGAGGGTGTTGGTTTTCATGATGTGTTCTCTCCAGTTGTGAAACATACTTCTATTCGTACTTTGCTTGCTATTGTTGCTTTGCAGAATCTTGAACTTGAGCAACTAGATGTTAAGACTGCATTCTTACATGACGATCTAGAAGAAGATATATATGGAGCAGTCAGAGGGTTTTCATGTTGAAGGTAAAGAAGATCAAAATTGCCATCTGAAGAAGTCCTTGTATGGACTTAAACAATCCCCTCGGCAGTGGTATAAAAGGTTTGATTCATTCATGTTGAGTATTGGTTTTGCTAGAAGCAAATATGATAGTTGTTTTTATTTGAATCAACTTGCCGATGGTTCATTCATCTATTTGTTATTCTATGTTGATGATATGTTAATTGCAGCGAAAGATATATTTGAAATTAATATTTTGAAAAATAAGTTAAGTTCTGAATTTGAGATGAAGGATCTTGGAGCAGCAAAGAAGATTTTGGGAATGGAAATCTCTAGAGATAGAAGTTCAGGAAGACTATTTCTGTCTCAGCAGAAATATATTGAAAAAATCTTGGAGCGTTTTGGAATGCAGAATGCTAAGGCTATCGGTACACCGATTGCAGCACACTTTAAACTCTCAGCGTCATGTTCACCTCAATCTGATGAAGACAAAAGGTATATGTCAAAAGTTCCTTACTGTAGTGCAGTTGGTAGCATTATGTATGCAATGGTTTGCACTCGTCCAGATATATCTCATGCTGTCAGTGTTGTTAGTAGATATATGTTTAATCCAGGAAAGAAGCACTGGGAAGCTGTTAAGTGGATACTGAGATATTTAAGAGGTACTTCTGATGTATGCTTGGAATTTGGTAGAAATTCAGTTGGACTGGTTGGCTATGTTGATTCAGATTTTGCAGGAGATCTTGATAGAAGAAGGTCCCTAACTGGTTATGTCTTTACTATTACTGATTGTGCTGTGAGTTGAAAAGCTATTTTGCAGGATACAGTAGCATTATCCACTACTGAAGCTGAATACATGGCCATCACTGAAGCTGTGAAAGAAGCTATCTGGTTGAGAGGATTAGTTGGAGAGCTCACTATGAAAGAGGAAGCTACTGTCATATGTTGTGATAGTCAGAGTGCAATACATCTTACAAAAGATCAAATGCATCATGAAAGAACAAAGCATATAGATGTGAGATATCATTTTGTTCGAGATATTATGAAAAAGCAAGATGTTCAAGTTCAGAAGATTAGCACACATAACAATCCAACAGATATGATGACAAAAAGCTTACCTGTTACCAAGTTCGACTATTGTTCAGACTTGGCGGACGTTACGCAAAGATCAAGCTAGACCCTCATGGGCCATTCGGCAAAGGATAACATGTTGAGCATTTTATTTTGAGAGTTTTGTGAAATTAAAGTCAAGGTGGAGATTTGTTGGTGTGCCTTGAATTATGTACCTTGTACTCAAAATTATGAAAGAAAAAAATGAAAAAGGAGGAAAAATGAGAATCTATGGCGGAAGCGGAGGGCTTGGGCCGTTAGGGTTAGGGATTTATATATGAGGGTTAGTGTTTTATATGATGTACACTCTCTTTTGGCTCATAGTGGAAATTTCTGGCGGCGGCTTCTTTGCCCGTGGATGTTTCTCTCTTGTTCACATTGATCAAGAGAGTTTTACCACGTTAAATCTCTGTGTTCATCTTCTCTTTCTTTCGTTGTTTTGATTATTCATCGATCCTCGGTGTTCTAATCGCAACAGTTTTGATAAGGTTTTGGGCCTAATCATGAAAGCATCTAAGGTTGGGGGGTTTTGGACGAGCATCTTTTCTGATGAGCTCGACGTGGATTCCGGTAATTCAAGTTGAAGCTGAAAATGGAGGTTGTTTAGCACTTCAACATAAATTTAATCGGTGTCATTTTAGGTACATTGGATCAATTTCAAGCATTCCTCTGATGTTGTTGTGATGGGTTAGTAGAATGATAAATTCATTATGCATGATTTCAATTTGAAGATGAATTGAATTTTGCCCTATAGTTGAATGAAGGTGGGGGTGTTCAGCGGGTCGAGTCAACTTGCGAACCTAATGACCCGACCTTACTCGACCCATCGGGTTCATGGTTTGGTCGGGACCCGACCTTGGGTTGGGTCGGATACGGGTCAAAATTTTTTGACTCGAGTCAACCCGTAGACCCGATTTTTTATTTCTAGCTAATATTTTGTATTCATAAGTAAAAAATATATTTAAATAATATGTTATAAATGTGCAAAATAATATTTAAATGTTTTACAAAATATTTTATGCTTTAAAATAAATATTATATGCTTTAAAATAAATATTATACAATATTTTTATATTAAATAGTTGAAAAAAATAAGAAAAAGAAAAAAAATAGCGGTCGGATAACTCAACCACCCGACCCGATAATGGGGTCGGGTTGGATACGGTCCAACCCTCAAAAGAGGCTTGACCCGACTCTATCTGACCCGATTAAACTCGACATGTGAACACCCTTAAATGAAGGTGTGAAGGTGTTAATAGTGACTATTTGGGTGTTTTATGGTGAGGGCGATTTTGAAGTTTTGAGCGTTGGTGCTACGACTGCTTTGTAGTGGCTAAAAACATCCATAAGATTTAATTTTATAAAGTTATGAGAATTAGTATGATGTCTAATTCGAATCTTGTATGATTAATCGTATAGCGGTTATCCGCTGATGATTTGAGTAGGGTGCTACTAATTGACGATTTTTTCCCCTTCTTGGTAAGCATACTAAAAACCCATAGTGATCATCTTCAATGTAAATAGTGTAGAATTACTTTTAATAGTAATTATTGAGTTGGAAAGTTGTAACTTGTAATGTTAAATGGTTAATTTATGAAATTAGTTTATACGATTGTTATAAAATAGTAATTATGAACATAGATAAAATAATCATAAATTTTCATTTTAGGTACCAAGATGTATTATTATGGAGTAATTAATGAATTAAAATATAAATGATGTGATAAATGTCCTAAATGATAATATTGTGTTTCTAAATAAGGCCTAAATTAATATAGTATATACTTGACGTAATCCGAGGTGAGTGGGTTTATAATATTGATGAGGGTCTCTGAAAACTTACATGTTTCCTTTCCCATGTTGATATGGAACTGATTTTTATTTGGTTTGATGTGTGAAATGTTTTTGAATGTATGAATGCCTCCATATTCTATTAAACTAATGCTTGAAATGTTGTTTTATTAAAATGATGACTTTTATATGATATGAATTTATGACGTTGGATTTATATATGAGTTTATTGAAGTACTAGACAAACCTCGGATTATGTTCAGGTTAAATATGTGTTACATTTCATTCATGCATTATATGTCAAAAATGATTTTTGCATGTATCAACTTGGATGTCTGATCAACACCAAGATGATCGTTTGAGGACAATGAACCTTGGCATGAAATAGGGCTTGAGAGGGGAAATGCTCTTGGCATGAAATAGGGCCCGGGGACAACTTGGTGTGTGTGTACTATTGGTTGATAGACAACTTGGTATGTGTGTATATATCCTTTTGGTATGGAATATGATCTGGAGGTAGCATCATAGCTTTTAGTATGAAATAGGGCATGATGCGTGAATACACGTTGATGACTTGATGAATTGAGACCATGTAAGATGGTGGATCATAAAAACAAATTTCCTTACATTCATAACATGCCTGTGCATCATTTCCATTTGAGTTTCATTGATGCATGGAAAGAGTTTGGTTTTTGAGTTTTATAATTTATGGATTTCCGTTTACTTATAAGCTAGTTAATGCTCATCCTCTTGTTTAATTTTTGCAGCTAATGAATGAAGATATGCTTGCTTGCCTGTCATGAAATAAGAATATAAGGAATGATCATGCTTGAGAGGCATGATCATTATTTTGGCTACCTTTTTAATTCATTCATTTTTCCTATACGAATTGTTAATTTGAAGAATGTTTTGTAATGATTTTGGAGTTGTTGAATTATAGTATAGAGCGGTTGACGCTCATCATATGTGATTTACGAGCATCTGACTCGTAGCTTTTGTTAAAGTAAGCTTGTGACTCACTCTTTTATTTTTGAGTCCCACTCTTTTGATTCTCTTATGAATTACCATAGATTTCTTTATTAATTGACTGTAATGATTAGAGTTTAAAAAATATATTGTCTTGTGATGAAATATATGAAATATTGTATATGAGGTATGAACAAATTTACGCATACACCATCATGCCATTTTTTTTAGAAATTTGGAGAGTTGGTTTATTTTTTAATGTTAGTTTTCTATTGAATACTTAAATTTAAATTTAAAAATATACCCATTGTGATGCCTAACAAGGAGTTGAGTGTTACAGTTACGATCATTACAGATCTATCATGATTCATTATATTTAATTTTTAGTCTTGACAACTTTTACTATTTTTTTAAAATTTTGACTTCATTTTATCTCCAATTTAAATGTTATATTTGTAACTTTTTTTCTCTTTCATTCTAAGCAATAAACTATAAAACTTGAATAAAATTTCATTCTTATAAAATTAAAATAAATAAACTCATAAAATGATGTATACTATATAAAATGAATCGAAATAAAATTGAATGTGAGATTAATAATATGCTGGATTATTAATGCATCCGTTACTAATATTATTTTCTAAAAAGAGAAAATAGTTACAGGTTGAAGTCAATTGAAAAAAGATACAACATATAATTCTTTTATATTTCAAAATATCATTTCCAAAACCTAATAAACTATATAGAATGAAGATTTGCTTATGATGAATTTTATTTAGTATGATTCTCACATCGCTGGAGTTAAACTTATTAATAAAAAAAATAACTTATATTTATAACTAAAAACTTCAGAAGTAATGTTATTACTGTTAAAATTATTAGTAAATCTTATAGCTAAGATTTAAATTTTTAATCAGCTATATTGATATCTGTGAATAATATATAAGATTTAAAAGAGGCGGATGTAAGAAAAAGAAATATGAATTAAAAAGTCATTAAAAAAATGTCGCAAATCTTTAGGAAAAAATTGAAATACATTTACTTTTAGTTTCATATGTCTATTTTCTAAGGAGGATGAAAATAGAAGGAATGGAACGAAGGAAACAGAAAGTAAAATCATAGGCAATGGAATAGAACAGATACCTCTTTTAAATTTTTAGTGAATGTTTTCTTCAAAAATTATAAAATTATAAAACAAATATTTGCTTGTTTTCAAATTTATATGATAAAATGTTATTTTGGGATCATCCATGCATCATTTGGATCATTATATATATATATATATATATATATATATATATAACTATAATTTTAGGACAAAAGAAATAAATTAGACTTACAAAAATTATAAGTATTGTATGATATGTGGGAAATATTTCAAATTTATTATATTGATGTCCAAATTTTTTTCTCATAATAAATCTTTTATGACGGTCTCTTTTATAGTATTCTGTCTTTTAATTGATCCCACGTCATTCGATTCCCACCATAAATAAATATGTCCAAAACAAGTAATTAGTTGAATTAGTACAATACGTCAAAGTTAAAAAAAGCTATGCTTGAAACAAACCTGCTCTTTACGAAAGATAGCGGCAACAGTCATTAACGATGTGCTTCAACTTGGATTATTTACTAATGACTTGAATTAAATTGGTGGTCTCACATTCCACCATTTATTTTCCAATATATACCTGGTACACGATGATATTCAAAAGAGAAGAAAAGTACAAATGGCCACATTGGAATCCTGCAGTTATCATCACAAATGGCTTCATCACAAAATCAAAAGCCAACTCATATGGAGGAACAGAAGAATCGCAGTGAACAGGCCAAGGTTCAACTCCAGTTGTGGTGTTCCTGCGTCTGGTTAGGCAGAAGAATCAAATCATTAGAGTTTATAAAGAAGGCCTTTAGATTTTTTTTTTCTACCATCTCATGTCAAGACTACTAGTGCAATCATCAACATTACTATGTATTTTCACTTACTAGTACTGCTGCACTGGGTTTGATTGGTGGCAACAATGAGGACATTGACTAGGCTGGAGGTGTTTGTGTAGCCTGCATAAGAACATGTAGTCTGCACACAACCAGAAGTAGAAGAATTGCCTAGGTTTAAACCTCCTGCACATTGCGGTATCTTGCACTGGGAAGTGCTTGCAGCTTCGGTTTGGTAACATTCCAACCTAATTGTATCACAGAATCAGGTAGTTGGGTTATAGATCATAAGGATCCAACATGAACAAGAGACTGCAGAGTGCATGTGCACTGTAACATTCCAACCTAATTGTATCACAGAATCAGGTAGTTGGGTTATAGATCATAAGGATCCAACATGAACAAGAGACTGCAGAGTGCATGTGCACTGATCCACTGTATCATATTTGCATGTTACTACAGATGGGGAAAGAGATCATCGGAGGAAAAAACAAACTTACTGGTAGGTGTTGGCACTGCAGCTGCAGAGGACACAACCATTTGCAGTCAGGGAATAGCTGCCATTTGCCAGGCGTAAATTATAGTCCAAAGAGGAGTTGCTAATTGTGGATGAACAAGCTGTATATTTACGAGTTACTGTATCAGTCACATTGTTCAACATTTACTAGAGAATGCTTATGAGACTGATGTAGAATTCAAGAATAATGATAGATCTGCTGTCACTAAATTTAACCCAGATGAGTTCTAGAATTTGACGAGAATCTGGCCAGCGCCAATATTATGTTTTAGACTTTGGCTCTGTTTGACAATATCAAAATTAGCGTTTTAAGTAACGTTTAGCAATTCTATTTTTTCATATATATAAAAGTGGAAAATTAACAGTTATAATTTCATTGTTGTCTCAGGTGGCATTAAAGTAAAACAATGGATACGAAGAGTATGTAGCAGGATACTAAAGTAACACACATCCAAGTAGTCCGATTTGATAGCGTACACGCATTATAAATTCGAAAGGTTCAGATGCACTATACTCCACTAGAATGCCCTAGATCACACTTTTGACTTTATGCTAATTAGAAACACGTCATCGGGATTTTGATAGCTCACTTTACCAAACCTTGTCAAATATGCTTCAGAATTCATGATGCGAGAAAAGGATGTCTGTAAGGCATGAGTAGGTTATGACGTCCTTCAGACAAGGAGATGATCATGTTATGGCTGCTTAACTAGTTCTCAAGCAACTGAGGATGATATATGTTCGGGTGATATCCCCTCACTGTGTTTCGGACCTTTCGGTGCCTCTAAGTAAAGTTGTTGGTGTCATATTCACTGATCAACAAAACTAAGCCCCTGAGTTGCTATCCAACAAGATAAAAAAAAGAGGGGAAGAGAAAACATTCACTAGCCAATCCTCAAAACAAATAAATCACAACCTGATAATAGAAATAGATAAGAAGAAATGAGAGGAGTAAGAAAATAGTTCCTGTCCCTGTTCTTATTCATAATTAGTTTGACAGTTGGTGCATGATTGATGGCATGATGCAGCTGCCTATGCATAATTGACCTCTAGGTCCTCAAGTTGTGCCTACAAATTATTTTGCGCAGACCAGTATTTGCCTATATAATATTCTACTTGCAGAGTTCAGCATGTGCTTGCTTCCAATGATATAGCCAATACAGCGATGACAGGGACTAACTTCCAATTTAAATTAGCAGAGAGTCAAAGTTCGTAAAATTACACATGCTCAGAACCTAAATCCTAAAAATCAAGTTGAAAACTTGTATCATGTTTTGAAAGGGAAAACAAATTGAACTTCAACTTGTCCGACGTCTAATCCATTAGCAGGATCAGGGATTCCCCAGCTTCTGTAAATTCTAGACTGAAAATAATTCAGGAATATGCCAAGTTAATGGGACCCATGGTCAGACACCGCAACATAAAAGTTGCTTTCATTCTTGAAGGATTCGGATAAATTACATTAAATATCCTCCAACTTTAAAATTTGCTCAATGATACTTTCTAACTTCACTTTGTAACACAAATGTCCTTCATCTTTTAACACGTTTCATCCGATGCCTTATTTACCTAAGATAGCCGGTTTTCCGATTTTTCGTCGACGTGGTGTCCATGTGGCCATCTCTTCTCTCCTTCATGCAAATAATCGTCCGACGTGGCATGCTCCGACGTGGCACATAAATTACACCAATGCCCTCCAACGCCCTTCATCTTTTAATACATTTCACCCGATGCCCTCTTTACTTGGAACAGTCGGTTTTCTAATTTTTTGTCGACGTGACGTCCACGTGATCATTCCATCTCTCCTCCATGCAAATAGCCATCCGACGTAGCATGCTTCGACGTGTAACAACATGTTAAACCATCTTACTTACCGTAAGTTGATCCACTCACTGTTAAATTATTTTCTTATTTCCCTCTTTGCCCTCGTTCGCATGAAACCTCCTTCGCCGTGCGCACTCCTTCGTCGTTCGCTTTCCTTCGTCATTCGCTTCCTTCATCGTTCATTTTTCACGTTCATCGACGTCGTCTTTGTTCAAATTTGTGTAATTTTATGTGCATTTGGTAAGCAAACTTTAAAATTGGAGGACATTTGGTGTAATTTTATGTGCCACGTCGGAGCATGCCACGTTGAACGACTATTTGTATAGAGGAGAGAGAATATGACCACGTGGACGCCACGTCGACGAAAAATCGAGAAACCGATTATCCCAGATAAAATGGGCATAGGGTGAAATGTACTCTAACTTTAAAGTTTGCTCACCAAATGCACATAAAATTACACCAATTTGGGCAAAAATAGTGCCGACGAACGCGAAAAGTGAACGATGAAGAAGACGAACAACGAAGGAAGAGAAACGCGAAGGAGTGCGAACAACGAAAGAGGTTTCATGTGGTGCCACGTCGGAGCATGCTACGTCAGATGACTATTTGCATGGAGGAGAGATGAGATGACCATGTGGACGCCACGTCAACAAAAAATCGGAAAATCGATCATCCCAGGTAAAGAGGGCATTGGACGAAATGTATTAAAAGATAAAGGACATTTATGTTACAAAGTGAAGTTGGAGGGTATCGCTGAGCAAACCTTAAAGTTGAAGGACATTTGTGTAATTTTATGTGCCACGTCGAAGCATGCTACGTCGAATGACTATTTGCGTGGAGGAGAGAGGAGATGGTCACGTGGACGTCACGTCGACGAAAAATTGGAAAATCGACTATCCCAGGTAAAGAGGGTATCGGATGAAACGCGTTAAAAAATAAAAGATATTTGTGTTACAAAGTGAAGTTGAAAAGTATCACCTAACAAACTCTAAAATTAAAGGACATCAAGGATCGTAATGGTTTACTTTTCAACCCTCTTGGCTGGAAAGCAATTCAGATGTGGCCATGGAAGTCTTCTGTTCAGTCACCATCAGCACCAAAGACTACAGGCCGACAATGCTGACAAGGGTGACATGGCTCTCATCCCCGTCAAAATGCTAAATATTACTATCTTCAACTCCATGTTAATGGTAAAATCTAAGCATCTTAACCGACACAGCACTAGAGGTGGTCATAGTAGCCACAGTTTCTTTTGACTCCGTATATAAAAAATTTCTGATAAAAGTATAGTGGAACACTGCAGGTTAGCAACGCCATCGACTAACCAAATCATATACATTATCGACTCCGAAGAATTAGATGATGATAATATGATCATAGTGGATGACGATGATGCAAGTGCCAATCGTAATTTACCTTTGAGGGGCACATCGAGTATCTGACCAGCCAGCAGGGTCTTGGGGTCGGTCATGTTGTTGAGCTTCAGCAGCGTCGTCTCGTTAGTCCCGAACTCCGCTGCGATCGCCGCCACGGAGCTCCCCATCGCCACCTTATGCGCCAGGTGCACCTTCGCCTCCCCGTCCACCTCGTCGCAGCTGCACGGGAGGGGGATCCACAGCTTCTGCCCGACATCAATGACGTTGATGTCGGCGAGCTTGTTGACCGTGCCGATGTCCTGGTACTCCACCAGCCCGCCGAATTTGCTGGTGGCGATGTCGTACAGGCCCGAGTCGCCCGCCCTGACGGTGTAGACCGGCGTCTTGTCCGAGCGGCCTATCCCCTCCGAGCAGCGGCAAGGGACGGGGACGAGCACGGTGGAGGCGGCGTCGACGCGGCCGTCGGCCCGTGTGGACAGCGGGAGGTTGTTTGTGCCCAGGAGGGAGGAGAGAGAGGGGACCTGGAAGAGGGTCTGGATGTCGCCGTAGGTGGTGGCGTTGACGGTCTGGAAGCCAACGACGGCGCGGCAAGTCGAGGAGGCGCCGGTGGAGTTGCAGGCGAAGAGAGCGGAGGCTGTAGCGGCGCAGTGGAGGAGGAGGAGGAAGAGGAGCGCTGCGGCCACCTTCGGCGTCTCCATCGTCAGTCCGGCACTCTAACTTGGCTACGCGTGTCGTCGTGTTAGAGACGCACAACTAATAGGTTATAGGGAGCTGGTGATGACTGAGTTTGCTGTCGGATGTGGGCGTGGACCGGAATATTGACTTCGTTTCCCTTTTGACTGCAAGTGGATAGAGGAAATTAAAGACGCAGGAAATGTATTTGCATATTAATTATGATTAAAAAAATATGATCCAATTTAATTATTCATCAAATATATATGCATTAATGGGCATCAATTTGTTTTAAACAGTAGATTTCATATCTTAACGTATTGAAAACTAAACATGAGAAAATAGAAAATAAAGGGAAGGTGTATTCCTTTGCCCACTGGTATGCCAAATTACGATAATATAACAATTCGTACTCAAACTTTGTCCCAAGTGTAAATGCAGCAGGACGACGGGCCTACATAATAACCAGCGACCGAGAATTCCCCGTTGAGGCGTCGTCTTAGGCAGCTTCATATGGACAGGAACTGCTAGTAAGTCTCTGCCCTGCCCTTTGACAAACCTATCACTCCCCAATTTTTGGGGATAAAGTTGGGGTTTTTTTTTCTAACTCCAAAAAAACTATTATTATTTTATTTTATTAAACAAATATAAAATTTACTCATTTGTATAAAGTTTACGCTTTGCACTTATTTAGGTTTATTTAATTGATTGTTTTAAAGAAAAAAGGAAAAAAAAGATCATTGGACGGCTCTTCTTTCTCCTATTTTTTTTCTATTTGAAATGCGTATGCCTTAGAAGTAATTATATAAAATCAAATAAAGGTAAAAGGGTAAACGTGAAATTTTTTATAAATTTTAAGTATTGGAAATTAAGATTGAAGTTAAGTGGAATATACCAAAATTTAGGAAGAGAAGAAATAAAGTATAGTTCAGAGGAGAAAAATGAAATTAACCCTACATATTTGTATTTAATTATTATTGTTTTTATTTGCATATTTATTTTCTTTTTGATATTATGAAAACGATGAAGGTCAAGTTCCATAGAATAATGATGTCAATTGGGATGACATAGTCATATAAACTACTAGTCAGCGTACTGTATATATATGACAACCAAGATTTTCAACTACTTGATGATAAGGTTAAGAATTTTCTTGGTCTCATAATAAAGAATGTGTTCTTCAAATCGAATAGCCCATTACACATTATGATTCAAATCCTAATTGTTTGTATCACATCAACAGTAAACTTAAAATGGAAAAAAGAGATGACTTTGGATAACATTTTCTGTGGAATATTTTAAATAAAATAAAGTTATGATAGGAGCTGCAAGATACGTGTAATAATAAACAGCACATCATTATTCCAAATGTTCACACCAATTGCGATTGGAATGGAGTTTCAAGTGATTTCTTCTTAAAAAAATTTATTTGTTATTATTAAACGTATGACACGAGACAATATTATTAGATTGATTAAATTCGATGATAGATCAATTTTTAATTTATTAAATTATGCGCATAACAATTAAAATCACACATCATCAGCATCCCTTCTCGGACACTCTGACTAAATAAAAATGTTATTTCATAAACTTTCTCTAAAATATTATGACTTTTCGCATTTAATCTCAAATTATGAACTTAATTTTTTTATTTTTACTTTAGTCCTTTTGTCTAGTTATGCTATATTTTTTTATTATTTTTACTTTTTTTATTTATGAAAAGACTAAATTATTCCTTCCTTTAGAAAAATAAAAAATAAAATAAAAATAAAAAAATCATTGGAAGAATTAAAGTGGTAAAAAAATTACCATTTATGAAAAATTAAATTATTCTCCCCCGATTTTTTTCTTTTTTATATTTATTATTTGATGTGTTATATAGAAAGGGTTAATTTAGTTTTTTTTATAAATAGAAAAAAAAATTAAAAGTAATGAAAAACATAATAGAAATAGATGAAATGATTAAAATGAAAAAATCATAATAATTTAGGAATAAAAAAATAAATCTATAGTTTGAGATTTGATAAAAAAATTGTGATAGTTTAAAAGAAACTTATGAAAATAACCCAACAAAAAAACGTTCACGTTGTACAGGAGGTTAATTCGGAACATACACATTGGGTGTCTAATATTTATACTATTTGCGGGTCACCAAAAATTATAATTTATATCAAAATCGTAAAATGATTTTAACTACCGGTAAAAGTGATTTTTTTAACATCAACAATATTCTATTTTCTTAAAAAAACCTACTACTTATTTTGGATAGCGTATTTTTTTACTAAATATTTAGTTTATTGAAGAAAAAAATAAAACAAAGTTGATCGAACTAATCATATTAATATATTATTATACATTATAATTTAGTATTTTCTAATTAATTTCACGTTAATAGTACCACGTTCAACTATATCAAAATAATTTAAATAATATTATCCAATCTAACTATAGGGTGTGAGGAAAACCGTAAAATATAAACTTTAAGACACTATTTGGTTCGCGAATAAGTCAACTCGAATAGTGTCATTTAATCTGTTGAATATCTTCTATTCCATCGTACGTCGATAACGTTGTATTCTATTTCGTCTCGTCGTTTGATTTGTCGAGAATATCGAGAGCTGAAATGACATTTTTTACTTACGAATGAAATTGGATTAAGACATATTCGACGCCGTCGACTGAATATTGCAACTTAAAAGATAGTACAGCCAACTGGATTAAACATGCATAAGAAGCAGTGCATTGTTGGCAAAATTCGGACTTATTAACGTCTAATTAAGAATATCTTCATTACATTATAAAAAATATTTAGTTCAGATCGAATTTTTCGAAAAAGGAATGTGCTGCTCCAAATTTAATTGTAATTTATAGCATTAAATCACATCAGTCCATTGTTCACTAAAACCAAGGAAGAAAAGGTGCGAGAAGAATAAGTCAAAGCCTCGATGACAAAAGAAACACAAAATAGTTGAGCCTCATCATCCCTAGAGTAACATATTACAGCAATGTCTCCATTACATCTCTATTTAATGGTGACTAAGCAAACCTGTATAATACCATTGATTAATGTCGCGCCGTCAACCATAAAGAAGTGGAGGCCATGTGTGCGCCCACCTCTACACCATTAAGATCTGTCTCTTTTGTTGGACAAACGCTTCATCCCACATCATACTGAGATTCCCTCATTCCGGGACAGATGAGATGAATGGCAAATATATGAGGTACAGCGCACAACAAATTTTCTGCTGAAGATAATTAGCAAGTGTTGAGGCATATGTTTCATTCTTTGTCAGGCCAAGGAGTGAAAAAAGTTGAATTTTTTTTGGCAAGGAGTTCATTCTTTGGCAGGTGTTGAGACCATCCATTTCCAGTGCAAGTATCTCTTCTCATCTTTCTCAACGTCGCTTGTTCATCTCCTTTCTCCTTGAACACAATTCGGAGGAAAAAAAATAACATATTCGAGTTATCCTTATCTTTTTCCGCGTTCACTTCTTCTCTCCTCTTCAATGAAAGAAGTTATTGGGAGAAAACTTCAATATCTTCTTGCAACAAAAAAATCTCCTCAATAATGGACAAACCCCAACTTAAATCTTTTTTCTCCTATGACATGTTTTTTTCTTCTTTCTTCCCCTTTCTTATGTATCCCTCTTCAAATTCTGCAAGCAAGAGATAATATTAAAAGGAGAAGACATGATCTTGCAATAATCAGGTGCATCCATTGGATGTTTGATTTGTCCGATAATGCAATAGGCAGAGGATAAACTCTCTCCTTTATTTTAGGAGAATGTTAGAGGAGATTTGAAGTCATTTAGGTCTCACATGTTTCTACGCGTGGGTTTCCTCAAAAAAAAAAAAAAAAAAACTGTGTAGGTCAAAGTGAGTGTTCATGACTTCCAAAAGATGTAAGTGTCAAAGAAGCAAAAAGATAAAAAAAAAATCCAAAATGAAAGAATGCCAAACGAATCATCAGTTTAGGTTGGAGTAGTCTATCTTTCACAGAAGGAGAATAGTTTTTGAAAAGTTTGCTTTTGGAAGCATTGGATGGTGCAGAGCTGTTGAGGGCCAATTTGCTCTTGAAGAACAGAGAAAGAGGGGAGATGCACTTTTTTAAAAAAAAAAATGAAAAGTCAACTATTGATTTGCATGCAAAATCCCATCTTGATACAAGATACTGAGGAGGTGATCCTCCTCACAAAAAAATTTAGAACCCTGAGATCTACCAATGTCCGTCAAAAGGTCTACAACTCTATTACATAATCTGTAACAATGTTGAATTCGAATGGCATCAAAAGATTCAACTAATGCTCAGATAGATTGCATACAAGGACAGCCATGTTTTCTATTCGTGATGTTCACCAGGTACTTGGAGTCCACTTCTGCAATGATAGTGTTGATTCCACGTCTTTTACATTCCTTAAGCCCTCGTAGTAGTCCCATGCTTCTAGTTCAAGAGAGAAGGGTAGATGCACTTGAAGAACTGAGAAAGAAGAGAGAAGGGGGCGACGAGAGAGAGGAGAAGAGAGGGGATGAAAAAAAGAACAAGAGAAAGATGTAGTGTATGGGATCTCGAGGAAGCTGAGCAGAGTGAACCATTGATTTTTAATCTAACGGTGCATTTAGATATGCTGTAAAGTACTCAGCGTCCCTCTAAATTAAATGGAGAATTGTACTTATTCCAAACAACCAGTTCAAACTTTTAATTTTTTAAAGTCAGCTTTATGGAGTTAGATAGTATTTTTTTGTGTATAAGTTTACATTACATCCCTAGTTGTGATCTCAATTCCTTTGATAAAAGTTAAGAGTTCAACTCTCGAACCAGACTAATTTATTTTTAATTGCTTTATATGAGAAAATTCATAATGCATGACTCGATTAACGCTATATAAGTTTGAGTCATAATTATACTGCAATTGTAAGAGATATGGAGTTTGATTTTTTTTTTTTTAAAAAGCACATACATTTTTCCCCTACCTCCTCCACCGCAAATATTTCTAGTGCATACTTTCGTGATTCTAAATGTAGAGGGCCAAAGTTTTTAATAAAAAATATCATATAAAATAATGCATGATAATTTACAAGGTCATGCATTATTTTCTTCTCACAGAAAAATATCATACAAAATAATAGAAAGTAAGAGGCTGTTTGGCCATAGAATAAACATTAAAGTAAATGTTTATTATGGTATTTTCATGCAAACATTATCAATAATTTCAAATAACGTGAAGTAATGATGAGGGGGCAAAGTTGATGTTAAAATAAATATGTTCTCTGTAAGTAGTGAAAGAAATTTCCGCTGAAAACATGAATTTCTTTATTCCAGACCCTCTTTTCAAAAAAAAAATAATAAATTTGAATAAATTAAATTTATTCTACCTAGACAGTGAAGAAATCAAACAGCCTCTAAGTCCTTCATAATTAGTGTCATGCCCATCGAGCGGACCAAGATTTCTTTAATTTCATACTCAAGATTACTCACCATATTAAGGTCGGTTATTACTGACTCATATCTCTCTGTAATGTGATATATAAATTAGCCTTTAAAATTATAGCACAGCATTTAAAGTCTACATTAGAATGTCTCATAAATGTGGCTTAGTATGCTTTGATGTCTAATCGGTCTATATTGGATAATATTCTCCTAGAGAAATGACAAACTCAGTTGGTAGAGGTAGAAATAAACAAACATATCGTGCTCAAGGTTGAGATGAAAAAAAGGCTTTCGTTAGAGTTTTATGGGAGGCAATTAGTTTCCTTCCCTATTTATTGGTTGGATATTGCCATGTGTTAAGTCTCCTGTACTTACATGTATCATTAATGGATTCCCCTCTTAATCTTTCAAGAGCTACAGACAAGAGGATCTTGTTTCCCTTACCTATTTATACTCAAGGTGTTTTCTTCAATCCTAAACGAGCAGGTTGCTGCCAGAGCCATCATTCCTTTTCAACAAGAACATGTTTTATAAGTCATTTCATGTATGCTGACAATCTTAATTTTTAAGGTCGTTAGAGATATTTTTAATTTATGAACAATCAAAGGATTAATGGTCTGAGTCTGAAATTTTATTCGCATAGGAAACAAATAATAATAATAAATCTTAAATTTCAAAGTTGGACAAGTCCCTTTCTCTTATCTTAAGGTCCAAATATCTTTTCAATGCATTCCCTTTAAATACCAGTCTTTCTTACTGAACAAATTTTTTTTTTTTACAAGACAACAGGTTGGAAGAAGATTCCTCTAATTCTGTGCTTAATTCTATTCCAAGTCATGCTAGGAGTGCTACTTAATTACTTATCAAATGGCGCCATGCATTAAAGCTATTGAGAAACATTTTAGGGGTCTCCTATTGTTCTATAGGATGAAGAATTCTGTAAGATACAAATTCATTTAAGCATTAAATCTCTCAAATATATTCGGCCCGGCTTGGCGACTAGGAGGATAATTCCGCTAGAAAATTTACCTTAACTTCCATGAAGGAAATTAGACTCGACGTGCTGGACAAATAGGCAATGATTGTAATACTTTCTATTTTGTTTGATCATTGTTTGTAAATCTGACCGACCCAAAAATTTACTCGACCAAAAAAAAATTCATACCAAAAAAATAAAAAACTAAGGGATCGAATATGATTTATGACGGTTTTTTAATAGATCGAAGCCGACCCGTTTTAAAAAATTAGAGCCTAATTAAAAAAAAATCATAAGAGCCGGTAGAGTTCAT
This sequence comes from Pontederia crassipes, assembly GCA_030549335.1. Classification (NCBI taxonomy): domain Eukaryota; kingdom Viridiplantae; phylum Streptophyta; class Magnoliopsida; order Commelinales; family Pontederiaceae; genus Pontederia; species Pontederia crassipes. The sequence continues at coordinate 68,092,756 of CM060194.1, read as the reverse complement.
TTTTATTTATATAATTAATTCATATGTAATCATTTTTTATTATTGGTATAATAATTTTTATATAATTTAATATGTTCCTATCATATTATGAAATTCTAATTAATAGTTTTAGTAATATATTTGGTTATAAAATTAAATATGTTTATATTAATTTTAATTTATATATTATTTGAAAATTATTATTTTACTAAAATAGGGTCCAAAAAAATATCCGAAGAAATTGATCCGCTAAAGAGCATTTTTTTTCTAATTTCTAAATGATTTTTAAAATTTAAAAAATTTACCAAAATAATTACGGATAATTTTTTTGAACAAAAAACGACACCTCTCGATTTCTACCTACATAAATATGGACATTCATTAGGAATTTCTTTTAGTTTATGGAACGTGAAGTTGCTATCTAATTTATTTGGTATATATATATATATATATATATATATATATATATATATATATATATATATATATATATATGCCTACGAATGTTAATACATGTGATGACGCTTGGATCTAGATATATAATATTTATTTAAAAACATAAAATAATTTGTTAAATATTTAAACATTATTTTACATATTTGAAATAAGCTAAAAACTAGATAAAATTTATAAAATAAAAAAGTCAGATGATTTCGGTGGGTCAGAGAATATTCATGGTCGAATTGTGGTCGGGTAGTATAATGAATATGTTGGTTCGTAGTTTCTGAAGTATTAACCGTCCACCATTAACATTTGGTCCAGTGGGAGTGCTCTTTTATGGATTGAAATTACTTCATATGATTCCTTTACGGGTGCGCTGGGGGGGGGGGTGCTGCTGGATATGTCATTAGGGTTAATTAACTCATGCTCTTTAATTCTCTCTATACATTTATCTGTCCATCCCGAGGATGATCAATGGATATGGGAACCGAGTTCTTTTGGTATCTCTGATGCTAAATTTGTTTACAATTTCCTGATAGTAATGTTTGGATGGGTTGGAAGATGATCTGGAACATCCCCATACCTGAGAAGATCCATATCTTCCTCTGGAAACTCTTCCATGCTCGTTTATCCACCAAAGATAAAATTCTGAGATTCTCTGCTTATCATAACCCCCTCTGTCCACTTTGCAATCAGGCTTTGGAAACAAACTCACATCTATTCTTTTCTATGGACCCTTGCACAAAATAAGCTCTCAGTAACCTTCACTTACCTACCTTCTTGGTCCTCGGGGGACTGGATTCATGAGGGTGCCCATCTTAATACGCATTCTCGACTTAAACTTCTCTCCTACATCTCCTTTGGTCTTTGGGGAATTTGGAAACTTCGAAACGACATCTTTTTCTCTTCCAAGCCATCCAACATATCTGTTGTGTGGTATTGGGTACAGACAAATGCTGAGGAGTTTTTGCACATCCACTACCCCGAGGGCCCACCTTTATGTGATCCTATTCGGATCAGGTGGGAACCCCCACCTCCTGGTTGGGTTCTACTCAACACTGACGATTCTTTTATCGGTTCAGGGGAGGTGGGAGGGGCAGGTTTCCTGCTTAGATCAACTGATGGTGCTTTTCTCTGTGCAGGTTCATCTCCAGGCAATTTTCATTCTGTTCTAGCTGCTGAAGCTTGGGCCTTGAAGACTGGGGCTGCTAAGTGTGCTGAGCTTGAACATAGGAAGATCTTTTGTGCGACTGATTCCCTACATCCCGTCAGGCTTTCAACAATCCTGTGAACTGCCCTTGGAGGATCAAGAATATTTTGGTTGACATATGGAAAGGGGCACACAATAATTTTGACTTTTTGTAGTGCATCATATACCTAGACACCTCAATAGTGCAGCTGATTATATTGCAAACCTAAGTAGATTAACATCTGAGGTTGTATTTTGGCAGAAAGAGCCCCCTCCGGGCCTTCATAATTTCTTGTATCAAGACAACTTAAGTTATTTTCTATTATATCAATGCATAGTGCATTTGGTTTTAAAAAAAAAACTCATGCTCTTTTGTGGCTGCAGGACCATTTAGGCGCCGCGCTAATTTCATGTTGGAGTTGGACGCCGACGGCCTGCTGGAAGGATTGAGGACATGTTACATAATGGGGTTCAGTTACGTGTAGGATGGTAATATTTTTCGTCCCTACGGGCTCCACGGGGAATTCCCGATTAGGATTTTGAATTCGGAAATTTTTTTTTTCGCGGGGTCGGGGATGGGGAAAATTTGTCCCCGAATCTTTTTCGAAAATCGAGGCGGGGGAGTTGGTCCCGCCCCGCCACCCCACGGGGCTCCGAATCTCCACATTCCAAAAAAAAGTGAGTGTATAATAATATTCCCACATTGATAGTAGTAGGAAAGTGAGGGTAAATAGACAAGTATAAATGAATGAGGAGACTAATGGGTCAATATTGATTGTCTATGGAGAAAGTCCACCTTGAATATTTTTTTAAATTTATAATCATAATTTTTATTAAATTATCTCTTAGTAAAAAAATTAATAAAAAATTTTGACTGAACCAAAAAATATGATTCAACCCGATTTTTTTCGGATTTAATCGATTTTTTATCAATTCGATTTAATCCGGTTCAAACTAGGATCGGGCCGCGGAATTCGAGGTCCTCGTGGGATTCGGGGCCCGCAGGGATCGGGGCGGAGGATAAAATTTCTTTCGGACCGGAGATTCGGATCGGGGTCGGGTCATCGGGGTCAGGGCGGGGGTGGTGTTCCCTGTCCCGAACAGAGTCGGATGCCATCCCTAGTTACGTGCATGTTGAATTGGACTACAGTAATCCAAATTGGGAGCATTTCACATTGTACAATAAACAACATTGTACAATACTCTCTTATTTTATGAATGGTCTTTGAATCACATTTATAGGGAGGCCAATCGTGTTGTCAATTTTGTGGCAAATTTTGGCCACAGTTCTTACAGACACTTTTTGAGAATCAAAACCTCAAGGTCTACTTCATATTTTGTATTAAGACAATTTTGAATGCTTTTTCAATAGATAACTAGCTTTATTTTAAATAAAAAGAAAGAAGGACATAGAGAAAGAGAAGCTCCCGTACAACGTTCAAGGGGGCCCATTGATTGCAGTGTTGCCTGATTTCTTCATGTTGGATGGTTTTTGTTTTGGATTTGGTACTTCTTTTACAAGCCGGCAATGTCTTGGGTCGCTGTTCTTCAACTATAACACTTGCGTTGGGTCCGCCTTATAAGGTTATAATGGATATCAACTTTATTAACTTCTCCATCCAGAATAAAATTTGCATCTCCGGGTTTTTATTGTGTTTGCTTCGAGTACAATTGTAAGATTTTTTAGCACAAAGATTACATTGAACTTGGTATGATGAGATTATTAGACGAATCTAAGTCATCCTTATACAGGAAGGAATGTCATGAAGGGTGAATTTAAACCCAGTTGTAATTTTATATGAATTTCTATGTAATCAGACGTTTTAGCAGATGTTCTCTACGGAACGTCCGAAACATAAACTTAAACAATTTTAAAATTTCTTTTTCCTATTTTGTATTGAAGTCCCCTATATAAATTTTATTATGACTAAATTATTTTGTATCATTGTATTAATTATTATTTCATAATAGAGAGAGCCATCGTCGCTCGAAGACGTAATATGATTTAGAGTGATCTCGTAAATTTGATTGTGTGATCTCTCTCTCCCTCTTGTATGACCATGCGAGACTTCCGTAGAAGACATCTGCTGAAGTGCCCGTTTATGTAGAGGCCCATATAGAGTTATAATTATGTTACATTATCAACAATGTAAAAAATGTTAAATCTTCATAAAAATTTAGTTTAAAAATTCTCTTAATAGTCACATTCTTAAAGTGCCCGAAAAAGTTGATAAAATTATACTCAATACCGATCCTTCTAATTTAGAAGAATATAACATCTCCCTTTTAACATCTCTCTTAATTGTGATCACCTTTTAAATCCTAATTGTGATCACCTTTTAAATCCACCAGTAACAATAATTCCCTTTTTCCTCAATATTCTTTTTCTTCAGTTCAATAACTTGACTTTACTCCGAGTTGGATTCTCTAATTTTCATTACACCCGTGCCAAGAAAATCCTAAAATATTGATCATGTCGTCATGTCGAAGTTGAATAAATTAATTACTCGACTAATCTTTCTCGAGAAAACAAATTAATTATGCATAATCAATAATGTTTTCCATACCATAATTAAGTATAGGATACTTTTGAAATTAACTAGCACTAGCGGTCTAAAATAATTATTTTTTTGTCATAATTAAGGACACATTTTTTAGTCCCATATGAGCGTGATAAAACTATAATATGTCATAAAATCATCGGTTCTTTTTAATTTTCTACTATATACTATCGATATAATTAAAAGATTAATGAATAGGAAAAAAGGAATATGTAGACCCACATATATGGACTCACCCTTGATTGAAATCAATGGTGATCCTTAATAAATATTTTTTTGAGTGAATTTAAAATGGATTTAAGTTCACCATTGATTTATTAATAAATGGTAATCCATATATATGGATTCATCTTGGGTTCACACAATCCTCAATCCCTAATGAATAAGTAGAGTACCCCGTTCTACACCTTAGTATAGAACGCTTATGTTTTATTATTTAATTAATTTAATAATTATAATTCATGAGTAGATTAATCATATACTTCTTAAATGAAGATATATATATATATATATATATATATAAAGATAATTTGATGATAAAAACTATCATCTATGGCTAAATAAATTATAGCCGTTGAATTAGTCATATAACACATACTTTAACAAATATATATTTATTTTATTAATCTAATAAGTAAAATAAGTGCTCTACACTCATTTTACATAAAATGATCTACGTATACATTTTCCTTTATAATTAACTAGGAGATAGTTCTTTCATTTCCTATTACTTCTATATTCCTCTTTTTATGTTTCACAGTTTTTCCTTTTTTCATTGTAATTAAATTTATCCATCATACCAATTTATTTTCCTTTGCATACTCCTGCATAAATTATCATAAAGAAAATAAAGGGTACCCTTTAGTATCTAGGTTAGGTTTCTTGGTTGATTTTTTTCTTTCACTTTCCGAATTCCAATACAATGATTTATTTTTATTAATTAAAAAAATAATTTCCCTTTATGATTTCAAAATACTTTAAATAAAATGTAATGATGAGAATTTAAAAAAATTGATTTGATAGTTAAGTTTTAGTGAATATTTGAACAAAAAGTAAGAACTAATTAAGAATATAATTTATTATTTTATGAGGTATAAAATTATAGTAAATAAAAATATCATATGTATTTATTTGAAATTTTACACAAATCTTAAGATCCCAATATAATATATTTTTTCAAAAACAATTGAACATTTTAATTAATAGAATTCTATTATAATAAATATAATATTATACATAAAATTTTACATTGATTTTATTTAATTCATATTATAATATAATAAATATAGTTAATACAATATTTACATCAATTTAGTTAATTCATATTAAAATTTTTGTAATTATTTAATATTTTATAATACTATAATACTAATCAAAATAATTAAAAGTAAAAAAGAAATGAAAGAAAATACTCAAGTTCTTACCGTCAAGAACTTGAAGAGAACTTGAAAAGAGTTCTTGTTGAAAGTAAGATTTAACTTTCAATCCTCGTAAGAGGTCACGAAAATTTTGAATAGTTGACGAGACCTATTGAACTTGGGCGACCAAGTTCTCTCCTGATATTCTGTCATCCAAATAGAGCCTATAAATAAATTACTAACTACAACAACAATAACGAGTAATGATTCCTTTTTTTCTAGTTCCTTAATTTTAATAATCTGGATCTATTATCTTATAACTACCCTTCTTTACTTATAATTATAAATAATTACTTAATTATGAAATATTTCTTTTTTCTTTCTTATTACTTTATCTATCAAATTTTTTCCTTTTTTTATTCCTTCTTTCAACCGCTTTTTATCCTTCATAGATAATAATGCAGCAGTTATCAGAAGAAGAGAAGAATATAGGGTGCAGCGCAGGTAGTATATAACCTGAAACCGCTCAAACCGCCTCCTCTCCCAACCCTACCAAGTCCCCCTCCCACTCTCTCTTCTCGTTTTTTTCTACCAAACTCCAATTCTGCTCATCCACCAGCCATGGATTCCTCCTCTGCAAATCGCAGCAGCAGCAGCAACAACAACATCGAAGAAGATGATAACAACAACGATGACAGCAGCAACCATCCTTTCCATGTCTTCTCTCCGCCGCCACCACCACAATCCTTTTGGAACTTTATCTCTCCTCCGCCGCCGCCGCCGCCGTCGCAACCTGCTTCTCTCTCCCCTCAACCCTCGTCTCATGCAAGCGTTGGTTGTAATACTGCTAACGACGCATCTGCCCTAGACCTAACCCTAAATCACAGTCCCTGCAACAGACCCAGTGGACGAGGCGGTCGCAGGAGCAGCATGAACCACCACCACCCGTATGCACCGGGCTCTGCTTCTAAATCGAACCAGCGGAGGAGGACGGAGCACTTGATGGCAGCCGCCATGGCGGCGTCGCCGTCGCCGTCGCAGCCTTCGTCGCCCTCGCCGCCATGCACCGAGTGCGGGAGGCGCTTCCCGTCGTCGAAGGCGCTGTTCGGCCACATGCGCTGCCACCCCGAGCGCGCGTGGCGCGGGATCAACCCGCCGTCGAACGTCCGCCGAACCGCTCCCCCCACGTCGGGGACGGCGGACGGGGAGGAGGTCACCGAGGTCGAGCTCGACGTCGCCAGCGCATTGCTTCTCCTGTCCTCGGGCGTCTTTTTGAAGCGGAAGAAGACGAGCCGCAGGAGCGGTGCATGGTTCCCGAGAGGCGGAACGGAGGGAGAGCCTGTGGATACCGGTGGCCTGGGTAGGAGTAACGACAGAGCGTCCGACGAGCAGCATGGGCAGGATCCCCGGACGAGTAATGGTCATGGGGAGGGCAATGATCGCTCCGCCGGCACGTCCGGTGGACAGCAGACTCCTGGAAGCTTGCAGGCAGGTGTACGTGGCGGTGGGCAGATATCCTCTTCTCCATCCTCCAGGTGGTACATTCCGGACCTGAACTTGCCGCTGCCCTCACCGGAGAAGTTGGAGAGCAGCAACGACAGCTAGGATTTCGATCTGAGCATGGGCATCCAATGCGAGCTTTTGCTTCGGATTGGGGGTGTCCGTGCCCATGCATGCGTGTGTGCTCGCGCGCTCGGCATCCATGGCGTATACGCAGTAGGAGATTCAAGTCTCTTACGAGCTCCATTAATTTAATTAATCTAGTTTTATTTCTATGCTAAGTATGTGACAGTGTGGTTGCAAACTGGGAGACATACACATCTGTCTCAGATGATTGTTTTTAGGGTTGCGTTTCGGTTCATACTAAAGTTATGATTCTTCTTAATTGATTATTTTTTGTTGTTGTTATAACGTTATCATCAATCTGCCGCCAATTGGTGACTGTTAACAGAAATCAGATTAATTCTGACCGAAAAAAGAAGAGATCAGATTAATAAAAAAAAAGTGTATGTCAGTTTCTCCTCGCACATGTCTTGCGCCTATATATTGCATTTAGTAGTCTGTGTGTGTGGATGCATTATTGTCATGATATATGCATACTTAGAGATCAGCTTATTGTTATCATAAATCTCTAGGCTTCTCTTTTACACAATCTACTTAGAGATTGGAGATAATTAATTAAGCTTCATTGATATTTGGTTTTACCCTTTCTAGAGAAAAAAATTGGGTGTTTATAGCCCACTTTGAATGCGAGGAGGCATTAATGCATTATCTTTTGCATATTACCTATCAATTTACATTATCTAACAAAAAAACTTATCCTCCGCTAAATTATTTATAATATAATATTGCCTTATTTATTATGCACAAATAATCTATCTAGCTTTTCAAATAATCATGTTTACTTATAATAACAAATTACTTTTGTAGAATATCGTTCATCAATAATGTCAAGTTAAATTTTATATAGTTTAGCTAAAAACTCAAATACTTAAGTTTCTACAACTAATAAAATAAAGAAATATATTTAAAACATTTCACATATTTTTAAATGTAAATAAAGGTAATAAACTATTAATATATATGATATTCAAGATCATTATTGTAACTAATAATATTATTATAATCAAGTGAACAATTAATTATAATAAGAAAAAATATAATAGTTTATACAAATTGTGTTATTAATTATGATTATGACAATGTAATAATATTTTTTTCATTATTGTTACTGTTATATAGTTTTTTTATTATTTTAATTATAATAATAATAATAATAATTGTTGTTGTTGTTGTTAATGGTAATAACATTTCTTTTATGTAAGATTGGGAAAAAGTAAAGATGAAAAGAAGATCAAAATAAAATTATCATTTAAATGATAATCTGAATGAATATTCCACTTACATAATAGATTGTCACTTTATAATTAATCTTCATTGCTGGATAATTTAGATTACTTATAAATTAAAATAAAATAATATGGCAGACTCAAATAATTGTAAGTTCATATTAACAATAATCTAAAAAATTACCTTTAAAGAAATGCCCCCTCAAGGACATGTGTTATATAATTTGATGTTTTAATTAGAATGATTGAGTGTTTTCTTTGTTATCATAATTTTTTTATTGCATCGTGTTGAATTGTCGTATTTACACAAAGAATTATGCATTTCTCCATTATAAAAATGGCTGATTATGGTGTTTGCTGTAAAATTTAATTAAACGATTGAACATACTTTTATGATCTATGCCATTTTTTTTTTTTACTTCAGCATCACCATCGTTGATAAAAGAAAAACTAATATGGCCGGCTTTTCTGTCACCAAAATTAAGGGCCCAACATTTATATGTCCATTATTCTGGGCTATAATCCGAATATATGTTAATAAACTTATTTTCCAAAATGTTAGACTAGTAAACAATCATATTGGGCTGACGAAAAATTCAACCTAATCTAATTCACCACGTTTCAAGAAAAGAAACAATGTTTTTTTTTATAAAAAAAAAGTATGTCATGGTTTTGACTCTAGATTTTTTTATTCTTGTTAAAATTTTCACATACTTAATTTATCAGAAATTTTAAGAGATCTATTTTCGTATTTATATTTTTGACGACAAATTCCATTGAAAACTACAAGATTAAGATTAACCATCATGACAAAAGGCTAATCCATTCTACAATGCCAAAGGTCATAAATGTTAGAGACCGGTAATAGCGAGAACAAGTAAATACTATTTTAGACAAAAAAAAACTTATAAAAAATTGTACTAATGTTTTCTTATACATTATCTATTTGTATCTAAACTTATTAATTTATTTTAAGTGATATTATTTATATATAAATATTAATAAATATGATAAAATAATCTTAAATCATATTATGAAAATATTTGTGGTTTTTTATTCACTAATTATATTTATTAACATATTTGATATGATTAAAAAATAATAATTGTTAAATTAATATATATGAGTTCATCTTTTTAAAATGAATTTAAGTAGAAATTCGAACTTGATAACTTTTAGTTAAAGTATAGATTTTTTTTTCTTAACCCCTGTGAGTAGTTTTCATGCTCATACATGGGTTGATGATGATAGTTGTAAGCAGGCATGCGGAAACCAAAGTATAAATTCTTCACATAAATTACGAATCGACATTGGACCGTAATTGACCTTTGGAGCTCACAAATCTGAATAATCACAATAACTTGTATATGAACTATGTAATCTTTTCCCATTATGTAAAGAGAAAGAAAATTCACCGATCAGTCGGAGATTCAATTCACACCAACAATTTCTCATTTTCATTTAATCATCTAACCTTTTTTCTATGCATTAAACTCGATCATAAGCCATCCTCCTTTAACAAAATAATGCCAATGCAGAATTGATAGTAGATTAGGTTGGACGAAATGAATATCAATTAATCATGACTAGATAAAAAAAATATTTGAAGTCAGATTGGAAATAAAAATTCAAACACGAGCCTAATTTTCTATTTATTTTTTATAATATTAATATAACTTGAAATAACATGAGCATAGTAATGATTCAGATAAATAAAAGAAATTCTAAAATTATTAATAAGTAAGTAATTTTGACATTGATTATTTATTACGTATTTTAATAACAATTTATTATGTATTTTAATAATATTATCTGAATTGAGTTGGGTTTTTGTGCAATGGAAGTTATAAAATTTTGGGTTTTTTCCTCTAACCTTCTTTGAACTATGAACTTTTTTCACGTTCACCTATGACTTTTGTATTTTTTGCAAACAGCCCCTAAATTATGTCGCTTTTTCATTTAGGTCCATCCATTAACCTTTATTGTTTTTTTCATTAATTTTCATTATTTTGATTTACGAAATTGACCAAATAGTCCTCACGCAATTCATAAATTATTGAGGAAGTCGAAATCGTGTTCCTGCCACCCGATGGAAGAGGGGTTGCAGATGACCCAGAGGAAGCATACCTCCTCGAAGTCCACCTCCATCGGGAAGCGATAAAGGGTGTCCCTCGTCGTCCGCACCTCGCAGTCGCTGCTGATGGGGTCCAAGTGCATGGTCACGTAGTCGTCCTTCTCGAACTCCACGATGCACTCGTCCCCCCTCCCGCCACAGGCACCCCGTCAGGTCTCGGCTCGTGTTGAACATGACAACGTCGTGCGCCCAACACTTGCCCCCATCGTGGAAGCTGCATAGGATTGTCACGTCGGAACTGGCGATGGCCTTCTCGAAGCTGTCCGTCAAGTCTTTGTCATGAGGGACGACGAAGAAGCAGACCCACCTATCCTCGCCGTCGACAGGGTCGTCGTATATGGCGTGGCAGCCGACCTCCATCTCCTGGACGAGCTCATTTATTTGAATTGCAAGAGGACAATTTGATCATTTCATAAATCAAAATAATAAAAATTAATGAGAAAGTTAAGGTTGACGATTGACCTAAGTGAAAAAAATCGGCACAATTTATGGGTGGTCTGAGAAAAAATTGAAAGTCATGGGTAAACATGAAAAAAGTTCATAGTCATGCCAAAGGAAAAAAAACCTAAAATCTTTTGTACGTTGTTTGACTCAAAATAAGTTGAGGAAGAATCCAACTTACTTCGATTCAAAACTGATCCAACTGACCAATTGGGTGGAGTCATATTAAGGGCATGTATAGTTTAAATATTTGATTATAGATAAAATGGATGTCCCGCTCCTCTAAAAGGGTAGGACGTTACTCATCCTCGTTGTAGTTGTCCGATGCGGGTGCAATGGTGGATCTCGTAAGTCATGGTTCAAGAGCCTCTGCACGGTTTGTTACACATCCAAAAATTGCATCAGTTTGGTTCAAACAACAAAAAAGGGGTTTGCAACTTCATCCGTTTTGTGCCCTCTCACCGTCCGCCGCCTGTTCCCATTATCATCCTTGCCACTGCTCTTGTCCTTGTCGCGTCCTGGTCGCTCCCGTCATCGTTCGCTGCCCTCGTCGTAGCAGTCGCCACCCTCATCGCTGCAGTCATCACCCTTGTCATTGCAGTCGTTGCCCTCGCTGCTCCAATCATCATCCAGTCCCGCTCGCCGCTCCAATCACTGCCCTTGCCACTCTCGTCACCGCTCTCAACGTTCACTCATAATTTTGTGCCTATTTCATCAAGTTGTCGCCCGTCATCGCTCCTCGTAAGTCCCGTGTGAATGCAAGCTCATCCGCCTAGCCTTTGTTGTGACACACCCGACACTGCCTACTGCCATCGTCGTCGATCACTTCCTTCATGATCTTTGTCGCCGCTGTTGCCTGCTCACCTAATTGCGGACACATGACACATGAAGGAGGAATCAACGCTAGTGCGTGACCCAAAGATGACGGCACCTATTTTTCGACACTTGTTGAACGGTTTTTTCTTGAACCATTCTTCTTCAAACGAACCCCTCACATCCAACTACATAGAGACTCTTGAATTGGAACTTACGAGATTAGTTGTTGCGTCCACATCAGATGCCTACGAGGAGGGGAAAGAGCGTCATGCCCTTTGAGAGGAGGAGGACGTCCATTTTATCTCTGATAAATATAAAATGTTGATAAGTAATTTAATAATTGAACTTGACTTTTAAAACAAGCAGCTATGTGTTCGAGTAGAGCTACTGGAGATAATTATAAGTGTGTCGACTGGTTGAGAGTAACAGAAGAGTTTATATGTAATTATTTTAGTGAAATGTTAAAAAATTTCTTAATATTTCTCTATCATCTTCACCATTAGATCTTCATCCAACAGTGATAAATTATTTAAGAGATTTAAATGAAAATCTAATGGTGTAAAAGATAAGGAACAAGGTGAGGTAGTGAACACCAACAGCTATTAGATACATATAAATTCAAACATTTATACTAAAATACTAGTACAAGTTAATAAATTTGTAAGTTAGAATCCAAAAGATATCAAAAATCCTAAAACACGTGTAAAATCTGAAATCCCAAAACTGGAGCACATATAAAAGAGATATTTTCATAACTTTGAAAATATTGAAAAAAACATTTAAAGAGATCATATACTTGAGGGAAGACGATGAAAACAATCTAACAAACAATATCTAATGAAAAAAAGAGAAAAATCAAAACCATTATTTTTGTTATTATGGAAAGAATGTGGGTGTTCCCTATCTCGCATTGTTTCCTATCGTCTCCACCATCATATTTTCAACCAACAGTGATAAGCTATTTGAGAGATTTAATCATGAACTGTTAGATGAAGATCTGATGGTGTAAAAAATAGGAAATAAGGTGGTTACCAACATTTAACCCTATATGATACATATAAATTCAAACATTTATAGTAAAATCTAATACAAGTCAATAAATTTGTAAGCTAGAATACAAAAGATTTCAAGCTCTTTTCATAACTTTTAAAATATTGAAAAAAAACCCAATTAAAGAGATTATATACTTGAGGGAAGATGATGAAAACAATCTAACAAACTATATCTATTCAAACAAGAGAGAAAAACATAAACCATTGTTTGTTACGAGAATAGCAGGAGAACAAGATATTATTCTCATTTTTTATATCATGGAAAAAATGTAGATGTTTCCTACTTCACCTTATTTCCTATCGCCATCATGATAAATTATTTAAGAGATTTAATCATGAACTATTAGACGAAGATCTAATGGTGTAAAAGATAGGGAACAAGGTGAGGTAGGAAACACCAATATTGAATACATATAAATTCAAACATTTATAGTAAAATCTAATGCAAGTCAATAAATTTGTAAGCTAGAATTCAAAAGATCTAAAAAATCCTAAAATACTTGTAAAATCTAAAATCCCAAAATTAAAGCACATATAAAAGAGATCTTTTCATAACTTTTAAAATATTGAAAAAACCATTTAAAAAGATCATATACTTGAGGGAAGACGATGAAAACAATATAACAAACTATATCTAATCAAACAAGAGAGAAAAACACAAACCATTATTTATTACGAGAATAACAGAAGAACAAGACATTATTCCCATTTTTGTTATCAAAAGTGACATGTAAAAAATGTAAGTGTTCCCTACTCATCTTGTCGTATCTTCATCCAATAGTGATAAGATATTTAATCATGAACTGTTAGATGAAGACTTATGGTGTAAAAGAAAGGGAAGAAGGTGAGATAGAGAACACCAATATTAAACCCTATATGATACATATAAATTCAAGCATTTATAATAAAATCTAATACAAGTCAATAAATTTGTAAGCTAGAATCCAAAATATCTAAAAAATTCTAAAACCCTATATGATACATATAAATTCAAACATTTATAGTAAAGTCTACAATAAATTTGTAAGCTAGAATCCAAAAGATCTCAAAAATTCTAAAACACGTGTAAAATTTGAAATCCCAAAACAGGAGCACATATAAAAGAGATCTTTTCATAACTTTTAAAATATTGGAAAGAAATCATTTAAAGAGATCATATACTTGAGGGAAGATGATGAAAACAATCTAACAAATTGTATCTAATCAAACAAGAGAGAAAAACACAAACCATTGTTTGTTACGAGAATAACAGGGAAACAAGACATTATTTTCATTTTTGTTATCAAAAGACATGGAGAAAATATAAGTGTTCCCTACTTTACCTGTTTCATGTCCTCGTCCAACAATGATAAATTATTTGAGAGATTTAGTCATGAACTATTATATGAAGATAGAGAACAAGATGAGGTAGAGAACACAAACATTGAACCCTATATGATACATATAAATTCAAACATTGTAGTAAAATCTAATATAAGTCAATAAATTTGTAAGTTCGAATCCAAAAGATCTCAAAAGTCCTAAAACACGTGTAAAATCTGAAATCTCAAAACTGGAGCACATATAAAAGAGATTTTTTCATAACTTTTAAAATATTGGAAAAAACATTTAAAGAGATCATATACTTGAGGAAAGATGATGGAAACAATCTAACAAATTATATCTAAACAAACAAGAGAGAAAAACACAAATCATTGTTTGTTACGAGAACAACATGAGAACAAGACATTATTCTCATTTTTGTTATCAAAAGACATATGAGTTCCACATTAAAATTGTAGAAAAAAATTTATTTTGTTCCACCCTGAAATTCAAACAAATTAAAAAAAATATGTGAGAAAAACAAAGAAAGTAAGAAAAAGTTATAGAAATATTTAGAAATATGAAAAACAAGATAATTATTAATTATTCATTGATATCATTTTTCCCTAAAAAAAATCTGAGTTCTCAACTTTTCTTTTTTTCTACTTGTCATAATTAGTTATCAAATGATGAATTTTTTTAAAGCTACAATAAAAAAAATATTTCTAAATAGGCTCTAACCCTCCTGGATTAGATTTATGCTCGCCCTTAATTTTTTTAAGTGCAAATATGCCATGATATTCTTTTTTTTTTCTTTTCACGAGGGTAAAAAATATATTTGGAGACTGTATGCATTTAGATTCTGAACAACATTTTTACTTCAGTTACACAGATCGTACTCATATAATATTCATCCTGATTTATATATATTTCTATAATTATCTATATATAAGGGAAAAAAATTCATGTTCACAAATAACAAAATAGACATAAGAAGTGGCTTGGAAGGCGAGGGCAAGACTTTTAGCTTGACCGGGGCGCTGACTTGATGAGTTTTTTTGTGTTTGGCCCAGCAGCACTCGCTGGGTCTACATCAGCTCATGCCAATGGCCCGTAAGGTGGGTCCAATCGAAGTGGCTGGACCCCGAGATGCTGAATCTTGCTATCAACCATTAGGAGGTCGCCACGTCAGCAGTCATGCAATTGACCCACCCCGGAAGTTCACATCTTCCGGTATCCGCCCCTCACCTCAAGAAGAAACTTAAAAACAATAAAAAAAAACATGTCAGTAAACTGAAATTTCCAGGGGAACGCGTCTGAAGTTTTGATGCAGCAATGTTGTTGTGGAAGATGAATGCAGTCTTCGACATAGTTGGTAATGAGTCGAGAGCCTTGGAATCCACCGATCCGCAAAAATAGTTTCTTCCAATATGACAGAATTCGCGAGTTTGAATTCCTTTTTGTGAAAAATATTCCAATAATGTCGTTTATCCAACAAAAAAGATTTCGATAACAAGCAAATCTTAGGAAATAAAATATCTCATAAATCTGTTAAGTTCCATACGGGTTTCTGAAGGGCATAGCAGAATATGGATTTGAATAATCTTTGTGTTTTGACTTTTGACAATGCCCAGATTCATGTTTGATTTGGAACAACTCTGAAAACAGTAAACACTAAAGGAGAAAAATTTATCCGCTGGAAGTCAAAAATGAGAAGCCAAGTAAATAATTAGATACCTGCTGGAAGTGGAGCATTATAAAAATCACTTTTTTTGTGACCATTGCAGGAAATTCCAGCACATCTATGACCGACTTCTGATCATTCGTCGCAGTCAGCAGATTTTGATCCTGCACACGATAAGGTCAGTCAACAATTTGGACAAAAGTGTCCAATGATGACAACCACTGAAAACTTTTTGAATCCTGAATTTGGAATATCTCGCAAGGTAACTAAATGATGGTGTGTGTGTGTGCGTTCTGATAAAAATGGAGACCAGTTGCCATCCGGATCGAATGGTCGTCTTCGGAGGTACGAAATTAGGACGTCTTGGTGTTTGTTTCTTGAGGATGTTGCAAAAGCTCAAGACTTGGACCGGGCAGCTGTAAGCTCGACATTTTTCTGATCAGACCCGAGACGAACTGTGTGTTTCAGGGAATGTATCATTTGACCCTCTGAGAAAAGAAGACTTGCATTGTTATACTTTGTTGCTCAAATTTTCTGGAAGCGGTGGAAGAGCAGATCTATCATTCATGCCATACAATGACGGTGTGCTTGGACATCTGGTAAAAGAAAAGAGAGCTGAATTATAAGCTTGAAACTTGTTAAATTCCCCCCTCTGGAAATGGCTCAATTTTTTCTCCATAATTATGATCTGATCCATCTTTAAATCTATCGAGTTTTCTTTTGTTCCTTGTCTAAGTTAGATGCGTGGTGCTTCCTTTATCAGCACAACAGCTAAAAGAATACTGTTAAAATTCATGCATCACAACTGTTCAATAGTTAAACGAGTGCTACTAATTGTCATTAAAACCCACCCCATTCACTGCTGCTTCCAACTAATAGATTCAAAATCACATCATTCATCACGTCAACCTCCAAGGTTCACCACCTCAGGTAAACCATTTTTTTATTTTGTATATTTTATTTTTGCGAATCTCCGCCTATGTTTTATAGCCGGTCCCAAGCCCGAATAAAGGAGGAGGATTGTGTTAGATCCCGACAGCCAGCGTAAAATCCTGTCGAATCTCATGAGCATGGATCGACGAGTCGTATGATCCATGTAGCCGACCCCACCTAGTGGGATAAGGTTTTGTTGTTGTTGTTGTATATTTTATTTTTGCAGGTAAACCGTAAACCATTTGAATGCAAGTCGTTTCTGCAGTGACATCCGTCCACAATCCACATAGAGACATGGAAGGAAGAAGTCATCCATGCAAGGGCCAAGAGGTCAAGAGAAACCTCGCCACCTTTTCCACACCCTCCACATTTCCATCCGATGCCCCATCTCGTTCTTTATTCCAAAGCGCGTGGAAATTTCCCCCAAAGCGCACCACATGGTTTCCCTTTGGTTGATATAAACTACTTCAGCAGGCCTCCCTTTGCCTCCCATGGGAATATAACCAAGACCTGATCGAGAGAAAGAGTTGAGGAACAAATTGACACAGAGAGTGATCACTGCGCAGTTGAGCTGATGGAGAAGAAAGAAACAATTCCTCTGGACCTGCCGGGTTTCCGGTTCCATCCGACGGAGGAGGAGCTCTTGGACTTCTACCTGAGGACAGTGGTGCATGGCGGGAAGCTCAACTTTGACATCATTGGCGACCTCAATATCTACCTGCATGATCCATGCGAGCTCCCTGGTCTGTACTACTACACGTCCTCATTTTTGAGTCCGTGGAATCCCATATTACCTTCCAACAATGAAGGTTGTGCTAATTAATCGGATGCTTTGTCTAAACTCCGATGCATGTGGTGCTGTTCAGGGTTGGCAAAGATAGGGGAGAGGGAGTGGTACTTCTTCGTGCCCAGGGACCGGAGGAGCGGAAACGGCGGCCGGCCGAACCGGACGACGAAGCGGGGGTTCTGGAAGGCCACGGGCTCCGACCGGCCGATACGGTGCGCCGCCGACCCCAGACGGCTCATTGGGCTCAAGAAGACGCTGGTCTTCTACCAAGGACGCGCGCCCCGGGGGACGAAGACCGACTGGGTCATGAACGAGTACAGGCTGCCGGAAGCTTCTGCCTCGGCCTCCTCTGTGCCACGGAAGGTACCACATGATCATACATTTCGATGGCAATCCGAGCCCCGTTAGTGGCACCGTGATGCAACTAGATTAACGAAAGTTGCATGACATGAGAGCGATTAAGTAATGATCAAAACTTCAGTCAAGTTCATAAGAAACTTGAAACCGAATCCCCATTAATTTGCAGAGATAATTTCGACTTGTCGCTAGTCAAGAATCTGCAGATGCAGTAGACAACGTTTCGATGATCAAGAGGACGCGATTAATTGATTCATCGTTACATGATTGATGCTACTACTAGTAGTGCAGCTAACGATTATAATCTCTAAAATCATTTTGCAGGAGGACATCGTCTTGTGCAAGGTCTACAGAAAGGCGACGTCACTGAAGGAGTTGGAGCAACGAGCGTCTACGATGGAAGAGGACACAAAGATGTCCCATGGCGGCATGTCGCCAGTTATGGACAACACTTCGATCTCTGATCATGAGAACTACCAGAGCCCATCAGTTCCTCTTCTTCCCGAAGGCTGCAAGGGCATGAAAGAAGAACACAAGGAAGCAGAAGTCACGTCCACGATGCTCCGGTCGTTCCAATTGCCGGAGCTCCAAGTCCCTAAGTTCGGATTGGAATGGATGCAGGATCCTTTCTTGACGCAACTGCGTAGCCCATGGCTGGACCAGTGGTCTCCTTATGCCAACGTACTCAACTTCTAACTGTTAGATCGCAAGGTAAGGCAATTATAAAGCTGAAGAGCTTCGAATCAGATGATGATAAGAGCATGACTGTGTCGCTCTCCCTTGTCCAGAGGTCGAAGTGCATGAAAAATCATGCAAAACAAAAAATCATGAAAAATCTCAATAAGGAGATTTTAACTGTTCTGTCAATAGATTTTGGAAGTTTGAATTTATATCTTTTGGGAGATAAAGGATTTAATCTCTCTCTCTCTTCCTTTGTAACACTAAAAATTAAAAAAACAAAAAAAAAGCGCACACAAAAAAAAAAAGAAAGAAAAAAACATCTCAAGATTCAATCGTGCACAAAACCGTAAGTAAATGCAGCTTCATATTTCCAAAAGAGCAGAAAAGATCAAACACTCAGATTAGAATTGTCAAAGGCTTTTATGTTGTCATTGGCATCCTACTTCAGCGCTTCACCCTTGTTTAGCCAGCATCTTTGAACAGACCATTATCCTCATCAAAATTCACAAGGCTGATGAGCTTGACTCGTCTGGAAATCTGGTCTGGCCATCTGATAATTGACGGAAGTTAACAAATTGATCGCCACTATAAGAGCAGTTAACTGACATCCCACGCAGATTTTAAATCAAATTTGACTGAAATATAACATTTTTAAGAGGGGGCTGAAATATAACATGACCCAAGTGGAAATTTCCAGAATCACCAATCCAGCACAGTTTTATCTGTTTGATTGAATGTCAATATACATTGGGGGCAACCGGGCAAAAAATTGCAAAGATGTTGCAAATTGAATGCATTGATTCGATGTAAAGGCTTTTCTATGATACATTTTCTCATAGGCACAGTTATCGCATATCTCATGGAGTGAGTTGAACCTTTCTCATAAGGGCATGGTAAGATGATCAAGATACAAGATACAAGTAGAGAAAAACTCTTAAGGACCCTTTCCACCTTTCTGCCTCTTCTCTTCTAGAGCGGCCGCTTCATTTAACATATCCGTCGCATCACTCTGCATATTCAGCTTAGACAAGGCAACTGCTTGCATATAGAAAGCAGTGGGCCAATCAGGGTAAATACATTGCGCTTGCATGGCATCTCGGAGAGCAGCATCGGGTTGATCACACATAAGATGGCACAGGCTGCGTCTTGCATAAACTGTCGGTGAGACCATGGATCCAACATCTATGAACTGTGCAAATATAAGTGAGTAAGCATTTGCCAAGGCATCTCAAGGCATGAAACAAAATGTGCATTTCTAGTCTTGCATTTTTGAGATAAATGTCTGTCTGGAAATATGAATTAGGAAGAAATGTTGATAATTGAAGAATCAGTCTTTAAGATGCAAGAAAAGACTACTTTGAAAAAGCCCCACATTTTTTCTAAAATGTTGCCCTATTTGTATAGCCATGTACAAATAAGGCAAGAGAAAATAAAGCAAGAGCAATAGAGATACTACAAAACAACCGGTACCACAAGATGTACATGACATAAAACTACTAGCTTACTATATTCCTTGAATAATCAAAAGTAATTAGTGCAAAGCCTTTTGAGTTTAAAATCATCAAGACGAGAATTGATAGATTAAGGAAATGTAATTAATGCTTTCTTAAGGATACAAAAGAATTTTAAGTCCTGAGATACTAGAATAGGATTCCAATAACTGGTGTTGCCCAGTCAGAGAATTCATCATCAACCTTTTTTTATGCATGCCAATTACCTGGGAATAACATTCAATTGCTATCTTAAAATCCTTATCACGAAAAGCAAAGTCCCCTCGCTTCCTTGCATCCAGTATATCCCTCATTTGTTGAGTCCACTCTTGGAATGAGAGCTAATAAGTAAAATAATGTGTTATATTGACATCCATAGCTAAAAGCATGGTTCGGTATGCAATCAAGTTGTATTCAAATATGTACCTCATTAGTTCCTTCATCATCTCTGTAGTGTGTCATTACTAAAATCTGGTGGATAGCAGTGAGGTCCATTCTGGAGCAAGCTTCACCCATTGGTGAACGAGGATGCTGAGGAACTGGAGGTGAAGGGGAAGGTGGTTCCTCACGTTTTTTTATGCCAAGCATAATATATGACGGCACCTGTATATGCAAATGTATGACCAAATAATTCTATCAAATAATCTATCTCAGACATAACAGATGCATAATATTGACACCAATAATTTGGCAAATTCAGCAGAATTAACTGTAAACTCATTATGAAAGTCTTGACTATGGAACAATAAAACTGGATGTTGAGGCAATCCTCATTAATGAAAATATTGAAACTATAATGGCAGTAGAGATACATATAACTCTAAGCATATGTTGTTATCCTTCTTGACTGACCATCAAAGAATTGGCAAATTCTACAATAGAAATAGCTTTGAGCACTTCTCCAAACTTTACTTCTGAACTATTGAAATGCCCACTTGCTTCTCCCACACTCTTCACACTTTACCTCAAAGTCATTTTTTTTCTGTTACCTCTTATTTTTATTAGTTTCTCCAATTACGTTTTTACCCGTTATTCTGATTTGTGTAAAAAAAATTTAATGGTAACTGCATTTTTCTAGTTAATTTAGTTTCTTGTCTCAAATATATTTAAATTCGTATTTTTTTTATCAAATACTGGTAAATGGTAATTTGTAATCAGATAAATAAAAAAGGTGTCGGGGTGGTAAAACAAAAATAGTTGGAATAATTCAAAAGAGATAAGTGGATAGTTTTATATCTTCGGAACAATGTGTTGATCTTATGTTTCATTTCTTTTTGTTCAGACAAATATAGATGATAATAAAACTGGAAGAACCCTCTACACCATAAACCAGGCAACTTAGATACCAAGATGAGGTGACACTTGTAGCCTGTTGAAGTTAAACAGTTGAACAGAATTGGCACATTATTGGTGGGTAATAATGGGGTTAAAAAAATAATTTGGGTCAAGTCCCTAAGAAAATCAATACTTTTGAGAATATGATACACTCTTGGGGCATCGAATCAACAAAATTAATTACATAAGACAGCTGTAAACAACAGCGAAAAGCAGATCACCTCTGATTTTGTTTGCAATGGTGCAAGTGTTGCAATTAGCTTCTTGGTATTGGGTCTATCTCTAGGCTCATATTGCAAGCAAAGAGAAGCAAGGTCAACCAGTGCAGTGGCCTCCTCAGCTGAAAAGTTTCCTTCAAGATGTGAATCCATTAGGACCAAAATGTTTTTGTCTCTTATCAACTCGAGAGCCTGAAGAAAGAACAGAACATAAACATTCCTAAGCATCGAAAAGATATCACAGATATCTGTCTGTATAAAAGGCTGATCAGATGACAATGAGAATTAAAACATGAAGTTACCCCCCAGAGATACTCGCACATGAAAGTTCAGTATTTAAATAGTCCATAACCAATTCCCCCTGGATGCAGTTCAGGAATTGATTTTTTTTCTCTTGCATGAACTGGAAATCCAGTAGGATTGTGTAACTGCATGCTGAATTTATTTATAGGAAAACAATATTCCAGGTGGTTATAAATTTTTTAATTACTAAAATATTTCCCATAAGACCTTTTATTAGTAATTGACAATCAACACAATAAAATACTTCGGTATTGCATATTGCACGCAGGCCATCCCAAGAAATTTGGAGGTCTAAAGAATCATTTTGCAAAAAAACGATAATTTCTAAAACTTATTTCTTAACAAATTAAAATGGAAATCCAATAATTGAAATTTAATTAGTTTTTAGTGTCAATGAATAAATTTCTACTTGTAGTTCCGCTCATCATTGAAAAGAAAAACAAATGTGGAAAGAATCAATCAACTGAAAGAAGAAAGAAGAAAATATTTAACTATTATGAATAAATCATGGTTTAAATATACACTTAATGAAAGATGAGAACAAGATAATAACTTAAAATCACAATTTTCATTAATTGATTATTAATAACTTAATATCACTCCTATCAGTAAATAAACAAAGGATATAATGTACATGCTACCTACTTAAGCAGGTAGGATCATACTACCTATATTCCGCATCATTGGATTTGATATTCACAAATAATGATCTCTTTTTTATTAACGATTGTGATATTTAACTATTAAAGATCAAGGGGTCTTCAGTTATTAGGGTCCTATAGCAGCTGCTTGGGCAGCTTTGCCCTTCAGCAGGCTTTGATTGCACACCTTTGAATAATTAGCCACAAACTCAAAAGGTAGTTAACTTCTACCAGCTTCGCAGGATGAGCTACTAGAAAAAGATATTTAGTTAATGATAAGTTTTCTTCAAAGTCGAATCTCATGAACATGGAACAACGAGGCGTCATATGATCCATGTAGCCGACCCCACCTAGTGGGATAAGGCTTTGTTGTTGTTGATAAGTTTTCTTTTATCTAACAATGCAACTTTTGAGCATCTTTGTGATCGACCAAGAGCAATAATTGAGCATGTTTCCCTTTCTACTCATTTTCCCAATTCCTTGTCAAGCAGTATTCTATTACTCTCAAAACAGTATTCTATTACTGATGCAAATGAAAATGTAATGCATAAAATGATAGTAACAAAAGGATGCTTAAAAATGCAGCAAGAGAACAAATAATATTATAAGGGATTACGTTTGGTGTAGCCAAAGACAATATAAGGATAGAATATGAGAACGAAAAAAAAAACTACGTCAGATTACAAAATACGATGGAAAAGTACAAAATATTGTGGAGTAATGTATAAAAATAGGAGAAAACAAATGCTTACATGAGTTGGAGGGATTCTCTTTCCACTAACGAGGTCAAGTAGTACCGTACCGAAACTAAATATCACACTCTCAGGGGTAACCCTCCCTGCACAAATATAATACCCTATCAACTTTTCTGGTCATAATCACTTTCTTATCATTGAAAGATAATGTAGCTACATGAATACTAGAAGAATTAAAACTTTATTAATTAACATCGTACCAACTTTACAATTAGGATAATATTCTTCAAAACCATGAGTGATAAAACCAGCAAAGCATATCGTAAGCATAATGGTAACACTAACAAGTTATATTATGAATCTATCTTCTATCTTTTGTCGCTGAGATAACACATCAAATAATCATTGCTTTCAAAACAAATTGGAGAAAAAAAAATGACTGGTTGTTTAGAAGGATAACCGCACAGAACCATATCATGCCATGTTGCAGAGGATGGAAGTACACTTGATTATGTGATCAAAGTTTACTAGGGCCAAAAGTCAGCCAGCCTTACATATTTTATGTTACAGACATATTGGTGGAAATAGGTGCACTAAATATACTTGGTTTCTAAATTACATAGTGGCAAATAAAACAAAAAAAAAGAAAAAAAAGAATAGGTGTTTCTGTTATAGTTCTAAACTAATCGACAAAGTCTAAGAATAACATGTAAATCTCCTAAGGAACAAGAAGAAAATACCATTTCTCAGATATTCTGGTGGTGTATAAGCTAGGTTAGTACTATAACTTTTCCCATCCCTGCTGTTCTTCATCAGGCCAAAACAAGATAGACGTGGATCACCATCCTGCAAAGTGTACTTAATGGTAAGAAAACACTCTAAAATTAGTAGCGCAAAAACAATTTCTTTCCGAGATTGAATCTATCAAAAATTAAAAGTGAGGCCACAAAGGGGTTTGAAATAGTTTGATAATAAGAAATTGTGATTAAATGTCAAATAAAGATCATCGGAAAGATATCATTGGTACCATTCAACTTCTTACAAAGGAAAATGATGACATCAAACTCAAGCCGCGAAAATGCTTTTCAAAGTCCTTCATAGAAGTGTGTTTTAGTATCTTCTCAAAAAAAAAAAAAGAGAAGTGTGTTTTAGTACTATAAGTTCTTGTCACACATACATCATGGTGATATTGTATATCAAATAAGAGCATACCTCTTACAAAAAAAGATGGAAAAAACAGCTTAATATCACAAAAAATTGATTATTTACAATTTAGTCTGAAAGAAAAAGTTGATAACATGACATACAGTCTACTACATTCTAATACGCCCCAAAGAAACCATTTCTTTTCAAAGAAAGACAGCATTCATTATGGAGGAAACCCTCCACTAGACGTGAAACCTGCATCAATGACTTGTTAATAGTTACAGATAGTGGGTATTACGCAAGGATTCAAGGAAACAAATGCCCCACCTCATCAAAGAGGACTCTGTATGCATTTAGGTCATGATATAGTGGTCGCCCCTCATTGCTGCAATATTCTAGGGCTTCAGCAATGTGGAATGCAACTCTCAAGCGCATAGCCCATTCAATGGTTTGACTTTCCCCTGGAAAGGCACAAAACAAAGTAAAAGAAAACAACGTCAAGAAAAAAATACATGGAGATTACTTCAAATACAAGGCTCAAATGAATTTCTAGTATATTACTCAGATGTTAAACAATGAAGTACTTGACACAATTCTATTATACTAAACTAGAGGAACAATGACTATATTAGACCAGATTTTTCTTTAATTTTCACAGTTCAAACTTCCACAGAAGATTGGGAAATGTTCTTCCTTTCCTGTTCAGGATTTCACAGAATTTACCAAATTTAAAATCAAAGCTATCCTTTTGCAAATAATGCAGAAAGTTTCCTGCAGACTGTATTACTGAAAAAATAAGAATCACAACGGGGAATGCCCCAAGGGCTGTGATAAATAAATTTTACTGAAAGGAGAGGCGTCCCAGAATTCCTGGTCCTTGTAAAAAGGTGTAAATAACATAACACTGGTTAAATCCTTAATCAATTGGTCACCTCCAAAATGGAATATTAGGTACAGACACGACATGCACCAGAGCGAGCATCCAAATAATTGTTGGGGCAACCTTTTGCACAGAATAAAGGCAGTAATTTGTTTACACAAAGCATAGCTTTTCCACTGTTGTAAGCTTCTAATCTTTTCGTTTCCCCCATTGCTCAAGCAATGACGAAAAAGCGGACCTCTAATCCACTCAACACAACAAGAAACATCTTTTTTCGCAGTCAAAAGGTTAAATAATTAATAAAGCTTCACAGACGCAGAACAGGTAAGGAGCATACAGTGGAAGAGATGCTTGGCCAGGGTGTCGTTGGGCATATACTCGGCGACGAGGAGCCGCTCGTCGCCGTCGCAGCAGTATCCGATGAGGTTGGCCAACCGCCGGTGTCTCAGCTTCCCAACCCCCCATGCCTCCTCCTGCAACAACAGAAGAGTCAAAGAGCGCCAAGAAAACCCACCAAGTAAACAACCGATCTGAACAAAAAAATTTAAAGAAGATTGAATGGGCAGAGGGATTGGAGGGACACTGACGGCGAACTGTTTGGGGTCGGGCCATGCGGAGCGGGTGAACTTCTTGACGGCGATCCAAAGGCGGTTCTGCAGGCGGCCCTTGTAGACGAGGTTGGGCGCCTTGTCGCCGCTCTCGGAGACGATGTTCTGCGTGCTGAAGCCGTCGGTAGCCGCCTTGAGCTCCGCGAGCGAGAACTCCACGAAGGCCGGTACCTCGCCAACTGCCGCTGGGTTCCCCGCGGCCGTGGCCGCGGCTGCCGGCTGCTGAAGCGAAATCGAGGGCCGCCGCCGCTGTTGCTGCAGATGATTCTGCTTCTCGGCTGGCTGCGTTTCCAGCCCTAGAGCAGAGCAGCAGCAACCCATCACCAAACCAACGAAAACAACACCTCCGGGAACAACAGCTCGAACACCACCTCCCTCCTCTGCCAAGAACAAGGACAGTACAAGCAGAAGTAGTTCTTAACTCCACTGATAGAAGAAGCTATCTATACATCACAAATCTGCGAACGAAGAGTGATAGATTTATGGGCAGAGGTCCGGCAAGGCGTAATAACACTACGTATGATTGATGTGTGGAGAGAGAAAGTAAGGAGAGACAGATTTGGGGGGTAATCAGATGCTGTGCTTAGCTTAAAGGTCTCCTCTTTTTTGCTTTTGTGAGCGTGTGGGAAGAAAAGGTGGAGGAGAAAGATCTCTCTACTGCTTACTTCCTACAGCTTGCTGCTGCTGCCGCTGCTGAATTTTTTTTTTTTATCGATCTAGCAGTAGTGATGGTTGTCAGGCTTCCACCCTCTCTCCTCTCTCAACTTTCTCTCTCCTCTCAAATCTATCTGTATCTATCTGTGCTTTGCTTACGGGTCTGGGCTGGTTTTGTTGGCATATAATTTTACTTTCCTGCCTTTTTCATCTCTATCCCGGGTGTACCTTCCTGAGGTGAGCAGAGTGTACAATTTTACAGATGTTTCTGACGTCATGTCATATTCCATGTAATTATGAATACAGAAAAAAAGAAAGCTGGGATTCCAATTTCCAAGTTATTGATATTATTCCATAGATGGGTGACCATCATTCACTATCATTCGGAGAAAAAATTACACACAAATGGTATTTAGTCGAAGTAAATATTCTCTTGTAATGCAGATGAAAGTTTAAAAAAATTGGTGCCTTTGCTCGTGAATTGCAGTGGTTCCAACCTGTTCTCCCAGTGTATTATATGCTCTATGGATTTATTCTTCATTTGACCACAGAAAAAAAATATGATCATATATGTACATAACTCTCTCTCTCTCCTCCCTCTCCCTCCCATACCGAGCACTGCCTGCTGACCAGCGACTGCACACCTCCACTTGGCTACCAGTGGCCCGAGTGCATCATGTACAGTTCGTCTGAGTTGGCTCGAGTGCGTTGTTGTCGAACAATGAAGAGTAACGGTCTCTCGGGGAAGTTGGATAATAAATGAAAGCAAAGCCCCGGATCACACAGATATATGTAGTATAAAATCTGTAGGAAAGCTTAGTTTTTTTCTCCTCCAATAAACAAAGTACTTCCAGGCATGTGGGTTCACATCTCCGAGGTCTCGGTCAATACGCTGCTGCGTATATAGTACAGTTCTACATAAAATGTGTGGACTAGTATGGACTACTACTTCAGTTTTCCACTTTTCTGAACTCGCTGAGCCAATGAGGACACACTAAGCTGAGATTTCTCTCCGGTTTGTGTTCTGTTCAGTTGTCTGCCTTGGAACTGTTGTTAAGGTTTTGTCTGGATGAACGAATACGTTACTCTGAGATTTCTCTCCGGTTTGGACGTCTTTAGCACTGGACGTAAAGAAAGATTCGTGAATGCAACGAAGGCATGAGGAGGACTAAACTGAAGACCCCGGAGGATCAGGCTGTGCCGTGAGAACGAGTGGACCACAGTCCATAAGAAAGAAACAGTGGATTTGGAGGGTCATAAGCAGTGCCATGCATCGAAGGGAAAAATGAGCTAGCATTGAATGCCGATAGCAAAAGAAGAGAAATTATGCCTTCTACTGTTCTGGCAGAGGGGCAAATCAGCAGGGTAAAAATTGTTCAGGGAGTGAAGAAATTGTACAGCAAAAAGATAATAATAATTCAGCACCAGGGAGCAACATTATAAGAAGATCAATCTGCTCCTTTTTTGCGTTAACGAAACAGTGAAGCAGCAGCAAACAGCAAACTGTACGTGCGATTTCAAGGTCCAGCCAGATCTTTCGGCATTTAGAGTTAGGGGATGGATCATGGACAAGGATGCTGTTGAACAAGACATGCCGTACGCGCAAGTTGCAGGGGCCCTCGTCACATCGGTCGTCGTCCTCCTCCTCCTCCATCATACGCGCAGTTTGTGACACAGTGCACCCCTGAAGGCAGCACGGTCGGCTTGCCGCTGCCGTTGTTTTCTTTTTTCCCCTTATGCTTCACCTATTAGAATGTGAAATTGGCTCTTGTTTGCGTGCGGAGCTCGCAGTCTACCGTGTTCTGATGCCGCCAGTCTTGACCTTTCTTTTCCAACAAAGGACAAGAGGAATCGATGCAATCGAATTGGCGATGGAGTTCATTTTTTTTTCCAGAAGTAGAATGCGAAAGATTAACATCCTTTATGGTGTTGGATTTCAGGAAGATGAATAGGTCTCCAGTTCTAGTTCTGGAATTCGTTTATCGCGGAAAACTAAGGAAAGTATTTGTTATCGTGTGGGGAGAAAGCAGACTTCTTTGTACTGTATCTAGAATTCGAAATCCGAAATATTTAAGAACTTTTTGGTAAATCTAACAAGCAGTAAAAGATGTTCCTTCTTAAAATGGATATATACGTGTTAGATTTCTCAAGGACTAGAATTGGATTTTTTTTTAAAAAAAGGAAGGTACGGTATGTATTTGTAGGCAAAATATCGAGGGAGATTTAGAACGTTATCTTTCAATGTCCTATTACAATCTTTATTACAATGCTCCAATCTAAAGAATTCAAAGGTTATAATGAAGTTCAAGATTGAATTTACAATGTTTTGCAATTTCCAGGGACATCTATAGCTACGGTTAATAACTTTGCTCAGGAATTGGATTTTAGTTGTAGCTTTTTCTTATGTATTCTTGTTATAACGTTTTTAGTTTGCTTTTGCTCAAATTTTAAATTCTTATTATCATTTTTATTTCATTTGCATTTTGGCTGTAATATGATACAGGTGAAATTTTAGAGCGGATAAAATCACATGCTCATCGTGAATATTATATTACAATTTTAAAATATAATGAAATAAATATATGTAATGGATCAAAATTATAAAAAATAATAATTTAAATGACATGCATAACGTATATAAATAATGTCTCATATTATATTATACTTGGTAAGAATTGTACTCCAATATCAAATGCTCGAGTAATTCATGTTGGGGTAAGCTCGTATACTTTTATTTTTTCTCTTTTCTCCCTTTCAAAATTTTCTAAGCTTCGCGAATGTTGCAAATATCCGTGAGAATGTCTAACACTTGTAGGAATATCGAAAAATTCCCGAAATACAGGCGAATATCAAATCAATTAGAAATAAATCGATCAAAATTTTATTTTTTAAAAATCATCTTAAAAACTATGAGACCGTTTTTAATTCAACATTGAGAATATCTATATTCTTTCAAAACAAAAGCATAGACATATTTATCTCTTTTCTCATTTTTTCAATCATATATTATTTTTTATTATTTATTAATTCATTATATTATTATTATTATTATTATTATTATTATTATTATTATTATTATTATTATTATTATTATAAATATCAACTATCTGTAATAAAATATTTTATTTTAAAATTATATTCTTTTTTAACCAAACATTAAGAAGAATAAGAATATACTTATTTTTTAATAATATCTAAGAATAAGATATTATGTTAGTTTATTCTAATGAAAAAATATTCTCCAACCTTATGACACCTTACCATTTGGTTAAACAATGCTTTTTTAGTAGCATGAAGCAGTAGAATATTATATTCTAGCTTGTCTCTGAATTGAAAATAATAAAATTTTAAAAGATAATATTTCAAACTCAAATAGTTTATTATAAATAGTGTATATTTATAATAAAATATAATAAAACTCTGCATTCGAGATGCATCATTTTTTTATTTTGGCCACTATGCTTTTTACCACATGGACTATATATTCCAGAAGATTTCCGTCGGTGCCTGTGGTGGTTACCAACTCTATCTTGTCGTTTGAATCGTTAGGATTTTTTTATTTCATTATCGACATTCCTGCGAGAGAGAAGTACATCTGACCCCGCCTCACGAACGTCATTGGTTCTGCGACTTTGCACCGAAAATATTTTAGGTTGGGAGAGCCAGTGTCGATGGATACTAATGATGGAAATTTTGACACTACGAAGAGCATGCGTTGATGAATATTCAGGATGTACCAGAGGGTGGCCCTAACTCCCCTCCGCCTTCGACACCCACTGAGCATCTTGAATCTTCCCAACATGCAACTTCGGCTTCCTATGACGCCTACGACTTCATTATTCTTTCATAGTATGTGGATGTCATAGACCGTCGGGTGACCCATATGGATCAGCGCATTCGTCGGATGGAGCGCGACTTGATGGCTCGTTGTAGGCTTACTATGCGTCCCAAGGATTCATTCCTCCCATAGTTCGTAATCATGATAGTCCTGATGAAATTTAGATGGGTTGCCTCCCTCTTTTATAATGTTAAAAGGGGGAGAAGTTTGGGACAATGTTATATGTTCTTAGTTCTTTTAGTTTTTTTAGTTGTAATGTTCTGTAGTTGCTATATGTTTGTACTAATGTCGTGCATCATTTTGTACTGACTATAATCACATTTATTAGTGCATGAAGACATGATGGATATGTTGACTATGGATGTATTGTGATAATCTTTGTGTTCATGATGGATATGATAACTTTTAATCTCATATATTTTTTGTGCCTATAGTTGTTGATGTCATATGTTTATATTGTTTCATACTATTATGATAACATAAAGGCCACTCATTCAAGGGGAAGAAAATGTGAAATATGCATGAATGTAGGAGGAGATTGCTTCCTACTTACTCTCTATACTTACAATTCATTTTTTTTCTCTATCGTCAAATTAGTTTGTCATCATACAAAATGAAGAGATTGTTGAATCATATGTTTGATGATAACAAATTAAATTGAATTAAAAAATTACCAATCTATGCTCAAGTAATGATAATGCAGGTGTAAGATTGACATAACTTCATTTATAGAAGAAATCGCCAAGTTTAACGATGAAACAAAAAATTCTGTACATGATCGATCAACCAACTGGCCATGCCGATCGAATGATAGATATCAATCGGTAACAAATATCGAGACTATGATGGTCGATGGATCGATCGTTACATCGGTCGACCGACCAACAGAAGAACGAGTTAAAAAATGTCAAGACTATGACAATCGATGGATCGATCGTTACATCGATCGATCGACTAGCAAAAGAATGAGCTCAAGAAAATGTCGAAACTATGACGGTCGATGGTCCGGTCATGGAATCGATCGACCGATCAACTCAAAAAAATTTCCAAAAATGTCAAGACCATGACATTCGAGAAATCAATCGATGGACTGATTGATCAGACAACGAATAAAATCACAGATATCGTACAATAGTCATATTGACCGATCGACCGACCAATCCGATCAGTCACAGACAAAAATGGATAGTAATGATTATTTTTTAAGGAAAAAAATATGGAAAACTTTGTTGATGTAATTTTCACATGTAGAAATTTATGAAAGGAGTGTCAAAGCTTGAAGGAAGATTATTCAAGCAAGCAAGATCACTCCAAAGTTCCTTTCAAGTTCTTAAGCCCAAAATTGCAAATTCATCTCTTTCTCTTCTAAATTTCGAGTATGAGCATATTTTGTAAAAGAAGAGAGTTGGAGGAAATCATTTACTCTAACTGTGATCTAGTGAAGTTGATAGCTCTTTGTAAGAAGATGTGTATCTTGTCTCTTGAGCGAAAAAGAAGATGTGTAGTATAAAGGGGATTGTTCTCTTCCTACAAGAAAAGAGAAAAATAATAGATCTCCGACGATATTAAAGGCGAGAAGTTAGAGCGGGGACATATATCAAAGAGTTGGGACCGAACTTCGTTAACACATTATGCCTCTTTTTGTTTGCTCCCTATCTTTCATTACCTTTTATCATTATTTGCTTATGATCGACTTTATTGATTTTTCAAAAGTGATTTCATGAAAAGATTTTTATACACCAATTCATTTCCCTCTCCTCTTGGTGCTTTCTATTCTACATTACTATTTTATTATAATAAAAATGTAAACTATTTATAAAAAAAGTATTTTAATAATGAAATGTTACACGTTTAAAATTTATTTCTTTCAAACAGGTGGAATAAGAATATATTCACTTTTTTAGACTATGATATTTTGTTATTTTATTCCACTCAAATTTTTTTTCAACCATATGATGCTTAGAAAACTGTTTAATTAGAGAATCTCTTACAAAGAATAACCAATTTTATCCTAAAAAAGTAGTATTAACTATATTCATATTCTACTCTTGTTTGATTGAAAAAGAATAAATTTAATATTTTTATAATTAAATTATTTTATTATAAATATTTTACATTTATTATTATAAAAATATAATATAATTAAATAAAATGGTGAAAAATAATGGAAAAGGAGAGAATATATGTATTATGTTGTTTTAGAAGAATACAAATGGTTTTACGCTTTTTTAGGTTTTGAAGAAAATGAAGTTTGATCAAGTTAACTCTATTATGTGTCTCATTTAACTATATTCTCAAAAATATCAATATATTCCAACATTTATCATAAATCAAATGACTAGTGTTATTTGGTTGCATAACTATCCATTGAATAAATGCAATTATCTTTATGGATTAACAATTCCTTGAAATTCATGCTCAGAATAACATTATTTTAACTTTTTTAAGTAATCTCTATAAAATGTACTATTCATAAAGTTAACTATTTAATTAATGGAAAATTTATCCTTTTTTTTGGGTGGATAACCATGTTGTTTGGTAGAATAGAAAAGAATAATAACTTATACTTCCTTCTATTTACGAACCAAACAACGAGTTTAGGCATGGGAAGCAGTGGATACCATTTAATCCCTAAAGTTAAAATATGAGCTGGGACATTGACGAGTTTGTGTTAAGTACTCTTGAGGCATCATCAACATGCAACTTATTTACATAAATAGAAATTAAGTGGTGGAGGAAGTTCATGGTCAAGTGACTTTTACTACCTATCTACTGTTCTTGGTCAAAGAAGTAATCATTTTGACACCATTAAGGATCAAAATGGCATTAATATTGATGGACTACAATCGGAGAACTCTTCGCCTCTCATTATAACGTTTTATGGAGCTTAAGACTTGATGTGCATGTTGTTTGCTTTGACTGACTAGTGTTGTCTACTCTCAACAAGTATTGGCACTCATTACCTACTTCACATATCGTTCTTGGGAGAATAAGAAACGTCTTTTGACCATGCCGTGGATAAGGCATTAGGGTTGAACATTTTCACCAATAAAACCTAAAAAATATAGGATTTAATGTTTATCCTCCCCCTCTAAGGTGGGAGGATGGTTCTCCCCCCATCTGCGACCGTCGAATGCGGATCCAATGGCCGCATTTAGTGCGCATGGTTCATCTTGTAAAGAGCCGCAGAATGGGCATGTTCAAGAAAAGGGATGAAAATGGCAGGGTTTTCGATCCGAGCTCGTCATCGTCCCCGCTGCGATCCAGCGCCGGTCATCATCCCCGCCTGAAGCATGCGGTTGTAGGTCGGCGTGATGATGATCAAGAGTTTCTTAGGCATGGCGTTGCGCTCCTTCGACGGTTCATCCATCTTGGCCTCGACTCGTTGGACTTGGCGACGTGGGCGTCAACGCTCGCCCTCTTGATCTCGATCTCCCCACCCCTGACTCGATCGACGATGGACACGTACTACTTCTTCCTCTGCCACGACATTTGGGCGCTCTCCAAGTTTCGCATCAGTCGTGCCTTCCTTTTATCCTCATCATCAGCCTCGACACTGAACACGCATGAAGGAGAGCTCACCTCATCTGACCTCTGTAGCTTGTTGTCCATAAGGCTACCACAACCTAAAGAATTGCTCCCAACCCGTGCGTCTCCCCTCTTCTCTTTCTTCCCACTTCAGACTCCAATTATTCTTCTCCTTATCTTCCACCACCTTTGCCTCTAGATCTATGATGCCAAACGCGACCGATGTGTTTCTGAACTCCGGTGAACAAGGGGAAGGGTGGGATCTCCTATGATGGTTGGAAGAATCAAAAGATGTGCCGGATGTAGGGTCCTCGGGGAGTCATCTTGTCGGTCTAGCGAGAGGAGGAGGAAGTCGTCGAGGGAGAATTCAACATCAATGCCAAAGTTGTCAGAGAAGGAATCACATAGGAGGAGGAGGGCATTCGCAAAGGTCGAGAATGGAGAGCTGCGAACACGATCGGAGGTGAACCGTGCTCATGAACCACGTACGTAAATCATA
Organism: Pontederia crassipes; assembly: GCA_030549335.1. Taxonomy (NCBI): domain Eukaryota; kingdom Viridiplantae; phylum Streptophyta; class Magnoliopsida; order Commelinales; family Pontederiaceae; genus Pontederia; species Pontederia crassipes. Next base: position 68,058,357 of record CM060194.1, on the reverse strand, counting down.
GCTTCCATTAGGGAGCACGCACAATTAAGCAATCATCGGATCCGCATGGTCATGGAGGGGGGGGAGAACCATCCTCCCCCTTACAGGGGGACGATAAACATTAAATCCAAAAGTATATTGAAATTGGGCCTAAGTTTATTTTTACAATTCTAGAGTTTTTTTAATACTAACTTCTTCAAGCTTGGACATGCACTGCCTTGATTTTTATCCCAAGGAATCCTTGGCCCAAGACAATCATTGATTATTGACCCTTTTCTCACTATGCAATGTTCTCTAATTGGTAATTGTGAAGATCCTTGCAAACAAGATTAATCATTCTTTTCCCTTCTTAATAGATGAATTCTGATCTTTCTTCATTGTCTATGGATCAATATAGGATGATATTGGAATGCCCAAATCCAAACAAAAAAATAGAGATAGAGAAAAAAATATAAGATAAAATAATTAATTGTAACGAATTCTCTCTCACTCACTCTCTCCCCTAACCCATAAAATGTTGTGATGGCTATTTTCTTTCTATCCTCTCTTTTTTTATCATGGCAAAGCATAAGTACAAGAGAACAAAGCCAAAAAAGAGAGGGATATCATAGGAACTAAAAAGGGATTCTGATATATCATAATATTAAGTTATATTTTATTCTTGTGGAGTTGTGCCTTATTTTCTTTAATGGGTCTATAAATCATGGCAAATTGATTCTTAGATTAAATCTAGATTTTTCCTATAATTTGATAAGAGGTTACTTGTAGGGAAAAATTTTCCCTATTTTTTTCTCAATTTTGATACCAAAAGTTATTAAATAACTTAGAATAGGATTATGTTGTCTCATAAGTATGACAAATTCTATGATGATTAAGAATTATGTCAATTAAAAGTTATTAATAAAATACCAATATTCTATCATGTTGTTGCGGGCAGCAACGAAACGAAATGGTTAATATGTTAAAAATAATATTCACATGATAAAAATCTTATAATTTAATAATTGATAGAATAACTTATTAGATTTCTATCTTCGTTGGAATCTTTGGAAAAAAAACCTTATAATTTAAGAATTTATGATTCTTGATTGTGTACTTTTAAGTAAAATTAAAAGTAATAAAATATTACATTGGATATTGAAGTCATAATTTGTTGAATGACTATAGGTCAAATCTATTCTTACATATCATTTCTTAATTATTGCACCTCTTATATTGAGTCTCTTTTGAATTATCATATATTTACCTATCACATTATACAATTAGTGTATGTTGATTTATAATAAAATAATATTATGTACATCATCTATCAATATCTGATTTCTTATTATTTCTTATAATCTTATCATGATCCTAATGTTTTTTTATCATATCATCATATAATAGGTTAACCAAAATATAAAAAAATGAAAAATGTTAAATGTTGAATGTAAAGCTCTTATGATTGATTGGTGATGGTCAATCAAGTTAAAAAGAGAGTTGAAAAATACTTTACTAACCCTTCTGAAAGGAGTTGAAAGACATTCCATTAGTGTTGAGATACTTCACCCTGGCAACAAGAGAGTACAAAGACACTCCATCAGTCCATGTTAAAAAGAGTTGAAAAATGCTTCATAATAAGTCCAACATAATGAAAATGATGCATGTTTATTACTTATGATGATGTCTATATGCTCAATGATATGATGATTATTGATGATGTTGGGTTATACCTAATGATGTTATTGATCTTTTATGATAATTCTTGATTTATGATTGATTATATCTTCTGCTACTATTAATCTTAATGATTCTCATGATGACAACATTATGATGTTCTTATTGATTATGTCATGATGATTCTTAATCTTATTATCAACTATATCATTATTGATCTCCACAATTATTATTACATTTCATGATGATTGACTATGTCAATCCTAATACTAGTGATAATTATGATCTACAATGATGATATGATTCATGATAAAAGAATATTCTATGACTAAAGAATGATCCCTTAACAATCATGATATCTATACGATGGTAGGCAATTAATATCCATGATCCTTCTTATGATGTCACATGCTTATATAATTAGTTGTCCCTTATATCATATTTGTAGATGCTTATGATTTTTAGGATTATGATTGTTTCTCTTCTCATGTTATGTTTCATGTTACCTCATTTGTTAAATGTATCATGCTATGATATCTTATATCGTATTTATTTACTATGATGACTCACTTTTCATAACATTATTATTTATTTTTTGGCCTAGTGAGATGGTGTTTTCTTCTTTTCCATTTGAGTTTGTCTAGTTTTGCGTTAACCTTATTAAGACTTTCACATCATTATTCACGTTATGCCCTTGTATAACTATATTATTTTTCTTTAAAAAATCATGCATTCATTCTTGTTTACTAGTCACAGTCTATATTTTGGTCAAAATTGTGTCCATGTCAACAATGCATTGTAACACATTCGAGATGTGTTCTTCTATGTGACGGTGTGTGTATTGAGAGCATTATATATATAATGATATATTAATTGCGCATAAGTTGGCTCACTCCATGTGTAGGGGTCAGCATAAACATGTGATTATTAAAGTGGATATCAACAACACCTTTCATAATATATCATGGAGGCCATTTGGTAAATCCTTAATCACATAACTTTCAAAACACCCTTTCGTGGCATGGGTACTAGCTTGCATTAGGTCCCTTACTTTCACATGTATTACAAAAGGGATGTTCTTCTTCTTCCTTCAAAATTCATGTGATCATTTCTTACTTATATATATGTTTATCATGATTTTTCAAATATTTGCATCCCTCGTAAAACAACAAGTGGATCAATGTTTAATCATTCCCTTCAAATACATGCGAAGATAAGGGACCTAATGCAAGCTAGTACTCTTTTCATAACATGTGAAGGTAAGTCATTTACTGCTTCTCTCTTGGTCATTTTATATATGTTGACAATATGCATATATGTGTAACCACAACAACGTTGAACCATAAATGGCTCAAGGAGACATACTATAAATGTTTCACTATTTAAGGATTTTAAGAGTAGGATTTTGAAACCAATACATAAAGTTCAAAATTTTAATACTTGCCCCCAGATTGACCCAAAATGAGAAGGGCCATACCAAAGATGCTCATTTGAATGGATTCTTTTTCATTCACCTGTTTAGGCAGAGTCCTCTCGCCTAAAGTTCTTTCTGTTAAAGAGTATTCTTTTCTTATTGATAAAATGTCAACTAAACTATATGGCTTGGGAAAGAGGTTCCTTAGTCAAGACAAGAGGGTAACTCTCATTAAATTGGTTCTTAAATATTCAACAATGGTTAACATAAGAGTTCTCACATGGTTAGTTAGTTTACCTCTCAACTCCTTGAATGTCAAGGTGGTTTAGGTATTTGAAAATTATATCTTAATAACATCTATCTACTTCTGTAGCATCAATCTTGTATTTTTTTTGAAATGGTTATTTTTTAATAATATTAATAATAATTATTTTAACATTATACTAGTTAATTTTTATTGTTATGTATGATAAGTAAAATAAATAAAAATATGTATGTCTATATTTAAACATAAAAATATTTTTCATGATAAATAATAATGGAAAATTTTATTTTATTATAACACTGAGTAAATTGTAATAAATAATTAATAAATGTTTTTGTTATTAGACCTAAATAAGTTATAAAGTTATGATAATCTATAATTAAATATATATAATATATGCATATAATACATATAAGATTATTATTATTATTATTATTATTATTATTATTATTATTATTATTATTATTATTATTATTATTATTATTATTATTATTATTATTATTATTATTATTATTATTATGTTTAAAAGTAGCTCCACTTACTTTTAGACCTATTAGCAAAAATGAAAAATTAGAATTCTTGCTGTTAAGAAGAACTTGTTGACTTCTTATTTTTTGTTTTCAAGATTTGTCACGTGATAGGTTGACCGAAATTTGAAATTCTACCCATTTTTTTTCCGTTTGAGTGTTTGTTGAGCTTATTAAAATTTGGACAAGCTAAATGGCTTGAATCGGACGAAGGCAAGAAGTAAGTTTCAACTTAGTTCTACTGCAAGGTGCATCATAGGCTGACAAATACATCCTGTGAAAGTGGACGCATGGACTATTTTCCAAGGGGCTAAAGCGATGCTATAATCTCAACATGGACCATATGATCATTGAAGTGGATTCTTTTATTTCAATCTAGATCACTTGTGGTTAGGGCTAGATGCCTCGGAGAAAACATAATATTGTACTAGATCTTCTTAGCACTATTAAATCCTTTCATAAATCTGCAAGGCATTATTATGATCGACAAGCAATCGTGTGACATACTTTTCGGCTAGCTAAGATGGTTTGCTACTTCTCGTTACTTCATCTAATGTCCTTCTAGTAATGAAGTGAAACTAATTCACAAAAATATTAAAATTTTGATGTTGTGTTTTATTTTTGGTTATAATATTAAATATATGGGTAACAATCTGCATTTTATAATTTAATATTTTAAAATTTTGATTATACTATAACAGGGTCCTAAAAATATTCAAAAAATTGACTTGATTATTTTCCCTTTATTTTTCTATATGATTTAAAATATTTGTTAAATTGAAAAAAAAACATATAAAAATAATCAAATCCAAACTATTTTGGCCCCAACTCCAAATAACTTCGATTAGATGATACCACAAGTGGTGAAAGGTAAATTTTTTAAATGGTTATAGAAATTTGCACTCGTTTTCAATATGATTATTAAACATTATTTTGTAACTCAAACGCCATCTAAATTTTACAATATATGCATTCATCGTCATTTCTTCCAATGATAAAAACTCTACCAATCAACAATTTTTTTACATATCAATATAAAAATATAATATAATAAAAACAATAGCAATCTCCCTTTTATTATGAGGTTGTCTTTTCTTCCTGCCAAGGAGGATGATGATAGCTCCTTCCTTTGTACAAATTCGTTGGTTGTCGTCACGTCGTGTAATAAGAAAGAAAATTAACGAGTATGATTTGAGTACTTCCGATCAGTTTCTCTTTTATTTCTTGAAGTCTTATCAGATCATTGTTCGGCTTCGTTTATTTCACACGTTACGACCGCCGACATATCAAATTATTTCCATAATATTTCGCATTGCATGTTTGAAAATAGAGAGGGTGACCCCCCCTTTTGAGGGGCCTTCTTTCATAATTGATAATTGAATGAGTGAGATTAACTGGTGTTTTTTTTTAAATTATATTTAAATTTGATATTAAGAAGAGATAAAAGATTAAATTTAAATTAATAAGTTAATCAATGAAAAATGGTAAAAGTTGGAGTCATAAAATAAGATCTAATTATTTTATTAAGAACGCATGCAATGTTGGATGAGTATTTTAAAATTTTGTTCGTTCCTTTTTTTTTCAGGATGTACTCAAAGCCTATTTCATTTTCCAATTGCTTTATTTTTCAACCAAGTACAAGCAGACTTTTATGTCAAAAATCATATTACAAACTTATTTAAAAGTACACAAAATAATGATTATTGTTTTTAAGAACTTTAGAAGCCCAATTAACGATTATATTCGCGAACTAAATAGAAAAAAATGCTCTTGGATTACAGGAATCAAATTGATGTTTGCTTGATTCTTGAAACAGTCATGTGAGATCAAGCCCGCATAAAATATGAGTATGGGGATGTTAACGTTGTATCGTATAATGGTCTTTTAATTTTATACAACTAGTTCATCAATTAATTATATTATATTATATTATATTATATTATATTATATTATAGTGGACACATAATAATGGCCACTCGGATCCCCATACGGATTCGTTTCGCATGCGCGTATCCTCCTTGTTTTCTGCTCGCTTTGTCTCTTTTCAAAGACGCTTCCACCAACTCCTTTTGAGTTGAGTCTCTCTCTCTCTCTCTCTAAATAATACTCTATTTAATACTATATCAGAATGATTTCTTTACATTTTCCAACGGACTTATAGATAAAGTGTAATTATAAAAGTAGATGATAAATTTACTATAAGGTTATTAAATTTTAAATGATCATCGGACTGATACAGTATTAATACATGGAAAATTTAGCTCATAGTATATATAGTCTACGTTTTTAAAATTTAGAAGATGTAGATGGCAAATTTTAAGAAAGGAAAGCATCCCAACAGTCCGATGGAAACCTTAATTAAACTATATAAAAATATTTGAGACATACAAATATGCGAGAATAAATATTAATTACATCCTATAAGCCATAAATAATAGTACTTCGGACATCCGATATATGATTGATATCCTATATAATAAAATGAGACTTAACATTCTTATAATCTATTTTTTTTATAAAATTATACTACCCCCAAAAAGTCACCCGGAAACACCAATAAATTTTTTCCCTAATTTAAAAAGTATTTTTGTATAAAAAGTCATTCGACCAGTATATATATATATATATATATATATATATATATATATATATATATAATATACCACTTCCATTAGCATAAAGTGATTGAGAAAAAGAAAATGTCACAAGGAGTTAAAAAAAAGCGAGAATCGTCACAGTTTCTAGAACTAATATGATGATACATAAACTGCATTCTCCGAACTCTTACATTACTATCTTTTGGTCTAATAATAATGCACCTCATGTGTCATGTCGACGATGGAAAAATCCAATAGGTTTCATGACAAGAATAATCATTATTCTATCATTAAGTTCAAGGCTGTTTGAGTGTTCAAATTGACGTCACCTCTGCAATGCACCTTATCATTAATTAATTATAGCATATAGCTAGTTACTTTTCGTAACTGTGTAGAATTAGCAAGTGGATAAGTTCCAAAACTTCAACTAAATGAATTGAGCATCATAAAAAATAATTAATAACGTAGGGACATTACCAAGTGCTGATCTAGATGAATGGTCTAGCTAGTTTAAGTTTAACCACCTCTCTAATCCATAGCATATATATATATATATATATATATATATATATCAATCATCCAATGAGTGTGCCAGAACTGTTCGTACTCGTAGAACACAAACTAACCATCATTGTAAACACAACCTAGTGATCCCACTTCAATTAAATATATATATGCATGCACATGTGGAAACATAATTGAGATTTGGAATCGGTTTTGTGCATATATACATGAAACACAAATTGTACCTCGTGACAGAATGGTGCCCTCCATAACCTTGTAAATTAAGAAACAGCCAATTGCTAGTAATAGCCTTCAGAGGGCCATGCATGATGCATGCTCTCCTAGTTGTGTAGTAACTGTAGTTTGCAGTGCAGGCACTTGCTGCTACGGCACACAACAAAAGGCTCAGGCTAAAACAAACTTTTATTTAAGCTGCTGTCCCATGATCAAACGGCAAATGGCAAATGGAAACAAAAGCAAAAGTCGTCGCCCGGTCAAAATGGGATTTGCACAAAAGAAAAGTAAATGAAAAATAATAGAAGGGTCAAGCGACTGACGACCCTAAACCCTAAACATTCCGGGGTCCTTTACAGGTGTGCATAGCATAGGCGTTGTTCCACGTGTGAATGTGGACGCTCAAGTCTGTGCCAAGGGCTAGCACGGATGAGATGTTACCACTTTATATATGTGAATTAATTAATTATAAATGTACGTAGCCTCCTTACATAGAATTGGAGGAGGAGGTGTATTATTTAGTAGGGAAAGAAGTCGGTGTAGTGGCAAATAGTACTTTGATATGTGCCTCAAGATCATATTAGGCTGGCCATGATCACAAGTTTGGACGCACTCGGTGGTCGTTCTGGCGGTAGGCCTCTCTCTCTCTCTCTCTTTTAGGTATTTCCCTTTTTCTTGTGTGTATATACATATATATTCTCTATACGTGTATATACTAAATATTGGCAAGTTGGCACTCGAAACCGCGATGTCGTGAAATAAATTACAACAAGCATCACAAGTTGTAAAAATTTTGTGTTACATTTTCAAAATTATGTTTCGAAAAATGCATTTTATACACACATAGGTAGCATGCAATCAACTTTTATACAACCAATATATAACTAACAAATCAGGATCGTTAAATTATGATTATATGATTCAAAATCAACCTCTATTGAATTTAATATTAAATTATTAAATTTAATCTCAATCATATAATCATCACTTAAATTTACTGGATGTATATTGATTTTACAACTTTTAATTGCATATTACTTAAAATCCATATATATGGATTCAATTTTGGTGTTTTCTACCTTCCCTATCTTCATCCAACAATTCATGAGTCTCTCAAATAGTGTATCACAATTGGACGAAGGTCTGATGATGAAGACGGTGAGGAACAAGCTGAGATAGAGAACACCTATATTTTTTCTTATACATGGGTTCAATTTTGATGTTTTCTACCACATCTTGTTCCATATTTTTTACACCATCAAATCTTTAGTCAACGGTTCATGATTAAATTTTTCAAATAGTTTATTAGAGTTGGATGAAGATAGTGAAAACGATAAGGAACAAGGTGAGGAGAGGACACTTACATCTTTTCTTAAAAAAAGGTTCAATTTTGATGTTTTCTATCTCATATTATTTTCTACACAGTCAGATCTTCATCCAACAGTTCATGATTGAATTTTTTAAATAGTTTATTACAGTTAAACAAAGATCTGATAGTGAAGATGATAAGGAACAAGATGAAGAGAGAACATCAATATTTTTTTCTAAAAAAAAGTTCAATTTTAATGTTTCCTACGTCATCTTGTTTCTTATTTTTTATACAACGGTAACCATTTATTCGCCTAGAAAAAGAGAATAGAGAGCTACCTTTTATGTGTTGATAGGCCAGGCATGGAAATTGGGCCCACCCCGTTTGGACCTCCCCAAGTCCGGACCGTGGCATGGTTCGGCTTTACATCGACTTAGCCAGCCCACAGTGAAATTGGATTGGCTCGAAGATTAAAAAAAAAAGTTAACTCAAAACGTCAATTGTAATAGACTAATAGTGATTCATTAAAAGTTGGCAGTAATTAAAATCTTAGTTTCATATTACATGTTCCTGTCGAGGGTATAATAAAATATTTTATAAAATAATTTCTCTCGTAACAGAATATTTCTTGTCTCGTACTTGGAAATACTTATTCTGAGTGTTCTCGCAAATCTTGTTTCTTTTATTCGTTAAAAGTGAGTTATATAATGCTCTGTTTATTTGGAAAAAAAAGTAATTATTTTTTCACATAAGTCAACTAAGCATTATATTCAATTTTGGGACCAGTACCCCAAAAAACCCCTATCACAATATCTCTCAAATTTTCACAAGTTACTTTTTTACCTTTTGATTTGACCAAACGTAACAGAAGATATTTGCTAATATTTTTTCCATTCAACTTTTTGTTCTCTTAAAATAACAAACTGTAACCTTATTATCTGACTATACTATTTTGGTAGTATTTCGAATTTTATTCTACTTTTAATCGAGCTTTTCTTATAAAAACATATAAGTTGCAGCCCCTTTTAACTTTCCACCTCAAGGAATAGTTTAATAATTGAATATATTGTCATATGTGGAAGAGAGAGAACCAAATTCCCATAAGCAAGCTGTTTTGAGATGATAAAAGAAAAACTAACATAATGTCCAAACTAATTATCATATAATCTATGAAATCTGAGATGTCCAAGATGAGCCATGTACACGAGCAAATTAATCAACTTTGCAAGTATATTATCATATCATCAATCTAAACAGTCTCATTCACCTGTTTTTTCTTCACTTGGTAATGAATGCAATGCATCAACCTGGAAGATGCCATCTTACCTGGCACAATGCTAAGATGCATATTTTGGGATGCTATTACATGCAGGAAGAACACCAAAGAGGATGGACGGATTCGATCCTCATCAATTTGATCAGGCAGCAGTAAGGTATGTATGCAGGGTCAAGCTGTAAACTCCATTAGTACTGTAGGCATGAGTTTTTTCTCAGAAGGGAAGGAAACTCAATTGCTTTATAGTTATTTCTCGAAGGAACGACTCCATCAAGTCTGTTCTTTAGTGCTGCAAATGCACGACCATCTGATCAGCAACTAGTAATCTTACTTCAGCAGGGTTTTGTGTCCTTGGCATGCTTCTTAGACAAAAGACATAGTTGCTGGCGTAACATGTTACCAAAATTTACACCAACATGCAACAAGGGAAAATCCTCAATAGTAGTGTAAAGATCAAACAGACTCAGGCCTGTGCTTTGAAGCTCTGGTATGAGCCCATTGAAGAAAAGGTCATTCTGTTATGATCAGTGCAACCTCATGAAGGCCTCTACAAAAACTCCTGGGTAAGTGCCATCTTAGTAATCTCCTGGCATATAATTTGAACACGTTTGATATGGTTAATAAAACCTGAAGGCATAAGCTTATGGGATTTTGCCATTTTATCCTGCTATCCTCTCTTGTTCACAATATCTGTTTAACTCCTCGTACGCTTCCATGAAAGTAGCTGTAAAATTTTCCATCCTTTCAAAGATTTGTTTAAAACCTATGTGTAGAGTGCTTGCTTCAGCAATGTGGCCTTGGTATACCCCGCTACAACGTGAGAGGTCCTTTTGACCAGGCACCAAAGCTAACTTCCTATTCAGTAAATCAACCTCCTTATGGATATCTTGTTTTTTCTTCTCTGTGACCCTAGTCCACTTTTCCAACTCTCTATTTGCTAACATTCTCTCATGCTGATCCATGTTCTGATGCTCCCATAATTGTCGTACGCTAGTGGCAGAGGCTTGGATAGCATCAACAACTCCCCCTTCAGAAATCCTGTCCATAGCCTCTGACCAGTCATTACAAATAACAAAAATGAGAGGAGCACCAATTCTTCTAGGAGAATAAGGAGCAATTCCATCAACTGTTTGTTCAGGCTCGTAATTAAGACATAGTACAAGCCATCCATTGAGTGCTTTAACAAAGTTCCTCTGTGCACTAACCCAAGCTGAGAAATTGATTCTCCACTTTAGCAACTCAACTTCCAACTGCATGATATCACTGGTTTGAGTGCTACCGATTTCTCCATTGGAGCAAATTGAGTCTAGATTTTTAACTCCTGATATGACCTGGCATTGTAGCTGGTGACACTGAAGCATTATTTTCCACATTCTCGCTAACCTGCAATAATATGCATTGTAAGTACATCACAAACTATAAGCATTGCATTCTGATATAAACTTCAATATGACTTTGAGCTGCTAAAGATGTATAAACTAATTTCTAAAACTTTGCTTATCGACAACTGCAAAACTTCACCTCTTGATATCTTTCATAACAATAATTTACATTATTACAAGAGTCAATGTTTAGTCTATTTGTAGGCTAGTAAAGAATGTTAAAGAACACATGCATGACAAGCAATAAAAAGACTCAAGCTGTGATAATGGTAGAAACAGGTGGATTTTGTAATAACATTTTTTTTAATGTGCCGTAATCAAGCATATTTAGACAAAGTGAATTTTCCCGCAGATTTTATCGCAAATTTTGCTCTATCGGATAGTCCTGTTCGCTTTTAGGAGTGGGGTGTCCTAGATATTGTATTTGGACTCTTCACCTTACTGTGCTAATACGCAATCAAACCAATTTCCTTTACAAAGAAAAGTGATGACATTCTTTCTAAGGGAGATCTAAAGAACATTGAGTGCTAGCATATCAAAAGGAGTACAATATAAGATTTGAAACCCATGTCTCCATCTCATACGAAATGAAAATATGCACACTGGAACACAGTAGAAAAGCATATGATGAAGTTCATAAATGACATACTAAGTAAAAAACTATGCAAATTATATAGCCTTTTCTCTAGGAGCCAGAATGTGCAATACATAACATACCTTTGGATAAGTTCCACTATCTCGGGCAACAGTTCTTCATTCCTTATCTTATTTATCTTGTTCGAAATAGTGTTCGCAACCTTAATGGATATTCTTATTTTTGTTGTCAACTTCGTAATTAGTGTTCTGGTTGAATCAATTTTGTGAGCTTCTGCACCTATTTCATCCAAGGTATTTAACCGTTTACGACTCCTAATAAGAAGCAAGCGCATCTTTTCCTCTTCCTGCGTCAAAAAAATAGTGAAATCAATGAATATAATTACAAAGTTGGGGAGAATTTATTGCAAATAACAAGGCAACAATTCAGCGGGAAAGAAAACAAGGCAACGATTGTGTTTATTTTATCGATGAATTCCAAACATAACAAAGATATTGAATGCAGTAATAATTTTGTTTGATGGACAGGCGTCAAATTTAACTTAAGAATTCCAGAGTTGGTAATTCTTTATTCCGCAATGTAAAAGAATGTCAAAGATATTTACACAAAGTTGAAGTTAAAATGTTTGAAAAACCAACTAAATGCATGAGAAGTCTAGTGCACATTGCTTAAATGAAGAATCTGGAACCCATAAATGAGAAATATATACTTGTCATTAGCGAACACATAGTTTTGCTTTTGGCAAATATTTTATCCTGTTTCTTTTTCATTTTCAATGTATAGAGTCACATAGTCTTTATTTCAAAACATTTTATGTGATTTCGGTGTATGTAAATGGTTCCTTTGGCTAGCATTTCTTGACATTTCTTGAGAACTGTAATACAAACAATGATACATGGACACTCCTGTCGTCTTGCTTTGTAAATGGTTGGTTTGTTTCAACTTCAACTTGACTAAATGCATACAGGAGAATGCTCTGGAGTTAATAAAAGTTCCCCTACTGCATGTCATTGTTATTTCGTTTGTATGACATAAGAATTCTCTTTTATGTTTTCTTCATTGGTTCTGAGCTTTTCAGTATGAACATTTTCTGGATATAGGTCACTCACATATCACATTTCCTTCATGCTTTGCAGAGTTCAGAAAAAGAAATCAAATGATTTCAACTATCCAAAAGAAAACAAATAACAATTGCAGAATATGATTCGATGCATTGCTTTGTCATGTGACGAAATCAATTGGAAACATAGCTCAAGAAGAATACAGAAATTATGCAACTGCTTGGTTGGACAGAAAACATACCCTCACTTCTTGGTAAAGCTTCCTCTCCCATATATAGAGCTTTTGTAACGTGGAGGCCAGAGTTCTTTTTCCAGCTACCTTCTCCTCTCCAAAGCCAAAGAGATCTCCGTCGCTTGAAGCTGCTGGGCGAACCACCGCACCGATCACCCTCGACGAAACTGTTTAAGAAAAGGAGTTGTCACGCATCACATAATTGTAAGCATTTCTTCAGGTCTTTAACAACACGAATGATGCCCTTACACCCTTTTGATTTGGACGTAGACATCATTGCAATGCACAGATTCATTTGCAGTACATATGAAGAAAAAAGGATTCGGATTTGTGCAGTAGCTATGACGCACAGGCAAGTTGCTTTTACCTTCATACAGAGGATGTTTCATCTGATACTCTTGTCTCCCCACTTCCAGGACGGACGCGAGCGCCATGCCCGCCTCTGCCGCTCGCTCGAACTGTTCCTTAATCACATTGGCCACCTCGGAGGCGCCCTCGCACCTACGAGCCGCTGTGGCTGCAGTAGCATTCCTGTGCTCCGCATTCATAGCTCTCGGCTTCTCTTCCCTTACCACATTCTTGTCAACAACCTGCTGTTCATACTTCGAGGTCCTGTCTGTCACGGCCGAAGCCGACCGGCTGAGGTGATGTGACTGCTCGACGGCGCTGCTCCTACGTTTTTCCTCCATGGTAGACGCCACCGAACGCTCTTCCGCGCCACCTCGGGCCCCGAAAGAAGCAAATTTTCTGTCACCGTAGGCTTCCTTCACCTCCTCACCGTCGTCCTCTTCGAGCTCCGGTATCCCCTCCTCGTCCCGCACCTCTCTCGAGCTCCTGCTGGGCGTGTAGGTGGTGTAATAATTCTCGTATGACGCGAAAGGGTTCAGAAAGTCCCAAGCAGAAGTCCTCGGTGGAGACGGAGGTGGCGGCGGTGCGGTAGCCGTCGGCGGCATTGCTCCCATTAAACCAGGGGAGGAGGAGGAGCGAGGGTCATAAGGATATCCATAGGGAGCATTACCAAAATGGTACAATGGCTCGAAGTTTGCATAATGGACAGCCTCATGGCGGGGCGGGCGCTGCTCAACGGAGATGGAAGGTGGCGGCGGTCGGGTGCGCGAATAGTAAATGCCAGGGTAGTCGTAGGCCGCGGAGGAGATCGCTTCAGGGTAGTGCAAAGGGGAGTCGTCGCCGCTGTTGGAGACGTGGTCATCGTCATCGTGGTGTTCCCCCTCGTCGAATTCGTCGTCGGTGCCCGTGGCGTCGGAGTCCGTCGGCAGGAAGCGGATGTGCGAGCCAGCCTCAGAATGGCGCCCAGAGGATACAGCAGGCGGCGGGGAAGGTTCGGACTTGCGGCGAGCGGGGAGGATGATGGCTGGGGAGGAGTCGCCTGAGTGGGAAAGGAGAAGGCGGTGGAGGGCTGCGGAGAGGGAGAGGAGGGAGTGGGAGTAGGCGTCGTGCGCGGCGGCGAGGGCGAAGCGTTGGCGGGCGGCGGCTCTGAGGAGGTCAGCGCGGCCACGGCAGAGCACCACCGGTTTCTGCTGCTCCACCTTGGAGCTGGAGCAACCCATCAACACCAGGTTTACTCCCCTCTTCCGTGAAACGAATAAAAAAGCGTTCTTGGCGAATAGAACCGAAATCGGAGTAGTAGTCGCAGTAATAATAGTAATAGAAGTAGAAGAAGCTCCGGAGGAGGATCCTATTGGAATTGTTTTAAACTTCTTTAATGTAGTAGTAATATGTTGTGGTGGTGTTGTTGTAATAGAAGTAGAAGAAGCTCCGGAGGAGGATCCTATTGGAATTGTTTTAAACTTCTTTAATGTAGTAGTAATATGTTGTGGTGGTGTTGTTGGAAGGAGGAGAGAGAGTGGGGAGGTAGTGGTGAGTGCGGGGGAAGTGTTAAATGAATATAAAGTGGAAAGTTGAAACTTTGGGAAAGAAAGAAAAATAAGAAGTAAACTGTGTGGAAGTGAGAGAGAGATTGTAATCACTTGCTCAAACATATATAATAGTAGTAATGAAGGAGGGGGAGGGGAGAGAGAGAGAGATGAGGGGAAGGTAAAGTGAACAGTGGAACAAATCTTTGGAAGGTGCTAAGAGACAGCTGTGTCAGATGAAGGTTTTATATAGGACTGGTAACAGATGAGACATATGCCACCCATTAAATTTAGAGCATAAAATTGACTATCCTCCATATGCACAGTAAAGATATTTATATTTCTCTATCTTCTTTTTTTTCTTTTTCTTTTCAAAAGTACGCTCGAGTTCTCGTATCACAATTAAAACAGTAGAGTTCGATCGAGCTCTTATATCAGAAAAAAAATACCATGCTGTTCTACTGATATGGATCCGCAACATTGCAACAGGACAAAGTAATTGTTTCAGTAGACTGTATAATATTCCTTTACCTTCAATTTTGTTCTCGTTGCTGCTCATAATTTTATTATTCCCATCACCTTTGTACTACTTTAATCGGTACAAGTGGAATGGACTACAACATGCTAATACAAGTCTTATGTCCTTCCTGTGTTTTAAATGTGCTCATATGACGAGGGCGACGAGGGCACAACACCCAAATTTAGATTCTAATTAACAACTGATACAACTATTACAAATTTGAGTGCCTTAAGCACTAATAATCTCCCACTACATGTAAGTTGAAACTAAAATTATAAGTTGTAGTCAAGAGAGAAAGAAGAAAGTAAAAATGAGAAATTATTATTACTTGAGATAATTCTATTTGTCTACTCTGGAACAATGTGGCTGAGTTTTGTGCCTAGTTATTGCTAAATCTATTATTCCTTCATAAGTTCGAGGAGCACATTAGTCGAGGAAAAAAATAATCTTTTACTGTCCTTGCATTCATGCTTCCACATATTTCTTCCACAAACGAGATAAAAAAAGGAAGCTAAAAAGGGGTGTTGGATTTTGCAAGCCTAATTCCCAATACCAGTCTACAGACCCCCATGAATCAGTAGCCCATTTATTGACACTGTTGGAACTCTACCAGAGACCATAAAGATCCAATGGGATGATCCCCATATAGTTTTGTTTTATGTGAAGCAAAGGCAAGCAGCAAAAATATGTGTTCAAGATTTGGTTCTTTGTATTACAAAGTTCAAACCATTCATCACTTCAATCCAACTACTTTGTTCCTCCAAGATTAAGATTTTGTCATTGGAAGAATTTAATCAGTTCGCTTTACAGTACCAAGGACCACTTGGAGGGCAGTAAAAAAAAATGAAACAAGTCGGTGGGGATAAAAGAAGACCAAATAACCGTGCTGGCAAGTCTGGAAGAATCAGAAGCCAGCAGAGAGGGAGGGAATAGGGAGGGAGAGGAGGGGAGAGAGAGAGACCAAGTGCATCAGGGATCCATAATTTCTCCTTCCAAGCCCCTTCCCATGTCTGCATATCTGTTCCTTGTCTTCACCCTTTTCTGTTCTGTTTGTTTTGATCTATTTGGCGCCTTCTCTCCCCCTTAGTTCACACTTTACAGCCAGACCAGGTATGGACAGTTGCATGCATGGGCCTGTTCTGAGAGGTCAAAATCTCTCTGACCGTCATGGCCTGAGGTAATTAATTTGCCACTGTTTACAAGTAACTCAAAGAAATTACTATCCTGACGTGAAAACAGACGGACTGAGTGCATGAAGTGACTGGGAATTGGAATTACTTGATGTCCCAGGCGGCTGTGCAGATTGCATTCGTTCAGGAAGTTCTAGATGCATAGAATTGTTGAAGTTTCAAAAGATGAAATCCCCCAGTGGTTTTAATTATTATTATCTAGTTAATTAATATCTGTATTGAACAGTAAACAACATTTAGGATCATAGAAAAATGGAGCCTTTTCCTTTTTGAAGCCATATTTTATACTATAAAAAAGTTGAGTAATAGCTCTGCAGTTCTCCTTCCATTCTGTTTGCTCTTCACAAGCAGACAACTTTTTTGAAGCCATAGTTTAGTTTTGACAGCCCATAATGAAACAAAACCTATTGATCTGTCTCTCTCTCTCTCTCTCCAATTGAGAATGTAGCGTTATTAAATTAAGCTTGAAAGAGTAAAGCACCATATGGAGAAAAACAAAAAGCTCTTGGTCTTTAGGCCTTTAGGAGCATTAAGCCATTGTGTTTATTGGAAGCCCATTAGTTTTAGCTCCTTCCCATGCTGGGGATAAAAGACTCCAGGAAATAGAATAGGAACTCTATCTTTTTCTTTTGTTCCTTTCTTTCTTTAACATTTTATATAGTTTGAATTCTTTTTGACCTTTTCATCTATACTAAGTTTTAATAATTCAAAGTTCCGGCATTTTGAATACGTCTCTAGCTTGACAATCTCTCTCCACAATTCTTAACTTCTGAATTAATCGTCTTTTTTTTTAGAAGTTCAAACTTTGTAGTGAGAGATCAACTTCTGCATGTATACACGACA
Source organism: Pontederia crassipes (assembly GCA_030549335.1). Taxonomy (NCBI): domain Eukaryota; kingdom Viridiplantae; phylum Streptophyta; class Magnoliopsida; order Commelinales; family Pontederiaceae; genus Pontederia; species Pontederia crassipes. The sequence goes on along the minus strand of CM060194.1, from coordinate 68,040,899 downwards.
TTAAGAAAAAAAGTTCGATGAGAATTAAATCACTCTAACCACTGATTGAATAAAAGGCTTATTTTTATGTTAGTGACAAGTATCATTTTCCTCTTCTCCATCATCAATTACATGAGTTACTTACATGAGATTCCACATTGTTTAATTAAGCTCGACAATGTTACTTGCTCAAGGATTAAGATTACGTTTGCAGCATAGAAAATTCAAATGTGATATCAAGTTTAGCATCCCAAGTTTGAATCCAGATGAAAATGGTAATATCTTTTAGGAAAGTACTTGGTGAAAGGAAAAGAAAATAAAGGGTTAAAGCAAAAGAGGTAAGCAACGGAATCCAAGAACTTTAGCTTTGTGTCGGCAAAGCAAGTTGAGAACAGGATATACTAGAAAACCGAATGCATCTTGGAATCATCAGATCAGCCGCCTATATTTGCAGGCTCCATCATTATACGGTTATCCTCACACTGTCCTGCAACGCTTTCTCCAGCATTGACATCCAGATGATCCTGCATTGCTGATTCATGCACTTTCCCAGGGTCCTGAACATAAACTGATTAAGTAAACTGAATTACTCACCAGATTAATCAGTTATCAATGCACCTGCACTCGAAGGAAGATGTAAGAAATGGTCAGCAGTTTCAAGATGACCATGGTATGATTGGATCTCTTCTCCCCTAGCATTTCCTCATTCACTCATCACTTGCCAGACTTTTCATTCCCCTCTGAAGCACAATAATTGGTCTCTGATTGATGAAAGACAATGGCTGTGTGTCATGATGAAATTGAGACTGAAGTATAGATCCAATTTGCACCTCATGTTATTGTTTTTCTTCTACCCCTGATTTGTTGTGCGCCAGCTTTTTCGTTTTCTTTCTTTTTTTCTTTTTGTAAGAATCAAAAGTAATGATATCTTATCCAGCATGTATTGCCATAAAGTTGCCTCACTCCGAGAATACATCTGGATGGGCACCATATCAAAGTAATGGAGTTCTTAAAAGCTGTCCAAAAAAAAAAAAAACGGAAGGATGGAGCTAAACAGCAAAAGTATGTCATTGATCTTTTTCTCTTAACCTGGATGCTATTGGACCTGTTTTACTCTGACTGGTGGTGTGGTCATACAGTAGTGGAAAACAAAAGCTCAGAATATGCATGAGGAAGAAAGGCATTTGATTCCTGTACCATTATATCAAAGCTTATTGTCAATGGCCTAACTTTCCTGGTTCCTTTTTTTTTTCTCACTCTTTCTTGGTTTACCTTTGTGGCTTTACATTAAAGGCAGGAAGGAAATTAAGCAGTATCTAATCTCTGAGTCATTGATAAGAGAAAGCTGCTGTACAAATATGTACACAGTTCGAGTGCATGGTCATGCACGCAGCATCCATATAGTGAACAAAAGGTTCTCTACCCTCTCTGCAACTTTTAAGGACATGGTACTGCTGTTTCTTCCAACTGCAGTTACCGCCATATGCCATGTCGTGTATGCTGTGAGTTCAATCTCCAATGTCCTGCAACGTGCTGGCGGTAATAGTTGTGACCTTGACATGATGATCTTAAAACCCAAATATATCAGTCATAAAAAAGTTGAATGTTAGGAATTTGAATTCAATTCTAAATCGGTACTCAGGAGACGTTCTGGAACAATATATCTTCACCTTGTTTGCAATATCGAAAAAAATAGTTCAAATGCAAAAGGTGACACCTCTCCAAAGTAAAAAAAAAAAACATGAAGATTTGTTATTCTTATTGGTTGGTCAATAAATTTGGATGTTATTGCTGTGGATCTCCCATGAAACTGCCATTCCATTTTCTCACATGAAATACTCATTGCAACTTTCCACTTCTAGGATAACCACAAGTGTTAGATCAATCAAACATTTAAACTGTCGTAAACTTTTTATTATCATAAAGTAACATGCATTCAAGGTTTTTTTAATACACAATATGTTTAAAAATAACAGAGAGAGAGAGAGAGAGGCGTTACCATGTACATTCAAACTATGTACATTAGAAAGTTTTATCAAATGCTAGCAGGAATTGATTTGGTTGCTGCATGCAAGCACCATATGGAACCAAAGATTCCGTTGAGCTGTCCGTGCATGATGACAACTATGTATTATATATATATATTACTACTACTACTACAACAACTGCAACTAGCTCGATGGATCCATCACATGAAAGTTCATAATAAAAAAAGATGAATCGGGGATTCCTTCATTCTGCACGATATAATTTCAATTCCAATTTTTTGGTCCATCGTGCGATCTGAAGCTTAGGATACTTGTTCTTTTTAGGCCTTTTCCCTGATCCGTAAAGAAGGAAAAAGAATAAAAGAATAACTTTTCAATTGCATGCATGAGCACACGGAGGAGAGAAAATTAGATGGAGAATGCACAAAGTTGACGAGAGAACAAAATCTCCACGCCTTTATACTTCGACGTCCCATCCCCCCCAAAAAAATACTGTAACAAGAATAACAAACTTTATTCTGATTTTGTACTCGAAAAGATAGAAAGAAGAAGAAGTCTTCGATTCACTCGATGTATGATATATTATATATATATATATATTTATTTATAATAGAGTAAAAAAGTATACTGAATACTATACATAATAATAAGTTGATTGTATAAAAAATTTTCTGACTAATTATAACATGCGTAGTATACTCAGTGCCCTCTTTTAATGTAAAATTTCAATTTTCTTTATAAAAATAGCATTATTGTGGATTATATATTGGAAAACAATGAAATCAATGTGTTAGTTTTCAAATAATGCCTACCGTATCTATCTAAGATATCTATATTAAATTGTGTGCAAATCACTTTACATGTCCCAAAATATATAATTAATCAGTTTGCTAACATGTGGAGTAGATGTGGAGTACGAATCAACGATTTAATTTGATATTTAAAATAACGTATAAGGAAAAGAAATTACCTGAGTAAAATATTTATTCATAAATAGAAAATCATTTAAAACTTACTACATCATCATGTTTTCATAATAATCGAAATAATCAATCACTTTTCTTAACATAAAATTAGTTATATTTTACGCCCAATATCTTGACCCTGCATGGATAAAAACCCGTTAAGGATAAAACAGGAAGTGAATCCATGGGCTATCACGTAGCCCATGGAAAGCCCACGAAAGTATAATATATGATCGTTAATATGTAGCAAATCAAACCAACTCCTCATTTATCAATGGAATTTGGCTGATAAATAAACTGAGTTACCTCATTAAAACTAAAAATACATGTTAATGATCCTTAAGGTGCATAACTTTCCATTTCTTTTGAAAATAGTTTTTTTAATATTGAATAACTTCAAAGAATAATAAAATCACTTAATGATAATTCTTGTTCTTAGCATAATAAATCTTTCACCAAACATTACCCAAGGAGTTATATGGATACTCTTTGACAACCGGAAAATAATTATCTTTTCTTAGCAATCCTATCAACAAACATTAAAAAAAATTTATGTTTGGAAACAATTAGAATTTCATTTTATATCCTGCCCCAGGAAGATATATTGATCCTCTCTTTTTTATTTTTGGCTCGCACAAATGTTTTAAAACATGATTTTAATATGTGAAGGAGATAGGTAACCCATAAGTTTATGGTCATCTATTTTATTAATGTGAACATATGAGCTTACAACTTATTCATTATTTAAAGCATAAATAAAAAATATATATTGAAGTCTTTTTTGTTATTGATATTTTTTTATACTCATTCCTCGATTTTTTAGAAGCAGTGTCGATAAATTAATTCGCGCGACGCTAATAGTTATGTTAGCTCAATTAATTCGATAAATTTGTCCTGACAATAATAAGTAAAACTCTCAATAAAAATTTTAGACGTCGAGAATCTTTGAATCTTCTATGAAATCCAGCTCCATTCATATTTGTTATTAAAAAAAATTCTCCATGTGAGCACAACATGTTCGAAGACTCGCTGTGCAATCGGATTTGTTTCCATAATTAATGTATAATCAACTCATTCAGACGATCCAAAAAATCAAGAATGCATATAAAGAAGTTGAAGCCAAACAAAAGTTTGGTTGCTGCACTCCGACAACAAAGAGAGCAGCAGGACAACAATATCTTTGTCGTCTCCGAGATCGTAATCTAATCACAGGATTCCCTCGGAGGATCCTCTTAAACCGCACTTCTTGTCTGTTAGCTCGCGTTTTTTTATTCTAACAGATCACCTACAAATAGCATAATTAGGCTCTCTAGTCAAAGAGCAAAGCAATATTAACTACTGATCAAACTCAAAGAAGGACACACTGTGATTTGCAGCCTCAGAAAATTTGTCATATAAGTATTTGTGATAGAACAAGAACTTATGGGCCGTTTGGTTGCGGGATATGATCTTGGAATATTTCAATATATTCTCTTCTAGGCAAGTTATTCAAATTGATTAGTCGACCATAGGCATTATCCTATTTTACACACGTGTTTGGATGGCGCACAAATATGTTTTTACAAAATGACCGATATAACCCTTGTAGAAGCGTCAAGTGGGCTGTCAGTTTCTCCGCACATGAACAGTAAAGTTACTCTCGCGTTTGACATAAAATAATTTGCATTTCACCATTTTAGATGAATATCATAATCCCTTATACACATTCCCGATACCCCGATACGATTAAATACACTTTGGATGCCGTGCATTCGTCGTCGCGTCTTATTCCTATTTAGTTCTCGATATTCCTTAGAATAAATATTTATTCGACCATTTATTGTCGTGATTTGATAATGAGACCTTTTTTTTTCCTATTTTGAAATACCGACTGCTAACTACTTGAACCAACCAACACTAACAACACAGCCTTCCCTTGAATGAGTTGCTAACAACTCTTTAAATTTTAATCTCCATGATGAAAGCTTTTGGTTGGCCCCTAAATGCAAATTGCTTCATGCAATCAGGCGTGCAGCAACCACTCCATTAATTTGGATAACAAATAGGATGCAAAAATTGTCTCAAAATCTTTGTTGGGGAATTGGTGGAAGAATGATAATTGACTTAATTATAAAGTACAAAGAAAGAAAGAGAATTTAGTACACAAATTTCACTCAAAGTATGATAATGAACTCATGAAAAGATCGCTTGTCATTTTCGCATGGAGAAAGCAAACTTTTTTACGTACTAATTGACTTGCAAAATCTGTGCCTACTCAGCTTTTGTAACATGCATTTTCTTTGAAAGCTTCAATATGAATATTGCGCGATTAAATAACAAATAGCAAGGCAAGCATCCGGCGGCCAAAAAAATGTCTCCAATCGAAGGAAGTTGTTGGCAATTTCTATATTGAACTCATCTTCCCACATGAACTTTTGGGGATTTGAATTACATTGTGGACATGTTATATGTAATCAACATCAATATGTACATTAACGGATCAAATATTACAAATTTGAATGAGGTTAGTCTATTCTCAATCTTCAGAAAAATAAAAAAAAAAAAGACCATTTCCATTTCCAATCTCAGGCGTCACATTTGGTGCACCATTCCTGAGCAATCTCCGTGAGTTGAACCCCGGTGTCGTAGATCCAACCGGCCGTCCATTTGGTCGGAAGGACCACCCTCTGCGCCTGCGCCCACACCCATTTTCCGTCAAACCCGGCGGTCACCACCATCCGGAATTGTAGTGGCCCGGCCGGCGCATGACTCGTGCTCCAGACCGGACCATAGTCTCGGTTCATGAACCGCCAATTCGGCGAACCGACCTGTCAAACCGGATTTATTCAGGTTAGAATCACAAATCCTTTGCATCACCAATTCTCAAATTGTATCACTCATTCTTCATGGTATTCATAACATACCTGTGCTACATCCACGGCCACTATGTCCGTTTGACCCCCTTGGTACAGGAACTTGATCGCCAAGTAGTTGGGATGCCTGCTGTTCTCCTCCACCCTGACAGACAAGTTCTTGTTCTGGTACTCGCAGGGTATTCTGCAGCAGTGGAAGATTGAACCCGTGTCAGAACAGCATTTGGTGCAATTTTGACAGCTAACCAATTCAAATTACACAAATTGCTCGCCTCTTGTATTCCACGTCCACAAGGCCAAGCCTTTTCAGCTGTTCGCCCATCCCGCTTTTGGCCATCCCCGTAAAAGCAGCGCTGCTGAGCACCAAGTCCTCGTCGTTCTTGCTCTTGTTGAGGTCTGTCAAGATCACCTTAACTCCTTCGCTGCTGCAAAGCCTTCTGTCCTTGCACCTTATCTGCTCCAACAGGAGGCCCGCAATGGATGATGAGCATAACTGATTCTGGTGCAAGCTAAAAGTCGAAATTCTTGTGCGGACACGTATTCAATGTCTTTTCAGTTCTCACCTGGAAGCACGCTCCACAGCCAACACCGCCCCTGTGAATCGCAGGGCTCCCTGCAGCGACGTAGCCCCCGTTGAAGCCCAGAGCCATGAAGCCATAGCCACAAGCACCAGCTGGAAAAAGGAGAATTCAAAGTTTCGAACTCAGAGAATTCTTTCTCCATCAATTAAATTTTTAAGAACTAAGTGTCAAAAAGATTCATCCGTCACAAATATACCAGCGAGAGCAGCAGAGGATGAGAAGTAGGCAGCCCTGGATTGATGCACACACCTCAAGCAGGAAGTAGCATGGGGAAGAAAATGGAGGACGAGAAAGAGCAGAGGTATCAATTCGATACCCATGTTTCAGCTCAGGAGAGGGGGAACGAACGAAGTAATGAATCACCAGACGATGAGGGGTATATGCATGAGAGAGAGAGAGAGAGAGAGAGAGAGAGAGAGAGAGAGAGAGAGAGAGAGAGTACAATTTGCTGGTCGAATTTGGTCAAGTAAAATACGGGGTGTTGAGCAACACAGGTTTGGACTTTCAAACAGAAAATGAAGTCCCGGTAGGACAAGAAGAAAAACAAGAAATAGATGATACGTAGTATGTGTTACTTGGTGCATTCAATATTGTTATTAATAAAGGTCACGGCATCATCAGAAACAGCAGCTGCTCTCTGAATCATCCGTCAGAATTTGAAAGATTGAGAAAGAGTTGAATGATGTGGTGATGATGCAGAGGGTCGGGTGGTTTGCTGGCTCATCTGGAAAGCTGTGTGAATGGATGACTCGGACTCTGGAATTTGAATGGAGAGATAAGCATAAGAGCTGGATATGTTAGTTTTTGTCTCTTTTTCTTTCTCTTTCTTCTTAGATTAATATATTCAACTCTGTTTTCATGAATCATGAGAGAGACTGCTCTTGTGCCCCTTGCAAGATCAGGGCCTTGGATCAGTTGATCTTTCTCGTGGATTCAATCTCCACGTGCCTTTACTTTACACGTTATCGTAGCACCGAGAAGCAAAGAAAGTACATCTTAAAAACAGAGGACTGAATAGGGCCCCTAAATTGATGAGCGTAAACGTCATAATTCCCCAATGGGATTAGTTCGGATAATAAATAGCATAATACTATTTAAGCAAGGTTTTAAATTTATTTTTTTAACGTATGTAAAATATTTTTATTGCGAGTCTCTTTCTTCCTATAAAGTGTTTCTTTATTTTTATATAGTTAAAATTAACTAAATTATAGAAAATAAAACATTATTATAATTTATATTAACTTTGTGACTGGATTTACTCCATTAGTAACAAGTCAAGTGAAACTAATAAAGTTGATAAGACTAATTAAGCTTGCAACAAAGATACCTGAAATATATATTACAAATACTTTATAGGTTTAATGTAGGTGTCAGAATGTTTTACGTGTCAAATGATTTTTACGCTTATTTATTTATTTATTTATTTGATATATTTCTTTATTAATAATTTAGATGATTATTAATGATAACAAAAATGTAATTCAAATCATCAATAATAATTATAATAATTATTTTGTAATTTTATAAGCTTATGCTCATTATTATTTTTAATAATAGATATAATGATTTCTTACACATGCTTCACACAAAAAGTGTTTCACACTATATTAAATTCATATTTAATATTATACTCAACACTCATTTGCTTGGAAATTGATTATTTAAATCATAAAAAAGTGTCCATGAATAATAGAGAGGGAAAAACTATCGAAATCATAGTTTCCATAAACGTAATAATTTTTAGTGTGAGAGCTAGATAAAAAAAAGTTAATTATAAAAAGATGTACGCTTGTTTATTCATAATAGAAGAACAAGGTTTACTTGCTGAATATGCATACTAATAAAAATAATAATAATAAATTATGCATTATTTTGCCGAAATAATAAATAATAGAGTTAATACCCCATATTTTTTAGGTGGGTCCGACCACAAAGTCTATCTCAAGGACTAACTAATCTAACTGTGCATTTTACACATGGCATTTCAAGTCAATAAATGGGTAGGTGGTTTCGCTCGCGGTTTGTCTTATTTAATTTCTTTGGATTCCAAGTTGAGGACATAAATTTAGATTTAATCATATTTTTCTTTCCTAAATTATTCTGCTTCACCTTTAAACTTAATATATTATCATTTATCTGTTTAGCCTTATTATGAGACCATACCACCGCCTCATTTTATTAAAAATAATTTTCTTCTTAATTTTTTTTATCTGGTTAAAATATAAGTAAATTATTTTTCATAAGTGTAAAAATAATTTTGTCAAAATAACTTTGTATTAATCATGATATCTAAAGTTTAATTAATTTAAGTTATGGTGAAAGTAGTAAAGATAAACTTCTTTATATTTGATTTTGTAACTTCTTCCAACGTGTTACCAATCACCAGTTAGTTGGAGTAGTTAATAATTCACATAAAAAGAAAAGTATTCTTATTTATTTTGGTTATAAATAAGAAAGTGTCCGAACAGTGTGACTTTTACCCACCTTTACACAGGCTTTAAAAGAACAAGCCATTCAATGTCTTGTTTTTTCCTCTTGTGAAATAACAAGAATGATGCTACCTTTTCAAAGACAATCGAACTTATAATATGTTTTCTAGTCAACAAATTAAGTTGGGATTGTTGAGTAGAAGGGCAAGGAAGAAAAATCATACAAGGGGACATGTGCAAAGCGACAGTGTTGAACAACTACATATAGAAAAATGAAATAAACAGGAGAAGAAAGTTGAAGTGGATGATGAGTTGATTATGGCAGATTGGACAAGGTCTTAATTAGCTTCATTTGTTTTTATGCTTTTTTTTATGCTTTTTTGCCTTCCACTGTTGGGCTGTGGGAGTTTCTGCCCAACCCATCGTTATGAGGACGAGCCCAAGAAAGATGGCAAGCACCTGGAGTTTCCAGCAAAGATCAATAAAACATCACCTCGATGGTTTAGAAATGGAACTCGAATTGTAAGAAGAATAGAAAGAAAGTAAAAGGTTGATGTCAGTGAGACAAAGATCTCTTTTGAGGTTAAGCAACAAAGATACCAATCTCATTTACTTATAGAGATACTCAGAAAAGATACATTGTCAGACTTGTTTTTGGAGGTTCAGAATAATTTGGTGGCTTTCCAAAGAGCTATTCATGCGTCTGATGGTGAAAAATCTGCAGCTACAACATGTATCAGAGATCTGAAATACTATGACAGACATTCAGATGTATGCAGCAAATGGTTTTTCACTGCAAATTCAGATCGGATCACATACACATAAAAGCAATAAACAGGACCCAATCACGACTCATTTGATGATCATCGTTCCCTCCCGTCAACTGAAGCAGATTTCGGACAGTGAGGAGGTTAATTGCATCAAAACCATATGGGCATTATTTCTTATCCGAACCAGATGTCAGACTCCTGCAGTTACTTGCACCATTCGGATTGCGGAGCAGGGGAAATGGCTCGTGAGCACAAGACCTACTGTAAGACCTTTAATCTGCCATCAGAAGTTGTTGGGAATGTTTGTTAATTGCCTTCATGCAAAAGAAAAAAGCAGAACAAAACTGAAGCCATTCATATCTTCAACCATTCGAGAAGAAAAGCTTTTCTTTCTCTTTTTTTTTTTTGTTTTAGATAGTATTCATTTGGTTCAGGCATTTGGTGCAAACCTCTAATACAAATAATTTAGGAGTCAACTTTCCTATATATCTTTTCCCCGCGTGCTTGATATAAGCATGTGAAATTGCATCATAACAATATTCATGATAAAGTTTTGATCCACTTACTGTAACACGCGATTTTTTCGATAATAAAATTAAAATTTCATAATTAAATTAAAATTAAATGACTTCTAATAAAGTAAGAATAAGAGATTTATGTTTAAAAATATTCTAGGATTAAAATAATATTATTCAATTAAAAAATTAAACGATAAGAATAATAATTAGTATTTAAATTTGATAATTCAAAAATAAAAAATTATTATTTTTTAATTTCGAAAATCATTGAAAGTTAGAAGATAGAGGATGTTGCAAAGATGTAGGAGTTTGATTGAAAGAAGAAGATAAAATTAATTAAGGAGAGATTAAGATAAAAGTTAAGTTTAGTTTGATTTAAACTTGGATTACTAGAATTTTTTTTATAAATGACACCCCAAAGTCTTCTCTCTTTTTGTATCTAGAAGCCATGCTTTCTCTCCTCTTTGCATCTCCTATTTTCTCTCTTGTGCGCATGTGCATGAGTGCTCTTAGCATCCCGCTACTCATGGTTGATCCCATAAGACACGGATATCAAGGTCTTGGTTGGAGATTGAGATTTAGGCATTGGAAAGTTCATCCAAATATAAGTTAATTTGATAGCCTAGGTAGGTAGGTAGGTAGGTACATATTTTAGGTCCACTTTTGAATGTATTTCCTCAATAGAATAATATAATTAAAGAAATATTAAGATAGTTTATGTTCTCCTATGATTCATGCATAAATTTCATAAAATAGTTCATCATTTGGTATTCAAAATATAATCCTTAGCGATGTGTTTCTAACACCTAAAAATGGCCCGAATTTCATGTAATCCATTTAGATTTCACATAACCTGGTCCAAGTTTCGCATTAAAGTTAGATTAGGAAATTCAAGTTTCGACTCAACTGCGACAACCCGGTCTGGGTTTACTATAACCCAACCCGGGTTTCGATGTTAGAAAAGTATGAAAAATGCATTTCGACAATCCGAACTGACGTTGCTCCATTCAGCTAGAATTTTGAGGTAACTCGGCCGAGGTTGACCTTACTTGGTCTGAGTTCATGTGATTTTTTTAAAATCATTATTGCATGATTTAATTTGATGTTAAATTACCTTTTTAACCTTACTATGAACATGTTAAATTGAAACATCCAAAGATAGATAATTAGATAATAAGATAAAATTTCTAAAATGTGAAAATCATATGCACTGGCTGCCCAAGAATATAAGTTCACGACTATCGGATCTTAACTACCCCGCTTCAGGGTTGACGTATAATTAATCCTTACAAGCTTACAAGCATAGGTTATAAATAAATACGGTCTCAAGAATCGCATGAAAGTGTTGCCTATTCTTAATAAAAATTGAAGAGCTCGCTTAGGACAACACACATAAGAATTTTAAAGAATGTTCATCTAAAGTAAAAAAAAAATATAGTGCAATGTACCCAAGAAGAAAGAATGAGAATATGACATGAACATAAATAAATGCACGTACATGTATAAAAAACAAATACAAGTACAAGAGCAAGAAGCATGAAAGAAAGAAAGCCAAAGGAGTTAAGTAAAAAAAAATTATTAATTTTATTGTCTTGTTATAAAACTTTTAAAGTTTAAACTACATTTTATATTATTTTACGTATTGAGTGTTAATGCTCATGAAAGTTCAATTTCCTTATATTTGAACTCTACAGGTAGTGAACTAAAAAGTAAGAATGAAGATGTGTAAGATACATATGAGACTAAGTCGTTAAGATTTATTATTATTATTTAATATAATAATTATTTGAAAGTTAGTTAGTCTTGACTAGTAAAAAAAATAAAGTTTGCTTCCAAGAATAGTTTTTTTTTTCGCTTTCACATATCATGTAAAAAAAAGATTCATGAAGAAAGAATTGTAAATAATACAGTTCAAAATAAATTTAACTGTCACAAATTTTGGGACTTACACTGACGACATGATTCTTTAACAGTGTCTCTTCTTCTTTAATGTTTCATGAGATGAAGGATGCAATTTTCCAGCTTGCGAAACGGTGGCCCACGCCATCTTTAGGTTTTCATTTGATTCCAACTTAAGCTTAAGGAAGTCAGTCCCACCTCTCAGAATTCTGCATCCTTAGTTTTCTAAATCAACATTCAAATCGCCGATGTGCGCATTGATGATTTAGTTGGAAAGTGATCGATCAAGCCAACCTACCACATTTAAATTGCATACTGGACATAAAATAATTCTGCCAAAAAAAGTTGCCAAAGATTTTGTCGCATCGGATCAGCAGAGCCGCACACATGTAGTGTTGTTTTCAGAGAAACCATATGACAGACAATTAGATAGTGGCATTAGATTCACCCTAAGCCAAATCTCTGTCAAAGATGGGTTAGAGACAGATCAGAACTGTTCTCCATCAAGATTTTTTTTTTATGAAATATGGAGATGTGATTCACAATGTATTAATAGCTAGCTATTTCCTGTATGCGAGATTAATTAGCTCTTTGATTCTTATATATGATCATAGATCAGCCGCTGGCAAATACCAACAGGTAGAGCTACAGGATCAACTGCATCTAGCATGATTCATGAAAGTATCTTCCGACATTCAAATCATAGTAACAGTTCAAGAACATGTAGGCCTGAAAAGAAGAGGTGCAGTATGAGCCTTAACAGATATTTTACCAAAATTGGACAACGGAGAGAATGACACATGAGGAATCGTCCTTCAAAACTTAAAGAATATGATCACTGCATGCCTTGTCCTATCATCCATCCAATATACCCTGGTTACGTGGAGTGTAGACCATAAACAGAGTTGCAATGGTATGAAAAATGGCCTGTTATCCATACTAATCAAAGATTTTTTTCTACAGATGGCGTTTCTTGAATCTAATCAGGTATTTACTATCTCTCATACTCTTATGTGTGCAATGGTCTAGACAGCCTTCAAATATGATCGGAGATTATTTCAGAGAACTTATATCAGAACAAGAATTCCAAAAAGACTATAAGAGCATGCACAATTTAAATCAGAATTGACAGAAACACATCTATTTATCCATCCATCTGTATGAAGACAAAATATTCATATCAAAATATAAATAAAAAATTCAGCATTTAGTTCAGATGCATTTGTAACAACCAAAAAACAAGATAAGGTAAAATGAAACGGCCAAGCTAGAAGATAAGTGCAAATCCCTATTATTATGGGATAATAACTTGACAAATAATAAGGGGATTGTGGCAATTAATGGGAAGGGAAAACATATCTTAAGGATTAACAACATAGTAAAACGCTCAAAAGAAAATCTCTCCATCCACCCCAAACAGGAATCAATTGTCTCTCCCCTTTCTTTTGTGCTGTTCATCTCGAATTCATCCCTGAACTACTCCTCTCTGGTAAGGGCAACTGGAACCTGCAACCCCTTCTCGCATATAGGTCGGTATTCATTGTTATACCTCTTCGCAGAACCCTAACTTCGGCCATACTACAGATGGAGGTTGGTCGGATGAAATTCAGGGCATCAGGACAAGGAGAGCTGAATATCTAATACGAGCAGGACAGCAAGAACAAACACAAATTCAGGTGAGTGAATTGAAATCATCTTGCATGATTTGAATAGATTTGATCCATCCCCTCTTTCAAGATTAATCCACGACTAGAGCATCATAAACATGAATATCGACATGCTATTGATTGAATTGCCTTGTTTTCTCTTTGATCATATAATTGTTTGTAGGATTTGATTCTGATTGTTGTTGTTTTGCCTTATTGATTGTTAGGAGGTAGAAGTTGAACTTTTTTAGAGATTTCACGACTAAAATCGGCCGAAAAACCTCCGCCGTCACGGTCGTGCCACCCTCTTGGCACACTCGTACCACCTCCATCGCGCTCGTGCCACACTGTGGGCATGCCCGTGCCATCGCTCGACCAAACGCTAAATAAAAGATCAGTCGGGACCTGTCGATCGAGCTCTCAACCCATCACGATCGTGCCACTCCTCTGGCACGCCCGTGCCATGACCCGATTCTCAGCCGAGCACCTAAGCACAAAGCCGATCGACCGACCCCTTTGAACCGGTCGACCGCCCTCAGACTTCGTCACGGTCGTGTCCTCTTATGGCACGCCCGTGCCATCCCCCTGCGTTACTCCGACCATGCCATTCACATCGGCACGGCCGTACCACTATGCTATCACGGTCGTGCCAAGCTACAGAGCCCCTTTTAATTCATTCATCCACTCCCTTTGACTTTGATTCGAATATTATTCATCCACTCGTGCCAATGATGACTTATTTTAATGTTATGTCATCATTGAGATCCATACATGATTAAGACATGAATCTTTTTCTAATTTACTTTTCAACTGATTTTATTGCCTTCATTGTATGAAGAACAAAGAATAACAAGATTCTAAAGTGATTAATAAGTCAAGATGAAAGATGAATAATGAGTTGTCAGTCCAAGTCAAGTGCCTCAAAATAAGGGTCGCTTCCTTGGTGATGGTTTGATCACCCATTGACTCGCACAAGACTGTATCATTTACTCGACATACCTCAAAAATCTAAAGGCACCTAAAGTCATCCTGATTTAAGATTAAGAAGAATGAATAAATAAAGTAAGCATGTTTCAAGATTAAGAAGTTAAATAAGTAAAGCAAGCATGTTTCAAGTATGGATAAGTAAAACAAGTATGAATTTCAAGTCAAGTTAGTATTAGTACTTGTGTCATTCTCAAGTATGTCCATGATTCCAAGTTTATCAAGTATCATATGATTTTATTGATCATCGATGTTTGTTTATCTTCCATATCATGATTTATGATGATCTCACGCTTCACCTTCTGTTCAAGATAAGTACATTATTTTATTTCTGATTTATTTTGTTTAAGTCATGCATTGTATACTCTTACTAGTTTTCCGTTATGCTGTAAAGCTTACGGGAGGACCTCCTCTTCTGTATTTGATTTTCACAGGCCCAAGCTAGTGTTGGTGTTGAGTTAGTGTGCTGTGATGATGCTCAGACGATAAGAAAGCACATGAACTACATGGCCTAATTAGTTATTTATTTCCTTCGCATTTATGAACTTATGATGTAAACCATATTCAATTAGAGATGATATAGCCATTCAAAACTTTCGTAATTTATGTTGTCTTTATTTGTTTTTATTTTTTCTTCCGCTAACGTGGATCGGTCCTTGACTGAGACTTAGTCAATAATATGATCAATGTCATAGTAGCGTCTCTAAATTGGTCTTCGCCACGGGACAATAATTGATTTGGGGACGTTACGTACGGCATTAGCTTCTAGTACATAGAGGGAACTCACTGCTTCAACAATTCATTGCTTACTGCACATAATAATATATAAATTGGATTTAGCCATAACATAACATATGTTGTTCTAGTACATAGTCTCAAAAGGCTATTCAGCTTGCAGTAGCTGGGAATTAAATCAAGCAGCCAAGAAGGAGCAATTCTTTCCTTTCTTTATTAAGTCGGAAGTGATTTGAGCTCTTGTAAGAATGGGTAGCATCTGAATTGGATTAACCAGGGTCCATTTTGGCCTCTGCATATCAGAAAGATTCACGCCGAAAAGAATCATCGTTTCCAGTTGCACAGATTAACTGATTCTGATGATTGAGCAGAGGAACTTGAATCAAGTACAGAAATGCGAGGACAGGAACAGCAACAGGAAAAACTGGCCTACTTGAAATCAGAGAAACAGCACAAATTAAGAATTCCGATGGTTCTTTGAGGAATTGTAACCATCAGTGGGTAGAGAGCAAATTAAGGAGCCATAGACAAGAGGTTTTGCAATATGCATACACTGATACGCACTCCTTTCGTCTGGTCATATCAGACATCTCTTTAGCAGAACTAATATCACAGTCCTGGAGCCTACATGCACTCCAGATCACCCGCAAAGCAGCCAACGCATCATCCGCCCCATCATAAAGCAATTGCCTGACCAAGTCTACCCACACAGCTGCGAGAGTTTTGTCGCCTCCTGTAGCAATTCACATGCTTTTGCTCCCTAGTCCCTTCCCTCAGCCCCCTTCCCTCAGCCTTATATGCAGATTGCAGAAGACATCACAGTGCCTTCACATTGGTGCACCACTCATTCAAGATATCATTAGATTATTCTTAACCTTTTGCTTCTTGCAAGCGTTGCATTCTAATAATTGTGTTCGTCGTATGAATATTTCTGAATAGCTGCAATATATATTTGGTATCAGAGGGTGGGCACGGTGTACCACCGAGGATGGCAAGTGGCTCATAGCTCTCCTGCATCTCTCAGGAGCTAACGTTTTATATATGTCATGCACTGCAGTCATTCAATATACGGAGTCGTACATGCTCTCGTTCTTATCATTTAAGACATCTATCATGTTCCTATGCAAAGTTTGAAACTATTGACAAAAGATAGTTATATTTACCATTTTAAATTTTAAAAATTTGAAAATATTATTGATCTTCACGACAAAGTTACTTCTTTATTAAGATCGTTTGATACTGCATATTTTACATGAAAAATATTTAATTCACTTGTTAAACGAATACACACACGCATATAATTACTATAACTTTTCATCACTGATTTTGTATTTTAAACATAAGATTTTATTTCATAAAAAAACATAATATAAATTCCTACGTAAGTACCATAATCTGAATCAGATTTAATCATGCTAGCTCATCTTAAAATTCAATGCACATATAAGCTAGATGAAGAAGTAAATCATTGTACTTGATTATTTTAACATTTTTTATATATTATGTGCAGTAATAAATGGTAATGAGCTATATTGAAATATATGTAAATATATGCATATCATTTTCTTTGGGAATTATGTTTAAATATTTTTTTCGATAACAACCTATCGGTATTCAGGACTACTAGCACCTGACTAATTCGATGTCGGAGTGAGAGCAGAAAATGTTTAAAGCCTCTTGTCAACGTGACGGCTCCAAGAATCGATTTCGATACTAGTAATAATCGTCGAACCATTTGAAGCGCAACCCATTATCAGTGCCCCAATCTTCATTAGTTAATAATTAATGAACACGAAGTCGTGGAGAAATATAGTATTTATTTTCTGTGCAAGAAGCCAAAACATATGGGGCAGACATGAAATTTGATTGTTACCATATCGATCTGAAACGTTTTGATTGCTCAGGGCCACCATGAGTCGTGCATGTCTTGTCTATATATACGGAAAGCAACAGAACAGCACATGTTCTTATCGTCCAAAAATACATCCATGTACTAGATTTTTTATATATCTGCATATTGATTTTACATATCATAGTAAATGTATTATATCGTCATGCGATTCATTGGGAACAGACAAAAATATTTGAATATTTATGAGAAGTATAGTAGATTAGATTCAGCTACCACTTGTGTGCGTACATGCGTGCATGTTGTACAAGTTTATATTAATTTAGTTCAAGTTGATTAACTGGAACAAGTTTATATGTGAAGTAATAGAAAAATTACACAAAATATTCTCTAACTTTAAAGTTTACTCAGGGATATCCTCAAATTTCATTTTGTAACGCAAATGTCCTTCATCTTTTAACGCGTTTCACCAGAAATCCTATGCCCTCTTTACCAGGGATAGTCGATTTTTTTGTTTTTCGTCGACGTGGCATCCACGTGGTCATTTCCTCTCTCCTCCACGTAAATAGTCATCCGACGTGGCATACTCCGACGTGGCACATAAAATTACACCAATGCCCTCTAACTTTAAGGTTTGCTCAGCGATATCCTCCAACTTTACTTTGTATCATAAATATCTTTCATCTTTTAACACATTTGACTCGATGCCCTCTTTACTTGGGACAGTCGATTTCTCGATTTTTCATCGACGTGGCATCCAGTGGCCATCTCCTTCAACATGAATAGTCGTCCGACGTGACATGCTCCGACATGACACATAAAATTATACTAAATATTTTTCAACTTTAAAGTTTGCTCACCAAATGCACATAAAATTACATCAATTTGGGCAAAGACGACGGTCGACGAACACGAAAGGTGAACGATCGATGAAGGAGGCAAACGACGAAGGAGAACAAACGACGAAGGAGAGCGAACGGTGAAGGAGGTTTCACGCGAATGATGACAAAGAGGGAAATAAGAAAATAATTTAACAATGAGTGGGTCAATTTACGGTAAGTAAGATGGTTTAATATGCGATGCCACGTCGGACGACTATTTGCATGGAGGAGAGAGGAGATGACCATGTGGACGTCACGTCGATGAAAAATTTGAAAAATCGACTGTCCCAGGTAAAGAGGGCATCGGGTGAAATGTATTAAAAGATGAAGGACATTTGTGTTACAAAGTAAAGTTGGAGGGTATCGCTAAGTAAACCTTAAAGTTGGAGGACATTGGTATAATTTCATGTGTCACGTCGGAGCATGCTACGTCGGATGACTATTTGCGTGGAGGAGAAAGGAGATGGCCACGTGGATGCCACATCGGACGACTATTTGCATGGAACAGAGAGGAGATGGCCACGTGGATGTCACGTCAACGAAAAATAAAAAAACTGTGTATCCCAAGTAAAGAAGACATCGGGTGAAACACGTTAAAAGATGAAGGGCATTTGTGTTACAAAGTGAAGTTAAATGATATCTCTAAGCAAACCTTAAAGTTGAAGGGCATTTGGTGTAATTTTCGTGAAGTAATGCTCAAACTTACAACCATCAATCTACAATAATATTCACGGTCCATGGAGGGTTAAATATTATTACAATAGAAAAAGAAATGATGCATTTACGTATAGAGCACAAAATATAGTAAGTAATGCATTTGCATTAAATTCTAATTAAAATGTGCTTATACTTGTAAGTTGTATGTGATTGTTAAGATTTTATACTTACCTTTTAATCAGTTGTATCTTTCATCAACTTACATGTAAAAAATCGATATTTAAATCATAAAATTAGATCCAATGATTTAAAAGCTTGCTAAAATATAAAATAACCTTTATGCTTATCAAATGAATCAACAAGTACCTTTTTTTTAAAGGATTGCATCATCTATTAATCCAAGTACCCGAGGTGTCCGTATACAAGGAAGTGAGGAGATCAACTGGTTGTTGGTCCTCCCAAAAAATGTCAAAAATGAAATTCACCTCTCTATAGTAGTGAGTACAATTGAAAAAGGCAAAAAAGGGCACAAAGTAATGCAGCTCAACAATGATATTTGTAAGTTGCCATGGTATATGAGCTTGGAGATTAACAATCTGCACAAGATTTGTTGAGTCCGACTCTAGCCATACATGTGTGTTTCCCTTCACCTTTGCTTTACACAACTCTGTCAATGCATCACAAGCCTCCACATGAAGGACTGCAGTAGCTGATAAGCTGAGAGCACCTGCAAAAAGAAAGTTGTTGTTAGGAGATCGAATTATGAACCTCACACCGGCAGCCTCATCAAGTCCTGTAAAGGACCCGTCTGAGTTAACTTTAACCCAGAGAGGGGGCGAGGGCTCCCACGGACCCAATTGTCCATGGGGTAGGTGCCTCAGGTACCACATATTTCATAGGAAGCGCCTCAGCTCGAGCCCAAACCGCGAAAATGGTTGTCCGCTTGGAGCTAAAGTGCATGTCATTCTGCATATGCCAAATCCCCCCATAGACAAAAGGCAAATAAAGAACGAAGACAACGTTTTGAATTAGAAGAGAGATGCTCGCCCTCCCTAACCCAAAGGCCCTCAGCCTAAGAATTTCAAAATAAAAAAACATAGTCAAGCTACTATTGAAAAATTTGCTACAAAAGACATATAACTGGACATTCAAAGCATAGATGAGTATTTATTTCAATGTTAAGACCACACAACGGAAATTTGGATCAATATAAGAATCAAGACCAAGCTTCAGATAAATGATTTAATTTTTGGAGGTGAAGAAATATCCCACAACATTCTCTAGTTGGGCCTTTCAAATGATCAAAGAAGTTATAGACTCATTTTGCAGTGGGTTGCCCATGAGTGTCATGCGCCCAAATCCATCTATCAGGCTATCGTCGACAGAAAAATAGAGGAAATCATCACAGCTAGATGTAGGTCAAAACATTCATACAAAAGTGGCCAAATAAAATTAGAAACTAGCTTATCGTGTAAAGAAACATTTATATTAACAAAAGTAGGCATAAAAGAAAAAGGTGTGAAAAAGAGCCAAGGGTCTAACATGATATTAGTTTATGTTCCAAAGGATATAAGTTTACACAGACCACATTTAATATCCATAATAGCAAAAAGGGTCATTCTCCAATTCCGAGTGTTTCCTGCAATTAGGGGATGACCAAGGATGAGATGTTCCATATTTGGCATTCACCAACAAAATCCATGGGTTATTTTCATTATTCAAAATGATTTCTTTGCAAGTAGTGAGGTACGAATAAATTGGAATTTCCTAATGCCCAGGCCCCCCATAGGAGATGGGCAGTTGAATAATTTGCCAACTGAGCAGATGCAAGTCTCTATGTGTACCAATATTGGACCAAAGAAAACTACGTGAGAATTTTTCAAGGGAGTCTAATAACCCGCTGAAAGATAAACATTTGTGAATGCATGAGTAGAAGTAGAGTTTAAGACACTTGCATGAGTGGTTAAACAGGTGACCCTTCCAACCAGCTATCTTGTTGGAGATTTTATCAATAAGAGTACTTTGCTGTTATTGGGTATGAATTTATAGGATATGGGAACACTTAGATATGTGAAAGGAAAGGTACCCTGTGTAATATTAAGAGCCCTCTTGATTGCATTCTTCGTAATGAAGCTCAGTTTGGATGGGAAGAAAAACTCAGACTTGTCTTCACCTTTTGGTTAGTCAATCTACTGTAGGTGTCCATGATTTTCCCCAAATTTCTATAATTTTTTACGGTAGCATTCATATAAATGAGTAAATCATCATTTGATTACGTAATGAGGAAAAGACTTGAGTTATTAGGATGAATAGGTAGGGGGACAGAGGATCCCCCTGCCTAATACCTTTTGAGTTGGAGAACTTATTTGATTGGATGCCATTTACTTGGCAAGAGAAATGTGGGGAGTGGATATAGGCTTGATCCATGCCACAAAAGGTGGTGGAAAACCCATTCTTTCAAGTACCTAAATAAGGGCATTTCATGAGACACGACCAAAAGCTTTGGTCATGTCCATCTTGTTCAGGATGTGCTTCTTGTTACCAGAGTTTAATGAGTGGGCTATTTCTTGGGCTAAAGCAATGTTATCCTGAATATTCCTTCCTGCCACATAGGCAGATTGGACAGGATCAATGAGTTGGGGCTAGGGTAGGTTTCGGTCTATTGTAAATAATCTTTGCTACTTCCCTCTAAATCACATTACAAAGTGAGATGAGTCTAAATTATGATACTTGTGTAGGGTGGGACTTTTTAGGTATGAAAATTAATGTGGTGTTGCCCCAATCCTGCGGCATGTTACATGTCCCAATTATGCTTATAAAATGTTAGAGTGAAACCATCTAGTCGAGGAACTTTGCCAGTTGGCATGGACCAGAAAGCATTTGTGATCTCATCAATGGTAACTGTGGCAATTAGTTTATCATTTCAAGGGGGGCAACAGGAATGGTCATTGTGTTGGGGTTGCTCAGATTCCCAAAGTTCTTTATAAAAGTTTACAAAATTACTAAGGATGTCATTGTCGGTCGTGATAGTGTCCCCATTCCCAGATTTAATTGCATTTATCTTGTTTTTCCTTTGCCTGATCATAGTATAAAGGCTCCTAAAAATGGGCAGTTCCTGATCAGTAAGACCCCTAATCTCATCCAAGGCCTCGAGTTTGCTAATATTATCTTTTAACTTCTGGGCATTAACGTCTAGTCTGCCTATACCATGTGAGTTCCAATGTAGGGTTCTTTTCCTAATAACATCAAGGGATTGATATATGGAAATTTGAGGGATTCTATTGGCCCAAACAGGGTGGACAATCTCCTTAGGTTCAGCATGTACCAACAAAAAATATTCATATTTAAAGAGTTTAGTTTTATGTATCCCTGGACTCGTGTCAATTAGCAATGGGGAATGGTCTGATGCACAACGTTACAAGGTGTGAATTGTCATGCCAGGTAAGAGAGATGCCCAAAGATGATTGGGCAGATAATGATCCAATTTACATAAGATTCTAGCAAGCCAGTGTGATTGTTACTCCGGGTGAAATGTGGACCCGAATTCAGTATGTCAACAAGGTCGTGATACGAAATTTGAGCATGTAATGCTCTAATGGAAGGTGTGAGGTGGAAAGGGGATCCACTTCTCTTATCCTAAAGATAAATGGAACTGTTGAAATCCCCACAAGAATCCAGAGGACATTGTTTAAGGGAAGGGAGGAAAGTTCATGCCATAAATGTTTACGTTCTAAAGATTTTGTGCTAGCATATAAGCTGATAAGAAGAAAAGAAGCATTATTGACAGTAACAGTAGCATGAATATATCTAGAGGAGATAGTACTAAGGGTGACCTGAGCAAGATCCTACCGCCAGGCAAGAATTAGACCGCCAGCAGCGTAGGTTCCGGGCGACCAGGAATCGCGCCATGCCTACCCAAGTCTTGACAGTAGCAGATTGAGAATCATTTGTATGAGTTTCAATAAGAACAAGTATACCTACTTTATTCTTGAAGTTGATATCGGCGAGCCGTCGCGAACTTTGCTCCTCAGCATGCCACGACAATTCCAAACTATGATAAGTCCAAGCGTCCGAGCATCGCATCCTATGCTAGAGACTTGACACCCTGAATAGCAAAGATTTGTAGTTCTACATTCATTTATAGAAATTTCTTGCTTACCTCAACCTTTGTAGTGTTCCTTTTGATTTCAGGGAGCGCAAGGGGACCCATTAGTTTCTTCAATTTTCTTTTAGACTTAGGTGGGGAATCGTAACCTCCAGAACTAGTTCCTCCTCCACATCATCTTCCACCTCTGACTCCAGCAAAGCAATCGTGGTTTGAGATGTCAGTATCCGGTTGAGGTGCTCCACCATCGCGCCATGTTCCAAAGTCTGGGCCTGCAAGGCTGGTGAGAAGTAGAGGTGTGGACTTTAGTCAAAATCATAGGGGCAGATTCCAAAGAAGGCATGCATTGAGGTCCCGAGGTGCGGCGATAATCAAAAGTGAGAGACGGAGCTGTCTCTAGAGAAGGCAGGGTATGAGTATGAGAGGAAATGGCACAACTACTTTATGCATGCTAAGTACAATACTCTGCTTGACAAAATTCGTGTGTTGACTAGCGAATAACAGTTAGTCAAGAGTAGCAATTTGATTATATGATAATAAATAACATTTTTTTATAAATTTAATAAAAAATATTTAAGAAATATATGAGTTAAAGTAATTGCATAATTACAAAATGGAAATGATGAACATAAAAAATATAATTTACACTCATTCGTATGCACATTTGACATTCATAGTAATAATTTATTTTATTTTAGGTAGTAATATTTTCACAATATTATTCTAATATAAAAGTTATTTCTTATTTGAAAGCAAACTTTTATTCATGTTGTAAAATTGAATATGTATAATTTTAATTTAAAAACTAGAACAAGATGTTTAAATATTTAAAAACTAGAAAATGATGTACAAACTTTTATTCAGTTCTATGAGATTGTTTTTATCAAAATGAATGGCATATGGAAGGAATAAAATGTAAAATCACATGCTCTATACTTTATAAACTAGTAGGTTATAGACTTTTGTATTCAATCATTTCTTATGTCCTAATTTCTTGTTACTCAATGCAAGAGCAGTAAGACTAATTTGTAGCCAACACATATGCCACATTAACATGCAAATCAAATAACATATTTTCAAAAAATGATCCGTTCTAAATGTAAATTATTTGACAAAGTAGACATCAATTTGAAATTTTGTGATGTATGATTGCTTCCACATATTTGTGGTGGTTCAATGTACTGTAAACTGTCAATTGTGAAATTGAAATAAATATGAGAAGCTACCGCAAATTTATTATAAGTATGATTTTTTCTACCACTGTAATTTATCTTATGTGAAAACTTATTCATCACAAATATGAATAAAATTAAATATATTATTAACAATCATATAATAAAACAAAATATGACAACATCAACTCATTGTAACAAAACATGATGTGAATGTATAAATTATCTCAAAAATAGTTAAAATAATTCATTAAAGAATAGTTTTGTAACCAAAAAACAAATCAAATAATTTACATCAAATGTGGAAGCCCTAAAATTTTGATCATCTAAATAAGTTATCTTTTCAACACCATTGAGATTGGTGAAATTGTTCATTCTAAATTGATTCGTTGTTGTTAGCTTTTTTTGTTGTAGTTCAAGAGATATTATTTGCATATACATTTTATTGTAAGTAGTTGTGTCGATAAGATGAGTCGATATAAATTAAGTTTATGAATACCTTGAATCATTGAAAATTAACAAAAGAACTAAGACCTTAGCCATTTTTTTCACTCACCTAAATATTAGTTTAAAGTTATGGACTACTCTTTCATGGACTTTGCACATTGAGTAGGCTCTTCACATTCTTTAATTTTGAATGTTTTTAAAAAAAATCAAAATTTTCAGTTATTATATCGTTGTAACATAATTTACATATTATCAAAATAGAAACTCAATCATGGTCTCTTTTCTTTTCGTGAACTTCCAAGAAATGTTATTTGACGCTTGTACATATATCCTTTTACTACAATGACAAGGATAAGTAAAATCTAACATAATCATTTGGAGATATGCAACTGTTGTTTCATATGTAAACACTTACTTCATAGACTCCATTTAATCTTGTTCACATTACTATAGGCAAGAATATAACTATTCTATATGAATATTCCTATAACTTATCTTCTATTCACATTTACATGTTTTTATATGCTTGTACCAATATTAAAAAAACAAAACAATCTCATAGAACTGTTATCATATTATGACTCATATGTTATTGATGTTCATAAATTCATCAAGCACCAC
The DNA here is from genome assembly GCA_030549335.1 of Pontederia crassipes. Taxonomy (NCBI): domain Eukaryota; kingdom Viridiplantae; phylum Streptophyta; class Magnoliopsida; order Commelinales; family Pontederiaceae; genus Pontederia; species Pontederia crassipes. The sequence goes on along the minus strand of CM060194.1, from coordinate 68,015,821 downwards.
CTAATGTTAAAGAAATAAACAATTATGCCATAATGTAAACATGATGTTTTGCAAAAAAGATTATAAACATGAGATTATATAAAAAAATGTTATCATAGTTTGAAGAAGTATTTCTTTCCATGAAATACAAAATAATCATACTTATGACAAATAACCCCGATTATGATAGTTGGAACAAGTTTATTTGATATAAACCAACAAATAAATAAAAATAGAAGTGAATAAAAGTATGGAATGTCCAAAATTCAACAAGTATTCACATATCCAAAATTATCGTTTAACTTAAAAAAAAACTCTATTTCGCATAGCTAATTCATCCATCATAAGTATAAGTTGTTTAAATATGATAGAAATAGGAATAGTTTATATTGGTCCGGTACGATCCAACATGGTGAGGATATCCTGTCATGTTTTAACACTTTAATAGCATGGGATCACTTATTAAAGGGTGACAACATCAAAGTAAGGGGTAAATTTTCGTAATTGTCTTCAAATTTTATAATCTTTCCCAACTCTATGTTCAATTTATTTTATAATGATATGCATTCTTTTAACTTATTTCACCAAAAATCTTTTAGACATATGATAGCTCATTTCTCGATCGCTCAATCTACGTGGACCCCATATGTCATTTTGTCTCTCTTTCACATGTACCCCTTTCCGACCTCTACTCCCTCCCCTTTCTCTCCCTCTCTCTCTTTTCTCTCTCTCTCCCTCTCCTCCCTTCTTCTCTCCCCCTCTAGAAGAGGAGGATCAAACCCCCACCCCCACTTTGTAACTCTCTCCCCCCTCTCTCCCTCTCTCGAGGAGGATTGAGCCCCTTTGTTTTGTAACTTGGCTTCTCTCTCCTCTCTCCCTCTCTCTAGGATCAAGTCCTTTTTCTACTCAGTAGTGATATATTTCTCTCCCCTTCTCTCCCTCCCCCTCTTCTCCCTCTCTCTAGGTTGGAGCCCTGGTCGTCTGCTCTTTCTCTCTCTCTCTCTCTCTCTCTCTCTCTCTCAACAGTTGAGGACCGAGCTCTCCCCCTATACTAACTCTATCTCCTCCTTCCCTCTCCCCACACTCCCTCCCTCTCTCTATCTCTCTCTCTCTCAGGTGGAGGAGGTTCAAGCTCCACCCTTTGCTTAGATTTGTCTCTTCCTCTTTCTCACCCAAGTGGAGGATAACCGATGAACATCGTCAATGGTGATATGTTCTCGTTATTTTACTAGTTTTTTTTCCCCATCTTGAAAGGTGGTACATATGGAGGAGAGAAAATAAAAGACATGTGGCATTTATATAAGCTGGACAATGGAAAATGGACTATCGGAGGTAAAAGGATCTTTAGTGAAATAAGTTAAAAATTAGAAGAGAGTCTTGTTAAAGTAAAATTTGAGAACAAAATTAAAAAATAATGTAAAGTTCGAGGGAAATTACGAAAACCGTCCTCAAAATACATTACAAGAAATCTACCGAATAGCTAAATAGCATCACAAAAAAGTTGACACTAAAGAATGCTAACAAAGTCAAAACAATGGCCCGATAGGGACAACAACGCTACTAATTTCCATGTGATAGCCTCGAATTGGTGCCACAATTGCATTTCCACATATCAACACCAAAACTAGCATCAAGTCTACGCCATAGAGTCACTCTTATTGCATTGCGCAATAAAGAAAATGTGTGGTAAATGTTAGTGCTTGGCGTCCATAGCCTACAATGCTAACATGTCTTAAATAGATCCACATGGACGCCACGCCATGTGAACATTGTAATGTCCCTATCAGCGCGCTAAGTAAACGTGATCATGGCGTTGATTGCCAACAACGCCAAATGCTCAACATCGGTACTTTAGCGATGCTAATGTGACCCACAATTGTCGCCAATTATCTTGCATCGCTATCGAGACTCTAATGTGGTGCCAACATTTAGAAAATATAAATATACATTATCTATACTAAACTTTAATTAATAAATTGATTGAATGTTAATTATAATTATAATCATAGATGTATGTGAATATAAATACACACATATGTACATAGATACATATACACACATATATGTGTATAAATACAAAAACATATATATTGTTTTAGGTAGATAATAATTTGGTATGTGTATACATTTGTTAATGTAAATTGTATATATATGTGTAACATAGTTAATCTAATTAATATATCTACATTAATATGTATATATATACATATTAAATAAATGAGGTTTGTGAGGATATGTGATTACACTATGCAATCCCATAGTTCTACGCCTTTAGTTTGGTATTATTTTGGATTGTTACAACCTATAGCAGATGGTTTGAAATTGATTCTAAACCATTGTTTCTAGTACAGAAGTTCCAATATCAATGGGAAATGCCCTACCTTTGAGTGCGGTTTGAACTATTGATTTACGTAATTGGAAGTAACCAATTAGGTTTACGACGAAACCTAGAAATTGATCATTGATCCAATTTGAGTACCTCTACGGGATAGACCTCCTTTCGGGAGGGTTAGGGAAATCCTATTGATTATTGCTTTCTTCAGACCTTCGGGAAAAGCATGAAAAAAAGCTCGAATGATACGATCCCTCTATCACCCCAGAATGGAAGGGGTGATCTCGTAGTTCTTGGTCTGTGAAGATGGAATACAAGGAATGGTAGATCATTTGATCAAAATGATGCTAATTCAAAAGTCCAGAATTATGTAATTGCATCCTAATATAAATGTAAATAAGTATGCATGTATCATATCTTAATGATCGATCTATGAATGCTTTTGTTAGATCATACAATTATGATAATGACATTAAACCATATAATAATTGTTAGAAGTTAAATTAGAAAAATTAGACATCTATATAAATATGTAGAAAGAATGAATGTCACTATAGTTTGAGTTTGTATTATACTAATGATTTATTGTCTCATATGTTCATCGATCATCCCAGACCTTCTCAACCTACCCACACTGTAGCAGATAACTATTCTTATTCGATTGAAAAAGAAGAATTTCACAATAATATGATAGTAACCGTTAATAATATTGCTCGATTGTAAGTTAAATAAGCCTTAAAAACTTTATTATAGTTTATCTTAGAGTATGTTCTTTGTAAATTGTGAGACCACTTCATACTCGCTTTTATCGTGCGGGATATGAGTGCTCTTGTCTTCATCCACTTGTCAAAAGGGATAGGATCATGAAAAGATGCCCCTACTGAAGTGAAGGATGACGACTTTCATGCATTTATCATATGATTATAATTTTTCTATTATATAATTTTTTATTTCTAACTTCATACTTTTTAAAGGAATCAAATCAGTTTCATCCAGAATTCAATTTGGGGACAATACGAAGAGGTGGCTATTAAACACCTCTATACAAGCTTTTGCAAGGTTGTTACACCTGTTGACCTCATTATTGAGCAGGGCATACGAAAATGCCCAAAGCATATTAGGCGTCCACCTTAAAAGTCCTTATGTAGAAAATGATAAGTAAGTTTATATTTAAATGATTTTTATTTAATTTATCATTTTATAAATTTTAAATATTTGATGTTAATGCATAATGGATGAGGATTGATAGAGAAAGTCTGAAATAATAAAAATTAGCTGACTTTCCAAGTCAAAAGCCCACATACATCCTGGAGGGTCTGTTCAATTTGGCGAGCATCGTCTGCACATGGTAATGCATATACAAAAAAATAATAGTTAAACTTTTATCATATAGCTACTCATTTTCAAATTTTAAAACTTTGTGATGGGGGAGAAAGAAGGGGTCCTATTGATTTTAGCGTAGCCTACAATGCTATATATAAGAGCAGTAACACTCACTATCCTTATAGTCTTGGTAAGTCTTGTCATATGTTCAAATTATTCTAAATATTTTTAAAAAATTTACAATGTTTAGATATTTTATTATGCATGTAATGAAAAGATGACAAAGTAGTATGATGATGAATCTAATACTTAGCCATATCTAAAAAATAATTCATATTTATAATAATAAAATTTTATATACTTATAAAACTTATCTATTTTGTAGTGGATGTTGTTGTTTGGGAGGAAGTGATTGGCACGATACGGGGTGGATACCCAAGAAGCTTAGATTTTTAAAAAAGAGAAGGATGCATAGATAACTCATCTACTTTGAGATCACCTGCAACACTTGAGTTGACACTGGATAGTATCAAAGGACTCATTATTGAGCAGTTGACAGCCCTGCAGACTCTACAAGCCTTCTTGCTACCCCAGACTCAGACACCGTTGTTGAATGTCAAGAATGACATCGATGACGATAATGACGTAGGGTGGAAACTTTTGTAACATTGGATGTGATTACAATTAAACATGTGATACTTCTTTTCTTGTGATATTATTAAATGTGTCAATCATTTCTTTTGTGATGCGTGTGAATGTAGATATAATGCATAAATTTGTGTTTATATTGTGTTGGATGTGCTTTATAAATTTGTGTGGGGCGGAAAGGAAACGAGCAAATATAATGCCTTAAAATGCATCATAATTAGTGCCCCATTAACGGTGTTTTAGTGTAACAATAGTGTCATGTTATAATATAATATTAGCGCTACAATAGCGTTAACTTTGCGCCGCAAAGTTAGCAACAACTTGGCGTCAACACAAAGTCACAATTTAATGTTGCATTGAAGTCACCGTAGTGCCTCAGAAGGTAGAACAAGTGAGGAGTCAAAACACGTCGTTGGCATCAACAAAACGTCAACTTAGTATCACATATATATATATATAGTAGAGCCACAATGGTTACAACATGGCATCATTTTTTTTAGCATCACCTTGGTGTCACATGTGGTGACACTAATTATCACCTCTTTTGACACTCTACAACGACACAATAGTGCCTTTTTGTTCAAACAATAACTCTAGTGTCGCATGTGTTATTGGCACTATGGTAGCATCGGAATTTTGGCGTCACATTTCTTTGACGTCGCGTTCGTGCTGCATCAAATATGAAAGTTTGTGCCATTATTCAACAAATTTCTTGTAGTGATAAGTATTTGGGCAGTTCCAAATATTTAAACTAATTTAGATCATTTTCACTTGCTTCCTTTTTTAAATTCGGCAACTATAAACAAATTGAACAAAATAATCATTAACTAAATTCCATTTATTGAGAGCATAATGTGTTGCTTGTTTCTATAGGAGAATTAGATTATGTAGTCTAACATATATGCAACCTGGGTTTTTTTCTATAAAAGACATGTGTATTCAAACCTATGTATTTTACTTTATAAAAAAGTTTGCCATACACCTAAACTAAAGTGCAGTAACCATATATTTTTATTGGTCAAAATGTTATTTGCTACTTCAAATTATTTTTTTTAATATGCCAAATAGTACCCAATTTTTTAGGTGGGATGAAAGCTAACTGCAATATAGCCACACAATGTTTTGAAAATTGGATTGGATCCAGTGTCAATTCAGTTTGATTTCCTTTCAAAATCGGAATTGACAAAAAAAAAACAAATTGAATATGGCAAAAGCAGTTCAACCAATTGAACCCATTTAATTCATTTTTTATTTTATGCTTTTAAAAATACAGAAATAGAAATCTTAATGGTAGAATCAAATAAAAAAAGGAAATAAAAAATAATTGTGAAAGAAAAAAGGATTCAGTTGATTTTTTATTTTTTCATTAAAAATGCAAAATTGAATATTTGAATGATAGAATCAAATTTAAAAAAAAAAGAAATATATGATTGTGAAAAGAAATAAAGGAAGATAATGGTGTATAAATCAAGTGAGAAATTTAAGGAGAAAAATGAAATGAAAAATTTATGGATGAAAAGAGGAAATGAAAGAAAAAAATAAAAAATGGAAATAATTGATGGAGAAAAAGGAAGGAGAAATAATTTAATAAAAATATATTAAAAAAGGAAAGTTATAAAAATAATAATAATTAAGTTAAAAAGAAAATAAAATATGTTAATGAAAAATAAAAGAATAAAAATATTTTAAAACTAAAGAATAGAGTTAAATTTCGTTCATTATTTTTTCTCGATATGTATTTTATTAAATTTTTTTTATAATATGTATATTATAATAATAAATTCAAATAAAATAAATCATTCAGCTCCAAACCCTTTTAAATATAATGAATATGGAATCGAAAAATTGACATATCTTTTAGTAATATAAATATTTTAATATAATGAGTCAACATTTTCTTTTTATATTTCCATTCAGTCATATTAAACTTATATTTAATTACTATAGATTTTGAATAAATTTATTGTAAATATCATTTAAACAATAATAAAATATTTAAATTAATGTTTGACAATATTTTTATATTATTTTAAAGGTATTATTCACAATGTATTTTTGAAATCATAAAAAATAATATTTTAATTAAAATCCAATTGAATGTGATTGAACCCAAGTATATCGATCTTCGGTTGAATCATGAAAATTCTTCAAGCGAAAAATCAACAACCCAAACAAGAGAAAGATCCAAACAAAAATATCTAAAGATGCATGCACTCGCCGATCTACCATACTGTATAGATGTATTTATACAAATGGATCCTATTTATGGAAGTACAGCTGCTGACATAAATCCCCATGACAAGCCAACTGAGAAGGCTTAGCATTCCAAAAGTCCACAGTAGTGTAGTCCATCAATGCAGTGGGGCTAATGGTTGCACTCTAATTCCTAGTAGCGATTCTTTTGGCACAAGGCGGGCAGCGGTTGTACGAGTGGTGAGGAGAAGCAGCACATGAGCTGTCGGAAAATCATGAGAAAGATGGTTAAACCGCAGTGAACCAATAGTTGTGCATTGCAACTAATAGCTTGCATGCAGTTGCAGGCTTAACGTTAATGGCACCGACCTGCCCCCCTCAACTCCTCCTCCTGTGACTCCCTTCTTTTCAGCATGTATGCAGCTTAGAGTACTGTTGCTGCCGCTGAATGCATTGGAATGGCACTCTGCCTTATTTGTTGAAGCAAAGGGTCACTGCCTTACTACTGCCAGTACAATGGCTTCGTACAGGTGTCTAACTAACTGTATCTAGGGTTTTGTCATGCAGTACCCGTGTATGCATGCGCCAGGAATTAACTGCAACTTGATGATTAAAATTGGGACAAAACAACAGTGCCGACAGCATCAGGTGGCATGAGGACAACGTGAAGAAAGACATGATTAACACACATCCAAATTCATATATGCAAGTCGATAAAGATTCTAGTGGCCCATTACAGGGCTGGCATGCATGATTCATCATGCATATTAAGATATCTTTCAATTACTGAAACTAATAGCAGAGTTATAATGCATTTATTCATCTATATACTAATAAGTACCTTGGTGTATATGCGAGAAAAGGAGAAGCAAGTAGTCATATATAATTAAGTGTTAGTGTCATGGATGATTTGTATAAAACGAATTTTGAAAAAGAATAAAACGTTATTTATTATACGAAAAGGAGCTTTTATACATTGGGTAAAAAAAATGTGAAATGGACGTATCCTAATACTATAAATCATGGGATCTCATCAATATCCAAAAGTGCAAAAGTGTATTCTTCTTTTGTTAAATACGATTTTGGTAACTCTATAATGCTGAAAGGGAAATGCAAAGATATCGAATAAAAAGGGGAATATTAGCGGTCGAAAACACATTAGCCACGCTAATATCATGCATGACATGGGATGTAGGGCATGCCTGTTAGATATATGACACATACAAGAGTAATTAAGATGAAAAGGTTTTATTAACGCATAATTTGAGATACTATCTCAAAATAAAATACCCATATGCTAACAAAATATATATTAAAGATCCTAGACGAAGGGTGGTGTGGTATTAATGACTCATCTCTCTTAAGGAGGTCTCGAATTTGAATCCATACGAATGTAAATTTTTTTCTATTTGAAGTCTCATATGCTACTACGCTAAACAATGTGACTTTATCAAATTAATTTAACTTGATGGTTCAACACGTGGATAATGTATTGAGTAGCCGCTTCCCGAGTTGGCAACCCAATAAATAAAAATACTTCCTTTCCTTAAACAACACAATTTCTTTTTCTCTTCTACAACCAAATGTCATTTTTAATTCTATTAACATCATATATAGCTATGAAGAACCATGAATATGGCCACAAGGAGGAACGCACACATTATTAAACTAGTCTTTGTCGTTAGCAACTTAATTCCGGCAGTTTTTGGTGACAGTGTTTCCCCAAAGTTGTACTGTTCATGGACCACGAGAGGTGACAGGGTTGCGTTCAACCCAGAGGCCTCTTCAGATCTTGTTCCTCTCCTTGTGGCTCTGCGTGGTCATTCAATCATTTTCCAACTTCGAAGTTGCCCCCACTACATAGCAACCCTCAACCACTATATATGTGGATATATATAGATATAAAAAAGAATGAGAGAGAAAGTATAAGTAACCTAGAGGAGATTAATATTACAGATCTCAGAAAAATCTTTAGAACTTTTGAGTTTATCATTGGTACTCGTTTTCCTGTGCTAATTACCAGTATTAATTCAGCAGTTCATTAGGCTCTGACTGAATAATTTATGAGCCCTCACTAAATCGTTTCAAATAACAAGTTTCTCAATTAACATATGTATCTTAAATAGGTTCGATCACTTTTTTTATCGTAATCTAACCTCGAAATTTTGAAAATATTGCAATATGCCAAGCATTCGAAGTTTAATGAACAACGACTAATTTCGTTGAGGACGGAAACATTTCCAACAAATTAACAGTGTTTTTTTATAATTCAGTATTAAGACCTTATTTATCATTTGTACAACTCAAACCAACCAACCATTTCGTTACTAATATTTAACTAGAACGCCCAAAGGTCTGGATCAAAGTTGCTATTCGGATAATTTGTCCCTTAACTTGGTGGATGAGTGGATCCTTACATTTGGATAGGAAAAAGGCATCAACTAATTGAACTTTTCCAAACACAAAGGCATGTCTATATGTTTATATTATAAAGAAATATCGTTGAAAAGTTTAAGAAATAAAACTTTCAAAAAAATCAGTCTCAAATAGAGTTAGCTATAATAGATTGGTAAAAAATATATATGTCAATATCACTTCAATCCTTTTCCTCTTCTTTCTTCTTTTTTTTCTTTTTTCATGTAGCAAAAAAGAAACAAGCTGAAGGCTAGGATTACCTGGTTGCCACAGTAATAAATTTTATATCTGTCAATATAAGTACGGCAGAAGGCATCTATATTATAGATAATGTAACATAAAAGAGATCATAATGAAGTACTTACTTTATCCCAACCTACCTCTTGAATTATGTACTAAGTTTATATCTCTTCTATAATACTGGAAAATTAAAAGTCCCCCCCCCCCCCCCCCCCCCCCCTCCCCCACCAACATTTTGAGATTATACTACTTTATGTACGTTTTAGTACTATGAAGTTATATTATATATATATGTTGCCCCCTAAAGATGAGTGTTAGTCTGCTGGAAAGTGCCATCTCTTATCCATGAAGAGGTTGAGGGATCGATTCCTCTCAGAAAAAAATTTTTTGGCCCCCCTCCCTAATTTTTTCCCCTGGCTCCGTCCCTGTGCTAAACGTTACTAATGAAAATTTGGTAGCAAATATATATAGTGGCAATCAACAGGCAGGGAGCAACTATGCATAAAGAACAACACGTCAGACATATATGCGCACATCTTCCATAATTAATTGCAATTCTCAATTGTACTGTGTGCAATTTTTAGCCATGCAGAAGGGTTTAAAAAGGCGCGAAGGATACGAAATCGAAGCCAACATTGCATCGCCTTCGTTTTGCCAACATCCGCAAGACGCCATGGACTTCACGTGTTGTAGCCCCCGCCATGGTCAAGGACCATCATGGCGCAGTGCCCTATTTCTCGTCTATTTATAACCAAATCACTCCCTCCGCTGCCTTCATCCTCATAGCTCTGATCACAGCAAAGTAATCCCCATCTGCGCGGCCTCCATTGATCCCTTTTTCTTACAGTTCCCTGTAGACCTCCACGTCCTTGCTGCCCTTGACAGCTTGGTCTGCAACTGCAAACCAAGCTCTCAAGCGCAAGCAAATTAAGCAGCAGAAAGCAGCAGGGCTCGAGAGCTGTGTTAAAAGATGGCACGCGACCAGATCAAGGCGAAGACTTGGCTCGACATCTACGGTGGCGGGAGGCCACCGAGGGCGTCGGCGCGCAAGGGCCACTTCGCCGTGTACACGAGGGAAGGACAGCGCTTCCTGATCCCGATAGCGTACCTCAACAGCAGCATCTTCCGGGAGCTGTTCAGGATGTCCGAGGAGGAGTTCGGGCTGCCGGCCGGCGACCGGCCTATCACATTCCCTTGCGACGCGGCCTTCATGGAGCAAGTCGTGGCGTCCCTCAGGGCGGAGCACGCGACCGCGCTAAGAGGTTGGACGAAGCCCTGCGCGGCTCCGTTTTTCACCTGATGTGCATGCCGTGGGCACCGGGCGCATGCACGGCCGACTCCTCATCTGTGCATATGTTTTGCTGCAGTATTGGGATCTTGTTTACTGTGGCCTATGTACTAATATGTAGTTATTTGTCTCCTGATTTGTTCCTATCTTTTGGCTGCATGCATGTACTCTTTTAGGGTTTAATGAAGTTGTTTGTGCATGCATGCACGACGAGATTGCAGAATGTTCGATTCAATACGTATCATGGATGAAATGCAAAAGTGTTCATCGTTAAGTCCCTGTCTTGTCCGGAATGGATGAGAAAAAAAAACTGACTTTACCTGGAGGCAAAAGATATGATGGAATGACGTATACGAGAAGGAACGGAGATAATTGGAAAATGAAGTGTCATTTTAATGACCACTCGGACGAGGAAAAATAATAGAAAAAAAAAATCTGCTCCTCCTCCCGCGAGGCACATGAGCGAGTGCACGTACTGTAGCAAGAAAATAACGGGTCGTCTGCCCTGTAACAGTGACTTATTTATTATTTTAGTAGACCTTTTTGTTAATCACCAAAAAGAAAAGACTAGACCATTTTGTTATCTGCTTACGACAAATTTGCACTGGCTTCTACATGGAATTTTCCATCTTTTATGATTTAGGTAAGATGTTGGCAAGTCTGTCCGAATTCGGGCTCGGATCCATCCAACTTCATATGGGCTCAGTTCTATATCAGGTCGGACAACATGTCGGACAAAAAAATTCATCAGTTTGTCCCACGGGCAGATTTTAAAATTTTATTAGAAATATATTAAAATATGAACTTTAGGCTTAAAAATTAAATTTAGCCCCCTTAAATATAATTAATATATCATATTGATAAAAAAATGAGAATAAAAATTGTGTAAGAAAAAATGACCCATATATAAACATCGTCATTAAACCGTGATCTCACGATTTTTAAATAAGTGTTTATTTGTAAATTGATAGATCACCGTTAAAAAATGACTCATACATATTGATTCTCCACATAATTTTTATACTTTAAAAATTTTAGCTTGACGTCTTTGTCCAAAGTTTGAGTGAACAAATCTGATCACTTTTATTTTGTCTAGTACTTAAAAAATAATAATTTATAAGACATCCTTTAATAAATCTGTTAACTCGCAAATAATATTATAGATATAATTTATTTTATAATGAAAAATAATGGCTAAGAAGGAATGTAAATCATCTATATTTGTATTAAAATTTGTTTGGCAAAGTTAACTATTTAATTAGAGGTTAATAGTTCAACTATAGGATAATGATTTAATTAGTATAGAATAGCGGATAGCAATTTTTTAAAAGATTTAATAAAAAAATGTTTGGTAAATATGAGGATTGAACTCGTCTATACTTATACCGTAATAAAACTGGACATATGAATAATATAATTTTTGCTCATTCTTATAAGCATCATATTCATAATAAATAACTTATAATATTTTATTTGATTAGTAATATTTGTATAGATATTATTTTAATATAAACATATCTATTATTTTAAACATAATATATTATTTGCATTGTAAGTAAAATTAAAAATATGATATATTAAAAATAATAATAATATTTGATGTTTAAAAGTTAAGTAATTTTTTATTTAAAAAATAAGAGTATGATATAAATAAAATATAAAATCGTTATTCTTTATACTTTATAAACTAATAAGAGTAACTTATAATATTTTGTGTTCAAAAATTTAATGCTACTTTTAAAAAATAATTATCAACACTTGTTATATTAACATTTTGACTTAGTTAAAATGATTTTTACTACTAAACATTCTACTTTTTTAACGTGCCAATTAATGCTTAAAATATAAATACTATGGTACAACTAATTAACATAGTTGTGTCTCGAGGTCAACTGGTGCTACTAATTTCGACATGGATTCTTAAAATCCCCAACTTGGTCAGGTTTATCGATTTATCGTGCTCGTCTAAATGTCGAATTACTCTCTTGCTAATAGTTCCACTAATATATTCTTTGACCAAGCGATAAAAAAAAGTGTATGAATGCTAATTTCATTTCAAAAAGATAAACTAAGCTCACTAAAATAATATCAAATTAGGGTCCCTTTGAAAGTCGCTGAATTTTTTTTTTAAGTTTTAAAATTTTGAAAGGAATCATTTTTTAAGTCAAATGTTCGTAACCTTTCTTCTCAACATGATGTTCGTCGACAGTTTTTATTCCTCCACTGTTCTACATCTACAATCGTTTAATCCCCTTCCCCATCTCACACTTCCTTCTCTTGATTCGCCTCTCCACAATCTCCTCATAGCCAACGCCTATACCCCTTCCAGAATGCTGCCTTCAAACTCCTTTCCTTTACATGTTCTGCTTTTCGTCACCCGTCTCTCCATCGTTGCACGAGCACGATATCTGTAACGTTCTCAAAATTCGACTCTAATTTAAAGATCGAATTTTAGGTGATGTTACTTTCACAACCTAATTACATAAAACATCATAGCGAAAAATATAATAATAACATAAAACAACAGCGACATAAAATAACAGAATTCTTTATTAGCAAATAAATTTCAAAATAACAAACTAGTTCATGGGCCACATATTCTCTAACATAAAATTTATAATTGAACTACAGTGATAGAAATTTTTGTCACTGAATAGTGAAAAACTGTCACTAATAATGATTTGTGATATAATAAAATTAGTTGGTCCTAATTGATTAAGTCTCAAAAAAATTGTGACAGAGATCAAATATTTTGTGATCATATTTTCATTACAAAATTGACTTAACATTTAAAAAAATTTAAAAGATTGATTCCTCACAATTCTATGATTATTTTATCATATTTTGTGATAAATTTTTTTCGTCACAATTTTCCATCAATTAAAGTCATTTTTTTAATGTATAAAATTTCATCACTCAAAGGCCCATAAGTCAATTACTTGACGCTCTAAGAGTTCATCATCATAACATAAGATACAAATCACGTGTGCAATGTCGTCGTCATGAGGCCTCCACCGTCAAGTTTAAGTCTCGTCCGTACTTGCATGGATTCATGAGGTACACGTGATTTTTTCATTAGAGTATGTTGAGGTTCATGTATGTTATGATCCTATAACAACATATGCATTGCATTATAATGGAACAAAGGTCATATACATGCTATGAGCTACTTTTGTGTACTATATGACATGTGAACAGTCATCATGACAATATAAGATAAACATATAACATCTTTATCACTATGCTAAAGCATATCATGAACTTATTTTGCTTGATTTTAACATCTTCATTCATATCATGATGTAATAGTGAATATCCATTTGCATCCCCATATGTGCTTACTTCATCATCATCTTCATCTTTATATTTCAAGTCATTCAGTTTTTATTTTTCATCTTTAATTAGATAATTTCTTATCTTGATGATTAAGAAGACCATGTTGATTTGCGAGACTTTACTAGTTAGGCATGAATCGTCATAGGTCTAATTGTGACACCACCACTTGGGGGTGGAGCTCGCCTCAACTTTTGAAAATACCATCACTTGAGGGTGAACTCGTTTCTCCGAAAAATGCCACCACTTGATGGTGGAACTTATTTCCCCTCCACGATTACAACAAGACAATTTCATATCAATCCATCTTTTAATTACATACATCAATACATATATCTATTCAGTATATGTTGCATATTTTAACCCTATTTAAGGTCATACAAGCGTCAAAATTGATTAACTGTGAAATAGACATCATTATAATACTTCATTAATGATCACGGGCATGCCTGATCATGTATGTCGTGCCCACACAAGCACAAGTGTGATAGGGTTCGTCACGTCTGGACACTTAATCGCTTCTCTTGGCATAATGTGGTCACGGCCATGACCAAATATGTTACGGTCATGGCCGGTCTCACTTGTTCCCAAGTGTTGTTCATGACCGTACATCATGGTTGAAAATACATATGCCTAAGACTGTATTGTCACACCTGTGACAGAAGGGCGTTTTCCTTTCGTTCTTGAAATATTTCTAACACAAGGAGGTTACTGGGTTGTCACGACCATGTGACCATATGATCACGGTCGTGATCGAACACCCACTTTTCCTTTGGACTTATTTTAATGCTAAGGCAAAAATATTTAAGGGTGTCACGGTCGTGCTCCAATGCATCACGACCGAGACCCCAGCTCCACTTCTCCTATTTTTACCTCTTTTTTCTTTATTTACACATATATACAAACATATTTAAGACATGCATTCATCCATACATTTGAGCACATATATTGCTCTAATCATCATATAAGTCATACGTGAGTATTCTTAGCACAATAATCTTGAAGTACATAGGGCTTTACATAAAGAACATTAAATCCCCTAATCACATTCATATATAAAACAAATAAACTATTTCATCACAACTAAACATAAATGAACATGAATATCATGATTCTAAGCATAATCATCAATGAAACAGTAATCTTAATAAAGAAGTGACTTAATCAAAACTATCATGCATATTCTCTTATTCATGAATCTAGAAGGCCTAGTTTGGTCTTAGAAAATCTTAATCCAAGCATTAATACATCATTAAGAGATTAGTAGGGATTTTAGATCTCCTCAATGTACCTTGCTTATCAATGTCCTAAACTTCTAGTTTCTTCCTCTCTTCGCTCTTCTTTCTCTTTCTCCTCCAGCTTTAGCAACTTAACCTTCTTTCTCTACCTCTCCTCCTCCCTCTTGTCCAACTGCAACAAGTGGAGAATGTGGTTCTAAGATGTGTTCTCGACAGGGAAATGAAGAGAGGAAGAGTGGGAGTGAGGGAAATGAGTTATTGTAGCTAAAAAGATATTTTTAGCTTCTGCCGACATGAGTTAGGTGGGAAAAATGTGCTTATAGGGTGTGCTATTGCTATTTGGTTATGGGCTTGGGGCGGCTGGGCTTCTTCTTTCTATTTTTTTATAATATGTCGGATGTTACAACCTACTCCTCATAAATAAAAATTCGTCCTCGAATTTTATAAAATCTTAAATTACTTACTGAAAAGTTTCGAAAACTTATCTCGCATTTCATTTTCGAGTTCTCATGTAACTTTTTATCTACGATGATGCTTCAATGCCACTTTGACCATAGATATGATCATGTTCTTGAGATGCTTCACTTGATAATTGACAATCTCTATTGGTTGTTCCACACAAGTCAAGTCCTCCTTGATATTCGGGTCCTCAATCCGAATCGCATTTGCTTCATTATGGATGTACTTCCAAAGTAATAATACATTAAAGACATTATGAAGTCTTGCATATGAAGGTGGAAGAGCTAATTTATAAGACACTTCTCCAACTTTCTCTAGGATCTCAAATGGTTCAATATATCTTGGAGTCAACTTTCCTTTCTTGCTAAATCTCATAACACCCTTGATTGATAAAACCTTAAGCATTACATGGTCACCCACTACATAAAGTGACTCTCTTCTTCTTAGATCCGCATAGTTTTTGTGTCTACTTTGTGTGACTAACATCCTTTGCTTGATTAGCTTCACTTTATCAACATACATTTGTACCAATTTCGTTCCAAGGTATCTTTCTTCACCGTTTTCCCTCCAACATGTTGGAGAATGACAAAGTCTTCCATATAAAACTTCAAATGGTGTCATCTTAATAGTAGAGTGATAACTATTATTATAAGTGAATTTCACCAAAGGGAGGTGGTCATTTCAATCTTCATGTCAATCTAAGGTACAAGCTCTAAGCATATCTTCAAAGGTTTGGATAATTCTTTTGCTTTGGCCGTCGATTTGGGGATGGAACAACGTGCTAAAATTTAGTCTTATTCCAAAGACATTTAGAAGACTTTTTAAAAAACTTGAAGTGAACATTGCATCTCTATCCGAAATAATAGAAGCCGCAATTCCTTGCAAACAAATAATTTCATTATTATATCAACTATGCTATCTATAGACTAGTTCACTTTCATATGAATGAAATAAGTCGACTTCGTCAAATAGTCCACTACAACACAAATTGCATCATGATCCTTCTGGGTCCGAGCAATTCTATTACAAAGTCCATGTGATACTTTATCATTTTTATTCCGAAATAAGTAATAGTTGTAATTTGCGATAAGACCTGTGTTCAATCTTAATTTGTTGGTACACTATACACTTAGCTACTTTCTTCTTCATGCCTTCCTAACAAAAATTTCTTTACAAGTTTTTAAACATCTTAGTGCTTCCGGGATGAATTGAGAACTCGGACTTGTGGTACTCATTCAAAATTTCTTTTCTTAGTGCCTTGTCCTTTGTGACCCACAAAGGATTCTTATACATAATTGCTCCATATTCACTATACTTGAAGCGATTGCTTTCTCTTTGGTAAACATTGATCATCCTTGCATATTTCAAATCTCTCTTTGAGCTTTAATAATCATTCCTATACTTGATCCAATTACATAATGAGTCATGCATATGATTCTTCGGCAACAAATATTTGGAGCCCATTGCACTATACTTTCTATAAGATTTCACTTATAAACACTTAAGCATCCAAGTGATCCTTTTCACTTGCGACTTAATGCATCGTCTAGTACATTTATTTTTCCCGGATAGTATAATATAGTAAACTCATAGTCCTTAAGAAATTTAAGATATCTTATTTGTCGTATGTTCAACTCCTTTTGTGAGAACGCATACTTCAAGCTCTTATGATCCATGTACACTTCAAAGTTTTCATCATACAAATAATGAAGCCATATGAGAACACTACTGCCGCTAGCTCTAGATCATGTGTTGGATAGTTGACTGCATGCTTCTTCAATTGCCGAGAAGTATATGCCACTACTTTATCATGTTTCATAAGCACACAATCTAAGCCGACTATAAATAACATATCTGTCACTTCTTGAATGAATGACTAGAATTGGCGTTGTTGTGAGTTTTCTCGAGCTCTTGAAAACTTACTTCACATTCTTGTGACCATATAAACTTCTTGCCTTTTCTTATCAAATTTTCCATTGGTGTGATGACCTTAAAAAAATTGAATGAATCTTTTATAATATCCTACTAGTCCCAGGAAACTTCTAATCTCGATCACATTATTGGGCCTATTCTAATTTGTCAGCGCTTCTACTTTTGTCGGGTCCACGGATACTCCATGTCTTGATATAATGTGTCCAAGAAAAGTCACTTCTTCAAGCCAAAATTCATACTTAGAAAATTTGGCATAGAGTTTGTTTCTTCTTAGTGTCTCCAACATAATTCGAAGGTGTTCTTAATGCTCTTCTGGAGTTGATAAGTAGATGAGGATGTCATTCACAAACACAATCATAAATTTGTCCAAGTATGGATGAAAAACCTTATTCATAAAATTCATGAATGTGGCAGACGCATTCGTTAGTTCAAAATGCATAACAAAAACTCATAATGGTCATACATTGATCGGAATGTCATTTTTGGAACATCTTACTCGGTTATCCTTAATTTGTGGTAGTCACTCCTTAGGTTGATCTTAGAGAAAATCGATGTCAATGATAATTGATAAAAAAGATCATCAATCCGTGATAATAGATACTTATTCTTCACTATCATCTTCTTGAGCATTCGATAGTCGATGTACAACCTTAAAGAACCATCTTTCTTCTTGACAAATTGTACTAGTGTGTCCCATGGTGAAACACTTGAGTTAATAAATTCCTTGTCTAAAAGCTCTTGCAATTGGGTCTTCAACTCATGCATCTCCGCCGGGGCCATTCGGTTAGGCAGTTTTGAAATCAGTGCAGTACCCGAGAGTAGTTTAATGTTGAAAACAATTTCTCTTCTTGATGGCAACCCTGTTATGTCTTCCGAAAAGACATCAGATATTTTCTTATGACATTTAAGGACTCAAGTGCCTTGGTTTTTTATTCCGTCTTAATTATACTTGTAAAAAATTCTCTTATTTCTTTCTTGATTATCTTACTTGCCTTAGTTGATGAAATCAACACTTTGATTTTCTTGGAGAGAATTCCTAAAATCTTCGTAGGTGTCTCATGGTGATCACTTATAAATAATTTCTTTTTTTTTTTGCAATACATACGAGATAGTAATGCATCACTAAAATTATGTCATAATCTATCATAGGAAGTAATATGAGATCTCAAGGAAAACTCTTCCTATTTATCTCTATAGGCACATTAGGAACATATCTTCTAGTAGCTACTATTCTGGTATGAATCACTATTTCTAGTTGACAATTCGTAACTAGAGGCTTAACTTCTAATATTCTAACAAATGCATGAGATATGAAAGAATGTGTTGCACCCGAATTAAAAAGAACATTTGCATAATGTCCGACAACAAGGATATTACCTTGGATCACATCATGTACTTGGGTGGCTTTATCAACTTCCATAACAAACACCCTCTATGGGGCTCTTGACGGGTTTGCAATCATTTTTCCCTTGTCGCGATTATCCCCATGCTTTTTCAGGAAATATCTTATGTAGTGGCCTACTTTGTCACATTGCAAATATGTTCCGACCTTCATGCGACATTCACCAAAGTGAGTCATTCTACAATGAGGGCATGTGGGCTTAGTTTGTTCCACCTTCTTTGGTGAGTTACAAAATGACTTCCTTTATCTTTTTACTTTTTGTTGTTCTTCGTGTTTCTTGATGATTTTTTCCTTGACAATTTTCTTCTCATTTTAGTCCCTCTTATTCTTGATGGCAAGTCCCACCACATACGTTAAAGTAGTGCAACGTTCTCTTATGAACCATGATCTTAGCCTGTGATTCAAGCCATGGATGAACCTCTTTGTCCTCCTTAATTCATTCTCATTAAGTTTTCCATACTTTTCCAACTTTAGGTAAGTACTCATGTATTGGTCCACAGTCATCTTCCTTTGAGTGAGATTGAAGAACTCATGTCTCTTTCTTTTTCTTTGATAGTCCGAGTAGAAGCGAGTTTCAAATGCCTCTACAAAGTTCTCCCATGTAACATCTTTCTCATTATCAAAGGTGATCTTCAAAGAGATTTCCACCACACCTTGACTTGACCACAAAGGCAATCAGTAGCATACAACACCATGCGGTCCTTGGGGCATTCCATGACTTTTAGGATATCCCTTATTTTCTCAATCCATACTTCAGCCATCTCCAATTTTCCCTCCCAATCGTATCATACTTCGAAGGGTCAAGCCTTAGAAACCTTTTGATGTGGTAATCCAAGCCATTGTTCCTTTAGGCATTTCGTGTTGCTCGGATCAATCCATGTATGAAGGCATTTCTTTCATCATCCTCATTTACAATTGCACATCTTTGTGGCATCTACATCAACATTCAAATAAACATATAACATAATTAGCTTTAGCTAAACATAAGAATACATGTATCTTTAAGCTCGATGGCACCTCATGATGATTGCATATGAACTTTACACTTAAACATTGCATTTAGACATTTTAGTCGATGACTTACTCATCCTAAGACTTAAGACATACGATCTAAAACTATGACTCTGATACCGACTGTAACGTCTCTAACCCTAATTTAGAGATCGAACTCTAGTCAACGTTACTTTCATAACTTAACTGCATAAAATATTACAGTGAAAAACATAATAATAACATAAAACAATAATGACATTAAACATCGAAAGTCTTTATAAGCAAATAAATCCAAAAATAACAAACTAGCTCATGGGCCACATAGGCTCTAACATAACACCTAACATAGGGTTCATAATACAGAAATGAATTCATATAAAAGTTCATGAGTCAAAGGCCTATAGAACATACATACTTGATGCTCTAAGAGTTCATCATCATAGCATAACATAATAAACGATAATTTGGATCGTGGCCCGAACATCACATGTACAATGTCATCATCGTGAGGCCTCCACGATCGAGCCTAAGTCACGTCTATACCTGTACGGATCCATGTGGCGTAGGAGATTTCTCCTATTATAATATATTAAAGCTCATGCATGATATGATCCTATAACATACTTTCTACATGTCATAGCATATGCATTGCGTTATAATGGAACAAAGGACATATGCATGCTATGAACTACTTGTGTGCACAATATGTCATGTGAACAATTATTATGGCAAGATAAGGTAAAAATATAAAATCTTTATTAGTATGCTAAAGCATATAACTTATCTTGCTTAACCTTAACATCTTCATGATTTGACAAGTGGACATCCATTTGCATCATCGCATGTGCTTCTTCATCATTTTCATCTTTACGTCTCAAGTCATTCATCATTCATGTTTTCATTTTTCATCTTTAATTAGATAATTTTTTATTTTGGTGATTAAAAATACTATGTTGATTCGCGAGACTTGACTAGTTAGGCCTGGATCCTCATAAGTCCAATTGAAGTGCCATCACTTGGGGGTCGAACTCCTCTCAACTTTTGAAAATGCCACCACTTTAGAGTGGAATTCGTTTCTCTAGAAAATGTCACCATTTGGAGGTGGGACTCATTTTCCCTCTATGATTACAACAAAACATATTCATACCAATCCATCTTATGTTGCATGTTTTAACCCTATTTAAGGTTGTACAGGCGTCAAAATTGACTACGTGTGAAACATACAGCATTACAGGGCTTCAGTAATGATTACGAACGTGGCTGATCATGCACGGTTGTGTCCACACATAGGCACATGGGTACGTCAGGGCTGGACATTTAGTCGCTTCTCTCAGCATAATGTGGTCATGGTCGTGCCCAAACATGTCATGGTTGTGCTGATCTCACTTGTTTCTAATCGTTGTTCACGATTTAATGACCGTATGATCACGGCTGAAAACACATATGACTGTACTGTCACGCCTATGACAGAAGAGCATTTCCCTCCATTTTTCGAAATATTGATAAGGCAGGGAGGTTACTAGATTGTCACGGCCATGTGATCACATGGTCACGGTCGTGACTAAACGCCCACTTTTCCTTTGAACTTGTTTTAATGCTAAGGCATAAATCTCTAATGGTGTCATGGTCGTGCTCTAATGTGTCACGATCATGTCCGAGACCCCAGCTGCACTTCTCCTATTTTTATCCATTTTTTTTCATTTACACATATATACAAACATCTTTAAGGCATGCATTCATCCATACATTTGAGCACACATTTTACTCTAATCATCATATAGGTCATACATGAGCATTCTTAGCACAATAATCTTGAAGGACATAGGGTTTTACATAAAGAACATTAAATTCCCTAATCACATTCATATATAACAAATAAGCTATTTCATCACAACTAAACATAAATGAACATGAATATCATGATTCTAAGCATAATCATCAATGAAACAATAATCTTAATAAAGAAGTGATTTAATCAAAGCTATCATTCATGTTCTCCTTTTCATGAATCTAGAAAATCTAGTTTGGTCTTAGAAATTTTTAATCCAAGCATTAACACATCATTAAGAGATGAGTAGAGATTTTGGATTCCCTCACATACCTTGTTTAGTAATATCCTAAACTTTTAGTTTTTTCCTCTCTTCTCTCTTCTTGTTCATTCTCCCATAGCTGCTCTAGTTGTCCTCCCTCTAAGATGTGGAAAATGTGACTCTAAGATGCTTTCACAGCAGGGAAATGGATAGAGGAAGAATGGGGGTGAGGCAAATGGGTTACTATAGCTAAATTTTAGCTTCTGCGAACATGAGTTAGGTTGGAAAAAAGTACTTTTAGAGTGTGCTATTGCTATTGAGTTGTGGGCTAAGGGCAGTTGGGCTTCTTCTTTCTTCCTTTCTTTTTATAATACATCAATTATTACAATATCTCTCGAGTAGTTTGGTTCGTCTACCTCTCCATCATCGATCCAAGCGCGACGTCTCCCAAGTACGTCTACCTGCCTCTTTTGCATCCTATATTTTCAGAACCGGACTGGCGATCAGATCGGATTCATCATTGGGTCGTGATTGGACCGGTCCGATCGGGTTCGATCGAATTGAACTAGATTTTATTAAAATAATATATTTATAATAATTATAAAGATATAGCATAAGTTATATAATATAGTATATGAATATTGTACTAATAATTTATTTAAAATATTAAAAAATAATACAACATATTTTTTATTAATTAAAAGTTTCATAATGATAATATAAATAAATTATTAATAATTTAATATCTACTATTTAATGATGATAGATGTTATATTAGTAAATTTTATCTTACATTATTCTTATTCCTTTTTTTTATTTAGCACTTTTCTTTTTATTTTCTTTATTTTATGCCCTTTGATGTGTTTCTATTCTATATTATTTAATTTTAAATACTTACCATTTTTATATCAATTCTTATTTAATTGTATAGATATGATATTTCTTCTTCTTTAAGTTTCCTTCTATTTCTTTTCTTCTTTCTCATTTAATTTTCCTATGTACATCATTTTTACAATTTTTTTTTCAAATTCTGCATTGAACCGAGTTGAATCGGTTCAACCGCCCGATTCAATTGATTTTGCCTGGTTCAATGCCAAAATAAGTTTTGACACTTGATCGGACCGGATCATCGGCCGGCTCGTGGTTGAACCGATCGAACCGACCGGTCCGGTCCGATTTTAATAACATTATTTGCATCTTTGCTGTCGCGTCGAGTTCTCCCAACTTTGTTAGCTTGTCTCTCCACCAAGCATGATCATTTTGACCAACTTCATCTGCCAGCAAAGTTTACAAAAACCTTACTTTAAGCAAAATGAAAGCACCAGATGTTCATGCCAAGCTAGCAAGAAATGAAAGACTCGAAAAAGAGGCGTCACGAAAAAAAATTGGGATCTTGACTAAGTATTTTTTTTCAAAGAGATCGTGTATTTTCATAGTTTTATTTTCCATTCAAAATGGCATTCAAACACTCGTTTTGACTTTATTTCAATTGTTGGAAATGAAACGACGAAATGAGTTCATTCCTGTGGATAAATTGGCATCCAAAGGCGCCTCAATGTGCAAATTTTTTATAATATATACTTGTATAATCCATGCGATGCCACTATATTATGTGGCTGAGTTAATTCGTGAGGCAAAGTGCAAGGTGCTAAAAGCATTACCAGTGCTATCCTAGTGATAGCTTTATTAAGCTTACTAAAATAATGCACTTTTTTTTGTAATATATATGCCTGTATAATTCATGTTGTGCCACTATATATTTTTTTTGCTAATGGTGAATAGCATTTTCATGTGTATGTAGTCAAGGTGCACCATGAATGAAAAAAATATTACAGACTTAATTGGTTGTTACGCGTGAGTAATTATTGTGTAACTACGTAACATATTAGCCCTTCGCGCCAATTAGATATAATTTTAAATATTAATTTTTTTATTATGGTTTACAAATTATAGATATTATTTTTGTAAAAAAACAATAAACAATAAATATTCTAAAAATTTTAAATTTACATTTCAAAATATTTAAATTGACTAAAAGAATATTTTGATAATAACTTTCTTGAGCATCAATTTTGGAGCTCAGAGAAATTTGAGGAGGATAGTGTTACTTCGCTCGTCGTCCATGAGCACCTTATTTTATTCGTTTCTTTCATTTTCGCGATGGCTTCGGTAGTCTTGGTGCTCTTCTTTGCTGCCATCTCGTGCATAATTGGTGGCATAATTTTTGTCTCCGTCACCTTGTTGTACCTTGACTCTTGGACTTCATCTCCTTCGTAAAATTTGCCTTTGAGCATCTTTTTTTGTAACGTCTACAAAATTTACATAAGGAAATCACATTCAAAATCAATTGAAATCAATACAATTAATGAAGGAATTCAAATCGGATTCGAATTCAAAAAAAAAGAAAAAGGAAAGAAACGGTCGACCGGGGAAGGAATCTCCTCCCCCGATCGAGCGTTTCAGAACTGGCCGATCGAGTCTATAAAAGGGATGCGAGAGGAAAACCTCGCGCCCCTTGGAAACCCTGTCGGTCGTCACCTCCATCTCTTCTTCGTCTTCTGCTTCTGCGACTCCAGCGGACGCACGAAACAAAGCTAGGCGGTGATGACGAACGGCGAACAATCCAACGTTTCTTCGACGCACAGCGACCTCCTCCGACGATCGTGAAGACCGAGCGCACCTTTCCTTCGCCCAAGGATGACCGACGAACAATCCACAGATCGTCGGCAAACTCTAACACTCGAACAATGAAGGTACCGTAGAATTCTAAATCCCCTAGATGAAGAAATGATGATCTATCGATGCGTAGGAATAGTCCATTATAATCCTGAGATTCATAGCATCGTTTTCCGCATTTTGATCATCGTGATTTGATGGTCGAAAGACCGCCGGAATCAAGAAAGATGATCGGCGGCCCTATTTTATCGCAGGGACCGGTTGACCGATTCTGCAAAGGTATCGCAGTATTTCATCTTTCGATCGGTCGACCGATCCCACTGGGGTGGTCGACCGGTCCATTGTTACCAGACAGATCAGATCTCACGGGCGGTCGACCGATCCTCTAAGCAGTCGTCCGATCTGACACGCACCGCGTGTCCCTGTGATCGTAAGATCGGTCGACCGATCTCCAAGAGCGGTCGACCGATCCAAAGATACACAGAGAAATCGATCGATCGGCCACATGCGCACGGTCGATCGATCCGACGGAATTCTCGACAAGGAAGACGATTGACCGGTCCAAGAGGAACGGTCGACCGGTCTTATAGAATGATCGACCGGTCCACCAAGAGTGGTCGACCAGTTCAAGTCGACCGGTTGGGCTCGGCCGAACCGAGAAAAATGGTCGACCGGTCCAATCAATCCAACCGATTTAAATCATTCGGTTCAGATATTGTCATAGTCCGAGTTGAACTCTAATCCGATCTGAGTCAGACTCTTGAACTCTAACGGGATACTCGAACCAGTTCACCTATAACTGGCCGAGTCCTATTATAAAGACATAAATGCCCCTTTATGGGTCCTGGTTCATAGACTACATGATAAGCAAAGATAAATAAATTAAAGATAAATACATGGAATTATTATGTGCCGCCCCATTATACGAAACAAATATTACAGTATGGTATAGAGAGAGGCAGACAGTTAGTTGGGGAGACAGGGAACCTACTGATCTTTGATGACCATTGTTCTTGAGATTTCAGGTGCTCTCCCACTTGTATCTCGAAGAAGTGTGATGCAATGGTCATACTCCTTCCCCAAAGAACATAGTACTGAGCCAGAGGGACAGGTAGCTAACTGAGAAGACAGTGAACCTACAGGTTCTTAAATGATCACTGTTCCTGAGATGCAGGTCATCTCCCACCTGCATTTCGAAATGGGTGATGCATTGTCACACTCATCCCTTTTATGGGCTTACTGACTTTACAGATTCAGAGAGGCACCTCTAACATCCCAATCTAATAAAGTCGAGCTCGCATAGGACAACTAATTTTAAGGATATCATAGTAATGTAAGAGACATAGTGCAACTCACAGCAAAGCAATGTAAAGTAAAATATTATAGAGTAAAACATAGAACAAGGTATAGCAAAGTATGAAATATGGTATGGTACAGATAATATAGAGTATTATAAAGATAAAGTATTATCATAGAAAAAACAAAGTACAGATATCGATATTGTTAAAGTATCGCCTTATAGTCAACGCATAGAAGCCAAGGTATATTGTTATTCACCGTTGATCTATTTGTTATATGATTATCATTGATCCTTATTTCATCGTCTATGTTTCTATGGTACTAGGTATCTTTGCTCATGGGTATTCTATTCCCCTGCATTGAAATTTTGCAGATGAGAATGCTGCTTGATGAGGTGTGGGAGTGCTTAGGGCTCGGAAGATGCTGCACATGACTGATTACATCATCAAATTTTGCATTTAGTGATGAATTGCTTTGTTATTCATAGACACCATGTTATTCCGCTTATCAAATTTCTTCCACCTGTTGAACTTCTTGAAATTGTGGTCTTTTACCTTGTTACAGTCCACATGGATGAACTATGCCCTTTGATATTCTGACATTTGAATTTTCGTATTGAAGTCATTAATTATATTTTCTTATAATATGGATGCCACGTATTCATTTTGTTGAATGGTCATGGTCAATAGTGTAATAGGCAGTGTAGCGCTCACATGGTCAACCTGACTGTCTACGTGGCAGGAGGAGCGATTTTGAGGGCGTTACAGTTTGATATCGGAACCTAAGTTCTTGGCTCCATCAATGATCATAGTAGAGTAGATATCGAATGTATAGTCATCATTGCTCATGTTGTCTCATTAATTCAAAGTAAAGTCATGTGCAAGCTTCTCAAGCATCTGCGGCTCCACTCCTCAAGTAAGTACTAAGTACATTCTCATGTAGATTATACTTATATTATTGAGTTAACTCATTTTTATAGATGTCTCCGCACCGTATAACGTTCAAAGTGGTACGTGGCGGGAGAAGAGTTTTCTGGGTAGAGGAATCAATTATGCATCCCCCAACTGCACTGGCTCAAGAGCAGGTGCAAGCACAGGCACAGGGTCACGGACGTGGTCGCGGTCGTGCGATTCCACCACCTTCAGCTCCAGAAGCACAAGAGCATTCTGATTTGGAGAGCGTGGGGAGTAACTATCCAGTGATGTCTCCTCCACCATCTGAAGTGTCTAAAGAAAGGGAACAGAGAAAAGAGATACAGAGTTTGGAGCAAGAAGGTGCAACAATACGTGCGGGCAGCCCTATAAGTCTGCCACAGGATCAAGCTCCTTATTGCTTATACTGTGAACAATTTGAATATTACACTTGGGAATGCCCAAGTTACGCTAAGCATAGAGGGATCTCCAGAGATGAACCTGAGGAGACCTACCGACGCAACAAGTGGTATCGATCAGTGGAAATTCTAAACATTGGAGGCCTTAGTGTTGCCTCAGTTGAATGCTTGTGTTTTGCTTTTAAACATTGAAGGCCTTAGTGTTGCCTTAGTGAACGCTTTATGTTTTTACTTTTGACTAAACTCTATCAGGAGCTTGACTCGATTTTAGCGGATATTGAGCCATAAGGCTTCAATTATGATATGGAGTTTTATTTTGATTCAAAATTTCCATTCCATGCTATTACTCAAATACTCTCATGATCTTTTTATAGATGCCTCCTCGTAGAAGGTTGCAAGTGTCTGAAGACGAGATTGAGATACATAACGAAGAAGAGACCCATTTCGTCCCTCCTCCTCCATCTTCACCTTCTCCTCCTCCACCTGAACCACCAGTGCAGCAGGGACGTCAAGCTCCCCTTCTTTGCACAATACAAGAATTTTGGAGGTCAAAACCCCCAACGTTTAATGGAGAAGGGGGCATCGAAGTGGCTGAACAATGGATGAAGATAATCGAGGATAAGTTCGACATCCTAAACGTCCCGGAGAACAAGAAGGTGTTATTCGCTGGGAACACCCTCCAAAAGGACGCTAAAGAGTGGTGGAAGGCAAAGAAAACCATCAATTTTCCGAAAGTCAAGACTGTTGCTTGGGAGGACTTCCGTAGGGTGTTCGAGACGTGCTTCTTCCCTGCCTTCCAAAGGGACCTGAAGTAAAAGAAATTCCTAAATTTGGAACAAGGGACCATGACAGTGTCCCAATATATGACCATGTTCGTTCGATTGAAGTACTCAAACTTGATTATGGATGAATAATATACTACAAAGCGTTTTGTTGACGGGTTGAACCCTACTTTGAAGGCTCAAACAAGACTAGAGAACTGTAAAACCCTGGATGAGGCGATTAGCTTGGCCACAATGACTGAGAAGAACTATCAAGATCTTCAAAAAGACAAGAGGGTCCAACAAAATGTAGGGCAGAGTTCCCAACAACAACAGTTTCGGGGGAACAACCGTCACACCAACGACGGAACAATCGACCCCGCCCGTATCCAGTGCATCAATAATACAACCGTCCTCCTCAACAACCACAGCGCCCTCCACGGCAAGCCCCTCCACATCAACAACCGCAGCAACAGAACTCAAAGCCCCGTCAGCAGGCGTCCAGCTCAACAGCAGAGGCAATAACCTCCAAGAGCCCCATAGACGCCACCCGCACTAGGTGAGCGGGTTTTGTGTAACACTTGTGGCAGGACCCACGCAGGAAAATGCTTTATGAAGACTGGAGCATGCTTCCACTCTAGTGGAATGGATTACATTGCTGTGAACTGCCCAAATGTTGGCAACAGTTGATGCAGGGAAGACTCTTCAACTTAGAAGAGGATGCTCACTGAATGACGCAAAGGTCATTCGAGGTACGCTCTTCGTAGTTGAACTATCCACTATAGTATTGTTCGATTCCAGTGCCTCCCATTCTTTTATATCAGAAGAGTGTGCCCATACATTAGGGTTAACTACAATGAACCTATATCATAAGATAAATATACTTACCTCACAAGGAACCTGATTACCACTAAATACCTCCTTGATGTATCCATAGAAGTAGATAAAAAGAACTTCTCTGTGAATCTTATCATTATCCTTATGAGAGATCATGATATAATTTTGGGCATGGATTGGCTAACCTTCCACGATGCTTCTATATTGTGCAAGCAAAAGAAGATGATTATAGGTACACAGAACACAGGCAAGGTCATTGTCAGAGGCATAGCTCGTAAGGAACCAAAAATTATAATGTCTACCATGAAGACTCACAAACTTCTTCAGCAAGGATGTAGAGGCTATCTGACAAATGAAATAGAAGAGCCAATCAAGACCCCACAGGATATAGAGATTGTGTAGAAATTTCCTGACGTATTCTCTGAAGATGTTAGTGGTCTACTGTCCAAGAGGATGATAGACTTCTATATAGAAGTGGCACCTGGTACAACGCTCATCTCCAAATCCCCATACCGCATGACCCCAACAGAGATGAAGGAATTGAAGATCCAGATTTAAAAGCTACTGGACAAAGGCTTCATTAGGCCTAGTGTCTCATCATGAGGTGCACTAGTCCTTTTTGTCAAGAAGAATGATGACTCACTGAGACTTTGTATCGACTACAGAATGTTGAACAAAGTCACAGTGAAGAACAAGTATCCACTACCTAACATCGATGACTTATTTGATCAGTTGTCCAAAGAAAATGTTTTCTCCAAGATTGATCTGAAGAGCGACTATCATCAACTAAGCGTAGCCGAAGAAGACATCCCAAAGACAGCCTTCAGATCATGGTATGGACATCATGAGTTCCTTGTAATGCCATTTGGGTTAACCAATGCTCCAGCAGCATTCATGGACCTCATGAATCGGACATTCAATGAACATCTAGATAAGTTCATGATTGTCTTCATCGATGACATCCTCATTTATTTTCCAAGCATAGAACATCACAGAGAACACCTGAGGATAGTCTTGCAAACTTTGCGAACAAAGAAATTATATGCAAAGTTTTTCAAATATGAATTCTGGCTAGAAGAGATGATGTTCCTTGGCCATATCGTCTCCATAGATGGGATCTTAGTCGACCCAGTGAGGATAGAAGCAGTATCCAACTGGCCTCAACCGAAGAATGTCGATCAAAAGCTTCCTTGGTCTAGCAGGATACTACAGACGATTCATCAAGGATTTCTCCAGGATAGCATTACCGCTGACTAAGCTTACAAGAAAAGGAGAAAAGTACAAATCATCCAAGTGTGAAGAGAGCTTCCAGGAACTAAAAAAGTGGCTAACTTCAGCACCAATCCTTATGTTACCATCAGGCAGTGGTGGTTACGTAGTCTATAGTGATGCTAATGGTACAGGATAGGAGTGTGTATTGATGCAACATGAAAAAGTTATAGCATACGCATTCAGACAACTGAAGAAATATGAGGTCAATTATCTAACACATGACCTCGAACTGGCAGCAGTAGTGTTTGCCCTAAAGCTTTGGCGTCACTACTTGTATGGAGAAGAGTTTGTAGTCTACACTGACCACAAGAGTTTGAACGTTTTCACTCAAAAGGATTTGAATATACGCCAAAGAAGATGGATGGAATTGTTGAAGGACTACGAGTTTGCAATTAAGGTAAAGCAAACTCAGTAGCCGATGCAATTAGCCGAAAATGGGAAAGATCTGTGGCCTTCATGCACCTTCGACAGTTCGAACTTATGGAAGAACTTTTCAAATGGGCACCAAGGGCAAGACATGACGGATCACTGATGATGATGCAACGTATAGTACCAGACATTATAGGAAGAATCATTGAAGCACAGGTCGAAAATTCAGACTATCAAACAATGATGATAAAGACTAATCTTAAGACTACAAACTTCAAAGTCTCGTCAGATGGTAACATAAGTTACCGTGATCGCTTATGGATACCGAATAATTCTAAACTGCGAAGAGAAGTCCTGGACGAATGCTACAAATCTAATTTTGCAATCCATCCAGGGAGTACTAAAATGTACAAAGATGTATAGAGGAGCTTCTGGTGGCCAGTTATGAAGAAGATTGCAGAATACATATCCAGATGTATAGTTTGCTAATAAATCAAAGTAGAACACCAGAAATCTCAGGGAACCTTGAAGAGTCTTAGCATCCCATAGTGAAAATAGAAAGAGATAGCAATGGACTTCGTCATGGGTCTATCTCGGAGTCTGAAAGGATATGACGCCATCTGGGTAGTAGTACATCGACTCACTAAATCGGTCAACTTCCTACCCATCAAGGTAAAATAATTTCTTGATAGTCTAATGGATCTATATGTGCAGGAGATCCCGGTCTTGTGCAATGGATCACTCTTCGGCTTTTTCACTAGCAGTCATGGATTTCGGCAAGGATTCAAACTTGACTTGTTGTTTTGCATCGCTATGGAAGGCCTCTCTATTCTCATTAATGAGAAAGTCCAAGATGGTCCTGATGTTCCAAAGAGAGAAAAATCCAGTTACCTCCCGATGATCTGATCTACTGCTCTTTACCTAGCCCCCATTCCGCCTTTCCACTTTATGAGGATTTCGCCTCTTCTTTAGTCAACTCCACGGGATCCCTTCAGTCATCGTATCTGATAGAGATCCGAGATTTACTTCGAAATTCTAAAAGAGTCTTCAAAATGCTTTTGGGACAAGGCTTCGCTATAGTACAGTCTTTCATCCCTAGACTGACGGACAATCAGAGAGGACGATCCAGACGCTGGAAGATATACTTAGAGCATACGTCCTGGATTAGCATGGCAACTGGGACAAACATCTTCCTCTCATAGAGTTCTCTTATAACAACAACTTCCATGCTAGCATAGAGATGTCTCCTTTGAAGCATTGTATGGTCGACCATGTCACTCCTCGACATGTTGGGACGAAGTGGGCGAAAGGAAGATCTTGAGCGCTGAACTACAGAAGCAAACTCAAGAGTACACAGATAGAGTTGAGCTAATAAAAAAGAGGATGAAGTCAGTTCAAAATCGTCAAAATGCCTATGCGGACAAGAAGCGCCGATAACACACATTCAAGGCAAGATACCAAGTCTTACTTAAGGTCTCCCCCACCAAAGACGTAATGCATTTTAGCAAGTGAGGAAAGATGAGCCCAAGGTATGTGGGTCCATTTGAAATCTTAGATATAGTTGGGGACTCAGCATGTAGGTTAGCTCTACCCCCGACATATGTCAGAGTGCACAATATTTTCCATGTCTCGCTACTCCGAAAGTAAAAGCATGATTATGCCAATGTGATCTAAATTGAGAAGCCAAATCTCAATAAGGATCTAACATATGAGAAACAACCCACAGAGATACTAGAGTATCAGGAACACCAACATGAAAACAAGAAGATGTTGTTGGTCAAAGTAGCATGGAAGCGTCATCAAGGAAGTAGAATTGAAAATGCGCGAGAAATTTTCTGAACTATTTGGTGAGTCCTAACTTTTATTTCGAGGATGAATTTTCTTTTAAGGGGGCAATAAAATAACGTCTACAAAATTTACATAAGGAAATCACATTCAAAATCAATTGAAATCAATATAATTAATGAGGGAATTCAAATCAGATTCGAATTCAAAAAAAAAGAGGAAAAGGAAAGCAACGACCGATTGGGGAAGAAATCTCCTCCCCCTATCGAGCGTTTTAGAACTGGCCAGCCAAGGGCTGGCCGAGTCTATAAAAGGGACGCGAGAGGGAACCCTCGCGCCCCTTGGAAACCTTGTCGGCCGCCACTTCCGTCTCTTCTTCTTCTTCTTCTTCTTCTTCTTCTTCTTCTTCTTCTTCTTCTTCTTCTTCTTCTTCTTCTTCTTCTTCTTCTTCTTCTTCTTCTGCGACTCTGGCGGACGCACAAAACAGAGCACGGCAGTGACGATGAACGGCAGATGATCCAACGTTTCTTCGACACACAACGACCTCCTCTGACGATCGTGAAGACTGGGCGCACCTTTCCGTGGCCTAAGGATGACCGACGAACAATCCACATATCGCCGATCAACTCCGACTCTCGAACAACGAAGGTACTGTAGAATTCTAAATCCCCTATACGAAGAAATGATGATCTATTGATGTGTAGGAATAGTCCATTATAATCCTGAGATTCGTAGCATCATTTTTCATATTTTGATCATCGTGATTTGATGGTCGGAAGGTCGTCGGAATCGAGGAAGATGACTGGCGGTCCTATTTTATCGCAGGGACCGGTCAACCGGTTCTATGAACGGTCGACCGATCCTACAAAGGTATCGCAGCATTTTATCTTTCGATCGTTCGACCGATCCCACTAGGGCGATCGACCGATCCATTGTTATCAGACAGATTAGATCTCATGGGCGGTCGACCAATTCGACGCGCACCGCATGTCCCCGTGATAGTAAGATCGGTCGACCGATCTCTAAGAGCGGTTGACCGATCCAGAGACACACAGAGAAATCGGTCAACCGGCCACATGCGCACGGATGATCGGTCCGATGGAATCCTCAACAAGGAAGACGGACGATCGGTCCAAGAGGAACGGTCGATCGGTCTTATAGAACGATCGACCGGTCCACCAGAAGCGGTCGACCGATTCGACTCGACCGAACCGAGAAGAACGGTCGATCAATACAGAGAATGGTCGACCAGTCCAGTCAACTCAACCGATTCATATCATTTGGTTCAGTCCAACCCATTGGTTCAAGCTAATCAGTTCAACCCACTCAAATCCATACAGAGACATTGAGTTAGTTCTGATATTGACATAGTCCGAGTCGAACTCTAATATGATCTGAGTCATACTCTTGAACTCTAACGGGAGACTCGAACCAGTTCACCTATAATTGGCCTAGTCCTATTGTAAAGACATAAATGCTCCTTTTTGGATCCTGATTCATGGACTACATGATAAGTAAAGATAAATAAAATAAAGATAAAAACACGAAATTATTATGTGTCGCCTCATTGTACGAAATAAAGATTACAGTATGGTATAGAGAGGGACAGGTAGTTAGTTGGGGAGACAGCGAACCTACTGATCTTCGATGACCACTGTTCTTGAGATTTCATGTGCTCTCCCACCTGTATCTCGAAGAATGATGATGCAATGGTCGCACTCCTTCCCCAAAGAACATGGTACTGAGCCAGAGGGACAGGTAGCTAACTGAGAAGACAGTGAACCTACGGGTTCTTAAATGACCACTGTTTCTGGGAGGTCCTCTCCCACCTGCATTTCGAAACGGGTGATGTATTGTCACACTCATCCCCTTTATGGGCTTACTGGCTTTACAGATTCAGAGAGGCACCTCTAACATCCCAATTTAATAAAGTCGAACTCGCATAGGACAACTAATTTTAAGGATATCATAGTAATGTAAAAGACGTAGTGCAACTCACAGCAAAGTAATGTAAAGTAAAGTATTATAGAGTAAAACATATAACAAGGTATAGCAAAGTATGAAACATGGTATAGTACAGATAATACAGAGTATTATAAAGATAAAGTATTGTCATAGTAAAGAACAAAGTACAGATATCGATATTGTTAAAGTATCGCCTTATAGTCAATGCATAGAAGCCAAGGTATATTGTTATTCAC
The DNA here is from genome assembly GCA_030549335.1 of Pontederia crassipes. Lineage (NCBI taxonomy): Eukaryota > Viridiplantae > Streptophyta > Magnoliopsida > Commelinales > Pontederiaceae > Pontederia > Pontederia crassipes. The sequence continues at coordinate 67,981,486 of CM060194.1, read as the reverse complement.
CGTTGATCTATTTTGTTATATGAATATCATTGATCCTTATTTCATCGTCTATGCTTCTATGGTACTGGACATCTTTGCTCATGGGTATCCTATTCTCCTGCATTGGGATTTTGCAGGTGAGAATGCTGCTTGATGAGGTGTGGGAGTGCTCAGGGCTTGGAAGATTCTGCACATGACTAATTACATCATAAGTATCTTAATTTACATTTAGTGATTAATTGCTTTGTTATTCATAGACACCATGTTATTCCGCTTATCAAATTTCTTCCACCTGTTGAACTTCTTGAAATTGTGGTCTTTTACCTTGTTACAGTCCACATGGATGAACTATGCCCTTTGATATTCTGACATTTGAATTTTCGTATTGAAGTCATTAATTATATTTTCTTATAATATGGATGCCACGTATTCATTTTGTTGAATGGTCATGGTCAATAGTGTAGTAGGCAGTGTAGCGCTCCCAGGATCAACCTGACTGCCTACGTGGCAGGAGGGACGATTTTGGGGGCGTTACATTTTTCTTTGGCTCCCTGATCATGGTATTAATGACGAGGACGCCCGACAACACAGGAAGGAGAAGAAAACTTTTTGTCAGCGAGGGCGACCGCTGGCACATTGTTTTTCTTTATTACAGGCATATGAACGTAAGGTAAGGAAATTAAAGATCAAAAATAAAATAATAATTCGAATTAAACTTTGAACTCTACGTTATACCCTTGTTGGTGCATTCTTCGAGAGCTATTTCGTTTCACGATAAGGAGTGATAGCATACACTTATTAATAAAGATCAAAGTAGTTCTGGTCGGATTTTCGATCTAAAAAATCAATCATTATTTTTCGGATCAATTTTTAAAATTAAAAAAATCATCCTAAAATAATTTTAAAAAAATAAAAATCACTTTCTAGCGAGTCTTTTTTTTGGGTGATTTTTTCGAAACCCTACTCCTATATAATTATTTATAAATATATATAATTAAAATTAATATAAAAAGTTTTAATTTGATATTAAATAAAATATATTACTAAAATTTTTAAAGTTATTAAATTATAGATTGATAATGTGATAGAAAAGTATGAAATTTTATTTTAAAAATATTATATTTATAATAAAAGAATTGATAACAAGTGTATTAATTATTATAAATAAAAAATCATAAATAAGAAATGGGTTGTACAGGCCCTACGGTTTTTCGGGTGGGACCTTAATTTTGGAATATGGATGTAATTTTTTTGAAAATCATCCTAAATCATATTTGGACCCCTAATTTTTTATTTCTTTTATTCAATTTTTTTGAGTTGGGTAGATTTTTCAGATTGGTAAGGTTTTTCTTACACAGAGTAAAGAGATTAAAATACAAATTTCTTATAAGAGAACAATCTGGTGAATACTTATTTGACTTTTCATCTTCTCATACTTATTAATGATTTATTTTTCGTAAGTAATTAATATGTAAATAATCTCTAGAAGGAATGACAAAAGTTGTTATGTCGAGAGGAAATACAAAATGGCAAAGATTACTTGGTATAAAAGATATACTTACATTTCATTAATAGTTCATAAGTTAAAAGTTAATGATATTTATGGCACTAAGGAATGAGAATGAATAATGGCTTAAGATTCATTTTGTATCCTCAGAATTGTACACTTATTATTCTAATTATTAATTCAGGTATTAAAAATTTAATACTATAATTAATTTTCATAAATTAAATTTTGACGCTTTTTATTCATAATAAAAAAATAACTATATAAATGTGCCTGCAGTCGCATTCAACCCAGGAATTGATTCATTTTTCAACTTCATCAAACTTTTACATGTAACCAGTATCATCACAAAACATGAGAAGCGTGGAGATAGAAAAGTAAAGTAATATGACAGACATAAACTCAAAAGCAATAATCATTTTACATCTATTGTGAATGATATCTGCAATTCTTTTTTTCTTTTTTTATTAACAAATGTGTATATTTTGTTACATAAGACTGCCAATATTGATCACCGATGATAGGGAAGAATTAACCAGACGACCTAGCAGTAGACTTTGGCTAAAACTAAGCCCTTTTTCAATAAAGATTTAATCTTTAGACTACGCTTCGTTTAAATGTGGGAGTAATCGGCATAAAAATAATTTCAGAAGTCAAATCTGCATCAAAGTTTCTTCTCATGCATCTCCGCATACCTTACAAATTGCATGTTATGAATGATCATCTCGACCTCCGAATGCACTTTATGGGCCTTTTAATAAACTTTGCTGAAAACTACTGCACACCATGACGCCAGTTGTTAATGTGCTTCCAATCTCTTTTTCCCGGTTCCCTTGATTGAAGCGATTAACATAATTATAGTTCTTGGACATGATAAGAGTGCAACCATGTCTAAGAACCGACAACACGTTGGCCAACACAAAATAATACATTTGGATCGTAACATACCATGAAACAATTAAGGCTGAGAAAATGAATGCATCATGACGGAAAAAAATGCGAACTGAGAGAAAGAAACAATACCATTTTTTCCCTTCTTCTTGGAGACGTATGTGAAAGCAAGGTACTGGGAAAAAGTATTTCTTACTACACAAAGTTGTCTGCTGGTTCGATGGTAGCTTCATTCTATTCTTGTCCAGTTAACTCAAGATCGAATCCCCTCTCCACAACCTTTGTAACGTGTGCTTTTAATTGTTTTCTTTAACAACTATTTATTTATTACTTGAAGTATTTTATTATGTTATATTTTTAATGTCTTGACAATTTTTTTTATTTAACTTCTATCTAATTTTTCAACATGGAAGTAAAAAATATGAAAACCTAAAAAATGTTTTTAGAATAAACATATCAAATATTTTAATATTGTATATGTTATGTTTTTAAATATCTTTCATATTTTGTATTACCTTCTATTTTTTTTAACATGGAAGCAACATATATGGAACCTTTGTAACGTGTGCTTTTAATTGTTTTCTTTAACAACTATTTATTTATTACTTGAAGTATTTTATTATGTTATATTTTTAATGTCTTGACAATTTTTTTTATTTAACTTCTATCTAATTTTTCAACATGGAAGTAAAAAATATGAAAACCTAAAAAATGTTTTTAGAATAAACATATCAAATATTTTAATATTGTATATGTTATGTTTTTAAATATCTTTCATATTTTGTATTACCTTCTATTTTTTTTAACATGGAAGCAACATATATGGAAATCTCAAACAAATCTTTAACATAATTAGCTCAGCCATTTTATATTGTATATTATAATCTTTATTTTTTAATTGAAATACATTTTTCATTCATTTACTTGCTTATGTCCATTCACAAAAGATATGGATAGATAATTATATAATATTCTTATAAGTAATATTTAAGATTTTAACAAAATATTTTTTTATAAAAATTTTAAATTCATATATTGTAATGTTAATTTTTTTTATTTAACTTCTATCTAATTTTTCAACATGGAAGTAAAAAATATGAAAACCTAAAAAATGTTTTTAGAATAAACATCTCAAATATTTTAATATTGTATATGTTATGTTTTTAAATATCTTTCATATTTTGTATTACCTTCTATTTTTTTTTAACATGGAAGCAACATATATGGAAATCTCAAACAAATCTTTAACATAATTAGCTCAGCCATTTTATATTGTATATTATAATCTTTATTTTTTAATTGAAATACATTTTTCATTCATTTATTGCTTATGTCCATTCACAAAAGATATGGATAGATAATTATATAATATTCTTATAAGTAATATTTAAGATTTTAACAAAAGATTTTTTTATAAAAATTTTAAATTCATATATTGTAATGTTAATTTTTTTATTTAACTTCTATCTAATTTTTCAACATGGAAGTAAAAAATATGAAAACCTAAAAAATGTTTTTAGAATAAACATCTCAAATATTTTAATATTGTATATGTTATGTTTTTAAATATCTTTCATATTTTTTATTACCTTCTATTTTTTTAACATGGAAGCAACATATATGAAAATCTCAAACAAATTTTTAACATAATTAGCTCAACCATTTTATATTGTATATTATAATCTTTATTTTTTAATTGAATATATATTTTTCATTCATTTACTTGCTTATGTCCATTCACAAAAGATATGGATAGATAATTATATAATATTCTTATAAATAATATTTAAAATGTTAACAAATGATTTTTTATAAAAATTTTAAATTCATATATTGTAATGTTAATATTTATTATTTTAGTGAATGGTAAACTCGCTGATAGAGTTTGGGTCGGATTGGATTGGTGGTTGGATCGGCCGACCCGATGAACACCTATAAGTGAACCCCTGATCATTTCTTTCGGCTCCGCCACTATGTGAAAGCCAACAGGGACAAACACGTAGAGTAGGAAGCTCTGTGCAGATCGCCCTATCTCGGTGTTCCTTTATCTTCTCTTCAATGAGGAGCTCTGATGGAGATGAACTGATTATGTATTGTGTATATATAGGTGATTTAGTTGCTGCAGAGACGTTGAAGAAAGGGATAATTAAATTGTTGCCATATCTCGCAATAAATCTAGAAAACGTATGTGAAGCCGATTACTATTCAAACATCTTCTACATTTATTTATAATACATACTCTTAATAGCAATAGCAAATCGCCAATTCTTTTCCTCTTCCGAAAGGACTGGTGACGACCGGTGTCCTTAGGAAATAAAAAAAATGATGTCCAAAAAGTAAGTATGATTATGATACCTCTTTGAGAGAAGTATATTAAGAAGAGAGAGAATCGGTGAAGAAGTGCATGCTCGTACAGTTAAAAAATAGGAAAAAAGAAAAATGACAATGGCCACATGATAACACTTTGAAATTGTCATTACAAGTTGAACTTTATATAAATATAAGATGATATAAATTGTGTCATGAATTGTGGATAAGTCACAAAATTAATTATAATCAATCTATTATCATCACAAGGTCAGTTTAATTTGATTTTTTTATTAAAAAATCAAATACTAAGAAACAAAAATGTATTTTATAATAAAAATATATGCCAATCACACACTTTCTACATCTATTAATAGTACAGTTACAACTACTCTTATTGGACCCAATAAAAAAGGAAAGCCCATGAATTAAAAAGTGAGTTTTTAAAATTGTTTAACAAATTTTAGGGTAATGATGATTTTAGGCTATATATATAGAGAATAAGGACAACAAAATGTTTGTGGGTCCTGGAGTGCGTGGGGAGCAGCTACTTGATTCGCTCTCATTCTTTGTTTATTTGTGCAGGTGCTCTTGGGCGTTGTTTCTCTTCATTGAATGCAACTCTTCCAACCTCATTCGCACTCTGAAGAAGTGGGAGCGCACCCCAACCTCCTCACGGACATCTTAATTTTGATGCGGTCATTTCTCTTTTTGGAAATTAAACATGTATTTCGACAATCTAATCGTGTTGCCGACTTTCTTACCAATCATGACTGATAGACAAATACTAATCTTTTTTGGCTGGAATCAACACTTTCTGGCCTCCACAATATTTTGTACTCATACCTTTCGGGTATTTTAATCAAAAGATAATCACCTTGTTTTAAAAAAACAAAGGGTGACGAACTATTCTTATATCTCATGGACAACTATCATTGTAACTTTAGCCAAAACTTCCATTACATTTTTCTCCAAAATGATTTACAACTTCATTTTAAACCTACGTCTAGACATACAATTGGATGCAATGCTCTAAAAAAATTTATCCAACATAAAAAATAATTTAATAAAAGTGATATACATATATATGATTAGTTTAACTAGTAATTTCTAGACTTCATGTAAAGGTGACATACATACATACACACATATATATGGCTTGTATAAAAAAAATTACACATATATGATAGCCACTTGTCACTGTCTCGTGCTTTTACCTCTCTCTCTCTCTCTCTCTCTCTCTCTATATATATATATATATATATATATATATATATATATATATATATGTGTGTGTGTATGTATATATGTATGCATGTATGTATGTGTCAGATTCTTTTTAAGAAGATATATACTAATTCATTAACTTTTAAAATAAAATATTTAATTTTTAAAATTTCAGTCATGACCATTCAACTTAGGGTGTGTTTGGTTCATTCTATTTTTTTTTTTTTTACATTCCTATGCATCTTGATAGAAATGATGAATTCTAATGTTTGATTATGTATGTAAATAGGAATGTGACATTCCTGCTGAAATGACATTCCTATGAAATGTTGGAATTCCATTACCACCATAAATAGTGTCTTTCTCGCATTCCAATGACTTGGGAGAGAGGGAAATAGAGAGAGGAGGGGAATGTGATTCCTTTATTAAACTAAAACAAACATGGAAGTTCAACTTTGCTTGTAATGTGATTCCTTAAATTACATTTCTTGTCATCTTTACATTCCAAGTAATATTAGATATCTTCAATCAAACGCACCCTTAGGGTATTTTCAATATGGTCATCAAACTTCACTTTATAATCCCACGGTCATCAAATTTCAGAAATATTCAGTCGTGGTCATCACGATCGATTACCTTCAATTAATCAGTGGATCGTTGACGTGACGCTCACATGAATGGTCAGCATTTTTCCTCTCCTCCATATATTAGATTAAAAAGTAAAAATGCAAGGTCAACATTTTTTTCTCTACTCTACTCAGATTTAAATTTGTATCTGCATGATCATCCAACTTTTCAAAATTTTAAGATTTTTTTATTCTTCGATAATCAGAAGGAGTTTCACTCATTGTGAAAATTCCATTCTTGCTTCAATTGAAATCTTCCATCGAACAAATACACAATTTATGATCTATTTATTAAATATCTCCTTTTTTAGAAGATAAATTATCGGTTATGAAACTTTTCAAAGTTGAAAACTTTGATTAATAATAAATAAATATATAAATAAATAAATAAATGAAGCACTTAGATTGATTCGATATATTTTTTAGCATGATCGGTCGGATCGAGTCGTATAATTTTTTTATATTTATTACATATATAAATATGATAATTAATAATTTTTAATTAGGTAAATAAAAAATTATAAAAATAACATATCAATTATATTTTTTACCTAAATTTTTGAATAAAAATATTAAAATTAGAAAAATAAAAAAAATTCGTGTGATATTTCACGGGACCATCCAACGGATGGGTGGACAGGGCCTCAACATGCAGTAAGTTGCTGGGCCAAATGGACCATGACGTTTTTTTATTTTTTATATACTTAAATCTTTAATCATATATTATAACTATCTTATATACAAAAAAATATTATATATCTAATAATCATTATATAATATATTATAATATTTTTATTATTTTGTATTAATCCAAATTTAAAGCAGCAAAAAATATGTAACAATTTTATATTTCATATATTATAATCTTGGGCTATAAAAAAACTATCACATTTTTTATGATCTAAAATTTGGACAAATAAAAAAATATTATAATCTATGATATTATGTTTGTTAGATATATAATAAAATTATATATATAAGAAAGTTATAATTATTAAAAATTTAAATATATAAAAAATTTTGTCGTTAGGATTTTGCTCAGCAGCAACTCGCAAGATGCTGAGCTATACAAAATTATATATAAGAAAGTTATAATTATTAAAAATTTAAATATATAAAAAATATTGTCGTTAGGATTTTGCTCAGCAGCAACTTGCAAGATGCTGAGCCATACCCAGCATCCCACTGGATGGTTGGGCTTAGGCCCAATGAAATATCATGTGAAAAGGTATTTATTGTTTCAATTATAAGATTTTTTATTATTCCAAAATTTAAATTTTAAGTAAAAAATATAATCGCCGAGTTATTTTCTAATTCTTTATTTCTCTAATAGAAAAATATTAATTGTCAGAATATTATATATTTAATATACATAATTATCATAATTGAAGAAATACATAATTTACAATCTATCCATTCAATATTTCCTTTTTTAGAAAATAAATCATTGGTTATGAAACTTTTCAAAGTTGCAATCGCATTCATTATTAAAAACTTTGATTAATAATAAATAAATAATTAAAGTCACTTAGATTGATCTGATAAATTTTTTAGCATGATTGAGTCGGATCAAGTCGTCCAATTTTTTTATGTGTATTACATATATAAATATGATAATTAATAATTTTTAATTAGGTAAATAAAAATTTATAAAAATAACATATTAATTATATTTTTTATCCTAAATTTTGAAATAAAAATATTATAATTAAAAAAATAAAATAATTTCGTGTGATATTTCATCGACACCGTCCAACGGGGTGGTGGGCATGGCCTCACCTCCAACAAGTTGCTGAGCCAAATTGACCATGACGTTTTTTTTATTTTTTATATACTTAAATCTTTAATCGTATATTATAACTAACTTACATACAAAAAAATAATATATATCTAATAATCATTATATAATATATTATAATATTTTTTGTTATTTTTTATTAGTCCAAATTTAAAGCAAAAAAAATATGTAACAATTTTATATTTCATATATTATAATCTTGGGCTATAAAAAAACTAGCACATTTTTATGATCTAAAATTTGGACAAATAAAAAATATTATAATATATGATATTATGTTTGTTAGATATATAATAAAATTATATATATAAGATAGTTATAATTATGATTAAAGATTGAAATATAAAAAAAAAATATTGTGGTTAGGATTTTACTCGACAACTCACAAGATGCTGAGCCATACCTAGCATCCCGCTGGATGGTGTGGCTTAGGCCCGATGAAATATCATGTGAAAAGGTATTTTCATTGTTTTAATTGTAATATTTTTATTATTCCAAAATTTTAATTTTAAGTAAAAAATGTAATCGTCGAGTTATTTTCTAATTTTTTATTTCTCTAATTGAAAAATATTAATTATCATGATATATATTTAATATACATAAATAAATTGGATGGCTCAATCTGATTGGGACATGTCAAAAAATGTTTAGAGTTGGTCTAAGTGCCTTGAGCTTTCAAAATATATATATATATAAGCAGAACTAGAAAGTGACATGTGTCGAGTTCTCATAAATTAAATATATAAAGTGATAATGTTATAATTATATAATCATGTATACTCAAACGTTAGTTATTAATATATATATATATATAATATTGAAAGTATCACATGTCAAACTCTCATAAATTAAATGTATAAAATATAATATTTTAATTATATAATCATGAAAACTCAAAAGTTAAAATATATATATAATTTTATTTATTTATATTTTTAAATTATATATTTGTAATTATAAATAGAGAGACTTTCAGTTTTATTTGCATACTTGATGTTTTCTTTTGAAGGAAAAAATTCATGCGGACCTACAAATATAAGTCTGTACATGATAAAAAAATATTTATATATAATTTTTCTCTTTTAATAAAAATATTAAATGTTATAAGGAGCTTTTAATTTATATTTGTATACTTGATGCCTTCTTTGAAGGCAAAGAGTATGTGAGGAGCTACAAATATAAGTTTGTATATGATAAAAAAATACTTTTATATAATTTTTCTTTATCTAATAAAAATTTATAAGGAAAGGTAAGTTTTATAAAGTTTGATTTACAAATATGCATTTCATACTCTAATGATGATATTTATTGATGATTAATATAAGTATCATCCAAATTTTCAATATATACGATACAGATAAGTAAATATGTATGCAAATATATATCTACATCTTATATATACAAATAAAGATAAGCAGATATGTATCTACATCTTATACATCTCCTTATGTATATGTGTGTATATATATATATGAAAGATTTTTTCTATAGCCAATGATATATGAAATAAGTCATATATTTTTGTGTTAATAATGTTATTCTCATATATTATTTATACTAATAATTATGAATTGTATATATTATTTTTTATTATTATCATATTGTTATGCTATGAAGGCGATAGAAGATTTACATATATCAATCATTTTAGAATATCAAACAACTAAGATTTATAATCAAGTTATTATTATCAGACAATTTGTAACCAATATAGGATACATAATTATTAATAATAAAATAATGAACTAAACTTAATCATTTTGTTAGTATAATTAATATGTGAAAGAATTAATATATTTTTGTGTTAATAATGTTTATAATCTTATATTATTTCTATTAATAATTTTTAGTCGTATATAGTTATTTTTTGTTGTTATGAGATTGGTGTTCTATAAAGAGATAGAAGATTTATTTTAGAATATCAAACAACTAAGATTTGTGATCATTTTGTTATTATTGAATAATTTGTTATAAACTAATATAGGATACATAATATGTTAATAATAAAATAATTAGCTAAACTTAATCATTATCTTAATATTATTAATATTTTAAAATTTATTATTATATGTATATCCATATGTCATAGTTCGTTATAAACAAATGCAGGATACGTAATGGGTTAATAACAAAAAAATCAACCAAATTTAATAATTTTGTTATTGTTATTTTATCAAGATATAAGATTTATGCATATCAATCATTTTAGAATATCAAACAAAATAATAATTTTATTATTATTGGATAATTAGTTACAAACTAATATAAGATACTTAATCACCTATAACAAAAGTTAGTTATTATTTAAATTATTATTTAATTATATTACTTATGATACCATTTTATATTGTAAATAAGATATAGTATAATATCTATAAAAATTTATTATCAAATGGTTTCTAATTTAATTATTATTTCTTTATATTATCTACATTAGCTATAAATATCGCAATGTATATGTTGCAATAGTGCATATTGCAAAAGCAAGATATACATTCTATTATGTGTGCATGCTTTCTCTCAAGAATAAGAAATATTTTTTTATAAATTGTGTATTATATACCATGTATAAATAGAGGGGCTCTCAATTTTTATTTACATATTCGTCTCAATCTTTAAAAGCAAAGAGTATGTGCGGACATAAATAAAATATACACATGTGCGTGATAAAAAATATTATAATATCATCATGATATTCAAAAGTTCATTATGAAATAAATATATATATATATATGTTTATTCATATTTTTAAATTCAATATTTGTAACTATAAATATATTATGCTTCCAAAATAGTAGTATACTTAACGTCCTTTATGATATAGAATATCATGTGCAGATCTCTAAGTGTATGTCTGCTAATAAAATGTTGTATGTATATAAAGATATTTAAGTCAAAAACTTACATCTTTGATCTTATAATAATAATTACATTTATTATTAATAAAAAGTAATAATTATTTTTGTATTAGTATGATAATAATCATAATGAATTAATATTCATAAAATTATTACTAAGGTAAACTTAATAATATCAATAAGTATCACATCATTTAGTGCTAAAAATTTTTTTTTGTTGGTTCTTGAAGTTTACACATTTATATCCATATTTATTTATTTATATAAAAGAAAATATAGAAGATGCTAAGTATCATTATTACATTAAGCAGTGTATCATTAAAATTATTTTTTAAATGAAAGTTTATAACGTTAGTTATATTATAATAATAAATAAAATAATTTATATTTATAATTAATATATATCATGATGATATTGATTAATATTGAGCAAATATTTATGTTTCCTACATAGTTATAATTTTAAATTATATTTCCTTTATAATAAAAAATAAAATATTATAAAAATATATAGTTATATATTTATATTCACATGTATCTATGTATGCTGAGGTAGAAGTTGCCAAGTGAAAAATTTTTATGATGTCACGTATGAAATAAAATTATAGTAAATAATTATATATTTTAAAAAAAACTATTATGAACTATAATTGATCATATACAATAAAATTAGCAATTTTCATATCTATCTTTCAAATATGCTTTTAGTCCCACATTCAAAGATTTCCAAATATAAATAAAAATGGAATCATATTCAACTATGTAATTTAATCCCACATTTCAAGTTTATAATATGAAATAGATAAGACGAACTATAAAATAGGAAGAATTCACAAACTTTATAGCTATCTTTTCAGATTAAGTCAATCTATCAAGATTTGAAGGCAGAAGAATGTGACACGTAATCAAATAAAAAAATAGAAATAAATTCTAATGTTAAGTTATATAGAAGATAAATATAACAATCATATTTCATATCTATATTATATTATAAAAAATAAAATATATTCCTATTATTCCAGTGAGAGAAACTCAAATGATGAATAAAAAATATTATGTATTAATAATAATGCACATTATATTTGACAGGGAGAAGTGATAAATGCTACATGACACACACAAAATAATTTTTTAAATTTACTTTTAAATAATATATTATGTATAACTATAATGACAACATGAATAAACTAAATATTATTTATATAAATATATTATATATTTTTTAGTTCCTCATGTAAATATTATCAAACACTAAGAAGTAAAATATACATAAAAATGTGAGGATTTGCATGGAATTAACTTGTGATCGTTTTAAAAATTTGACACATATGCTCAAATAATAATATTAAAAAATATTACTTATATTTCTTATTAAAATAAATGTTGTCAACGCCAGATATAAACTTTTAGTTATATCAGATAAAATATTTAACTTCAATCATTATTTATATTTAATACATACATAACATGCATATATATACACAAACCTTAAAGAGAGTTAAAAGTTGGATGTAACCCTATCATGAAGCCATGTAATATGATCTAGATAATTAAATTTTTAAAGTTAGATCGTGACATTAATTGATTTTTAACAATGAAATAGATTGTTGGAAGAAAGCTATAACAATTAAGTATATATTTTAAAATAAATTGTTATAAAAATATACTTAATTAAGAAGTGAATGCATTGTGGTGGACATTTTTTAAAAAATAGTTAAAAAATTATAATTAGCTACAAATTATAACGAAATATAAGTAATAAAAGAATTTACATATAATTATCATCTTTATCATTTCATCGTCAATCTCTCCATATAAATATAGCATATATAATTAATTGGAAAGGTAGAAGTTGACCTATGGCACTATTTCATTAAGTCGCATATAATGTTTAAAATATTTAAATAATTTTAATAGTAATTTTAGTATGATATATAATAATTTAATTTATTTATGCTATATGTCTTTACATACATATAGCATGTCAAATATGACATTTTTACGATGTCACATAGAAAATGAAATAGATAAAATGAAAAAATAGACATTGTTAAAGATACTAAAATAAATAGTATTTACTTAATTCTAAGACATGATATTATTTTAAAAAATATAGATATCAATTGTTATTTATACCTATATTATATCAAAATTAAAAAGATATATAGTTTGAAAGGAGAAGTCACGGTGTTTCTATATTGTCATATGTAAATTAACATTAATAAAATTAAAAGTTTTAAATAATAGATGTTAGCAATGTAACAAAGTTAAGGAGGAAAATGTAGATTAAAACATAATTAAAAATGAAAGAGAATGTAATAAATTTAAAAAATAATTCCAAATAAATTAAATTTATTATAGCGTATTTACATATGTAAGTTTCTAAGGCGAGAAAATGCTTATATAATCTATAAAATTTATATTAAAATAAAATTTCTTATTGTATATAAAAAATTATATTTAATTCTGTGTCCTCCGCGCATCGCATGGGTCATCATACTAGACTATATATAAAGGCAGAGGTCGACAATGCCATGTGTCAAGCTCTCATAAATTGAATGTATAAAATGATAATATTTTTATTATATAGACATGGATACTTAAAAGTTAGTTATTAAAAATATATAATATTATTATTTATAATTTAAAATTCTACATTTGTAATTATAAATAAAGGACTTTCAATCGTTCATTTGCATATTCAAAGCCTTCTTTAAAAGTAAAGAATACGTGAGGGCTTACAAATATTGATCTGTGCGTGCATGATAAAAAAATTTACTTATGTATAATTTCTTTTTGTCCAAAAAGATGTAGAAAAAAATATTTATATGTAATTTATTTCTGTCTAAGAAAAAATGTTAAATGATATGAAGGACTTTCAATTTTCATTTACATACTTGATGTCCTCTTTGAAGGTAAAGAGTATGTACGGACCAAATTATGTGATAATATGAAGTTGGAATTAACAACATGTATTTCATAATCTAATGAATATAAACACAAGTTAAAGACAGTATTCAACTACTATAAATTGAGCATTTTTTGCAATAACAAATAATATATGCATAAATGACATACTTTTTGTGCTATTTATAGTCATATATTATTTTCACTAATAATTTTTTAGATGTATATAGTTACTTTTTGTTGTAATCATGTTATTATTGTGTTAAGGGGATAGAAAATTTACATATATCAAATTTTTATATTGGCTAGTTTGTTATAAACTGATATAGGATATGTAATAAGCTAATAATAAAATAATCAACCAAGCTTAATCATTATGTTATTATTATTAATATTTTGTTAATTTATTATTATATGTATATCTCTGTGTTATAGTTCCTTATAATTAAGTAATCACCTAATAATAAAATAGTCAACAAAACTTAATCATTTTGTTATTATTAATAATAGTTAATTTATTATTATATGTATATAAAAATATTGTGTTAATAATATTCATAAAAATATATTATTTATACTAATAAGTTTGAGTTGTATATGGTTAGCTTTTATTGTTATAATATCGTTATTTTATGAAGGAGATAGAATACTTATCTATATTAATCATTTACCAACTATGATTCTTATGCATTTTAGTATTTTTGAATAGTTTGCTATAAACCCATGTAAGATATGTAACGAACCAATAACAAAATAATAAATCAAACTTAATCATTATGTTATTATTATTAATAGTTTGGTAATTTATTATATGTATATTTATATGTCATTGTCGTAATCATCTAATAACAAAATAGGCAATCAAACTTAATAATTTTGTTATTAATTTTAAATATTTTTTTAAAATTTGTTGTCATAAGTATATATATGTTTGTTTACATATATATTTTTTGTGTTAATAATATTTATAATAATATATTATTTATATTAATAAGTTTTAGTTATATATAGTTTTTTTGTTATCAAGTTGTTATTCTATGAATGAAATAAAAGACTTACATATATCAATCGTTTAATAACTATGTTTTGTATTCATTTTATTTTTATTGAATAGTTTGTTATCAATCCATATAAAATATGCAATTAGTTAAAAACAAAATATTAAACCAAATTGATCATTTTGTTATTATTATTAATAATTTATTAATTGATTGAGATATTTTAATAAACTAATAACAAATTATTCAAAAACTATGATTATAAAGATATATGAGTCAAAAGCTTCCATCTGATTATATATATACATATATATATTGACAATTAATAAAAGAATCATCAACAATTTAATTATAATATTATGATAACAATTATAAATTACTTAAAATAATAATTTAATAATTTTAATATGTATAACATCATTTAATGCTAACAAATATTTTTGTTAAAGTTAACACATATATAATTCATTTAGATCCATATTTATATATCTATATAAAAGAAAATGTAGAATATGCGACTATCGCTCTCTCATTAAGTTATGTGTCACTAAAATTAATTTTTAAAGGAAAATTTGTAAAGCATGTTAGCTATGATAGATAATAATAAATAAACTAATTTATAATAATGATTAATATATATATATAATAATATTTTAAGTTTAATTAACAATATTATATATATTTATATCAAAGCAAAGTTAAAATTTGTCAAATGACAACTCTCACAAATTCACCTATTATTATATTTTTAAATGATAAAAAGTTAAATTATATTTGTTATAATGAGTAACAATAATCTATATTATATTAAAAGGAGAGGACTTAACAAGGAGGAGTTGACATTTGGCACATGGATAGAATGCCACATGTCTATATCCTAATAATTAATATTTTGAAAATATAGATAATGAGTGTAGTTATTTCATTTGAACATATCCCATTAGTTAGATAAATAATATAACTGTCTTCATTCATTATATAATCCAATTAAAAAGTTATAGTCATTGAAAATATATTTAATAAGTATTTTGGTTAGTGTTTCATTTGGCATGGAATAGTGTATATTTTCCAAGGGATTTGAATGCTTAACTAACTAAATAACCTAAGTATCTAACTCAATATAGATATAAAGAAAGATTGTAAAATTAGTTTATTGCCTAATTAAAAATATTATTATGATATTATAAATATAAAAAATAATAATTATAAAAAAAATTAATATTAAGTTACAGTAATAATCCATAATAAATCTATGTAACTAAACAATTTATATAGTATCATATTAGTATAAATAATATAATATTATAGTCTAACCATTTTTATTTGTTGCCTGTGAACGATAAGTTAGTTACTATCTAACTACTATGAAACTATGTAGTAGTTTCTAAAACTAATACTATCATGGTATTTAAAGTAATTATGACTATAGGAAACCATCTACATTAGGTTTCTTTTTGTCTTCAGGAAATTTGATATGAATGTTTGCCAACTATTTTTATGGGTAAAGAATCCTGCAGTGACTTCTCAGATCATCTATTCTTGACGGGCGATATCAGATTAAAAGCCCTTCAGGATCTAGCCCATCGAGCAATTGTGCTATGTAGTTTTTGAAAAGTTTGTGTTAACGCATTCAAATTATGAGAATCCACTCAGATTTTTGATCGATTTTTTAATTCACAATTATAGAATATGTAGCATCAATTTGG
Organism: Pontederia crassipes; assembly: GCA_030549335.1. Taxonomy (NCBI): domain Eukaryota; kingdom Viridiplantae; phylum Streptophyta; class Magnoliopsida; order Commelinales; family Pontederiaceae; genus Pontederia; species Pontederia crassipes. The sequence goes on along the minus strand of CM060194.1, from coordinate 67,964,682 downwards.
ATTCTCTATTATTTGTCTTTAGCATTATCTACCTGGTATTTTGTATAATATATTTTATTTCATTACTATTTGTATTTCAATCAGGCACTTACAAATGGAAAAAAATAAATTGTGAGATGGTACTATTAACTTTTTTCATAAGACCAGCCATTTTTTTAGTGTCATCTATTTGTCAACTATTTAATACTAAGATTTTTATATAATTAATTATCTAAAAGTAGATATAATTATTTGCTAAACGTGGAAAAAAGTTATTGCGTTAAAGTACTTCGTACCGCAAGTTAGATCATATTTAATGTCTATTAGAAGCTATTTTACTACTATCTTTACATATAAATTAATAATTATGTTATATGCTTCAAAATATTAATTTGTTTTAGAATTTTCGTAATACATAAGAAATTGAGATGATACAAATTAATAATTCAAATCACTAACTAAACATGAACTAAAAAAAATATTATTGATTACATAATATTTTAATTTGTTATAAATGCTAGAGGACACATGTCATTGTAATAATGTGTCAAATGTCATCGCCTCCTTGCAAATTTCTTTGCTTTTCATATAGTATAGATTAATTATCTAAGGTATAAGCCATGTCAATTTGTATGGATTGGTTAAAATGTGGACGTGACTGTTTTAGTTTATTAATTGTTAAAGAGTTATCTTTACAACTTTGATTAATTGAAGATAGTGCATGCATTTTCTCCACGGATAGTGCATGTAAATTCAAGGTTAATCATCTTTGATATAAGCGTGTCAAAGGAGAAACTGACATTGCCCATAAGTATATGTTGATGAATGTTTTACTTTTAAGTAATTACGGAGATAATGACATTTGACAAGTGGACGGGCTCATAATTCTCCTTAAAAATAAATAAACAATAAAAATATTAATTTATATAATGTGAATATTATTCACATACTTGAGTTGTTATATATGAACCAAAACAATATCGAATAGTTATTTTTGAAGTCAGTTACCTAAGACCACAATTATATAAAAGTTATATAATATATTTATTTCCAGGTAATATATATATAGTGTGATAAAACAAATATAATTATTAAAATAGTTATATGTCACATGATATCCCCATAAACTTTTAGAAATTTTAGTATAATAATAATATAAAATCTATATATAGTTTTGTTTTGCATACATTACTATTTTAATTAGAATACGATGTGAAAGGACAAAATGTCATTTGACAAAAAAATTACACAACTCATGTATACCATAACTAATTAAATTATGAATATATCATTTTTATTGATAAATGAGTAACTATAAAAGTTAATTGGGATTATTTTTCATATTTAGCAACTGTACACACTATATATTTCTTAACTATAAAAGTTAAGAAATATTTTTATTTAAATAATTAAATATTTTATAGAAATAATAATTAATATATTTTCCTTTAATATCCTTATTCAAATCTAAACTAACAACAGCGCATAATTTATTATGATCATTATCTATCCTTCTATATTATTGATTATTTTTCTTACTAATTCTTTTTATTATTCATTTATTATATCATTCTGCTTTTTTACTTTGGTACTATGTCGATGCATACACTGTCTTCATTGTTACTTGCTTGATATTTTTAACATAGTTCAACACTTAATTTTGGGAGGACTTATCTTGCTTTGTTTCTTTGGTACTTGATATTTCCTGTGTACTGATTCATTGTTTTATTTCTTGGGCATGATATATTGTTTGAATTTATATTACATACTTTTAAAATTATTATTTCATACTACAATAGAATTTAGCATATCAATTTTAGAAAAAAAGGTAAAGCATTTAAAAATATATTTCAATAGTTTTAAGCAAAACAATGCTGTAAGCATTATTCATTTAGCTAAATTTCAATTGACTTTATCCATTTTATAGTATGTATAAATATTGCATTCCCTACTATATTTATTTAACCATAAATATAATATAATATTTTTATGAAGGACCGTATTAACTTGCTATGTTATCTTAATTTACAGAAATTAAGTGAACAACTAAAACCAGAGGGTATAGTAAGGAGAAACAAAAAAAAACATCCTTCTCTAGATTATATTAAAAAATATTATTTGTTCTAAACTTTTTAAATATTTATTATTATCTAAAACTAAATAGTATGAGAAATAATTAATTTTATTTAGATGAGAAATATTTTTCGGTCACTACCGCGCATCGCGCGGGTCCTATACTAGTATATATAAGCATAAGTAGAAAGTATCACATGTAAAGCTCTCACGAATTCAAGTATAAAAAGATAATATTTTAAATATATAAATGCTAAAAAGTTATTTAGTAAAAAAATATTTTTATTTATCTAGTTTTTTTGAAAATAATATATTTGTAGCTATAAACATGGGGCTTTCAGTTTCCATTAACACATCCCACATTTTATTTGAGGAGAAAGAGTACGTGCAAACTAACAAATATAAATTAGTACATGATAAAATAACATAAACACATACACACATACGCACATATATACATATATATAATTTCTTTCTACCTAAGAAAAATATTAAATGTTATAATATATATAATGATATATTTAAAAAATTAGGTTCTCATATATATCTCGAGTTAAAAACTTACATCTTCCTGTCCTAATTATGTTATTTATTTTTTCGGTGATATAATGATGATGATATTTATTGGTGATTAATATAAATATGATTAATTTTTCAATTACATTAGTATGATAATTTATATTTACATCTTATATAAACAAATGTCAAGATATGATACAAATAAAATTTGATACATATTTTTTGTTGGAATTGTTAAAATTGAATCATAATATTAAAAATTTAGTTATGAAAATATATAATATTGTTTATTTATATTTTATTTTATGAATTTATAAATATTATAAATTTTAATAATATACATTCTAATTTAATTTCACATTTTATATCAATTGCATGAAAACAATTAAATAGATTTATAAAAGAAACCATGTGCGATAGATTAGGTTGATTCATGATAAAAATATTTCATTGATGATTAATAATATTTTGGCTACAATTAATAATATTATATGTATACTATTAAAAGAAATGATAGATGATAATACATGTCATGACTCCCTCGTGATCTTTTCTTTTGTAATTAGTTTTGATATGATGAATAATGAAGTATATTATTAAAATAAACAATGAAATATAATTGGTTCAAAATTAATTATAACTCGAATAAGGGCAATTGAAGTTGTTTAATTTAGTCCCACATTTAAAGATTATAATATCTAAAGAGATGGAATAGACTATAAAAAATTGTAGATTTACAAATATGGTAGTTATTTATTTGTATTAAGTCAATCAGTATCAATAATTAGAACTTAAGTGAGAGACACGTGATTGTTAATAAAATAAAAAGCAAATAAGTTTTAATACTCAGGTATATATAAGTTAAATATAATCTTTATATTTCATATCTATATTGTATTAGAAGGAACAAAAAATATTCACATATTATAATATATATTTAATATATTTTTTGAATGATGCATAAAAAAAAATTTACATATTATAATATGAGTTAAATTAGGGTGCAATCACAATATGGGATTGCACGTTTTAAGCAATCAAACATTATTTTGATCTGATGACACAATCAATATGAATCATTGGATGAAAATTTTTAGTTTCACATTGAAAACTAGCTAAATTTTAAAAAAAGTTTTAAAGGAGAACACATATCTAATATAAGAATTTGATTAAGAATGACTTATGACTGATTTAATGACAATATTAAAACAAGTTTTAATCAATTATTTGTTTTAACTATTAAAATGAATGTTATCAACATTAAATATATAATTTTAGTCGTATTAAGATAATGAAGTAACATATTCTATTCAAATTAAATATTTTTAATAAGACCTAAAACAAGTCAATCTGCTAAGCATGGTGGGATATGAGGACACTCATTTCTCAATATCATAGAAATGATGTTCATGAGGTTCCTAAGGGCTCTGCATCATTCTACCGCTTGAGGGTGGTTGGCCTACTGAGTAGCATAGAAAGTGGTCTAGTTGAATTCTTGATCATCCACCTACTTAGTCGACTACATCTTTGGTTTGACCAACAGATAGCGCTGTTATGCAGTGGAAGGGGAGCCTAAATCGACCCCTTTCTTTCTTTTTTATTGACAGACACAAAAAGCACAGTTCAAAGAGATTGGACTATCGGATGCTAGGAGGGTTTACAAGTTGATCAGAAAGATAAGATTTTTCTACCGCATACATCTAGTCTAATTAAACTCCAAATTGGGTCAGTGAATAAGAGGCGAGAAATGAGTGGGCAACCCCTAGGGGTGTTGAATCGCATGATGATGATGATGATGATTATTATTATTATTATTATTATTATTATTATTATTATATGTGATTATATACATTAAGGAGATATATTATTTATTTATTTTTCACATTTAAATTTATTAATGAAAGAGTATGGATGTTTATTTAAATGAAATGAATTTGGTCTACACGTGAGTATTTTTTAAATAAAAATGTTAAAATAAACTATAATACTGATTAGATTAGGAAAAAAATGAAGGTCCTATTTCAATGAGGGACACCGTGTCTCCTATGTTTTTATTCATTAGATTAAAAATCTATGTATCTTACTTTGTTCATTTCCATCTAAAGGCTTTAAATTTGATTTATAGATTCTTAATCTGATGAATAAGAATGGGAAAGACATTATGTCCTCCTTTAACACCCATTAAGTCCGATTAGATTATTATCCTAAAAGTTTAATCACTACTTGATGTATATTTTTATTAAATTACAATAATAAATCATAATGGACTAATATCACAATAATATTTCACATATATATTGTATTATAAAGAATAAAATATATTCAGAACAACCCAAATAATAAATAAAATAAATAAATTTATATATTAATAATAATCCAAAATTATATTTGAGAGGGGGAAGGGATAGATGCTACAGTCACACACAAAATAATATTTTTAAAATAACTTTTAAATACTATATTATTTATATATATAATAACAACATGAATAAACTAAACAATAATTTATGTAAATATATCACATATTCTTTCGGTTCCTCATGTAAATATTATCAAACACTAAAAAATAAAATATTATAAAAAAGTATAACCAAGGTGAAGATTTGCATGGAATTAACTTAGGATAAACTTAAAAATTTTCCATTCGTACTCAAATAATAATATAAATATATATTACTTATATTTATTATTAAAATAAATGATATCAACACCAAATATACACTTTGAGTTATATTAGATAAAATATTTAACTTCAATCATTATTTATATCTAATACATATATAACATGCATATATGCACACATTTTAAAGAGAATTAAAAATTGAATGTAACCCTATCATGAAGCCATGTAATATCTTATACTTATACAAAGCCAATGCACAATAAGAAGTTTCAAATTATTCTCCCTTCAGCATTGAGAGTTATCTTTTTTCTCAATTTTTTTATTTATCTTTTTTTTTCTTGGAATGTGAAATGGTGCATAAGGCTTATAGCATTTATGTTCAGCCGTTTATTTCTTAAATAAATTTGAAGTGGTACAAAATGCGTAAACGACGGCCGTTTTTTAGAATGAAAGTTTAAAAGAGGAACTGTCGATCCACAGCCATATCTATAAATTGTGTTGTGGTGTGTCTCCTCTCTGCAACTCTACGTTTCCCTCCATCCTCTTTTGTCGTTCTTGCAGCAGAACTGTGAGAGAGATGGGCAACTGCACCAAAAGAAGTCGAGTACGTGAACGCGAGTACACGGCTGCCTCCGTGCACTGCAGCGTCGGGATCGACATCGCCATCATCTTGCGATCGGCACAGTCAGTGATCACCACCCCTCGGCGGCCGCCTTCGCGTACCGGAGCGTCAGTATCGATGTCTCCAGCGCGTGGCTCTTCTTCCTATTTTTTCTGCTCTCTTCTCTCCGTCTGAACCGCTTCTAGGGTTTGGGTGAAAAGAAAGGGGAAAAAGAGCTCATCTTTGGCATCCATGGCGAAGGTTTTGATGTAAAGGTTCCTCCTTGCACCATCCGGAGTCCGCTCGTCTGTGGTTTCTTGCAAGAGGAGTCGTTCTTCGACCTGCATTCCTTCGATGCACCCTGAGGCTGTCTTCATTAAGCAAGGATTTCTATGGCAGGAGATTGGTGCTGGGGGCGCGAAATGAGAAGAGGCCGTTGAACTGAAGGTGTTTCCTTTGTCTGATAGGCGAAGGCAAAGTTTGTGTGTGTTTTATGGAATTTCTTTCACTATGTTGCTTCGTGGTGTGATTTAAGTGTTATTGATTTTTTTGCTGACTCAAGGAAGCTTCAAAATATATCTATTTTTGCTGTTTTTTTAGCTTTCGATTTGTTCTCACTGGCATAATTTAAAAATCTGATTTTTTTTAATTATTAACTCTACATCTCATTAATTATATTATTATTTAATTCTTTATAACCAAGTACATCTTATTTTTATGTGTGTGTTTTAATTTATTTTATTTTATTTATATTTCTACATCTCATTAGTTGTATTATTTTATTCTTTTTAACCAAGTACACGTGGTATTCTAATTATTAATTAGGATATGAAAATAACATGTTAGCTCTTTAATCATGATTAGATCTTGATAAATTACATGCTAACTCTTTAAATTCAATTATATTTTTATTAATAAATAAAATATGTGAACTAATGGCCATTAGCTTTTCATATTTATATAATTAATTTTATTTGAAAATAAAATGAAAACAAAAGTAAATAGTGATGAAAAATTATTCCTATATCATTAATATTTTATCCCATATGGTTTTTAAAATAATTATTAAATATTATATTTATTAAAACATATGACATTTCAATATATATATATGTGTGTGTTGGGAATAATGCATCAAAGATCGATGAAATAATGAAGAAGAAAAAAAAAACGAATAAATTTAACGTGGTAAAACTCTTTTGATGGAGAGAACCATCCACGAATAAACGATGTCACTCTTCACAATGAGCAATAGAGAGCAATAGAGAAATACATCGTGATAGAATTCTAACCCTAACAACTTAAATCCTTCACTTCCGTCATATATCTTTATTTTTTTATTCTCATTTTTTTCACAATTTTAAGTACAAAGTACAATTTTAAGTACATAATTCTAAGCACATTAACTATATATATATGTATATATATATAATGGCAGGTCATATTAAAATATTTGCTTTCTATCACAAGCCGCACCAAATGCCAACGGTAAAGATTTAATGTGTTAGTTGATTTTGCTTTCATGATTTAAGTCAGAGAAGCCCTTTTGAAATAGACAAATATCAAATATAGAAAATATTTTGTAAAGATAAATATAATTTTTTTCCAAAACATATGATATTACTTTATATAAAATATTTATTACTTACTATTTATCAATCAGTAGCAATTTGTTTATAATAAATTAAGTAAAATACATATTCTAATCTTACAAAAGATAAAATATTTTTATAATAATTTTAAATATTATAAAATGTTAACTTAACCAACATATTATTTTACTTTCAAATCATAAGATATTTATAAATATGTTGTATTATATAAAAATAGTACTTAAAGTTTATATAAAAAATATTTAAATATATTTAAATTGCACGAAGCGCGAATTGATTACCTAGATAAAAATATATTTAAATTGAAAATCTATGAATCTTATTTTATTCATTTTCATTTAAAGACTTTAAATTTGATTCATTAATTCTTAATCTGATGAATAAAAAGATAGGAGACACTGTGTCCCTCCTTTAACGCCCATTAAATTAGGTGTTCATAGAGTCAGATTGACCCAGTGAACCAAGAAATTCGACCCAATTTGGGTCGGTCGGGTCGGTAGTCAGGTCGACCCGATCAAGGTCCAACCAAGGGTCGGGTCAGGTTAACTTGGGTTGGAATTTAAATCCGACCTGACCTGATGACCCAGTTTTTTTATTTTTTTATTTTTTTTATTTTTTAGTTAAATGTATAGTTTTATATCATTTAAAATCTAAACAAATATGAAATAAACTATTTTAAATGTAGAAAAGTATATAGATATTTAAAACAATATTTTTGATATTTAAAAACACTTTATTTTGTATTAAAATAAAATAATAAATACTTTTTATATTAAAAAATAAATGAAAAAGGTCACAACCTAAAAATTAAGGAGACTCGAGCCGGGTCGGATCGAGTTTGTTCACGGGTCAGGTTTGATCCGACCCGTGAACACCCCTACATTAAATCCTGTCTAGATATTGATCTTTTAAAGTTAGATCATGTATGAAAAAAAAATTAATTAATTAATACTGGAAGAAAGTTATAACTATTAAGTATATATTTTAAAATAAATCATTATGAAATATACTTAATTAAGAAGTGAATAAATTGTGGTGGACATTTTTTAAGAAATAATCAACAAAGTATAATTAACTACAAATTATAAAAAGATATAAGTAATAAAAGAATTTTCATATCATTATCATCTTTGTCATTTAATCATCAATATCTCTCTCTATATATTATGCATATATAAGTAAATGGAAAGGTAGAAGTTGAGAGCACTATTTCATTAGGTCACATATAAGACTTAAAATATTTAAATAATTTTAACAATCTATATAATAATTTAATTTATTTGTGTTATATATCTTTAAATACATATAGCATGTCGAATATGACATTTTTACATAGTCACGTAGAAAATGAAATAGATAAAATAAAAAAGCAAAATAATAGACATTGTTAAAATTATTAAAATAATTTAGTATTTACTTAATTCTAAGATATGATATTGTTAAATAAATATAGATATTAATTTCTATTTATATCTATATTATATCAAAATTAGAAAGATTTACAGTTTGAAAGGAGAAATAATGGTGTTTTTATATTGTCATATGTAAATTAACATAAATAAAATAAAAAATTTAAATAATAGATCTTAACAAAGTAATGAAGTTAAATGGGGCAAAGATAGAATAAAAAATAACTATAAATGAAGAATGTAATAGATTTTTTTAAATAATTTAAAATAAATTTAATTTATTATAAAATATTTACATATATAAGTTTCTAAGGCGAGAAAATGATTAGATAGCCTATAAAATTTATATCAAAATAAAATTTTTTATTTTATAATCAAAATTTTTACATATATAAGTTTTTGTGTCCTCTGTGTATCGCGCGGGTCATTATACTGGTTATTTTAAAATTTTTAATGATGATCACAATTAAAAATTTTACAAATTAAAAGATCTTGTATGAAAACTTTAAAAAATTGGATGGTCATGACACACATAATTAACTTTTGTATAGTAGAGAGAAAAATGTTCTTGTAATATATTTTTTAAATTTAACGTAGAGGATAGAGAAAATGTCATGCCATGTAAGCATCTACTTTAGCATCATGTCAACTATTCACTAGTTAACTGACGATAATCGATCGCGATGATCGTGATTGTAATATTTGTAAAGTTTGATAATCGTGATTTACAAAATGAAGTTAGATGATCTGAGAATATTTTTAAGTTGAATAATCATGACTAAAATTTACTCTTTAAAAACATAAAATAAATAAAATAATATGAGGTGAAGAGATAATCGACTCCTTGCTTGATTAAGCAAAATCGGAGTCCATCCAAATAATTTTGTTGGGAATCTCATTGCATGATGGACGATCTAATCGGATTAGTTGAGCTCGATGTCCGACCTTGAATTTGTGAATAATACATTATTTAACGTCATGTGACGCTTCTCATACATCCGGAGCTTGATATTTAAAAATTATAATCCCGGGCTATAAAAAAACTAACACATTTTTTATGATCTAAAATTTGGACTAATAAAAAAATAAAATATTATAGTATATGATATTATGTTTGTTAGATGTATAATAAAATTATATATATACATATATATAAGATAGTTATAATTATGATTAAAGATTTAAATGTATAAAAAAATATCATGATTAGGATTTGCCGCAAGATGTTGAGCCATACCCAGCATTCCACTTTGAGTACGATTTGGCTCAGGCCCGATGAGATATCACGTGAAAAAGTATTTTTATTATTTTAATTATAATATTTTTATTTTCCCAAAGTTTAAGTCAAAAAATGTAATCGGAGTGTTATTTTTCTAAGTTTTTATTTCTCTAATAAAAATATTAATTATCATAATATTATATATTTAATACATATAAAAAATTGGACAGCTCAATCTGATTGGGACGTGCAAAAAAAAATTACCAATTATCATAATATTATATATTTAATACATATACAAAATTGGACAGCTCAATCCGATTGGGACGTGCAAAAAAAATTGTACTGAGTTGGTCTAAGTGCCTTTTTTTTATTTTTTAAGTTTTTTTAATGATGATAGCAATTGAAAATTTTAAAAATTAAATGATCTTGTATGAAAACTTGGAAGATCATGTAGATAGAAGATTAACTTTGATAGAGTAGAGAGAAAAATATTGATGTAATATTTTTTTAATCTAACGTGGATGATAGAAAAAAATGCTGATGTGTAAGCATCCACGTTAACTGACGATAATTGATCGCGATGATCGTGATTGAAATATTTATAAAGTTTGATAATGGTGATTTACAAAGTGAAGTTAGATGATCCGAAAATATTCTTTAAATTGAATAATTATGATTAAAAACTTAATCTTTAAAATATCAAATAAATAAAATAAGGGTTCATTTTTTATGTTCCCTATCTCTCACCTTGTTCCTCATTTTCTATATCATCATATCTCTATCCAACGATTCATGATTGAATCTTTCAAATAATTTATCGTAATTAGATGAAGATCTAACGATGAAAAAGATAGAAACATCTTCATTTTATTCATAAAAAAATAAGATGAAGTGATAATAGACTCCTTCATTGATTAAGCAAAATCTTGCGTGAAAGTTCTTGTGAATATAAATAGTTTTTGTAGAAATTTATAAAATGCTAACTGATTTAATCGAATTAATTAAGCTCGATATCCACGTTCTAACAATGCATTCTCTATGGTCGCCGGTTCTCGTACGTCTCGAGCTTGCAATTTAAAAATTAAATAGATGAAATTAAAGAAGAGTACAAAAGGTATTTGTATAATTAAAAACCATAAAAAAATGTGGGACGCCGGTTCCGGTCTTCCTGCGTGCGTCTCACGTGCCTTCACCCCATCGAATCTCCACCGTCACCAGATCATGCGGACGGTGGGGATACACCAAGCATTGGCGCAGCAAAATCTATGGCGATTGCCTCCATTCCAGACCTTTCCAGAAACCGCCGGTGGGCGGTGAGTGCCCATTTAAGCAATCGCTGAATAAAAAGCAAAAAACCCCAATTTGAAGAAGAAAAATCGAAACCCAAAATCGCTCTAGTTCGACGATACCTCCGAGAACAAAAGTTTCGGTCGCGATTTCGATTCCGTAGAATTCCTTCGGTGTCTGCGTCACAGGTTCGATCCGTTTTCCTGCATGTTCTAATTTTCTTTTCCAATATGGATCGGGATTCGAACTTTGTCCCGCGTTATACTATCGCCACTGGGTTCTTAATATATCTCATGCAGCAATTGCCCAGATTATTTTCCCAGATTTTTTCTCTTGATGTATATTTTCATGTAAAAGTAGGGTTTGTTGTTGTTGTTGGTGTTGTTGTTACCATGTACGCGATCGATTTCGACAGGTTTTTGTCGTTTCATTGCGTCATTCGTGCATTTTTTTCTTACTTTTTTTTCCTGCGAGTTTGTTACTTTCGTTGCGTCGTTGCATACTGAGTGTTATTGTAATTAACTTTATCTCCCCACACTTTTGTTTTTTCATTGTTTTTACAGGATGGCTGATCATGGTGGCAGTTCAAGCCAGGAAATTGCTGGAAGTTCGAATTCGACTTTTGAGATTAATGTCAAAACTTTGGATTCAAGGATCTACAAGTTTCCCGTCACAAAAAATGTATGATACCTTCGATTTCTATTTTACAATCCTTTGGTGATCTTGGGCTCGTCTTGATTTGATTGGGAATAGGGTCTGTGATATGATATGACTGTCTTGACTTCAAGTTCCGTGTGTTTCAGATGCCAGTTCTAACTTTGAAAGCAAAGATCGCAAATGCAACTGGCACACCTGTGGAACAGCAACGATTAATTTTCAGAGGAAAGGTCCTAAAAGATGATAAACTTGTATCAGACTACCGTATCCATTTTGTCTTTTTAATTTTAGTTTATCCAAGTAAAGGTTATGTACTCATATATGCTATTGGTATTCTGGTAAATCATGATTTACTCAAACTATTAGTTAGTAGCATGATTGACACGGATCTAAATAAAAATATGTCACAACTCGATTTTAGCTTCAATTTCACTGAAACTAGTGAAGCTTAAAAGCAAATAGTGCCGTGTCGACTTAATTGATATCATATGGATATGCATGAATGCAAGTGTTTATGATCATAGTATATAGTTTATTGGTTTTTTTCTTTTCTGTTTCGGATGTTGTACTTTGACACTCGATAGACTTGGAAGATGGACATACATTGCATTTGGTTGCCAGACAACCAGCTCCAGCACAACCTGAACCTGGGACAGCTTCTGGAGATCCTTCTCATGTTAGTGTTAATCAAGGTACAACCTCAACAGATTCTTTGTTTTGTACAATTGTTTCTCATCTTTTTTTTCTTAATTGGCAGATAGCTTATGGCCTCCTAGTGCATTTGAGAAAAAGACATGCTATGTCAACTTTGAGGCATCTTTTTTTTTATATGTATATTTGTAGTTTTGTCCATTCCGCTCCATCTGTTCAATGGGGGTTCTAGTTGCATTTGAAGTTTTTGTTGACCATTTTGTCAGCTTAAGTCTCCTTACACATGTTGTTGGGTTATCATTGGGCACACTGTTAAGATCAGGACTTTGGTTAGAGTTGCATCTAAGGGGGTTAGGTGATTTTATTCCCTTTCTACAAACAAAACTCATTGACCTTTAATTCTGTAGGACATGATTCTGGAAGCAATGCCCCTCGGAGCAGAGTTGGTCAAGTTTCACATAGCGTTGTTGTTGGTACTGTGAACGTTGCAGATCAAGGGGAAGGAGTGATAACAGATATAAGTCGGGTATATCCCCTATTTGGATTTTATGATCTGCTTGGGTGTTTATATGAACTATTGGGATTTTGTGCTTCTTGTCAGGTTGTTGGTGCAGTTCTGCAATCTATTGGAGCAGGGATGGTAGTCCCTTCAGCACGAACCAATAATATGACAACATCTAGTGTAATGTCCCTTTTCTTTTTGCTTGTATGCTAATTTTCATATCGAAGCAAATAATCAATAACCATTGGGCATCTGCAATTGCAGAATCAGGATCCTCCAAATGGCGAAACAGATGGATTACAGAATGCCAGTAGCAGAACTCAACAAGGTGACATGGCACAGCCAACTGTGCCAGTTGGCAATCAACCTTTTCAAATACCACTTTTTTCTACAGGGCCAATGCCGTGGAATATGGTAGACAATCTTTGATTTTGTCTTTCTGTTCATTTTCTGATTAGTAGCCACCCACAGCTACTAATTACTCTGACTGCTATCTGGTTCCTTTCAAGGGTATCTCTGATTCTTTGACGACCCTGGTTGACTTTATCAATCGCATGGAGTTAATACTGCAAAACAGTGGTAACATAATGCTCCCAACTTTTGTTTCTTTGAAAATACCTTGAGTGGTTAACAAGTTTAATGCAATGGTTATGCATGAAGGTTCTCAGTCATCTGCCCAGAGTAATGTGCAAAATCCTCCTAGATCTGAAAATCTGTCTCCGCAGCCCAATGGAGTACCAACTCCTGACATGTTATGCTCTGTCATTGATCGTGCAAGACAACTTCTTAGTGGTGCTACTGCAACATCTTTAGCTGTATGTAAATTTTTTTGGTTTTCTCACAACAATTATTGGAAATAGATGCAGCTTTTCTTCTTGTCAGCATATCGTAGCTATACTTTCTATTTTTTGAAGACTATCCTAGTTTTTTATTGTAGATAGGAAATGAAGGAACACTTTCCTCCCATATTTAGGCTGATAAAATTTAGAAAGTTTGAGTTGGTATCTCTCAAAAAAAAAGTTTGAGTTCGTTTCAATTGTTCATTAGGATTAGGTGGATACAACGGAGCCTTTTATATTCCCTTTTTTGTCTCAAGGTTTTTGCCACCCGGCCATCGACCTGGATTGAAACTGATCAACTCGGACCGGATCAAATCGGATGGTTGGACTGGATAATATAAATTAATAAAAAAAGATAGATTTAAGAGGTAGTTAGAATACTGTTACTATGTAATTTTCTGTATAACAAATACATTAATACAACAACAAAGCCTTATCCCACTAGGTGGGGTCGGCTACATGGATCATACGACGCCATTCCGCTCTATAACAAATACATTAATAATATAATAAAATCAAATGAAATAATTCAAATCAAATAATATACTAAAGAATAAACTCTACATATGAAGTTAGAAATTAAATAAAATATCGATGAAATATACGTGGCAAAGAATGAAAGAAAAAAAATGCTGGAGCATAAATTCCAAGCGAATATGGATATATTTAAAAGTAATGTGCCCTAAAAATTCTTCATTTTTTATGCCTCAATTTTTCAAAATTTTTTTCCAACTTGACCCAGCTGGGTCATCCAAACCAACTTGGATTTTGATCGGGTTTGAGGTGAGACCATTTTAACACCCAGTCACTTGTCTAAGCCGGGTTTTAAAACATTGGTTTTTGCTACTCATGTCAACAATATCATTCGATGACCTAGAAGTTCATATAGGTGATCTTTATTCCTAGAAGTAACTGTAGTATATCGATTTCCTGTTGACAACTCTAAATGACTAACTATTCTATTGAATTTGCATTTGAATTGAACTTTTTTTTATCAAGACCTCATGGAAATTCCTCAAATGAAAAAATCTCCTCTGGAAAGAATATGTATATCTTTTATGAGGCCTGGAAGAGATATTAATTTATTAGCAACCATTAGTTGCAATGGTGTATCTTCATCCCACAAGCCGTTCTTGTTGTGTTTTGTATGCCTACATGGGATCACAACAACACTTTTCATTTATTTTAAGGTCATTCCAGTGCGAAAATCAGTAGGGTAGTGACCTATGATACCGGTGGCACATAATATAGTTCCACATCCCTTTCAAAAGGAAATAGAATCTGGCTCCAACATGCATATTGTGATCAATGTTGTCAAACTTTGTAAATCGGAGTCTACACGGAAAGGCCAGGTAAACATATAAGACGTGACATCATATCACGACATGTCCCAGTCTACCAAAACCATATTTTCAATTAAATTAGTATTAATTCTACTTGGCACCTAATTTTCCTGCAATTGAATAGTTCAATGTGATTCAGGAAATCTAGTAATAATTGATGATTCAATAATTTATCACTTAATAAGTGATAATGATGAATAAAGTAACAATAAATGAAGCAACTTTGTGATACCCTAAAATGTCATCAGCTTTTGAACCCAAAAGAAGTTTAAAAAAACATAAAAAATATGAACAAAATACATAGAAACTGAGTCCTTTTTCTGCTCGCAAACCAAAAGAAAACGAAAAGACTGCATCCTCTCTGCTATTGATGATTTAATATTTTATCACTTAATAAGTGAATAATGAATAAAGTAAGAATAAATGAAGCAACTTTGATAATACTCTAAAATGTCATCTGCTTTTGATCCCAAAAAAATTTAAAAAAGCATAAAAATATGACCCAAAAAAGCAGGAAAAAAGGACTGGAGCAGAGAGGATGAGTCCTTTTTCAGCTCGAAAAGAAAACAAAAAGACTGCATCCTCTCTGCTGAGCATAGCGGGACACAATCTTTTCTGGACACAAACTTGAAAAAAAAGAGACCGCAGGAGCAGTGAGGACAAGTTTTTTTCCTGTTGCATCCTCTCTGCTTGATGTAGTCCTCTTCTTCTTGAGCAGAGGTTCTCCTCGCAAGGATTGATCAAAAAGGGGGGAGAGAAGGAAGCCGATGAGAGGAGGGAGAGGGTGTGAGAGAGGAGAAAGGGAGATGGTGAGGCGGCAAGGACATCAGCGAGGCGACAACCACAGCAACGAACAGCAAGGCAGCAGCAACAACTTTCAAGGTGGCGACAACAGCGAATGTTGAAGGCAGCAAATGGCAGGAGGAACGTCTGGGAAAAAAATTGGCGATGACTTTACACATCAGCACTCCATGTCAAACGATTTTTTGATCCGTTGCATGCTGGCAAGTTTTGCTGCCGTGTCAAGCGACTTTTGGATCTATTGCGTGCTGGTCGAAAGCGAGTTGGAGGGCGATCGATTTTCCTAGATAGGATTATAACTCGTATGATTCCACGGGTTGAATAGCGAGTTTGACAACATTGATTCTGATTGGTATATTATGCACTATTGCTAGCTAATTTATTTTGTTGTGTTCACACTCCGAGTTCATGCTTGTGAGCATATGATGTTGATGATGTTTTATTAACCATATCTGATACTTTTGGACCCATGCTATGAGTTCAGTAGTTGTCACCCCTAGATTTCAATTGATATTTATCTTTGAATTGAACCATAAAGAAAGTGGATGATGGTACCTATGATGTAAAACAATGGGAATTAAAGCAGCAGTGTTTGTATGAATTAGCAGGCTGATATTAACATAGATTATATTTTATAGCCGGTCCCAAGCCCGGATAAAGGAGGAGGGTTGTGTTAGGCCCCGACAGCCAACATAAAATCATGTCGAATCTTATGAACATGGATCAACGAATATATATAATATACCGAAAGGCTTGGTTACTAATAGAGCGGAATGGCGTCGTATGATCCATGTAGCCGACCCCACCTAGTGGGATAAGGCTTTGTTGTTGTTGTTGTTGTATCTTGAACAATCTAATGGTTTGTTCAAAATTCTTTTCGGGTGGTAATTCACCTATCTTATTGGTCTTTCTTGTTCATCTTCTCTGTGATAATCTCAGTGCAAGTTAATGCTCACTAATGTCGTTGTACAGAATTTAACTGAACGTATCCGACAAGAAAACTCTTCGTCTGATCCAAGGGTGCGAAGTCGGGTGCAGGCTGAAGCAGTGAATATGGGTGTTGTTATGCAGCATTTAGGGTCTTTGCTCTTGGAACTTGGTCGAACAACTATGATGTTGAGAATGGGGTCATCTCCTGTATGTTGATCTTTTGTGTTGAATTCGCCAAGTTGTCTCTTAGTGAGTTTGCTTATACTTGGTTCATTTATCATGCAGGGTCAGTCTTTTGTAAATGCTGGGCCAGCAGTTTATATATCTTCGATGGGGCCAAACCCCATAATGGTTCAGGTGAATTTTTGAGTACCCTTTTTCCTAGTGAGTAAAATATTTGATATGCTTACTGATATGCAATGCTCTCTGCTACAGCCTTTTCCTACTCAAGCAAGCTCCCTGTTTACTGCTTCCCCTTCTGTTAGTGGTCATTCTGGTCCACCTGGTGCTGCTGACCTTCTGAGAAATATTAACGTCCATATACTTTCTGGTGCATGAACTTAAAACTTCTCATTTTCGGGTTCACATGTCATTTTTTGTACCAAACTCTTACTTGCAGCTTGATCAGGATCTCCACTAGCAGCTGGTGCATCTTCTGCTGTGATGTCAAATTCACGGCCTGGAAATAATGCTGAAAGCCATGGTGTAGAACAAACTAACCAATCTGCAAATATGTCAGGAAACAGAGCACCTAGACAGGGAATGCCAGCTAGAACTGTTGTTGCTGCTGTTCCAGGGCACTCCGGTGAGGAAACTCCAAATCATGCCCTTGGTGTTGCCTATCCTGTTCATGTGTTGTCCCAGCAATCAGTTTCTATACCTCTAGCTGTCTCACAAGGTTCAAGACCATCTGGAATTGGTGGAGCTCAGTCTAATGCACCAGTTCTGCAAAATTCTTTCTTGGAGTCTGGAAGCATACCTGCAATTGTTGCACAAATAAATTCTAGCATTTCCAATATGTTAGCTGGCAATGCATCTGGTAATTTTTCATCATCATCAACTATGCAATCTTCCAATACCCACAGTTCTCAGCCCATAACAGATGATGGCTCACAGTCTTCCATAGCATCTTCAGTTCAAGCACTTTCTGGGAGTTCTGAAGGGCAAAATTTAACGCCCATGAACATAATGTCATCCAGTGCATCAATTCCACAGCTAGTTGCATCAGGTGCTTGCTATAACTTTAAAACCATTTTTTAGAGCATGAAGGATAGTTGACCCAATTCATTTAATAGTGATTTGTTATAGAAGTTAAATGTATAATGGCAGAAAGTAATCATTCACCACTCACCATGATACAAATTAAAAATACAAATGCAAATATGACTGAAAACAAAAATAGGCTAACTATTATTACTAAAAGTGCAAGAATCTTAAACACAATACTACTAGTAACTTGTCAATTCGAGATGACAAATCTTCATAAGTCCGTATGGAGTGGACCAAACTCCAATTACATAACTGATCAACATATTTCCAAAGGCTCTCCTAAATCTAAAACTTATGTATGTATTTATAACATGCAAAGGTAGTTATAATAATTATAACAAGACTACAAATATAATTAACCACCCACTACTTAAATATAACTAACTACCCACTACTTTCTTAACTACAAAATGGTATCTTCTAACTACTTAATTAACTAGACACTAACTAATACAACAACAACAACAACAAAGCCTTATCCCACTAGGTGGGGTCGGCTAACACTAACTAATACAAATTGGTATCTTATCACGCCCACACTTCGATTACTACTCGTACAATATCCTCTATATAAAATCTTTCCCCACAGGAGATGTAGCCATTTGTTTCTCCATGGAAGGTGGCTTAAAACACTTTTGCCAGTTGGTTTTCTTGACTCACTTTTTGCTCCTTTTGATCAAAGGCTCTTCAAGTTCCAGTGCGAATGAGAATACAGGCATCTCCTTGATTGATAGTGTGATTGAAGTTGGTTACCAGGGAAATAATCATGAGGTTGAATCACATCTTGATACTTGCTTTCAAAGCGGTAACGGAAATCAGGTACTCTCCTATTTCATATTCTGTTGTTTCCTTTCAGGATATTAACGTATTTATATACTCTTTCTCAGACTAAAAGGGAAGGGCATGAGTTTGTCAACACTCCTGACCATGATAGGAGTATTGACTTGGGGGGAACTTCATCCAATAGTTCAGTGGCTCTTTCAAGGTCGCAGGTTGGTGACACTTCAACTGCGTCATTTGAGTGTTCTGGAAAAAATATGATGCCAACTAGTGTTTCTCATGGATCATCATCAAGTCAACATGAAGAGAGTCAAAAGCCAGTGCCCATGGGGTTAGGCCTAGGAGGTCTGCAACTTAAGGTAGTCAAGGTTTCTTTGATGATGATTTAGGTTATGCAATTGATATATGTGCGCCATCCTTCTCTCAGAAAAGAATGTGGATCATATTCTTTACTCGCCATGACTATATAGTTTCTTTTTTTTTTAACTACAGTTTCTATAACTCACATATGGTAATCTTCTTCCAGAAGCAGAGCAAGTCGACCAAGTCTGTGCAGAAGGGTAACACTTCAGCAGAGTTGTCTTCCAACAAACCTAATCAGGAATCAATTGCCAGGGGGCAGGAGGTTCTTCAGTCTCTTTTTCCTCACAGTTCTGATGCTGATGTAGCAAGGTTAAATGGGTCCTCTGGTTCAAATTCCTCGTTTGTAAATCGTATTATGGATGGTATTTCTTCGGGAGGAGGATCCAGTGGACAAGCAGACATTGGTAGCATGATGTCTTCTGTTCTTAGGAGTCCTGCATTTAATAGTTTGTTGACAAATGTTGCTGAACAGACTGGGTTAGGTTCCCCTGCTGATTTGAGAAGCATGATGGAACAATGTACTCGTAGCCCAGCAATTAGGAATACCCTGAATGACATTGTACAACAGGCAGAAGGACATGATCAAGGACTTAGGCCCATGCTTTTCGGATCTGGAAGGGGTGAAAGGGGAGTTGATTTTTCAAGGATGATTCAACAGTTGATGCCTGTGGTATCACAAGCTTTCGGCAGGGTATCTACAGATTCTGTTAGTTCTGGATCTGAACCTCAGCATCTAAGTAATCATATGCCTGACCAGAATTATGGGATCCATGATCAGGCTTTTCAGGTGCTTTTTTACTTTTTTGTCACCAAGTTGCTATGGCTGTTCTATATGATTTTGGATATATATATTTTCCATGTTTGCATGTCCCTTTCATTTATTGTTCTCCTTTCTTTATTAGTTTTTCTTTCTTTGCCACTTAGACCATTCATAACACAAACTGGCATTCAGCAGTACCACCTTAGGTGTCTTGAGATATTAGAAGTATAGAAACTGACATCTCGCTCTCCACAAAAAAGGAATGAGGGCAAGTTACAACATAAATACAATATGCTTCTATCCCAAGATATTCTAATTGCTAAATAATCTCCTTAATAAATTGATTATTAGTTTTCACAATTTTTGAATTACATTTGCAAAAACAAAAAAGCGACTAGAGAGTGACATTCACAACATGGATCGACAATATTCATTCAGCTGTCTGATATAAGGATATCATACCATGATGTAAGACAATCAATCTGCAGCTCTGTTTATGCATTCTTTTCCTATATAGGGGATCTTTGTTGAGATTGAAAATGAGGGCTTATAAACTGGGCTTTTTAACCTATATATATATATATATATATATATATATATATATATATATATATATATAAGGAATCTCCTTTTAAACTAGTATACAACATTATAAACTAGGATGTATAATCCCCTCCATTCCAAGATTTGTCTAGAACTTGTGATTAAAGAAACAGACTGATTAAATTCTCTTATTAGGGGGTCATAATGAAACTTGAATCGGGGATTGCCTGTCTGTCCATATATATATATATATGCAACTCTCACTTTGGTTAGAGAATTCTTATTCTAGTAATTAGAATAATTATTTTATAAGATTTGTTATTCTGGATGTCAGTCGGTAAAAAGTTACTTTTTTTATTAGTTAACATGATTAATTATTATGAGCTAAGAAGATTAGACTATTAACTAATCTTGTGGTCCCAACATAAATGGTGTGTCTTTTGTAGGCTAAGAAAGAATAAGAATACTTATAAATTCTTAAACAAGATCAAGTCTAGACATATTCTTCAACTGGATGACCCCTTTCTCAATAAAAAAAAAACAGATGGCCCCTTGAACTAGTGGTGTTGGTGTTTTGTTAGGCTTTTCAGTATTGCATTTTATAGTGCTTTACCTAAATGCACCCCCTGTCACATTTTGACAGAACAACTTTTTAAAGGCTTAGACTATTTCAATGGCTTGATTAAAAAAAAAGATTATTTCAATGTCCAGTGAACATTCCAAGATTTTCTCATAAATGTTTTAGAGGTAAAAGCATATTGGATTAACCTTTTAATGGATTCTTATATCCGTGTTATTCAGCATAATGTATTATTTTGTTTTTGCTGTTTGTTTTATAAATTTCATCCAGATTGATGTGCACAACTATATCATGTCTTTCTTTTGCTCATGTGTGCTCGCATTCCAGGATTTTGGTAAGATTTATATTTCTTGTAGCTTCTCAGATTTGTCATGGGTTCTCGTTACGTTCATTCAGTCATTTTTTGTAATTCTAATTTATGCAGCATGCTGAGTTAATAAGTGAAATTTCGACTCATATGCTGTCTAATTTATATTCCTTTAAAATGTTCCAACTGTTTAACCAAAAAAATGTGCAAGTGGTCTAAGTATGAAGGCATGTTCTTCCTAGTGCATTTACGTGCCTGAGGAGTATTTTTGTTCGATTGGCTTCTCATCCCTGTATTGGATTGTTCAGGTTGATCTATGTAAAGCGCGTGAAGGGATTGAGCAGCACGATCCCCCTGCAGATATCTTCTCTTCAGTGCTTGATGGTGTGCAACAAATGCATCCTGAATCAAACGACTATAGGGAATTAATTGAAGTTCTTGGAAATGATGTGGAGCTCAGTAATGTATGTATATTTTTTCTTTGCTTTTGGATAAATGATTTATTTCCGAAGGGAGGGGCTGAGAGCATACAAGGAGAATGAAATAAGAGAGAAGAGAATTTCAGACTTCTCACTTCTTTCCTTAAAAAAAAAGGGAATTTCAAACTTCTACATAATAAACCTCGTAATAGTCTTGAGGAAGATGGAGAGATCAGTTTTAATTCTTCTGCTGTTGCATTTATTCTTCTTGTGGCGTTCTACAGGAATACGCAGAGATCCTGCGACGGGACCTTCGTCATAGGCTTGAGAAACAACCTGGGAATGAAGAGAGGTCTTGATTTACAAGGGCTTTGTGCAAAGTGTGTACTTCCTAGCCGGGCAATATGACGGGACCTGCTTGTATGCTGTGTGCATGAACGAGTTGTTAGATAATGATTTGCAATTTTTGGCAAGAGTAATATTTGATGCATTTCCATGTCACCAATTTGTTATCGGTGAGGTATGTCCATGAAAGAAAAGGGTTATTCATCACTTATAGGCACTGTTGTACGATGAGGTCATCATTTTGTCCTAAAATACCGTACTAACCGGGAAGGAAATGGAGTGTGAGGCATTTTATACTCTTTATTAAAGTTTGTAACTTTGGGAGACAACGTTTAAAATATTTATTCATTAAAACATCTCCGATTAAGGATTCAAAAGCAACGTTTGTGCTGATTAGATCTTCATTGGAATAACAGTTCGTACAGCATCGCGCTTTTACATAAATTCATCAGGTTTTGATGTTTTTATTCCTTATTCGTTACCTGAATTTTCTGCGGGGGATATAAGGTCGTTGATCTTTCTTGGATCCGGGTGTTCATCTATCATGAAAATGATGCAAATCCCCAAGGGAGGAGCAAGAGTTCTTTCTCCCGATGCTGTTGCACGTATTACTCGGTTCGCCAAATTGGCTAAATGACCTACTCCACCTCGAACTAATAATTTTCACATATCAGCTTCCTCATCTTTCCATTCCAGCAAACCATTTCAATATTTCTCTCATTCTCATTCATTGGCCTTCTATACATTGTTCATTCTTTTCTCATCTCGCCATGAGAGGTCTCTGGAAGATCTCAGGGTTTGCTACCCAAAATTTTTCACTTTTTCACCTCATTGGTTCGACGTAATGAAGGATTCAGCAGCATTCAGAGTAAAAGTAGTACGAGCGGACCAGCAGAGCGACATCTTCACAAAAGGACTGAATGTTAAAACATCATGATTTGAAATTAAAAAGCAACATCATGATTTTCTCGTTCCAAGGTTTGAAATTTATCGATGTCCACTGAGTCCCAAATTGAGGAATCGTTAGCAATCTATAGAGATCTAAGCGTACAGTACTTTCTTTCATCATGACTGTCTGGTACAATGTTCATATTGGGAGAATGAATCAATGAACATAGATCTGGTGGGTGATGGTTCGGTGCAATGTGGTCATATCACATGAAGAGAATTTTAAAACAGAACTTTCTAAACTACATCGGTTCTATTCTTTTGATTCGTGCGTTGTAAAATATAATGATAATCTTTCTAAAATTTTAGTCTAATAATTCTTCTAGCACTTATATTTTTTGACAAATGTAATGTGTGTCATTGTGAAACAATTAGAAGGCTTATTCTCCTGATTTAATTTTTTCCCTATATTTAACCCATTTTTTCGGACGCATCGGTTTAGCTAAAAAAAACCCAATAAAAAATCATGTACAGATCAAATTGGTTGAGCTTCAATCAACCGGATTAACATTTTATTTTTTAATTAAATAGTTCATGAATATAAATTTATCACAACAATAAAAAAGGGGAAATTAAAAAAAAACATGAACTTTTACATTTGTCGCCGATATGACCTAGACTTTCTTTTTTGGCTTAAAAATTATCAACTTTTGAATTTTTCTGACCACGTTTGGGAAGAGAATCAAACTGTAATCGCGGCCTGATCCAGTTTGGTTCTCCAAAAGTTGCCGCATGGTCCTGGCAGAAATCAGGCCGCATTAAATGACTTGGAACGTTCCAAGCCTCTGGAACAATGTTTTTTTTCCTTTTTTCTTCTTTAGGTAATTTTTAATTTAATTTAATTTTCTTATTTTTTCTCTCTCACACTTTGTCCATATAAAATAATTTATTTATTATATACAAAATATTTATAATAATGGATTAATATAATATTATTTATTAATTTATTATAAAAATTAATATTTCATTAATTATAATTAATTTTTAAAAATGATTTTTTATTTGAATACTATATTTTTTAACAATTTTTTTCATTAAAAATGTTAAATTTTAATTTATTTGATTAATAATAAAATTATGCTTTTTAATTATAATAATTATTTTAAATTCAAAACTCAGAAAAAATTTATTCATCATATTTTTCCATTACATAAACTCCTTGAACGTTCCACTCCATCCAATCACACATCGAATTAATCTATCAATTCATTCCAAACTTAGAATGAATTTGGCCTATGTCAAACTTTCCAAAAATCGTTAACTTCGGTCTCAACAACACCTCATAGATGCCACATATATTATAGCATATTTTCATGTAAAAAATTCCTAGACTTTTGTTATTTTCTTAGATATAGCCTAAAGTTTCATATTTTTTTTATTTAAAATAACCAAGTTAAAGTATAGCCTTGTGTGTGTTGATAGTCTCTTTTTCAGTAATTATTTTTATTCTACTATTGCTACTCACTTATTTTAGTAATTTTTTTTCTAATATGACATAATCAAGAATTTTTAAGGAATATAAGTTTTAATGAAATTGCATAAGTATAAAATATAACGTGCACAAATATCTCGGAGAAACATTTTTTTATGTGGTTGAAATGTAACAAAGAAAATTCACATAAAGCCAATACTGAACTAGTTACTACCATCAATCTTCACAATGAAAAACGCAAAAAAAAAAAAAAGTTACCCAAGGCAGTGTCATTTAATACCCTTTATCGCTCAAGATAAAGGGAGTATAATAGTATAGGATTCAAGAAATAGCATGGGCGTAGTTGTGATAGGAAGGCTCCAAAGAAAATGACAATGGGAAGATTCCAAAAGAAACACCTAGGGATGTAATTTAATAAATATCTATTTTATAAATATTTGAGTTGAAATTATCATATGATCCGATCAATGTTGTCAGACCCGGGCTGCCTTAGCCGATCGGACTAGTGTCTGAGGCCTTTAACAGTCCACGGGCCAGTTGAAATTCGGGGAAGGGTTTGACCCACTTTGACCCGAACAAAACTCGAGTTTAACTGGCCAATCCGTCGGGTTTAACCGGCCGAAAATGGAAAAAATTGAAAAATAAAAAAAAATTATTAAAGCATTTAGACATATTATATATAATATATATATTTCTTAAAATTTATATTTTAATTTCCTCTTATCACATATATAATTTTTTTTACTATTTTTTATTTATAACTACAACACAAGAATTTTTTATTTATGTTACTTTATTATATTATTTAATCTGAATTATTTTATTTTACTTTATTATACTATATTTTATATTTTTGTTAAATAAGATATTATATATCAACAAAATTTTAACAAACTATTTAACTTATTTTATTCTTTTATTAATTTATATTATCCGGTCCAACCGGTCTGACCTGACCCGTTGATCAATCCGGGTCGATGGCCGGGCCATGTCTTATAACATTGGATCTGATCGTTTCAGTAATTTATCTGCTCCAAAAATTTTGATCGAATGTAGGAGTGATCGACCTAGTGAACTCGATGATTCGACTCAACCTAACTTAGTTTGGGTCAAATATTAGATTTTTTGAGTTGACTCAGTCCGACTCGACAATTCAAAATTTTTTCCTTTTTATTTAAATTTAAGTCTATTATTTATTTATTTTTTAAAAATATGATAAAATATTTGAAGTATAAATATAATATTTAAATAGTTATAAACTTTATTTTTTAGCTTTAAAATAAATATAACAAATATTTTTATATTAAATAAATATAAAATAATAAGAAATACATAAAAAAATTGATGGGTTAAATAACTTGATCACCCAACCCGAATCAGATCAGGTTGGATCAAATTTCACCCTAAAATTTTTTGACCCAATCTGATTTCGAATTTGTTCACCAGTCGCATCCAATCGGTCTCGTGAAGGTTGATAATTGTTGGATATATTGTATGCCTAATTTCAATATTAATGTGATACTTACTTTATCATTTTTATAGACATATCATACATATTTGAGCATCTCATCTCGTCTGGAGATCTCTTCAGGTTCATTTTCGAATGAGGTCCCCAAAATTTTTTAATTATGCCTGTTTAATCCTATTGATGGGTCAAGTGGGCCCATGCTCACTCTGAAGTCTAAACTTGTCATAAAACTATTGCTTCATCTCTTCACGGAGAACATTCAGAGGAGGACTCTATTGTTTGGCTCCTTTACAACATTAAGGCGTTATCTGTTGGAATAAGTAGATAATTTTTGGATTATAGTTAAACATGTGTTAGATTAGGATTAAGGGGAGACAACACGGAGACAACGCATGTACAGTTCATGACGCATATTTAATCTGATCGGACCATTGTTTCGTCAGTTATTGTACTCTTCAATTTTGACGGAATAAAGATAATCTGACGAAAGCAATCGATCAATACAAATAATTCTCCCCTCTCTTCAGATTAAATCATGTAGCCTGCTCATCCTTAATTCGCAATCGAACAACGCCGGAATAAGATTGTTCAAAAGAAAAGGAATAAGATTGCCTAATTATATGAAATTATTAGTTTTTTGAATATTAAAGTCAAGCAATATGCAATTCTTTCAAAAAGTAAGTGTAACATCCAGTTGAAAAAAGAAGAAAAAGAAGAAGAGATAAAATTTGAAACCAAAAGAGAAAAGAAGAGGAGATAGAAAAAGGATAAAAATGAAAAAAAGGGAAAAAACAAATTAAGAGAAAGCATGACATTTAAGTTGAACTAAAACTGGGACTCCTATACCCTAAAAATAAAACTATAAGCTAGTCCCCCATTTTGTTTTCCCTCACCTCTCTCTCTCTCTCTCTCTCTCTCTCTCTCTCTCTCTCTCCCCCCATGAAATTTGATGGCGCCCCACTATATGTGACAAATCAGAGGGTAAGGAGGACGATGGTCCGAGGGAATGAACCATGAAAGAGGAAGAAGAAGAATAAAAGGAAGAGGAAGAAGAAGAAGGTGAGATTTTGATAGAAACTTCACAAGATATGTAATTAGGGTAGATTCATTATAGAATCTTGATTTTAGGCTTGAAGTATGATATTAATGATATGAAGTACCCTAAGTCATAAATTAAGTTGATATGATGATATATGAGATTGCTCATTATTCATTGACCAAAACGCAACGCACATCCATGCCATTTTTTACTATTATAATTATGCATTTTTACTCGAAATCAATTTAGGGCTACAAGATAACCCGACTCGAGTTCTTTGAAACACGTCCCAAGCAACCCAACCCGAGTTGATGATGACCCGGCCTGGGTTCCAACCACAACAAACGCCTAGTCAATCACCGTAAACTTGGCCCGTGTGTGATATAAACTTGGCTCGGGTTCTCATACAAAATTCATCGAGGACATGATGTATGAAGTTGGCTCAGGTTCTGCCTATACTCGACTTGGGTTTTGACCATGTTATGATGATTTTCAAGCCTATTAGCTCTTGATTTATGTCCTTAAGCTTGATATACTCTATGATGATGTTTATCATGATTATGCACCCTTGATTTCTTTCCATGTACCATATGAGGATAAGTATAATATCACATATAATTATAATAATGATGTACAAACCCTATCATCTTATGACTCTTCTTATGATGATTCAATCTAGATCCAATCATATCTATGATTACACTAATCACATCTTATAAATCATGATCTCTTTTATGATGATTATTATAATTATGCATTTTTACTCTTCATGATCATATCTTGTAGCCCTAAAATGATTTCATACTATTATGATGATGATGTTCAACTAGGACCCTTCAATTTATTATGATCTCATGATCATTTTGATCTTCTTATACGATTACTTGATTTTTTTTTATCATGATCATTATGCCCTAATAAAAATAAATCAAAACATAAAAATATAAATAGAGAGCTCTTACGATGATGGACCAACGACGATCAGTTATGGGTTAACTTCGATAAGTTGTAAATTGACTTCGATCAGTTATGGGTTGACTTTGGTTACTTATGGATTGATTTTGCTAGTTATGATGATGTTGGGTTGAGACATATCTTCCTCGAATTGAAATATACCACATGGTAAGTAAAAAATGATAATAAAATGATGAAGAAGATGAAAGTATATTAATAATAAAATCTTTCTTATGATGATGATTGACTTATGTCGCTCTTATGATGATTTTTTTATGATCTCCTAATCTTATAGTAATATGCTTTAATCAAGATTATTCACACCATCATTATTTACTTCTCAACCTATAATGATTTTCATGGTTTCTTACATGATAATGACCTCACAATAATGATGATCGATACTCACCATTATACGATGATTTATTATGATCTATTTTGATCCTTGATCCTATGATCTCAAGAAGATGACACATTAATTTATATATCTCTTATGATCATATCTTTATTCCTTATACGACGATGATGATAATATGGTTTACTTCTTATCTAGTATCATGATTTTATGATGTCTTACTTTATTTACATATTAAGTTACAAATCTCATAGGGAGGTTTTATCTCCTCTGCATTTTTATACGTGCAAACACAAATCCCAATGATGATGGTGGCCAACTGTGATAGATCAAATTCGTCGTGGCAGCACATGAGTGTCTTCATTCCTTTACTTGATGTTCTAGCTAGTTTAGCTTATTCTAACAATCAGATGATGTGTTAGATGAGTTTCTCAAGACTCGTGATGATTCTTTTATTATTCTTTTGCATACTTCATGATGATGTTATTCTTATTTATTATTCTTTCATGATATTACTCTTATGCGATGTTGTTCTTAGTTGAGCAGTTAAAGTATTTTTGTCAATATGGTGTTCACATATGTATGACCCGTAGCGTCCTTCAAGACATATTCTGTTACGTGGCATGGTGCATTTAGGGGAGGGGGGGGGGGGGGAGGGTTAGAGTAAGGTATTAAACTCTAACATCAAGACATTCTTATGTCCTAGTGTCATTATAATTTTATGATGTCACGATCCATGTACAAAGTGCTCCGAGCAGTCACTGTGACATCTGATGCAAATCCAAATAAGTTATTTCTTCTGCTCATAAATAATCTTAATTCATGAGAACTCTTAATTCATGATATTTGGCGAGGCCAATATTGATTTTTATGATGATGACTAATGAAGACATTCTATGAACGAAGAATAATTTCATGACGTGACAATTGACATGCTAACATTTATTCCATATTATCTCATCACTTTTTTTTTATGTCACACTCATGTTGTCCATACTCCTAAGATGATGAAGTATGACTCAATGATGAATGATCAAAACTCGAGTATTGATATGGTACGTGGCATTATTTATATCATTAATCATGTTATCAAAAAGACCATTTCATGATTATGTTTAGAAAAAAATGTCATATCAAATCATGCAAGGACATCTCTATGCATGGTGATCGACAACGTTCTTAATGCATCTACTAATCCTTGTATGACATAAACTACTAAATGAAGATGATGTCCCTATGAAAATAATTTCGCATCGTGAAGTACGTCTTAATGGTACCAATGATGTGATTATCCGTCAATTGGTTTTCCTCCCATGATGTATAAATATTATGCAAGGAGCATAATGTAGTTACTAGTAGCTAGGTGAACCAAAACCTATAGTTAGAAATTAAGTGTCAT
Organism: Pontederia crassipes; assembly: GCA_030549335.1. NCBI lineage: Eukaryota > Viridiplantae > Streptophyta > Magnoliopsida > Commelinales > Pontederiaceae > Pontederia > Pontederia crassipes. The sequence goes on along the minus strand of CM060194.1, from coordinate 67,934,672 downwards.
ATTGACCTCCTTCTAAGTATGACCCCGCTTTCAAAGCCCCCTTACATAATGGAATGAGTGGAAATGCATGAATTAAAGAATTAAATTTAGAAAAGGAGTTTATTAGATAGAGTGTCTCACCTTTAGGTGCTCCTGCTCTTTTTAAAGAGGAATGATGATTCTCTAGTGTTATGCATTGATTATAAGATGTTAATTACTCATTACTGCACATTGTTATCTATTTGATCAATTATCTAAGATAGCGATATTCTCGAAGACCAACCTGTTGGAACAATTTTTTTATACTCAAATAATATTTTGATGATACAAACATCAAAAAATTTATGGTTATATTTAAAATATATAAAAAAGTTTAAATAAGAATGAATTGCTTCATGCACTAAACTTTCAGTTAACATTTATCTATGTTTTCATAAGATTTACATTAAGAGGCAAATATAAAAGTTATATATGATTATCTTATCACTATAGGGAATCAAGAATCGTCTCATTTGGATAACCATATAAAAAGTTACTTTTAAACAAGTGAAGCTCGAAAACTTCAATTTGAAGTTGATATTTTCATGTGCTAAAATCGCACTTAATATTTGAGTATTTATTATGCGATTTGGATCAAGAGATTAATATAGTTATAGATAATGTTATTAGTTTTCTATAGAATCAAATATCATCTCATTTGGATGCTTGTATGAAAAGTTACGTATAAAAATGTAAATGTCTAAAAAGTTTAATTTGAAATGGACAATTTTATGTACTAAACTTTGAATTAATATTTTTCTATGATTCCATAAGATTTTGGAAGAATGATAAATATTAAATTTGTAAAAAATTTGGTTAGCTTTCTACAGAATAAAAAATCATCTCATTTAGATAATTGTACAAAGTTATGCATAAAAGAGATCAAGTGATGTCTGCGAACAAAACGGACGCCCGAAAAATGATCGGATGCCCGTTGGAAATAAAATGGACAGCCGAACTTGTTGGCATAATAACCGCAAAATACATAGAGCTCGAGATTCTTAAACTGGTGGATGACTGTTCTGGGCAATATCAGCTTTCCAAAAAAAGTTGCAATGGTTATATTCTCAACGGCTAGTTCAAAATGGATGCCCAAATCTCAAACAGGCATCCGTTTCAGTGCAGAATAGTACATAACATTTAGTTTTGAATATTAACGACTGTGAAAAAGATTGAAGGCTATAAAAGGAATACAAAACACATAAAGAAGAACAAGACTTCTTATAAAAATATAGACAAATACTTGTGTTCATCTAAAAAATCATATTGAGCTCAAAGTTGAAGTGGGGACATAGGTGTGACCTGTAGGATCCCAAAGGGCACCAAGAGAGGGGTGGGTGTGTGTGTGTGTGGGGGGGTGGGGGGGGGTGAATTGGTGATCAATTCGAAAATGTCGATTTCACAAAAATCATCACGCAAGCTTAAAATCGATTCTTAAATCCTTTACAATTCAGATGATAAATTCAATATTAGAGGGAGAGAGGGGGGGGGGGAGAGAGAGAATCAAACGAAAAGATACGGTGGTTGTTGACGAGGTTCGGCCACACTTTGGCCTACGTCCCCGCTCTGACTTCTCGACTTCGAGACCACCGAAGATTCCACTAGTCACTTCCTTTGTTCCAAATGGGACGAGGAAGAAAGCTCTTTATACCATCGCAATTTTCTCTGCTTCGAGAGGCAAGGCAACCTCTCCTCCTAGGAAGCTAATATATTTCTCTCGCTCAAGAGGTAAGATTTTGAACCTCTTTTACACAGGAGCTCTCTCAATTTTTTTTCGAACAAAAGTGTTTATCTCTTTTACAAGGCTAAGCTCACAAGAGAAAGAAGAGAAAGCTATAAAATGAAAACTTTAAGAAAATAATCTCTCTTTGATAACTTGAAGTTTTTCTTCAATAAGTGAATGAGTGCCTTTGTATCTGGCTTTGACACTCTTTTTATAGCCTTCAATCTGTGAAAAATTCGTCCAAAAATTATTCAACAAATTTTTCCTTCGAATTTGACCGTTACTGTTCATTTGACTCGGAGGCCGCTCGACCGCACTTCTAGACCGATCGATCGATCTATATGATCGTTGCGCCATTTTGACAGTTTCTGTACTTGGTCGATCGACCGGACTGTCGACTGGTATTGTCTCGACGTCGTCCGGAGCAAGCTCAATAGTTATCGATCTATCGGTATCTTCTATTCGGTCGACCGGTATCATGTCGACCGGCCTTGTTTGCTTCGATCGACGGGTTAATCGACCTGTACTATTTTGATCATAACTTTTTGCACTGTTATCCAAATTAGATGATCTTGGAATCTACGGAAAGCTAACAGAATTCTCTACAACTCCACATTTCTCCAAAACTAATGATATCAGTGTCAATTATTTAATTAAAGCGTAGTGCATAAAATTATCCATTTTTTTAAACTTTTTTAACATTTCAATTTTAATCTTTCGAGGTTTGTTTCATCAAAATATAATTTTATATGTCATTAAAACTTTGACCCAACATGACCGAACCTCATTAATAAATTACAGTGTATCTTGTATTTGTCTTTCTCTCTCACTCTCCTTCCAACTCTAGTATGCACATGATTTGATTACTATTGTGTTGGTTTAAAGATTAATGAATCGATTTTAAGCTTGCACGATGATTTTTCTAAAATAAATATTTTTTATTTAACACAAATTCACTTTCTCCTTTTGGTGCCTTGTAATCCAACACAACCCACCAACTTAGAGTTGCTGAAGAAAATATACTGAAGACAACCTTTCGGTGTATGTACGATCATTATAAAATTTTAATGATGCCATTTGAACTAATGAACACCTTCAACCTTTCACGGACACAGACTATACCTAGATATATTCGAAGAGACAATGCAATCTAAAGGACATATGTGCATTATAACAGAGACACTAAGATAGCATAGTCCCTACGCAAGGCCATAATAGATGAATTAATTAACTTATTATATCATACGAACAATAGTGTTATCTCTAATGATGCAAGACACTACTTATATGAAGTTCATAAACGATTTTGATTTCTCCATGAATTACAATCATGATAAGGCGAACTCGATTTCACATGCACTCAAACATGAGTGGGAAGGTTCGATAGGCTTTATGGGGTTGTGTGAATATGAAATGATGAAAGAACTAAGTATGTGAAACTCAAATGACAAAGACCTTACTGGATGAGAGCCATAAGACTAAGTTGCAATCCATTTGGGAAGTATAAAGAGATATAAGGATGATTAAATAGTTATGGCATGAAACACGAAACCACAAAAATACATTTTAAGTACCTAGTATGCCAATAGGGAAAAATTAGAACACCAAAAACCTTATGAAAATATTATGCATGAAGTCGATGATTCTATATAAAGATGATCTTAGCCATGATTATTATCCCATCTCATGATACCACTGTTAACCCTAATTATCCTTAGGGTGATGTACTATGATGATATGCTTTATGTTCAAATAATATTTTGTAAAGTTGATGATTGCAACGATAATGTATTATACTCAATGGTACTATAGATTTTTCTTTTATGATGATCAATGATTCTATGAGTGTCTATATCATATGACACTACTGACCTTAATGATCCCTATGATGATGATGATTTCCTCCCATAATGTCTGACTATACCATTGCTTATCATATTGATCCATATGATGACTTATAATAATTATCATCATATAATTAAGGAATGATCTTATGATAATACCGATCTATATATGATGTCAAATAATTAATCTTCTTGATTTTCTTATGATGTCACTGAGTTATGTAATTGACCATATCATGATCATTCATATGATGATTCTAATGATTATGATCACTCTCATTGATCAATCATGAGATAATTTCTTATCTCCTATCCATTAATGCTTATTGATTTTATGTTATGTTTCATTATGACTTCTAATGTTAAGGATGATTATGTAGTATACGAGGTTCTCTTTGAGACCTAGTATAGGATACCTACTGCTTACTTACATGCTAGAATGAAGTAAGTGATAGGAAGTTTCTAGATGACAAAGAACTGGAATAGATGGAATAATATGTCAAGAAAATATAATTAATATAAAGAAGAGAAGGCATAAGGTATGCACGATAGTAATTTTATGCCGATAAAGACCAAAGTGAATTTTATGCCAATAAAGACCCAAGTGAATAGGTTTTTAAACCAGTTGATCAAGTATTATTAGAGGTTTCTCCTACTCAAGAAGGCGTTTGATCTAAATTTTTTATTTGTTCGACAAAAAATCTATTCATATTATTTCATGACATTATCATATTTTTTTCTTGATGATATGAAGTTGACCTTATTCCCAAAAGTCTTCATTGGTCCATTGTGATCAAAAGATAGGATGACAAGTTAAGAAAGATAAAACATGACAGGAGGATTGCCATTGCCTATGTAAAGAGGGGTTTACAATCTTGTGTGAGGTCATTCCTCTATCATGAATTACTTGCCATGGTACTAATCTCCATTAACATATTGATGACTTAGGTAGCAACACATTATTGTGTTGCATGACATACCCCAAAGTAGAGAATTTTTTTCCTTCAAACTATATGAATAATGAAATGAAAAGAGGAAAGAAAATGTTATATAATGAAAGGACATGCTTCCTGATGTATATGATGATGGAAAGACTATATCCTTAAGATAAAAATGAATCATAATGAACAAATGCCTCTCAAATAAACGATGCACTATCACACAAATGACCTAAGAAGTTTCTTTGTTAGTAATATTTTATTCAATGACTAAATTCGAGAACGAATTTCATTTTAAGATGAACAAGTTGAAAGAAGAAGAAGAAGAAGAAGAAGAAGAAGAAGAAGAAGAAGAAGAAGAAGAAGAAGAAGAAGAAGAAGAAGAAGAAGAGGAAGATATAAAGTTTGAAACCGAAAGAGAAAAGAAGAGGAGAGAGAGAGAGACATGATAAAAAGGGACAAAAGATAAAAAAATATATTTAAGTTCAACTAAAACTGGGACCCCTTTACTCTATAAATCAAACTCTCAGCCATGTCCCTCATCTTGTTTTCCCGGACGCACGTCTCTCTTTCGTTGATTTTCCCTCTCTCTCCCATGACATTTGATGGCACCATACTATTTGAAACGAATTAGAGGGTCGACCGAGGGAACAAACTATGAAAGAGGAAGAAGAAAAGTTTCGGCGAAAACTTGACAAGGTATGTGATTAGGGTAGGTTTATCATAAAATCTTGATTTTAGGTTTGACACATGATGTTAATGATCTAAAATATCCTTAGTCGTAAATTAAGCTGATACGATGATGTATAAGGTCGGCCACACACATCTACATCGAATTTGATGTATAAGGTCGGTCACACACATCTGCGTCGAATTTTTTCGGACATGATAACCCCGACTCGGGTTCTCTATAACTCGGTCCAGATTGGATGTTGTCTAAAACTCTATAACTCGGAGCCCTATGACATGATGAACCCAGGGCGAGTAATGATGACCTAGCCCAAGTTCTAGAGACAACGAAGCTCAGTCGAGCATGGCTGGTGCCCGACAAATCACCCTAAATCCAATCTGGTTGTGATCTAAACCGACTTGGGTTCCCATACAAAATTCATCGAGAACATGATGTATGAAGTCAACCCGAGTTCTGCCTATATTCGGCTCGGGTTTCAACCTTGTTATGATGATTTTTAAGCTTGTTGGCTCTTATTTTTTTTTGTCATTGAGCTTGATTTATTATATGATGATGTTTACCATGATTATACACCATTGATTTTCCCTTCATGTGCCATATGGGGGTTAGTATAATGTCACATGTCATTATAATGGTCATGTCCAACATGACCCTATGATCTTACGACTCTTTTTAAGATAACTCAATCTAGATCCAATCGTATATATGATTATACTAATAATGTTTTATGAATCCTAATGACTATTATGATTATGCATATCTTGTAACCCTAAATTAATTCCATATTATTGTAATGATGATGTTCAATTGGGATCCTTTGATTTATTATGATCTCATGATCCTTTAAATCTTTTCATATGATGACCTAATTTTTTTTATCATGAACCTTATGTCCTAATAAAAATAAACTAAAAACTACAAGATAAAAGACAAAAAATATTAAATGGATAACTCTTATGATGATGGAATGGCTGTCTTTGTTCAGTTATAGACTTATTCCAGTATTTATGGACTAGCTTCGTTCAATTATGGATAAATTATGATCAATTTTGAATTGACTCCAGTCAGTTATGGATTAATTTCAATTAGTTATGGGCTGTCTCTGGCAGTTATGATGATATTGAATTAAGAAATTTCTCCTCTCGAGTTGAAATATATCACATGATACGTAAAAAATAAATAATAAGATGATGAACAAAGTAAAAGTATATTAATAATAAAATCTTCATGATTGGATTTTGTCACTCTTATGTTATTTTCTTATGATTTCTTGCTCTTATATTAATACGCTTTAATAATGATGATTTACACCATGATTATCTACTATAATGATTTTCATGATTCCTTACATGATAATAACATTTTATGATAATTTATTATGATCTATTTTGATCATTGATCCTATGATCTCAAGAAGTTGGTACCTTGATTATGTATATCTTATAATCATATTTTTATTTCTTATATGACGATGATGATGTTCATATGATTTTTTGTCTAATATCAATCATTTTATGATGTTTTTACTTTATTCACATACTGAGTTGTAAAACTGAAGTCTATTTTCGTTCGTGAGTCATTAATTTATCTTTTTCTATCAACCAAATGATGTGTTAGATGAGTTAGAAATCTTTTTCTATCAATCAAATGATGTGTTAGATGAGTTTTTTTAGAACTCGTATGAGGATTCTTTTATTAATCTTCCGCATACTTTATGATAATCTTATTCTTATTTATTATTCCATATATAACGTCCTCCAAGAAGTATTTTGTTACATAACCAAGTGCGTTTGAAGGTGTTCCAGTAAGAAGTTACTTATCTTTTGATTTTCATGTCCCTTGAGGGATAATTTCTTTTAGCCCCTTTATCGAGAGACAAAAGTTGGAGTTTGATGAAGTAAACCAAAAAAAGATGTTTTTTAGAGTTTATATTCCTTTTCTAAAGGCCCCTAAAAGTTCCATTTAAAAGACGCATGGAAGCATACAAATGAATTTTATAATACTTTGTGCCTGACATAAAGTGCCTACCACATATGGATCATGAGGGATGGTGCTTAATTGCTTCATTCAAGAATCTACGAGCACCAAAGCACCGAATATTTTATCATGCTTTAAATAAGTGAACATGACATAAGATTTGATTTACTGAAGACATCATTTGTACAGGTAATCAGATACACAAGTGACGAAAACAGATCCGAAAAATTAAGGTGATATCGACTGAAGAAAATATGAAATCACATTCGAATAAGGCTTCTAATATTTCCTGTAATCCTGCATAATATTATATGTATTGCCTTGTTTATCTTGTTGAATTTTCTGAGATCTATATCGTCAATCTAACATATAAGTATCCTAGATCGTTCAGATGAATAAACGGGACTTATAACTGCTAAGTTTTAACTGCTGAAGTGCAGACTGTAGTCATTGACTGATTCAATGGAGGTCTCTGAACTCCCCCTCAAAACACCTTGAGCATTGACCACTCCACAGAAGAGGAAGACTTCAACATCTCATAATTAGGGTGCCAACTCCAAGAGGCACAGCTATACTAGTGGAGTGGCAATGATGATCACAGTGGCCCAATCTAGCTCAATGCCCAATGTCAAATAATATATGGTGAGAAACCATGAGATGTGCAAAGGTCTCTTTCTCTCCCACACTTCCCCATTAATGGCGACGAAGAACAGTAACTCCTCTCACTCAGACGAATCTGAAGTAGGCACAATAAATGCATCTCACTTTTCTTTTTGAAAGCACCTCTATATGCATATATATAAAAAAATAGTATAAAAAGAATTATAACATCACTATATGTATTTTCTTATTTCTTTTAGCAGTTACAATGTCATGCATTTACAAGTTGAAGGTACTTTCCAAACCTTGATTGAGATTAGAGCATAATATAGTTATCAAAACAATTAAGAGTCCCAAGCCCGGATAAAGGAGGAGAGTTGTGTTAGGCCCCGACAGCCAACATAAAATCATGTCGAATCTTATGAACATGGATCAACGAATATATTGAGCGGAATGTCGTCGTATGATCCATGTAGCCGACCCCACCTAGTGGGATAAGGCTTTGTTGTTGTTATAGTTATCAAAACAGGTGAATCAAATATCTACTCACACTTGTACCGTTGCACATCATTTAGAGAGAGAGAGATGCCAATATCTGTATGGTATACACAGCTGTAGCTGTACTAAAAGAACTCGTGCCAAATCCTGAAACAAATGATGATTTTAGATACGAGGAGGATTACATGCACCGCCTCGATCAGTTCAGCGCTCATTTTGTTATATGTTCTACCAGACAGCAAGAGAATCCTTGCTGTATATGGCACTTTAAGTCACCTTCAGTCTTTTTCCTCTTCCAAAGCGGACCGACTTAAAAGGAAAACGCTGTCCATAAAGATTCACAAACTGTAGTAATGCATGCCTCTGGTGTTTCTACCTAAAAAAGATTAATCCATCTCGCACGGTTGTTCCCGGACCAAAATGAAGCAAGCACATAAACCTGGATAATACAGACACAATGCTGTAATGCGGTATCGCTTTTATTGCAATCCAAAGATATCAGGCGTTTATGAATTGTTCATTTATATGTATCTATATATATAATTAGTCTACAAGCTCAGTCATCTAGGCACGCTATTCAATATCAACTTTGTTCCTCTTCCAAAGTGATCCACGGGAAGATATAGATGTGTAATCTGGAGAAAAAAACAAGAAGATACACAAAACCCTAGCAAGGTTCATAAAAATCACTGCATGGGGATATATTTGTACTGATCAAATCCTGCCTCCTGTTCGTTTGTATAGTTGGGCTGAAACATATCTAGGAAGACTAAAATCAAACAAATGAGGTAGGAACTCAGTATATCCTTTGAGCTTTGCATGAATGAATATTCCTGTATGCTTGACTAATTTATAGCACAGACAATTCATGGAAAGAGGCAAAATAAAAGTATATGTTCTCTATGTATAAATTATTCTGTATGATGAATTTAGTACATGTTCTAAGAATCTAACTTTTAACGGATACCTGATATTTCTTAGAAACCTCAAGATTTCTTTAGCAAATAAATCCTCTTCTCGTAAATGCATGCATGAGCTGCACAAGAAATGATGGATGCTTGGATTCTCTACAACAAGTTAAGGCTTTTAACATCAAATTTCTTTGGGGTATAGTCTACTGTAAAGCATGTATATGATCAATGAGAGAAGCATGAGCTGTTATTTATAGCAAATAAAGCCTCATCTGTTTAATTTAAGGGCGAATGAGAAGCATAAGGAATCTAGGGTGGTTGCTTTTAACTCCGTCGAAGAGAAAAAAAAAACTGTGAAAAACAAGCGGAAAGACAAATTAAGCTTTGGTGCTACATAGATCGGCAAGGGCAAAGATCCAGACATCTAAAACGTTTAAACTTGGAATGCATCAGAAACTATGGCTTCTATGCCATTTTTCAAACTCATAGCACACGAGATCTGCACACTAGAAGGAATGATACAACTGACGCGTCTAACTTGGAAGCATGTCATAGGGATGGGAAAGAAAAAGGCAGACAAAACACAGCTGAAGAAAGAGAACCAGTTAAATCACCTTGGCCATGATCTGATCTAGTCTTTATAGAAACATGCTGTGCGAAGCCAACAAAATCGATATATCTGAATCCAAAACGAGGATGCATAAAGTTAATTGAAATAGAACTCGAAACCATGTCCTGATGCTGTTATAATTCAGGAAGGAGCATAACATAATGGATATAGATCCGCATGCATCCAGTTTAGATGACAGCAGCAGAACCACCGAGGGAGGAAGAATTCTCATATCATGTGGGTTTTACAAAGGGAAGCTGACAGAGCTCAGTTGGCAGGATGACCACCTCCACATCTACATGTTCTTCCCTTTACCAACTATGTGGAGGAGATTCATGTCCTGGAGGTGGACAGAATGCCAAAGACCTCTGTGAGGCGCCCTTTGATAAACCCATATGACAGCAACCACATAGTAAGATTTTACACTACGCCCACCACCATCTGAGTTCTGATACATCTTGCAGTAAGATATTTATATGAGAGAGATAGAGAGAGAGGGAGAGAGATTGGCAACAATGTGAGGGTTCCGAGGAAAGGAAAGAGGGTTGGATGGGATTTGTGTGCGTCTTGTGTAAAGAGGACTAAACGCATTCCATTCTTTACCAAAATGTCACATTTATATTAATCCATCAGGAATGGAGGGGGGAGAGAGAGGGAATGGATCTACAATAGAATAAAAAGGCAGTGAAGCCCTAATCTTTCTACCCTCCTCTTCCTCGGGTGTAACGCCAATTTGTTCATCACCTCCACGCACTCAAACAAAAGGAACAAAAGGCCACGTCGTTTTCCAAATTATTTACTGTGGAGGGGTACCGAAGGGTTCACAAGATCCTCGCCTCACATTGGAGGGCGTGGAGGTGTCTGCTGCCCGAATCCCCCCTGCTCATTACAACAAGGGAGGCGTGGTGCAAATCCAATAAAAGGGCAATCTTAATGTGGTGGTCTCTATGTCAGTATGTCTGTATTGTATTTTTATATGTCTAATCTTTTAACAGCTATATTTTGTATTCGTTAAATTATTTATAGGCAAAATAAAATCTAGTTTAAGCCTTACACGCTGATCAAGAGGCAGATTGGATTTGTCAGATCGAGGTCCTATGGAAAGCTAACTATGGCTATAGCTGCACCTGCCGCTGCCGCTGCCGCTGCCGCAGTGCTACGATTGCATGAAGGTTCATAAAAACGGAACTGACATAGAGGCAGGGAATGATGGCGCCGCTCATGCTCGTTCATGGGAAGGAAAAAAAAAAAAATTGACCGTGTAGTCCTAATCTTGACAGAATCTGACCAGATAAACTTAAGGTATATAATGTAAGTATACAAAGGAAAAAAAACCTTATGGAAGTACTTGATCCCATACTTAATTGAAATCCTTTTCTTCAATACCCTCTAGTTATCCGATTATTTGTTAAATGCTTGAAAAAACATGAATTGTCTGATGACATGATTGCTGCATGCCTGTTACTACATGAAGTATTAATGACAGGAAAGTGGAGTCAGTCACTCGGAAGTTTGAACTGAAACAGCTCATTTTATTCTGTCAGCAAGTAAAATGATGATATGAAGTGCTGGTCATCGATATGCATGCGCAATTATCGGCGGGAGAGGAGAGACAATTGAGAGTACACGTCCATGAACAATTAGCAATCGATCACAGGCGGAGAGGAGGCTACAGCTCTCCAAATTAAGCTTTCAACCTTGCTCTCGCAGAAAAAGATGAGTAAAAAGGTATAATTAAGACCCGTAACAGGAATTAAGGGGAAACTGCTTCAGAATACCAACACATTTTCGTTTGATGTACCATCATTCATGATGTTTTCAAGCCACACCCAACCTATTAATGACATCTTTTTCACCATCCTCGTTGCAGGGATGGAAGCAGCACCTTTTGCAAACTGAAACATATGCATTCAATATGCAGACCACTTTGGCCACCTACCAAACTGTTCCACTTGCTCAACACCAAGACAAAAACAGTGGATATGTTAAGAGAAAAATTCACATGGACCTTTTGCATCCGTTCCTCAAGTATCTGGCAACATTACACAAACACCGTGGCTATTAATTATAATAAGTACTAGCCCCATCAGAAAGAATATTAAGATATATTGGTCCGCTGAAAGAATCAGGCTATTGGTGTAGTTATTGTATCCATGTGCATGTTCGTCCTCGGACGAAGGTTAATCAAGTTTGAGGAAACAGCAAGCAGAGATATTGGCTTAATTTTAGAGACTGAGTAGCTATCATGAATAATTGAATATATGCGACTGTTCAAAACTCAAAAGTGTAACCTTTGGAACAGTTGCTTTCCATGTGCCCACTATGCCAGTAGATGGCCAACATTGAATGATGTTGTTGCATATATAAGGCACACAAACAACCCAAAACCAGTAGAACAATTAACCATGAGACAACTGGCAGAAAATATGCTGAACCTAAATATAGGTAATCACATTGTGGTATTTTGGCATAAATTAAATATCTCATTATGCTGAACAATTCCTTATGTCTATATATTGGCTAAGCTAAGTAAGGTTCAGAATAAATTTGTAATAAACTTTACAGTAGATAAATTACTGCTCAAATTACGCGACCGCGGCCAATGCAATATTTTTCTCATTTTGCATGACCAGTGCAACTCTTTCTCATTCTCATTGATATTTTTCTACAAAGGTTGATATTTTTTTCCTTCTCAAATCTCATGGAAGACAAGGACTACCCACTTTAATCGATTCTAAAATTTTATTAAAAAACATTTTAGAAAAATTTTCTTTTATGCAATAATCTATCATAAAAGTATTGCTTTTAAACTTGGGCTTCAACTACTAGCCGCTTAAATTGGATTAATCCCGTTTTATTAAGAAGGGGATTGTGGACGCTTGCTGTAAATTTGGCGAGAGGAGTATTTCAATATGCCACATGGTATATTATTTACTAGTACTCATAGACATGTACATGTATAAATTTGTATATACATATACATACATACATACATATATATAGGTCATTTTAGGTGATTTGCCATAAAATTATTATTAGTCTGCTCTAATTTCGGAAGCACTAATCTCAACTATGATAAATGAAAGGGCTGTGCGCTTTACTTTTTTTTTTTGTAATAAATGTTAATATAATAAGTAACCTTTGAACAACCAATGCAAGCTTAAGGTGGCGATGGGTATTAAACCTCTTGTCACAACTTTTAAAATTGATTACAATTTTTTTTTCTAATTTTAGGTTCCAACATATACTCAGCTACCAACCAACTGTAAGGGCGAGGTCCACAAGAATTTATTAATTGATCAAGGGTTAACATGATCAGGCGCTCATTAGATCCACAAGAATTTATAAATTGATTTTTTTTTCTGTGAACCGTTCATCCTTAATCAAACGACGATAGTCCTACCTCTCTTTTAGCACAATCATATTTTTCTGTATATGCAGAATATGCCTCCTCAACTACAATGTTATTTTAAAAAAATATATAATAAGTTTGCATTAAATATAAAATTATTTTCACAAACTTCCGCTAAACTATCATTATTTTTCGCATCTAACCTCAAACTACGAACTTATTTTTTTATTTCTAAATTATATGATTTTTTCACTTTAGTCCATCCGTCTATTTACGTTTCCGTTACTTTTAATTTTTTTTTCTATTTATGAAAAAACTAAATTATCTCTTTATTCATAACACATCAAATAATAAGTATAAAAAAATAAAAAATGAAAAAAAATTGGAGGAGAGTAATTTAGTCCTTTTTATAAATGACAAATTTTTTTTACTGCTTCAATTCTTTCAATAATTTTTTTTTTATTTCATATTTTTATAGAAGAAGAAGTAATTTAATCTTTTCATAACTCTTAAATATATATATATATAATTTAATGTTCGTACTTCGTAGCTCGAGCAGGAGGACCATCCTCTTTTCATTCTCCATTGTTCATTTACCATCCGACAGATGAACAAAAAGACGTGGTTCAATGAGAAAAAAACTGTCTGGTTCAGTCGTCGCCCGGCGGTTCATTTGATCGCGTTCAAATCGTGCAATGGCAACAGTTGCAAGGTTGAGTGAGGGTGAGGTCCTCCGGCTCGCCAGCTACACCCAAAGTTGACGACGACGACGATGGCGAGGCGTACGACAACGAGGTGAATGATTGCAGCAGCGAGCAGCGATCAACGGTGACCATTTGTGAACGGTAGCTGCAACGAGGTCTGGCAGCGTCATCGCCAACAAAGGAGAAGGAGCTAGCGAAGGAGGAGAAACTGCCGAAGACCGAAGAGGAGCCAATGGCCGAGTTGAAAGAGCCAACGAAGTCGGCCGAGACTGAAGCGCTTGAAAAGGAGGGAGCTTTGCCGGAGAAATTGGTTGAGGAACCTACTACGCTTGCTAAGGAGGAGGTGAGGCCTGTCGCGGATGACGACGGCGACGAGACCGTCGAAGCCATTGAGGAAATTGTCGTCTCCGTCACTGAGGAATCGACACTCGACAGTGAAGGAGTTGGCAGACAAGAAGCCCGATGCTGCGCAGTTGCCAGAGGAGGTGTTCATCTGGAGCATGCCACTCCTGAGCGATGGAGACAAGCGACATGATTGTCCTCAAGTTCCTCCGCGCCTGGGATTTTAAGCTGAACGAGGCCATGGCCATGCTCAAGGATGTCATTCTGTGGTTCGGCATCGATGAGCAGCGCTACTCGAGGAGGACCTTGGCCTGTTGAAGATGGAAGAAGCGATGTTCACCCTAACTGGGCGCCGACGACTATGAGGATGAAGGGGGCAGATGCAGCAGCAGGGGCGAGCCTTTTTTCATTCGTCGGATGATAAATGAATGATGCAAAATGAAGGGAGGACGGTCCTCCCTGAGAAGCGGTGAGAGCAAATATTAAATTCATATTATATATATATATATATATGTATATATACACGATATTATGATTCTCTTTCATTTGTTCTTTTGCATGGGCCATAGGAGCATACGGCGGCGATACCAACGCACGTGGCTGCCAAATCAAAAGTCACTGTAGGATACAAAGAGATCCACGTAATTTTGTTTGGAGTAGCGCCTGGAGGCTGGAGCGCATGCATTAATAATATAGATACAAAAAAGAGAGAGATCTTCCTTGGCATATTTCACTTACAAGCATCTTTATATATCTTCTGTTTCTCGAATTTAGTTTTTGAATCGTGGACTTGTGTCCAGTTTCCCAAGAAATATATACGGCTGCCTTTTTATTCACGTGTGATGTTGCTGTTCTTTGATTTCACACCGAAAGAAATATGAGCAGCTTCCAATGTAACGGGATACGCAAATAAGAGAAGCCGAAACTATGATGATCCTTTCGGTGTCACAGGCCCTTGTCAATTTGAGAGTTCAAATTCAAATATCCAAGTAGCTTTTGATGTCGGTTCATGCGATACTTCCGATCGAGGTGAACCGATGAGGTTTGCGTAGTTTAATTTAAATTTGATGTGTTAGGATGAAAAAAAGATAATGATACAAAATTTAAAAGTTAATTCGATAAATAAGTTTCAATAGTTCTTTGGATGAGAGGTTAGGATTTGAAAGATAATTTTATTTCTTAAAAAATATCAAAGTGATAAATTGATAATTTATTAGTTTAGATGTTCACTTGTGATATTAACTGATAAAGTAAGTGTGCTCTTGAATAATAGTGATTTATTTTATTTAACAACTTAATTAAATATAAATGATTAACTTAGTGCAATACAAGTGTGATTTATTTAAGGGACGTTAAACTTACGAAAAAGGAAACGAAAACAAAGGATAAAACATGAATGAAAAAAGTTACCCTTTGTGCAAAGCAAGAACTTCAGTTCCACCAATGATGGAAAACACAACCGGAATCACACTTATCATCATTACACTTCTCTTTTGTGTTAAGGCAGTTCTATCCCTAGTTCTAATGCCCAAACAGATTTTGCCATAGAACTAAGACAAAGGAGTCCCAAAGAAAAGAAAATAGAAAGAACTGAGACGGCAGTTCTAGCATCTTGACGAGGATCTATCCCTTCTTTTCGTCTTGTGATGCAGGATATAATTAGTAGGTGGCCATCACCAGTTGAAACACAAGATGAAATTGAGATATGAATTCACTGTATTTGCATTTGGGGTGAAAAGAATGTTTTACGAAATTCAAGTGGCATGACAGAATACATTGAACTATAGCCTCAGCAGGCATTTTCCACCGTAAATACCCCCACACTATAAATGAAAACAATGACACCCCCACCCTCCCAAAGAAGTTATATTTGTCAGAAAAGCATAAACCTCCAAAAATTGACGAGGGCGTGATAATAGTATTAGGTAATCCCGCTGTTAACCAAGCGCCCGTAGTCATCAGTCTCTTTCAGCTTTGTGATGGTCCCGGGCTCTCATTTTGAAGCTTTTCGAGAATTTGGCTACAGTTGTCAAAAGTACGAGGATCCAACAGATTATGATTCCACAGTTTGATCATGACCAACCTCCAATTCCTGATCATGCCATAAGAAGAAAAGTTAAGTAACGCGCTTGATCATGAGGGCCAGAAGGAGCAGTGGCGTAAAAATTATAAGATTAAGGGAAAACTTTGAGTACAACAAAGGTGCTGCAGAGAGTATTCATTAAAACATTCGAAGTTAAATCACCAAAGGTATCATATGGCAGCCTTGATAGCAACATGAGAGGTGTTATGTTGAGAACATAGTTCAGCACACTTTCTTTTTGCTTCAGGAATGGGGGTTGACCTTTTTTATTTTTGTTACCACTCAAACTCTACTTGTATATTCACGGATGGAACCCATAATTTGGTAGCCATCTTTTATTCTCTCTTTCTCTCTCTCTCTCTATATATATATACGCGCGCACACATATATATATATATGTATATATATATATATATATGAGATTAATGCACCTCCAGAGCGTGCTTTAGAAGGATGTTGAGTGCATCTTAATCATTGATCCAATAAATGATGCACTTAAATGATGAGATTTAATCACTTATCATAAGATTTGATCAGTGGATAAATGACTGAGATGCGCTCAACATCCCTCCAAAATATATATAAGTATATTAATCTCTCTCTCTCTATATATATATATATATAACATGAGAATATATTTAAGAAGGATGGTATTCTAGAAGCCCAACAGGAGATAGTCAATTCACAGCCACTAGTCAATAGTGGCTTGATAAACATGAATATAATTGAAATAATAAATAGTTGTTAAAGTAATTTAATTGAAACTTTACCGTAGTAAGGATGGAGCACGAACAAGATCTGGGCCATGAAGACGGCAGAATGCCTCACATGCCCATGGAATGTGACCATCTGCCAATACCCTACAAAATATACCAATTCAACAAAAGGCTGATGAAGAAATTTATTAACTTTTTTTTTCAAGTGGTTAAGTAACCCTATTATGAGAACTTTGGTAGAAGGTTTGTCAATTCTTTTCTTGAAAAGGTAAGGTTCCTCAATTCTACTTCATTTAGTATGAGCTTATATTTTGTGAACAAGTACGTTTCAAAAAAAATTTGTGAACAAGTAGATATTGGCATAACTAAACCAACTTTGTCATAACACACCGCATGTCATTGAAACAAATAATTTAGGTGATAGAAAACAGAAATTATCATGCACACGCAAGCATTCCAACTTAGGGCGCGATGTAGCTTAAATGGCCCCATAACTTGTGCTACCGGGTTTTATCTCCTTCAAATTAATTTTTTTATCTAATGTAAGAGTAGGGAATGGCGTCGTATGATCCATGTAGCCGACCCCACCTAGTGGGATAAGGCTTTGTTGTTGTTGTTGTAAGAGTTTAAGAAAAACGTTGGCGAGTAAAGAATAATTAAGACGTCCATCAAATGAACAAAAAGCAATATTAGGAGATCAGACAGATGCATGAAAGCAAAATCTGAAAAAGAAAGGAAACCGACTAGCACTGGCAATACTACAGTACTTTTTTATTTTTTATTTTATTTTTTTTAGCAGAACTAGCTTAACCAATATCTAAATGACATAGCTGGCGTTAGCAAATTGTTAGCAAGTTTTGGAAAGCACACAAGCGGGGAACATGAAAGCAAATTAACCTAGCACCACCATTACAAGCATATACTTGCTACCAAAGTGTTCAGTCTTTCATCATATTTTAACATGAACACATCTACTTCATATTACACATCGCAAAAATATTAGTGACACCCTCATCAGACTCGGTACATAAAAAAAATCCAGCTTTGCTCTTTTTTTTGGCTCTTCAACAGATCCATTTCTGTTGCTCATGGAAGGGTTCAGGTCCCCTCCAAAGTGAGTAAATGCTAAACTAATGATCCCTTAATTGCTTACACATTAATGGATTCACTCATCCGTTCTGACAATCACACAAGGTGAAATGTGGTGGAAAAAACAAATATCCAGAGTACTTTCATGTTCCAATCACAAGTTAATATTCCAATTTGATCAAACATGAAACTTAGTCACTAAAGAACACATAACAGATGAACTGGCTTTTTCATTTTAGTAATACTGAAGAAAGATGCTTGCAAATAAGAGAACAGATAAAAGAGGCCAAAGAGCAAGTTACCGCTGTTTCCTGACAAAAGAATTCCAGAGATGCATTATCTGTTTCTCGTCCTTTGTCACATCCACAAAATCATCGAGCATCTACATCACAATTATTCATTTCTCAGAGATAGCAAATAATAGGAATAGAACCAAATTGTCCAAATTAGCTAACAAATTATATCAACACTTTATTCTGCACAACATAAAACAAATATTAAGAAGTCTTAACACCAGAGTTAGATGAAAAGTACAACCTTTATAAGATAGCATTTAAACCTCATCTTCCAGAGAAAACTATTACTAAGGAAGAAACTGAAGTATTTGTTGTATTTCTTTAAACAAATAATATCTTACCCTTCTATCCTCAAAGTCAGCAATGTCATCATCAACTTCATCTTCGCTATCTTGATCTGAAAATACTTGTTCCAGATCCATTGGCTTCAACACAAAACTTGGTATTCAGATTTACAAATTGTTTTTATCAAACACATTAGACAAGTTGTCAAAGTTAAAAAAGGGAAAACAAGTGATAGATGACTTTTAAGTATCAGTGAAGCGTATAAGCAGTATATAAATTAACTTCCAAAGCAGAGCCAAAGCGCATTTACAGAGAAGAAATTCAAGTAGCAAGAAGATAATGTAAATTAAGTCGAACAATATATGAGCTTATAATAATAAAAAAAAGAACTGTTTTGAATAACTGACAAAGACAATAAAGCAGGTTGACAGCAGTCAACTTGACATGTCTGATACTGCCAAAATATCTTGTGGAGAATTGGAAAGACAGTAAATAAGGAAAAATAATAGCTATGGATTATGATGTCACCTGAGCCCTATGAGAATGGAAGAATTGGCGTTTCTGTAGCAATGCTCGGCTGCATACACAGACCATAGTAAATTCATAAACAACTGCAAAAGCAAATACAATGAGAATGAGAAAAACATACTTTCTAGGATCAGCTCGATCATCAGATATCTTTCGCATCTTCCCAAATTGCAGCATATTGCTTGAAACCAAATTGGTTCCAGATACTGGCTGTGCGAAATCACTGCTGGTAGATGCTTGAGCAGCAGCAACACAACCACCTGCTTCAGGGCTAGATGACAAAGGTTCTCTGCCCTCTGCAACATGCACATTACGTGAATTGAAGCTCTCAGATTTATGAATTACTGTGAGTGGATGAGTTTCATTAAAGAACGACTGGGGGACTCTTCTTTCATCTTTATAAGACAATCCATCTGTATCATGATGGCTCATCTTCTTAAAGAGAAACAAAAAATGCATCAATATTGTACAACAGAATTATAAACATACCATTGCCATTAACAAGTGAAACATCCATAGCATATGCAAGAGGCCTGCGCGAAGAACATGAACCATTGACATTGTCATTGCAATATTGAGAACCCTCTAGTTCCACTTCAGGTGAGCCCGATTCCAAGGCATGTGGATGTACATGGCTTGCAGTCTCAACTAGATTTCTCGCCCTTCCACGCCTCCTAAATTTTGAGCTGCAGTATAAATTGCTTTTTGGTTAACTAAATACATCCATGTGAAAACTTGTTTCCTGAAAGCAAAGCCAATGTAGGGGAAATTATAAATTACCAGTAAGAAAATGTCTGCAGTCTTGGGTCAATTCCATCTGATAATATCTGTCAAGCAGAATAAGATTTCAGTACATGATTGTTGAACACTGTTTTCTCCTCATCATGAGTCGTCAATCTTTACTTTTCAAGTCAAAAGCAAAGCCCAGACATCAACTAAATCAAATCCATTCATCAGATGTGTGCTTGAGACTTCAGCACAATCAATCAAATCATTGAACACTTTGAAAACAATCGAGTTCCTCGTATTTACAATGACAATTCAAAATACTGTTAATTTTTTTACATGGGAATCTATTTAGGAGATCATAGACCTTGATTTATGTTGATGTGCCTTGAAATACTTGAAATATATACCATGTGCCTAAAATTGTGAAAGAAAAAAAAAAGGAAAAATGAGGATATGTGACGGAAGCGGACGGGTTGAGCCATTATGTATGAGGGTTAGGATTTTATCTCGATGTACTATCTTTTGCTCATAGTGAATTTATTCTGGCAGCGGCCTCTCGTGGATGTTTCCCTCTTGTTCACACTGATCAAGAGGGTTTTACCACATTATTCATCGATCCTCAGTGTTCTATTCTCAACACTTTATTATTGAGACAACCAAAATAGCAGGCTAAATTGTTGAGATAAAATTATTGGAGATTCATACCAATTAGCACTAAATCCACCGCACCTAAATCTTGTCGCCTTACCAAAAATCTAAAGTCAGTCTGCTGATTAAATCATTCAATCAATAACTACCTAAGATGATGAATAAAAACTACCTAAGATCTCCTAAAAAAGAGAGTGCAATTT
This sequence comes from Pontederia crassipes, assembly GCA_030549335.1. NCBI lineage: Eukaryota > Viridiplantae > Streptophyta > Magnoliopsida > Commelinales > Pontederiaceae > Pontederia > Pontederia crassipes. The sequence continues at coordinate 67,913,887 of CM060194.1, read as the reverse complement.
CAATCCAAGAAAGAAAGTGCCTTTCACTAGTACGCACTGATAAGACATCTTTGATATATCAGATGCAATGCCAAACCCACTCTAATTTCTATACTTTCCCTGACCATACATCCAAATCTTGTGAATTCACATAGTAGCAATAAATAATAATAAAATAGATTTGCCTCTGTCTGTGACCAAACATGCTATTGATAATAGCTTACAGAACATTGTAAATATTGGCAAGAGCAATGCACGTCATATAAAGCTGTTCCTAAGAACTGAACAAAAAACACGTGGGCACATGCAAAACGTTATTGTCCTTGTTGCCTTTCATGTTAGTTTGTTCTTTTCATGAAAAGAAGTTCAAATATTTGTTGTGTAACTTTGATGCATGTGTACCAGATTTTCCTGCCCTGCAGTGAACAGTCGAAGTCAAGAGGTTTAGATTCTAAAAATTTAGTTGTCAATTTAATTTGAAGAAAGCACCTTCTCGGCCTTAAGGTGAACTGTTAATATCATTAACTATGCATGTGGAACCGTCTTAAGATTGTCACATTACCAAGCTTATGAAGTCTTAAAGTGGTGAGGTGAAACAATGTAACACTTCTCTAAGTAATAGGTTTGTTTCAGATGTCACTCAAGAATATGTGTAGCGAGAAAAGGAGCTGCTCATATTTGATCTCTTTCCACTGCAAATGATATTACTAAAAGACAAAGGTTATCTTAGTAGTTAGTAGTAGAGCTCTTATTTTTCAAAGGATTTAAGGAATGTGGACCTATTTTGGGTCCACATATGTGGATACACCATTGATTCCTAAATCAATGCTAGATCTTGATAAATATTTTTAAAGTGAATTTATAATGCAATTATACCATTAACGGTAGTCGACAAGTGTGGACCTACTTTGGGTCCACACAATCCCCAATCCCTTTTCCAAATACGTCAGACAATAACATTCAGCCTAGAAAGTTCAAAATGTGTTTAAGTAGAATAATTTTTTTCTACATAACTTCTAAGACAACAATATTCTACATAAGATGCCCCCGAAACAGGCTAAAATTATTTTCAAATTGAACTACCAGCACAATATTTCTTTTTTAGAAAGCCAATCAGACCTTCAGACCCAGGAAACACAAGACTGGAAATGAAATAGCCGACCATATTTTAGACTCATATTGGCAAAGACATTTACAGAAATCAACCTCAGATTTCCAAATGTCAGTTCTGACAGAGACATTCACAGCTTGATACTCTTCTGTTACCTGTAAAATCAAAATCAGAGACAAAACCAATTGAATCTCCAGAGCCTAAAACAGTACACAAGGACAAGTATATTCCAAAAATTTACCAACCCAGAATTCAAAATTGAAGAGATCATGGCAGGATGTCAAGTGAAATCTTAAACCCTGAAAAAATAAAAATTCACAGATTGTCAGTCCAAGAAATGAAATCCAGGAATCCAGCAAGAGCAATAAAAAAATTACCTTGAAGCTTGCACATTTAACTAAACAAAATGGGCAAGAAAAGTCTTCGGTAACTGTTACAGAAGAAGACCCCAAAAATAAGCCAAAGACAACTGGATAATAGAGAGAATGACTATATAATTGTTAACATTCAATCAACAGTATGATTCAGAGTTCTGTCACAATGCCACAATTCTTTCAACATGCTCCAGGAAAGGACATAGCCATGTGATACATATAAGGAGGGACAGGCCAAATGGATGTTTAAATGCTTATTAGCCACACAATGAAATTGAAAATCAGCCGCATGTATACTTCATAAAATGTGCAATTATTGATTCATTCTATTGACATGCCGTTTTTTCAGAGGATTAACATGCTATTTACATTATAGAAAAGAATAAAATAGCAGTTCAGCATGAAAGAAAGTCCAATATTTTTAATGTATCTGAACCAATAAAACTGATATGTTAACTCAAAGTTTATAAGATTCAATGAAACAATAGTTGCCAGAAGCTTATGCAAAAGATAAAACATCCAAATTAATAGATAACTTTGCGCAGAAGCTAATGCAAAAATTAAAGAAAGAAAAAAAAAGGTCACCTTCGGTCTTTTGCAGCATGTTGTTGTAATATCTATAGTTAAACAGGACATTCCCCAACCTCAATCTAAAAATTAGAACAGATAAATTAAAAATAGCAACAATAAGGAAAAAAGATGTTTGTTTTCCAAAATGAAAAAAAAGATCACAAATAGTTATCATACTGTTGAAATGAGATTTTGATGTATCAACATTTTTCAAAACAAAATTGTGGATCATAAGTACAATATCTTTTTTATAGGAAGGAACAATGATTTCTGAGCTTGGGTAGTCATCCAATTTGATAGGTAAAATATTTTGATGGATATTTATGAATAAGATATAGAAAAGCAAAACAAAAACTGCATTGCTACAGTTTTTTGTAATTGGAACAGATACCATGTACGATAAATGGTACTGGATCTGCTTTTTCAACAAAACCACAACATACTTATTTACCCCAAAATAAAGTAGCAAAAACAGAGATCATAACTGACTAAATCAAAGTTTGTGATTTGAATATTATACTAAATTTAAACACTTGCACATGCATTACTGAGTTTTTTTAGTAAATTCTTTGGAGGATTATTTTCTTGAGAGAATTTTAGAGGGTTCTTAAATGCATTAATAATATTACAGAAGCTTTGCATTTTAACCTGCACAGTATCTTGATAGATCAGTTCGTCAAGGCAACTTTTGGTGCCAAATAGACACTTGCTTAGGAAAACATTGTACAGGCTTGTCAAGAAACTCAAGCCAAGAAAATGAGCTCATAAAGTCGAGCTCGAGAAAAGCACATATAATTAAGCCAAGTTGAGACAAAACACGCCTTAGGCTTGCCTTAGCTCATTACCGGACCTAATAAAAAGAGAAGGAAGAAACAAAAAAGTGAGTCAGAGAGAGTGGGTGTTCAGGTTAAATTTGGACCATTTAAGGGACTGCCTAGTGAAGAAGACAACAAGAACAATGAACATACATGGGCTGCAAGTGGAGAAGATAACTTGGAGATTGATCACAAGAATGTCGAGATCTCAAGGGTGGCATAACTCCCAATCCTCTTGTATTTTCGGTGAGGGAGAGACAGGGTAGCCATATGCGTTGTAGCAAAACGAATGAAAATTGTGAAAATTTACAAGTGTAGGAATCAGTACTCTCAAAAAGAAAACCCTCTTCCACTCTACTAAAAAAATAGATGCGCCGTACAAAATTCTCTACATAGCACCTCTCGCCCCCAAAGTTATGGCGACTAAGCTAAAACCAAATGGGCCAACTGCCACATCAAAGACATCTGCTATGGCCACGCTACACAGACCTATGCTCGTAATGAGACCTAAAAGAAATCTATCATTGAGGAGTCGTCTGTGCACAGTTGCCAAACATCTATGTCCATTAGGCAGAACAGGTGGGTAACATCCTCATTGGCCAACATAAGCAATACTTCCTAATCAATGCACAATGTTTCTTAAGCAATTCATAGTTGCAAAGTTAAGTTTTCAAAGAAATCATGTCTATAAGTTTTTATAATACGACTATTTTTTTTCCTTTTATGAAGTATCAGCAATGTTTTTTGCAGGAAATAGAACTAATTATTTTCTGTGAAAATGAATCCTTTTCTAATGTGCAAGCATAAAAAAATACTATCAGTACCATGATTTTCAAATTAGCGAGTCTAGCTCAAAATCGTATGAGTTTAAAACTCTAGAGTAGAAAACCAAAGTGAGTGCAGTTCAATTTCGGATGAAGCAGTAGACTCAGACTCGGAGTAAACTCGGTAGAGATGGATCAAGTAGATTCAGCCAATTTCAGACATAGAATCAGAATTTTTTATTAAGTAGGCATTTGACTAGTTTTGAGGGTACAATTGGAAGAAGAATGAACTATGCTTCATCATATATGTGTGTTAAATTATTAAGTGTAAACCCTTTTATTCTTTGAAAATGATGAATAAAAGTACTTATACTAAAAGTCCATATGTTGTGATATATTTTTTCATATTTTATAAGTTTGAACATAGAATTTGCATGTTTACATCTCGAGTTTCCCCAACGAATTTATGTAAAATCTTTAATTTAAAACCCCGGTTGGTATCCTAATTACATGACCTGGAACAGAATACAGCAAGGTAGACCAATATGCTTGGCTGGAAGCATGGATGTGTATTATGAAGAGGAGAAAAATGTGGATTTTGAGAACCATAATTATACATATCCCGCTAGCGATCCAGTTCTAATCACAACGAATCTGCTACAACTATCCCTGTCAACGTAACCTAGCAAAATCGACAAGAAATGACAAGTAAAATGATGTTATCTAATGTATTTTAATTAACAAATCAACAGAATATGACACGAGTCATAAGAACATGCATTCATCTTGAACATAAATATAGAACCAAGGTGAAGTACATGGTACCAAGAAAAAACAGCATAGAGGTTGGCGATAGTCAGAAAATCACCAAAAACAAATTACACTGAAGGCAGGATGTATGAACAACCAATAAATATTTGACAGCGTGCGGTGGTATCATTGTGACTTAATATGTATAAAAAAGCATGTATAAAACAGAGCCAGCAGTATAAATATAAATTAACATTTTGGTACCTGATGAAATGGGGTAAAGATGACGATGGAACATCGTCATAGGAATAGGAATCATATGGAGATGCATCGCTTGCACCCACCTCTTGAGCACATATGCTCACTTGAAGTTGGCAAGGACTCTTTTAGGAAGAAGATTTCGCTGTCAGTTCCAAGACCTATATCTGCAAACTTGAATTCAAAAGCATACAACTTACTGTAGCATCCACACTTTGTGCGTGAAACTCTATGCAGTCACTCCTATCCACATACTTAGGCTGCAGAATGGATCAACATATTAAAATGTAGATTTGATTTATATATTCAATGACAACCAAGTTCAACAGAATACTATCAGTGACATCAGACAACAGGACTGGCATAAGTTCATGTCATCAGTGTCATCCTAGGAGCAAAATAAAGATAACACTATTTCAGAACTACCAAAATGATAACTAGGTGGGTCCATAAATAAGTTAATCAGAACAGAACCAAATTCAATCCTTACATAAGAAACTTGAAGTGTTACATTAAACTTTAATATGGTTACCATAAAATGAGTAAATAAAACGGACAAAATTAATTTTGGGATGTATGGATGTAGTGTTACCGAAAGGTTTGGTTACTAATAGAGCGGAATGGCGTCGTATGATCCATGTAGCCGACCCCACCTAGTGGGATAAGGCTTTGTTGTTGTTGTTGTTATGGATGTAGTGTTACATTAAACTCCGCCTATGTTTTATAGCCGGTCCCAAGCCCGAATAAAGGAGGAGGGTTGTGTTAGGCCCCGACAGTCAGCGTAAAACCCTGTCGAATCTCATGAACATGGATCAACGAATATGGCATCGTATGATCCATGTAGCCGACCCCACCTAGTGGGATAAGGCTTTGTTGTTATTGTTGTTGTATGGATATAGTGCCGAGTCTACAAATTTACCCTTTTCTATGTAAAACCTCACTAAAGGTGAAATTAAAAAACAAAATGGAATGACATAAAAGATGCCAATATACAAAGGAATACTTTAAGGCTTATACCTGACCACAACTCCGATCTATCAGGCTAAATACCGTTTACTCAATTTCAAACAAGTCACAATAAGGAAAGAATGTCCCAAGAGCAGAAATTAAATAAATTTGTCCAACACTGATATTAAGAATATGACAATTTGTGGATATACCAACAATGATATGCAGAAGACAAAAATCTATTCACAGTGATTCCTTGTATCTGAAATGGACTGTCATTAATGGATATCGCCAAAAAAATGAACATTCTTTTAGCTAAAATCATGTTGATATAGTCGTCACAAGAATGCTGAAAAAATAAAAATAACTCGAAAAGTAAAAAACTCAAGAATGATAAGCACGCGTAAAATAGAAAATTAAGTAATAATAAAAATGCTAAGAAACGTACACACTTGTATATTGTTTTCACTTATTGTCCTCAATGCCGACCCCACCTAGTGGGATAAGGCTTTGTTGTTGTTGTTGTTGTTATTGTCCTCAATACGAAGTGGATGACCACTTAAGTTTGGCAGTCATCTTTTCACTTTCAAAAAAAAAACACTAACAAATGTACCATATTTATAATCTAACATACCGCCAAAATGCTATGCTGCATAGTAACCGCCGAAAGCATGTCAGCTCGATGTCCCAGGCTCAGTGTTACACACTTTTCCAAAGATAAACAAAGTGAATCAACTTGTATTTTTCCCCAGATGCAACTACCCTCAAGCTCTACAATAAAAAAGTAGGAAAGGCATCAGTATTGTCTGCTCACACCAAATTAAAAGATCATTACAACATGGAAATATGGACAAGATTACCACCAACAAGACAACTGATGGAGCATTAGACACACTAGATGGCAGAACAAAAAAACGAGTGCATGAACAACATAAGTACAATAGTATCGTTTCAAAAAAAAAGTAGCAAGAGTATAGCAACATTTTTATATTCAAACTTCAGTAGCCAATGGGAGGTATAACAAACTAAAACAACTCTGCAAATGGACTCAACTGAAATGGGCAAATTAGTCGTTATAAAGTATCTTTAAAAAAAATAATTCAAACACAAAATAAATGGTAGAAAGGAGGAAATCTAAACAGGCAAATGGTGCAGGAACAACATAAGCAAAGCAGCAATCTGGTACTAAAGCTTCAGAACCTGAAAACAGGTGGGATGAAAACGAAAATAACCCCAAGCAGATGCGATTGACCGTTACAGTGCATATATTGGATTGGATTGAGCCAGGATAGAAAATTGTTAAAAAAACAGCTGCTGTTTTATTTCTTTTCCAATTGATTATCATGTAAGCTTCCATCAAGCTCAAGCCATTATAAGGCCAATAATCAAAACACAAACTTTGGGAATTGGATAATATGGTGTTCATAGTCTAACAAATGAGTTTTAGATGTGTATGAATGTAGTGTCGCACATGTGACTCTGTTTACCTCTAATTTCATTTTTTGAAAGTAAAAGGATGATTACAAGTTGCTATAATCATCATATTGTGTTACAAATGACGGGAAAATCTGTACAATGACAGTTGAAAAGACAGCAACAACTATTTCATAATGTCTGCTAAAAAAACTATCTCATAATGTCTCGTCCATTTCCCTAAGCGAAATGGAAAAGCAGTATATATGGCATCTAATCTACCAATAATTTCGATATTGATTAAGCACTTTTAAAAGATTTTTTCTTTATTGCTCAAAACAAAATTCCATATTCCCTCAAAGAATATTTTTCACTAATCCCGTGTGCCATTTAGTCGATTTAGCTCCGTTCATTTTTGCACATGGAAATCAGCTGAGATAGATCCTAGAGAAATTATGAAATTGTGGTTGAACTTTTGTGAATGGTCACCAAGCGAATGCAGAAAGTTATTCATTCAAAAGAAGACAAGAAAAAACCGAAAGGAGACTTCAGCAGAAGAACTGCTTGTTCACTGACATGGAGACACGGGCCGTGGAGAACATTACCCTGACGCCCGCCTAGGTCACTCCCGCCTCCGGCACTCCCTGCCAGCGGCTCCACCTTCCGCCTCCGGCACCCCCTGCCGGCCACGCCACCCTCCGCCCCTGGCACCCTTTGTTGGCGGCGCCACCTGCCTGCTTCTTCGGCACCCAGGATGCGCCGCAGGACACAGCACCTCGCCGACGGGTGGACCACCTTCGCTCGGCCCCGTGATAACCGCTCCCTCCGTCGACCTCCCTCGCATTGTTACAGGTGCCTTGAGTCCGGTCATTTCGCGCATAGGTTCTCAGGCCCACTTAGATGCCTCCGTTGCAGAGAGGGGCACCGAAAGTCGACCAGTCCCCACGGCTCTCCACCAGAACGCCCACCCACCAGATCACAGCACATCCCCTCAATGACAGCGACTCACCCAACTCCTTCTATTGCAATCCCGTGGTCGCCGGAGATCCAGCGGAGCGTCGACCTACTCAACGGCTGCATCGTTGGAGAAATCAGCGGCCCCCACTGGAATCGGCGGTACTCCGTTCTGTGATCATCGCTGGCACCGGAACTTCGCCGCCCTTCCACTTAAGTTGAATCTCATCTGTCCTATGGCTGCTCATTCCTGGTTCAGTTCAGCAACGAGACACCCTTCTCGCTTCATCGACCATCCTGGCGCCGCACCATCAGGTCCGGTGGCGGCCATGGAAGACAGACGACGGAACAGTGGCAGCGCCAGCTGGGATACATCGCACGGTGGATATTCACAGTCTTCCGCTACATCTCCAGAGGCCGGAGATTGCGATGGCAGTGGCCCAGCAGATCGGGGATCCTATTTCGGTAGTTCTTCCCCCCCTCGGATCGCCCGATTTGTCTACCACATCTGTCGTGGTGGAGATGCGTGAGGGCGGCGCTCTCCCACAGTAAGTCATCCTCTGCGCCGGGACTGACAGCTTCATCCTTCGACTGCAGTACCCCGGCAACATGGCGTCGTGGGCGGAGGTGGTTGCCGGCCAACACCCAGCAAGGACGCCTGCAGCTGCAGACCAGCCTGGCGCGACAGAGCACATGAGGGCAACACGTGACAGCCGTATTCCTTTTAAAATTTGGATCCACTACAAACCCGCCAACCCGCTGCCCACGATCCTGGATCACCCGGATCCGGCTCACGAGCGGAATCAACCCCCCTGCAACACGAATCCCCCTTCCCGTTTCCCCAGCTCATGGACCTCTGACTCTGCCCACACCCACGCCTGGTCCGAGCCAGCACGCACCCACCTGCGACCTCGAGCACGACCCGACCCCACTTCACTCACCTTCTCTTCCAAGCCCGACCCTATGATCCGGACACCAGCGATCCTCCAGCGACCGAGCAACACCACCACCTCAAATCCACCGCCAACATCCTCACTCCACGCCCATGTCCCAACCTGGACCCCATCTCTGTCGTCTCAGACTCGGCTCACATTGCCCTCCAAGCTCACCTCTGCCACCGACCGCCATCCAACGTCTACGATGCTCACCGCCGATAGCTCGACTCCGCCTCCCCGCCGCTATCAATGCTGCCGCCCGGTCCACGTCGACAGGCTTCCTCCACCTCTGCAACCTGAGACACTGCAGGACCAACAGGTCGAAGCGATACCTCTACCGCCTGGCGCCGCCGAGGGGACACCTCCACCGCCAGTCATCGCCGATCAGCAAGCGATCGTGGGGGAACCCCTCCTCAACGGGAGGGCAGACAAGGAGGTTCTTCTGGTGGCTGAGGCTGCTGGCATTTGCCACACCCGTCGCCGGACACGCCAAAGGCCGGAGATGGCAATAAGGATGGGTCTACATCGACCATTCCGGAGGCTCCTTGCCCACAGCCAAAGGAGGCACTCGGTGTCCAGCAACAGTTTGGAAACACAGGGGAACGCTCCAGTGGTCCCATGAAGGTGCTCACATAGAATGTCCGAGGTCTGGGAGACGCAGGAGGCGTCGAATCCTGGGCATTATCCCATGAAGTGGGAGGTGGATGTGGCCTTCCTCCAAGAGACCAAGTTGACAGATTGCAGTTCTGGGATATGGACACAGATTGGGGGCCCGAGGATGACAGGGCATCTCTCCCTTCATGCGGTGCGGCAGTTGGGTGGATGCATTATTGGCTGGAGGAGGATCTCTTCTCTCTGGTGGATTCTTGGATGGCCCGCTTCTCGATGACGGCTCACCTACGAGGCTGAGGCGACGGCATTGACTATCTTATCTCATGTGTCTATGGGCCTTGTTCAGCATCCTTGCACGGCACCATGTGGGAGGAGCTCAGAGGGGCACGTGCCCACCTCCCGGACACAGTGGCCGACTGGCGGCGACTTCAATGTCTCTCTCGACATGGATGATTGTCCCATCAAACGACGAGGGAGAGATGCTGGTGCAGATGAGTTTAGAGATTTCATTGACTAGCAGTGGTCGATTTCCCGCCCTCCAATTGCAGATTCACGTGGAGAAGTACAGAGACTCCGACTGCAAGATCGAGGATTGATCGCTTCCTTGGATCCCTAGTGCTAGCATAGGCTCACCAGCTGGCAGTGGTTCGGGCTACGGCGTTGTGGCAGTTTCTTCGTGATTTGGCCCGACAGGGACAGAGATGGCAGGCACCAGTGGCGAGTGATTTTTTGTGAGAAGCGATGTCAGATAGAGCATATTGTACACCACACTCTCTTTTTGCTTCGGGAGTGGGTTTTTGGCTGATATACTTTTCATTTTTGCCGCTCTCTCTTCGAGAGCACACACTTGTACATCTCTTCAGTTTCCCAAATATATATATATATATATATACCTGGATGACAACCACATAATTTGGTAGTCATCCTTTTTCTTCTCAAAAAAAAGAAAAAGATTCCTAAAGAATAAGGGATAAAAGCTAAAAGTAGACTAACAAGTGTAAGATCTCAGAGCGAAAGCGACAAAAAACAGGAGTGTACAACCACTAACCAAAACCCCATTCCCGAATAAGATAAGAGCTATGGCATACAATGCTGTCAACCTGCAATCTCTCCCCACAAAAAATAATCCGGTTGCGTTGTAGCCAAATGGCCCACGCACCGGCAAGGAAAGTCGCCATATACTAGTATGATATATATGCATGAACAGAGCCATATAAAATGATATGTAGAAGCAGAATAAGGCTATCTTACTAGGGAAACATGTGACATCTTTATGTTCGCTCCTGACTCGGCTTTCACCAGGATTCTCATTCAACGACCCTTAAAGATATAAGATGATATAAAGATTATATGAAACTCCATTCAAAAGATGCAATGAATGGAAGATTGATATGTGCAATAAGTTTGTACTATACCTTTGCTAACAATAATAATGGTAAGACCACTAGCTCGTCCATCACTTGCCAGTTTCTTGACTTCAGGTATAACAAATCTGGCTTCTGTTTGACCATCTTTTCCATATCCAGCAAAATTAGTTAGAACCCAAGGCCGGCTAAGTTGATATATGTCACAATGCTGTTCGCAAACACACCATGGGGATTTTAAGCTTTATAGGCAAATATCAAGTAAATGTTTCTGGTGAATGGGAAATATTTATACCTCTCCTGGTGCAACATCCACAATAGGCCTAGCCAATAGCACATAAAAAGGAAATAGGTTTTGTTTTTCCACCTCAGTGTTAAGATTGCCAATCAGTGATACAGTGATTTGTATTCTACAGTAAAGAGAGAAGCAATTAGTTCATATGCCACCTATAAAAAAGAAACATCTACAAGATAATGAAAACAAACTTCAAATTTTTTAGTACATAGAAGATACTCAATTCAGGACTTTGAAGAAGAAAGTGAATGTCAAGTGATTTTCTTTTGATGCATTACAAAGTGATTTCTTGCCGGGAACCCAGCCATAAAATCCAAATATATTAATTCAGCAAGTAGAACAAGACAATTTCTATGATTTAATAAAAACCTTATGATCTGTGTTTTGCACTATTATAACATATTTAAACCATTCTGGAACTGGCTGATACAGGACATATCGCCAATGTTTGACAAACACAAGCATACAGACGCTACAACTGGACAAGATTATGGTGAAATAAGTTTAAAAGAAAATGAGAAAATGATGCACAACACTGAGATAGATAACTAGATAACAACCAGAAAAAAGTCATTTTCGATCATCTCATATCAGTATGAGAAATAAAACACAGCCCACAGGTAACACTGTGATTTGTACCTGGTGCTCATCCTTTATCTCCTCAAAGAAAAAAACATTAATCATAATAGTATGCTTGTTGTTGTATAATAGTATGCAAAATGAACTAATTAGCAAGTGTTCAAGAATAAGAAAAGAAAATGATAACACCTATAGGAAATTTTCAATGTCAAAGAACAAAAACCTCTTATTCCTCTTTGCCTGAATCTTGTACTGCAAACATCTCTGAAGAAACGAAGGCTGAAACACAATCGATATAAGATGTTAAAACCTGGAAATATGGCTATGGAAAGAAACAAAATAACCTTGCTAGAGTGTGTTCTGCAAATAATGAAAAAGCAAATATACCGCAATCCCTTCTCATGAGAAGTGGGGAAATACTAGTAGTGCACGGAAACTTACATTTTGTATCGCTCGACGCTGAAGAATATTGTATAGTTCAACTGGTTTACAGTAGATAGAAAGACTTTCCTCAGCTGCAAGTTGTTCTTCTGTGGTCAAACGGACACGAGACTGTTGACGGCACATCTGATCTGCGGTTCTAGACTGGCTGCAACTGCAACCATGATTTCTGCCAAAGAATATAAGGCAGGTAATGGTTTTAACATGGATAATGGTACGAAAGTCTATAGAGTTTAAAAGATTAACCAACAGCACCGCTCCCACCCCAACCCCCCCAACCCGCGCGCGCACACACACACACACAAACCCACATTCATATTCTCTTATCAAGACTAAAAAAAAGAAAGAGTAAACACAGTAAGTAAGATTTGCTAAAAAGTATATAATCATTAATTCGTTACTAAGGCTCTCTAATTTTCAAACATAAATGGAAGCTTCTTCTCAAAAAAAAAACATAAATGGAAGCTTACGTGGTATCACGGACTGCCAAAGGTAAGCCAGGCATTCTAGACAAGTGTCGAACAGTAAATTTCCATAGTGGAATCTCACATAATAATCAGAATAATTATCTTCCTTGGACAACACCTGCTTTGTTCAAGAAGCAGAATAGTTTCTGCTTTAATAATTCTATAACAATGCTCCAGCATTCATTCACTTTGTTACCTTTTAGCCTCCTGCAAACAGCAATATGATGACATGAAATATAATTAGCAATGTAACAGCATGTCCCATTGACAAAAATTTCAATAACGGACTTAAAATGTGCAACATTTCCCAAGCTAATAAGAATTAACAGAAGTGATGATAGCATCAATCATTAATCTGTTACTTCATTGAATCGTCATTTATTAAACACCATCTTCTTTCACAATTATCAGTACCAACAAAGCACCATTTTGTGACAGACTATTGCTGCCCCTGTAAAAGCACCAGATCACCATTCATTGAGGTTATAACCTATTTTTATGACACAAAATAATATATCTTTTTAAAAAACACCTGAACCCAAGATTCAGAAATTTGGACTTCCTTTGTCAACGTTTTTTAACGGGTTTCCTTCACCATTTTTTTCGGAGTGGAAAAAGGATAACCTAGTCGTCCATAGGTGAGTCCATACATATACATACAGAACGGAGGGGATGTACTGTAGCCAACAAACAAAGGTGTACGGTATGGGAGACTAAAATCACGAAGCTCCGTCTGTGCCATATGTGTGGAGGAGGATGAGTATACGGACCATCTATTTTTTAAATGTTCTTTGGCTCGTCAGGTCTGGCCGGAGGCAAATATTAGGGGATTGATGCCATTTCGGAGACTGCTTTTTGGCAATCCTTTTGCAATGGGCATTGGGGTCCACACATGGACAGGTCTACATTTGCAGGCGCCAGAGGGCATGCCCCCTGGCATATATCTGGGCAATCTGGCTACAAAGGAACAACACTATCTTTCAAGGTGACCATGGTCCGTGCATATGCCGAGAATGTCAGCTACCATGCAGAAACAATGTTTTGGGATTGGAGGAAATATTTGTAACGTTGTAACTCTCTGGTGCTGGTGGATTCATTTTTCCTAATTTTATTTTCTGCCCTTGCTCTAAAACATGATATAACCTTTTATGATATTAATGAAATCTCTGGATGACTACCATCTTGCTAGTCATCCTTTTTCATCTCAAAAAAAAAATTTCTCACCAAATCCAATTTGTATAGAAATACTAGTAAGTAACCTATCTCATTTTAGCAAAATTTTAAAGCTCCTCCTTTACAAGGAGAAAAAACATTAAACAAGTTGCAAATATGTATAATCCTCATTACATATGTACTTTCATCTTTTACTTTTTAGTCACATTCGCAGCTGCTACCTTATGATCATCCATTATTTAACCAATTAGCTATCTATCTAACTCCAAACCTTTCAATAACGGCCAATTGCTCTCCCAAATATGAAACTTTTTTATTCTTCAAAGTCTCTTGTCCCCACACTCATGCACTCTTCATCTGAATCTAGGACATGGTGTAAACTTAGCAAAAGTATAAAGATCGTGTCTTTTTATAACAAGAAAAAGATGTCAACCAGTTGCTAAGACTCAGTGACCATTTAGGAAAAGAGGCTAGGGTCTAAAATATTACCGAAGATTTTATCATGGATCTCAATACTTAAATGCATCACCCAGAAATTAGTCCAAACGTCATCTTAGAAACTGTCTTCCGTAAACATTCAGCTAATTTTCTAGAGTACATGTCGGCCATTTAGTTTGTTTGTGGTATAATAAGAGCACTATGAAATTTATATCTTTTGAAGGGAAATAGTATAGATAATAAAACATCCAACAGTCTAAAATTCACGTGAAGCATACACATTTTTCGCATCATCTTCTCCTAGGATTGGCACCTGCGACTGCTCTTGAAAGGGTTCTACATCTTAATAGACCGTCCGCGGCATTCCACCAAGAGCAATTCACGACAACATCTGATCGCGCTAAATTTTACTGAACGCGACATTAGAACACCAAAATAAATGAAAGCTCTAGCTGATTTCATGTCGAAACCTATAATTTCTCGAGAAAAACACGATGAAAAAGAAATAGAAATTTGAGGGAAAAAAGTTTGGGAAAGGATTTACGAGCTCCATACGGAGGAGAACGGGTCGCCAAAGTTGAAGACTGGTAGCTTGGTCTCCGATCGCCGCTGAGACGTCGGCGACGGAGCCGTCTGTCGTAACCCCGGTGCTGCGGGGCGAGGACCGATGGAGAGGCGGACGCAGTGGGCGAGAGCAGGAGAAGAGAGAGGGTGGGAAGGAAGGAAGCGTCTTAGGGATTTTAAGGAAGGGTCGACGCGTAAGAAGTGTCATTAATTATTAATTTATTTTATTGCTATTTCGCTTAGTGAAAAAAGCTTAAGCTCTCAATGTCACGAGATGGATATGATGTTACTTTTTGTGACTTATATTGTTGAATTATTACTATTATGATCATTAGATAAGGAGTGTGTTTCAAAATGTTGGGACGCCTTTATTCTATTTAATTTCATTAAATATTCTTTTGAGATGTTGAAATATATTTTGAGCATTACTATTATTATTTCAAAAAAATTTATTATTATTATTTCATCATCTGAGTATGTTTAAAATGTTAGATATTTTTATATTTATGAGACAAAATAAAGAGACAATAGAAGTGACATTACTCTTATATTTTAATGCTGGATACATTGATTAGAATTAGTTATACTATGATTATAATAACTAGTTATGTTTAAGAACATAAAATTAACATATATTAGTATTATTAAAATTAAATTTCATTTAAATTATGTGGCAGATGTTGCCGGCATATTACGCCACTTGCCACAATCTCATGCTTTGCTTTTATATATAAGTATAATCAATCAAGGATTACTCATGTATTAGAACACTTAATTCCATCTTTCAAATGAAAATATTATGTTGGTACAATGAAAATATATATTAAATGTACGTGCTATAGAAATTGTTCTCCATTTCAGGTTTTGATCCAAATGAGAAGCACACAGCATTAAGCATTATTGACCATTGTGAATTACTATACTAATTTTATCTTTGAACTTGAGATGACGCACAAATTGATGATTGATTGGAACATGAAAGTCCGAATTTATCATCTTCACTTTTCTCTAACTCATTGGCTTTATAAATTATCGGGATCTCTTTCCACGATGGATATGACAAAACATTTCCATAGATAGCTTATGTTGCAGATAAAATTACATTAAAGTTTATTACCAATTCACTTACAGATGGATTCAGTGTCAGCCATATCTAAAATTCTGTCACAAAACTATTATTATTATCATTATTGGGTGAAACTATTTGAGTGAAATGAGAAGGAACTCACTTAAGATGTGCAATAAGGCACTGTCGTATCGAATTATCGAATTAATTGAGTTTATCAGAGAACTAATTTGTGCTCTTACGCGTAGTATGCATTGGACAATTGCAACCTTTCTCCAACAGGGGAGACGGCCTAACCGAAAACAAAAAACTATTGTTATCAATAAGAATATTTCCTTCAATTAGCTGTTAGATTCTCCTCTGCATATATTGCCTTGTATCTGGGGCGAAGAAATTTAAAAAATGAGCAAAGAAGAACGAGAGAAATTAAAATACTAGTACTAGATAATAAATGAGATGCACGAGAAAAAGTGTCAGACATGAGAGAGAAGTAGACGTGTTTGAAAGGGAATGAAAGAGAGTACAAAAATTAGGAGTGTCATATATTTTCTGCGTGAAATGTGCGTCATATCTTTTCCGCAACATGTACTACCCCTGTCTTTTCCCATTGCCTCCCCAATCAGCATAGCACATAGCACATCATCATGATGAAATTAGCACAACGAATCAACGATGATGGATGGCACTCACCCATCATAATGTCGGCATCTTTCACATTACATTATCATATCTCACTCTAAATTCGCACATGAATTGTTTCAAAAATCTACACATGGGTACATCTCTAGGAAGATTAGCAGAATGGTTAACAACAGAAGGCCACAGATTTCGAAAATTTCATACAATAATAAGCAGTCCAGATAGTTCGTTGAACCTAAGTTTAACAATAAAGGCCGTCATTCAGATACATAAGTTACATTGGAAGAAACCAGTAGCATGTAAAAGATGGTGATAAGTTACACATTTATGCATAGCAAACTGAGAGGCTTATTTGTAGTTTGACGTGGTTGATATATATGCCTATGGTTCATAGTTCATGCACAAAACATTGTTTTCGGAGGAAGAGAAGACCAAGTTCATCAATGGATAATCTTATTTTTGCCATACGGCGTATCTCAAGCCGCTAGTTGCAAGTGTCCATTCCCCATCACTAGGACACCAAGATCCATCTCCAATCTTCATGCAAACTTTTTCATCAATAATGGCTGCATAAATATCTGACTGAGCCTCCAGTATCTTAATCTTGGAGCGGCTATGGATGTCTTGATGTTTCCTGATCATTATCTGCATCCACAATATCAGATAGGAGATTTGGCAGAAATGCAACTTTAGTTATGGTGGAAGGTATATTTTCAATATACCAGCTTCGTTATTTGGTCATGGAAAGAGTCACCCCAGTCATAGAAGTGGTCATAGAACACCATCGGTATTCCAGGGTGTGTGAGTACATAAGCATATCCCTGAAAAGGCAAGTCCATGTCAGAAACTATTCCAATTCCAAGTTCACAATATATAAATTGCAGAAAATACAAGTTACATGTCCTATTATTTTTACTTTTATTTGAACCATTGTAGGCCTCAAAAATTTGCCTTGAGAAATAAGAATATTTCCTACAAAATAACTGGCTGGCATGGAGCAAACCTTACCAATTTGCTCCAAAATGCTTAAGCATCAATACAAGTTTTGAATACAAAGGTAAGTTGAATCTCAATTTTAAAGTCCGAATGGATCTGAGATTATATCATATAAGATCACAAATTCACAATCGCACATAATGTTATCTTGGCCATAGTCATAATACCAATTGTACAATGTGAAAAGTGACTTGTATACTCCTTTTCATCCTCTCTAAGTTGTGCAAGTCAAACTCTAGGGGTGAACATCTATAATGGTCCATTGTTGGCCTTACAACACTTCAAAAATAACACAGGTTTGGTCTTACGAAAGATGCATATCAAATTGATGCTCCAACCAAAGAAACCTGACATTCTCTTTGGTTTGTCATATCAAAAAAATTTTCAAGTTACTGTTATTCCAATTTTAAAATCAAACATATTCATCAACTAATATTGTCCTTTCTAAAAAAAAGTTGTGATTTGAATCAACAAAAATTAACAAATTAATCCATTGCAAAGAGCAAGCAGTACCTCCATAACGTGGTCTGATGGGAAAGGCCAATGACCCTGGTGACAATAGATCATTTCAGTCGGCAAATAAGTTAAAACGAAAGTAGGAAGACGTGCTAGCAGACATCTTTCCAATTAATTATGAAGCTCACATAGAAAACTTGCACATTATGTTATTACTGACTCGAGATAAACAAACTTGATACACCTGAGTTGATCCTGTGTCATGGTTCTCAATGAATGTGACTGCTCGGGAAGGCCACCATCCCATTATGCCAGGTGGTTTCCCATGAGAATCTTGCAAACGCCATAATTCTCCTTTAACTGCTTCCTGAACAAGATTTTTTTTTCATTCAATCTAATGATTTAGAAACAACAAGATTAAATATCTAATGAAGGACAGACATTGCAAAATGAAAGTAGCAGTCTATACATCATACCTGGAGTACACCTTTAGTAGTGAAATCAAATGCAGCACAAAGTTGCCCGGTGTTGTCAATCCAATTAATAATTCTTTGTCTGTGACTATCTGCAAAATTAGTTAGCAATAAGATCAATCGATAAACACAAACTGGCAATCTCATATAGCTTATATCATCAAGTAGAATGTCTTTGATAACATACTACCATCAATTTATGGAAATAAATCTGATGTGCAAATTATGCAGGTCACTTTTTTGTTGTCTTTCGTTCAATGACACAAATCAACTGTAATGGTACCTCAGCCATGATATTTCAAATGCAACAAGCAGATTTAACATGGGGTCGTAGTCATTTTTAAAAAAGATCTGAAGGGTCAATTGAGCATGTGGCTGATTAATGTTACTAAACAATCTTTGATCGCAAAACACGATGGATTTCTCACTAAAAAAGAATAATGATTGAAACTTACATGGGGAAACCAAGACTGTTTAATCATGTGAATTATATATAGTACCTTGATTATATTCCAAGCGATGGTCAGAAGGGCCATAGTTACAGTTATCCCAATATTCCCCTATAGCAAACAAGGGCTTGGACTCCTCAACATACTCTTTAACAAACCTCGGCGCGTAGCTATTTAAGCAAAGGAGCAATGTATTAAACACAAAAATAACATGAAAAAAAAAAGAAAACATATGCAATGGATGTTTAGAAGATAATAACCTCATTTAGGACATCTACTAACCCTTTCGCGAAATCAAATCGAAAGTCTTGGAAACCAACGGTCTTGCGAAGCCATTTCAACCATTCTATTATATCGTTTCTCACAAAAGTTTGATTGTGATCAATGTTAGGAACTCCATTGAAGTTGTCACCAGTACTACATTGACCCTGGAAATCGTATATGAAATTTCGAAAGCATTTTCATATGCCTGTCACTTCTTCAGAATACCAAAAAAAAAAAAAAGACAGACACAACAACACCCAGAAATTTTCATTAGATTATTGGAAACAATCTTTGTTATTTTACATCTAAATACTTGATAATGTGATCATTTCTTCAGAATACAAAAAAAAAAAGAAGACAGACACAACAATACCCAGAAATTTTCATTAGATTATTGGAAACAATATTTGTTATTTTACATCTAAATACTTGATAATGTGATCATTCTCTTCCTTTTATATTTCTGTGTATATTTCAGATTGGCGGAGTCAGAAGATTAATCTGCAGTCAGGTACTACTGCCTTTCTCCTTTCGTAAAGGTCTTTTCTTTCTTCAGCACTTGCTGCCGTCTCTTCTCAAGCGAGAAAACGGAAAGCAGCGAGTTTAATAAAACTCCAAGCAACGAGAAAACTCCAAGCAGTGTCGCGTGGAGGCAGAGAGCAGCGAGAAAGCCGGCCTAGCGCGCTCCGGCTTTAGAGCCTCCGCTTGTTCCCTAGCGCGCTCCGGCTTTAGAGCCTCCCTAGCGCGCTCCGGCGAGAACGCCGGCCTAGCGCGCTCCGGCTTTAGAGCCTCCCTAGCGCGCTCCGGCGAGAACGCCTACGCTTGACTCATGAGTTCGTGGCTCAGAAACAGCCTCCCTCACAAAGCAGGGGATAATTATACACAATAATGCCTACCTTCCCTCCTCTGCCCCACCCCCTTCCCATGCTAAGGACCTGTGCTTTACACATAACAGATTTGACATTTATGAATCCAAAGCCATTCTGTCAAAAGGTCAATTCATCACCAATAGACACCAAAACTATAATCGAATGTTCTTTTTTGCAGAAACAATATGCTTAAAACTTAACATTTTCATCTGTATATTGGGTTTCAAGTAGGAAAATAATTGTCATGTGTAATATCCTTGAAATGGAGCTACTAATCATCCTATGATACTTAGGAAAAAAAGTTTCCCGTGGATAATACATAAACTGAAAAAGTCAATTGGTATATAATATAAGATAGCACGAATCCACTAAGCTGATAAACACATATGCAACGTAAAATTGCAAAAGATCCTATTAGATCCAGATATTACCAATCCACCAGAACAAGATGTGACAGCATGCTCATCCCATGGCAGTGGAATTCCATCAAAACGATTGTATACTCCTCCATGCCCTTGAGTGGTTCCAACTCGATGATTAATAACAATATCAGCCATTGCCCTAACTTTGTGTTCATAGAGCTTTTGAAGCAAAGCCTTTAATTGTTGGTTGGAACCATAAGAAGAATCTAGAGAATAAAGGTTCTGTGGTAGGTAACCTGGAAGAAATGAAAAGCACAATTTCTTAACAATGCAATTGAAACTAGAAAGATGATGCCTAATGCTGAACTGACCTTCTGGAGAGACTGAATTGGTCGCTGGAGGCAGCCATACTGATGTAAAACCAGATTTAGCAATATCTGTGACTTTCTCCTCTAAATTTCGCCACCATTCATGTTTGTGAGACTCCCAATTGAAAGCCTTAGTGAAAGGTGAGTAAATAAGCAATTGCACATTTATAAGCAGTTGGCATTTTTTATAACAAGATTAACTATCTGACAGTCATTTATATGTTCAATGAACACACAAAACATTTTCAGTTATTTTGTTCTTGAGATAACATGTTTGGAATGATTTTAATCTCTAATTGTAGGTGTAGTTTCTGAAGAAAAAGTAAGGGTTATGATCAACATCTAAGAAGATTCAAGTCTTATATGTTATTTCTTCTGCGAAAGTTATTTTGAATCCAACTAACAACAGAAATTATTCCTCGACTCTAAAGGTAAAGTTATATGACTCGCTTTCATAATAAATGTTAAATTACTTTCCTGGCAAACCTCTAATACGGGTTATAATATGTCATTAGAAAAAACTGGAAAGAAGGAATTCATTATAAAGATTTAAAACAAAGTTCTTGAATGACATTTCACCAGTATGGAACTGTCTATCACTTGGGCATTTCTGGCATCATTGTTTTACCTGGAAAAGGATTTCTCTTCCATTTCTTATCACACTGCCTGAAACATTAAACAAGAAATCATGGTTCGCTACTTTGAGAAGAATCCAGGTAACAGATGAACATACTTGTCTAGGTTATTTGACAATAAGGAGAAAAGTAACTAAAACTTTCCTTGCTTAATTGTTTATTAATATATTCATCGAAAGAAATTTTGTAGCATCTACTCTTTCTCATCCCATGTTATACATAGGTCCTAATGGAATAGCTATGAAGAGTTATCTGCATTCGTTGAAGTTCTTTGAGCAATGATTCGCCATGTTCTTTTTTTAGAATTATATTCCGTTTGTTCTCAGCCCATATGACAATAAGTTTTACTAGAACCTATCTGAAAATGAATGTAGAATTAAACCACAGTTTCGAGATAAAAAGGTTTACTATGACTCATTGGGGAAGAAAACCATAAAGTTTTTCTGAAACTCAGAAAGTAACAAGAGGAACTTCAAAGGCAAAACTTTAAACATCATACATTTTTTTTTTTTTGAGGGGAGAAATATCACATAATAATGTATTTAATGAATATTGGATGAACATAACTGAATCAAACTCAACAAGAGAATAACAAGCATAGCACAAGTTTTACCTCAGCATACTAATGCCATAATTAACCATATATTGGAACCATGATAAACATTGGAAAACAGACGCATCAAAAGAGTTTGACGTACAGGGTAACAGATGCATAGTTGTTCAGTAAGACAATATTGTTTTCTGTTCAGAATTGTAATCTCACTTATCCTTCAATGTTCTTTCCTTGAATAAAACTTTTTGCAGATTTGGCACAAAGCTATATAAATATTGACAACAAGATAAAAGGGGCACAAAACAACTATATTCAAGTGTCAAAAGGCTTTCCTCTCATAAAAAATAAGTGTCAAAAAGCTTTAACATATACCAACCATCTCTTGAAGATCAAGGTGACAATCATCAGGGATACTTGCAGATCTATGTTTCAGAGGATTTCTTACTTCATACTTTAAATTTTTAAGTCTACTGTATAATTTCGTTGTAGCACCATAAAAAAACTTAAACCCGAGTTTCAAGTATTCAGGAAATTCAAATTCAAATCCTTAAGGGGGTTGTGCCCAATTATTTGACCATGATGATAAGTGAAGAGGCTGAATAATCTACCTTTTTCATACAGTAAAGCCAAATGATAACAAATACTTGCCTTGGGGATAGTCCTGTTCCTGGAGTACTTCATCAGGCACCTGCAAGATATGTTCTCAAAGATTTATTGGAACACTTAAAACCAAAAGGCAAGAAGAGCAAAGCTTATTTTACTGCTCACACTACTATGGTGAGCCATTTAAAATCAGATATCGACCACTAGTACTTGAGGCCCACCTCAGAAGTTGGAAACAGTGAATCCTGCATCTACAGACAACATAGGCCAAATGTAAGTTTTTACATTTTTTATGAGTTCAAGGTAGAAGAATAACAAACCAACTTTGTGCACAAATTTTTAACATCGTTCTTGTATCAAGATTATTTTCCATTCTTCATCAAACAACACCATACCCAAATAACACCTATAGCTCAAAATTCTCAAATAATAAAAACTCTAATCCTACCAGCTACTAGTAATCAGGACTTGCCGATCAAGTTATAATGATCCTTAAGGTTAGAACTCCCCGAGAACGAACATAACAGACCGTTTTAAGAGAGATCAAAGGCACCATATGAACCATTCAAGTATTCATTATCAGAAGAACGTGACATACTTCAATATCCTATAACGAAAAGGACGAGCCTTCTTTCCTAGGGATGAGGGATTTTATTGCCGCTACAGTTTCGATTCCAACAGCAAAAGCAATCAAGGAAAAGGAGGAAACGCACCTGAGAAGTGTAGAGGGGATTGTTTTAGGTTTCAACTCTCAGGAGCTCCACTTTGCTTCTGGTTCTTGCTATGAAACGATCAATTTATAGATGGAATCCGGTTATTTTATATATATATAATATATATATGTGTGTGTGTAAAGACGAAGCAATGCGAGAATCGAATCGATTGCACCATCGCCTCCTTTCTATCGCCATGTTTTTTCTATTAGCATGATTCCACTTGTACGGTTACGAGATCGAGGAGAGCTTTTCGTTCTATTTGGCTGTTTCCAAGGTGAAGCAGGGTAATAAAATGCCTCTGGATTCTTCGCCCTTTTCCCGAGTATTCTCATAAAATACGAATAAATAAATCGGGAAAAATGACGATGTAGAAATAAAAAAATCTCGAAAATTAGCCTCGAGCTGAAAAAAATCAAATTGGTGTAACTTTCTCCTACTTGCTTCCTTCTGTATATAAATTTTTTTAGTAAAATCTCAACTTTGATTTCTTCTATATATAAAAAATTTATGTTACGAATCTCGCATGTGCTAAATAAAATTGAATTAGTTGAGTTCGATGATAAATTGATCTCTAATTTATCATCAATGTGCATAATTATTTGTGTTGCACAAATTACTTTCAATCCGATAAATCATCACCTAAAAAAATCAAATTGATGCCTACTTAAGTTTGATTTATGTGATTAAATAGCAAGATTGTGTTTTAAGATGGACGAAAGCTAATAAAAATGAGTTTTGATTTTTAAAATTATTGTTGGTAATGTATTGAATCAGATTCAGTTGTAATTTTATATAAATCTCTATATAGTCCGGCGCTTCAAGCGTGGGGGCGGCGAAGTTGTCTGTCCTCTACAAGATTCCAGACAGCGAGCCTGAAGGAGATTTAGGGGGCCGGGTGCGAAGCCCCTAAAACCTAGATAATTATAGAGTTTTTATTTTATATTTTGTATTGGAGTTTCGTATAAAACTCCATGATGATTAATTTATTTCGCATCATTATAATCATTATAACAAAAAGAGTCATCGCCGTCTAAGAACTTAGCTCAATTTAAAGTGAATCTCATAAATTTTATAACAATTCGGATTTTCAAAAAATAAATAAAGGATATTTATTTTTATTTGATGGATTTAAAAATCCCAATGTCAATATTCTAGAATTTAATGATTTCGAAATTGATGGAAATTATGAAATAAATTGGAGAGATAAAAAGGAATTTGAAAAGTGATAAAATTTTTATGAAGGTAAATATTGTATTATTAAGTAAATTCGGATTTAAATAAATCTAAATAATTAAGAAGTGATTAGTCATTAATGAATGGTCAAGATTAATTCTAAAAGAGTTCAAGACCTAATAGAATTGAAATCCTAAGACTACATATATAAATAGGCACTTAAAGGGTGGCTGGAAACTCCTCTTCTGCCAAACAGAATTCTGCCCACAAGCTCTTCTTTCTCTCTCATTTGCACGTGAATTGAGACACCCTTGATAGCACACGATGGTTGATTTTGAAGTCGGCACATAAGAGAAAAGTTTTAAGTGATGACCGTGAGTTTCGGAACGAGGACAGAGAGCAATCACCGACCAAAGTTCGGTGTTTATACAAATTTTCAGTGAAGGAATTACAATTGGTTTTTCAGCCAACTTCAAGTACGTAGGGGGAATTCCTATGTTGTCAGTTTTTCGCGATATGAAATTCTATTCTCTTCTTCTTTTTACAGAAAATCCATTGATATATTGCATGCACCGTTGGATATCATATGGCATAATTATGATGGTCGAAAAGTCGCGTCGGAATGCACTTTTCTGTCGGCAGTAGGACCCGATCCATTTTTTGTTGTATCCGGTCCGGATTCCTATTGAATTCGGACCGAGTTAGATTTGAAATCGGATCGAGTTGTCCAACCCGGCCCGGATTCCTATTGGTCTGACCCGGGTTCAGCTTCAGCTCGACTCGGACTCGGCGCAATCATCTTGGAGGTGAACCGGCCAACTTGGCCCAGGTTCACCATACATCCGCCCCGGGTTTGCCCTGGCCGAAGGAATTTTGATTGTTTCCAAACACGGTCCGGGTTTCACTCGACGCGGGCCGGGTTCTAAGGATAGAAAACGTAATTTGTGATATTTTAATATAAATAATTGGATGGTTACTATAGTTAAATTGTTCATAATCATATTGTTAGCATATCTGACCTCATCAAATTTTATCATATTTGATAGGATTTTTCATTATTGTTACTCTATCAGATCATGTTATTCATCATAATATTGATCCAATAGTTTTTCCCTGATTGAGTCATTGTCTAACCTAAAATAAATGGTTAAAGATGGGTATTTAGGATAAACAAAATAAAAGATGAAAACTGATGGGTCTTCATGTTCTTTAATTGTCTCTAAGCTCCATGGACCATTATTATCGTATTGTATGGGACAAATAGTGTACCTAGAGGTTTGAGACGTCATCTTTTAGGAAAGTTATGGTCGCCTCTCATCATCACGAAGCTATTGTTAGCGTTACTATTGGAGGGTGGCTTGTCGTGGTTTGATTTTCCACTGGCCTACATGAAAGAGACATGGAGTTTCCCTTAATTGACAAAGTGCTTCCTATTGAATTGAATAACTCAAAAGATTAAATTGAAATTGAATTGAATTGAATCTTGATCATTCGAATTTTGACATTGATTGACTTTACCTTCACCTATTGAATTAAATAGAAATTGGGATTGCCCAATGACCATAGATATTAATAAGAGAAAATTGTTAAATTGGATGTGTGTCATAGTGATCGGACATAGTTGATAATTGATATTGATTTGTCCCTTGACCTTTTATCAGATCTCTTTCATTGATTCATGGCCTTATTGATATATTATTTTTATTGATTATCGAGCTTTCTTATATTGTTCTATCATGTGTTCTATTATTTATTGCTCATTATTGATTATTGATTTTTTAACGTCATTGGGCATTTCGTAGTATTTGAATTAGGCTATATGTATGAGATGCGTGTATCGGGCATCTGGTCGACATACCATGGAAGCCTGAAGCGTGACGTGCGAGTCCTAGCAAGATTCAACATCTATAGAGAGGTACATAAACTTGATGGTACTATTGTTCTTTTTAATTTGTTGATCACTATAAATCATATATAAGATTAGTGTGCATAACAAATAATTATTCACTTTATTCATGCGTGAAGGTCAACCTAGGAGATGACTGACGGTATTAAGATATGGAAAAGATATGTTCTTTACCATATATAAGAATTATTGTATATAACGAATAACTCTTCACTTCACTATAAATGATAAAAACATGTCATATCATGGATATCTTAGTTTCTTTACCATGTTTGGGTAGATTTGTTGGCCAAGTTTGGGTGACAGTAGAACTAAAAGGTTGTTCTTTGGATTATTGTGAGGAATGCTGACACCAACACAATTATAAAACCAATGAGGATATGCCAAGTTGATAATTTGTTATAGGCAGCTAGATGTTCAAGTGTACTCTTCATGCAAAGTTGTAATGTCCGGAGAATTACCTGTCCTATAAAATTATATTAATTTGTGAATAATTTTTTCATAGTTTTTGGATTGTAAGGAATTTATTACATAGCTTGATTCTTTCATGAGTTATTTTATTATGATTCTCTATTTATATAACATATGTGTCCTTTTCAGCTTTGCAGTGTATTCTTTTCTAGCATTGGGGAAATTTTAGGATATTTTTAATATTACCAAAGTTAATAAAAAAAGTAATTATGAAAAGAATAAGTATGTAGTGTCCACAAGAAAGATATTGTGTCAACCTAACAATTGAAAATATTTTTAAAAAATAATAACAATTTAATTAAATGGGAAAAAAGATAATTAAGTAAAGTGTTCACTAATTTATACAAATTTTAAATTAGCCATAACTTCCTCATTACTTTTAAGAAATGCCACCTTATTGATAATTTAATTATATGCATGCATGAAATAAATCGAAAATGTAACTAAATTCTTTATAGTTTTTTTTTGTTTTACTTAATATTTTTTTGTACAATTCAAAATGTACAAGATGTTAGATCTAATTTTCTATTGTTGTATTTATGTGATGTTATTTTTTTCAGTGTTTTGATGTTTATTTTTCTTAGTCGAGTTATTTCGAAAGATCCTCGTGGCCAGGAAAGGAAATTAAAAAATATATGGGGTACCATAGATTTGCTCATTAATATAATTTCTTGCATATTTCTCCCAACTTCAGAATCAAATAATGCTGCACTCCGTAGCATTTGTTTTTATAAGAACTACACCTCATAGTATGCGAAGCCAAATGTGGGAATTGAGAAAAAAAAGGTGAGAATGTGTTTGCTATTACCATTGTCTCCTGTCAGTTCTCTTATTTTGCAAGCCTTGACAGATTTGGATAGGTGAATGTGTGTGTGCGCATGAGTGTGCCCAATGAAATATTGCATATGTACTACATAGTGATGGACTGAACAAATGCAGTCATGGTTGAGGTTGGATTGGACCATATTTTGTATACTTGTCATAGTATAGTATATTATAAAAATCCAATCATAAACAATTATATTTTTAGGTTATTTTCATAAACCTCCCCTAAACTATCGCGATTTTCCGCATCTAACCCCAAACTATGGACTTATTTTTTTGTATCCCTAAACTATCACGATTTTTTCACTTTAGTTCTTCCGTCTACTTTTGTTACGTTTTCCGTTACTTTTGATTTTTCCCATTTATGAAAAGGCTAAATCACCCCTCCCTCCATAACACACCAAATAATAAATATAAAAAATAAAAAATAGGGAAAAAAACTGGGAGGAGGGTAATTTAGTCCTTTTCATAAATGAATTTTTTTTACCATGTTAATCCTTCCAACTATTTTTTTATTTTTTATATTTGTTATTTCATGTTTTTCTGGAGGGATGGGTAATTTAGTCTTTTCATAAAAGGAAAAAAAGTAAAAGTAACGATGAAAAAGTCGCGATAGTTCAGTGATTCAAAAAAATAAGTTCGTAGTTTGGGGTTAGATGTGAAAAATCGTGATAATTTAGGGGAGGTTTATGGAAATAATTGTATATTTTCATCTCACTTCGGCTCATATAAAAATTTATATTAATACTTGAAATTTTGGGAGGGACCTCCCACAATGCATAATCCTATCAACTAGTTGTGTTTTTTTAAAAAGAAAATGTAGATTATCTATCCATATAAATACCCATGATTTTTCGGTAAGAAGCTCCAAAGGATGATGGTTCTCCCAAAAAAGTTTGCCTTGATTTTGACGACCAAAATTAGCACATAAATCACACACTAAAATTTGTCTCTCTGTAACAGTGCGACCGGTGGATAATGTCCCGAATAGCAAAAACATTTTTTCTAATCATTTTTTTGCCTCAGTTTGCTGAAATCGAAATAGTAATATCCCACAGTCAGGCCCCTTGCCACTTCACAACATGTAAAACATTCATGGAGACTGTGTTGATCTAGATATGTGAGAGCACATGCTCGGAACAACACCTCAGCCACAGAGAAGCGCCCATGTTTTCAACTCCGGGACAAATGTACCCAAGCGACAAACAGCACATGCAAAACGAAGATGGCCAGAATCTATGCATACTATATATCCTGCCCCTCTAGGCTACCCGAGTCCAGAGAAGGATCCATCGAAGTTCATCTTGAACAAGCTGCCCTTGGACACCCGAACATCACGAGGGGCGCTCGTTGTATCCTCCCATTGGGAAGGCATGTGTTGAGCCACATGCCTCGTGGATCCTGCCGATGGGGCAGCCGGCGACAAGTTCCACCAAGGTCGGCAGAGACATCGAAGTCTCCACTCTATTACAAATTTGAAAAGAGCAAAATGTGTACGTAGAACTGCATCGTGGTTGTCCATTCGTTGATCATTGCAAAGATATGATATGAAGGGGTATTCATGTATCGAGTTTGGATCCAACTCGTAAATAAAACCGATATGATCAAATTTGATTAGTTTAGATTGAGGCCTCTTTGAAGATTAAATCTGACCCAACCCCATCCTTATTCGGGCTGAGTCGGATGGTCAAGTCCTAGGATCACCAATTTTCCTTTCTTTTTTTACTACCATTTAATATTTATTTAGTATAAAAATATTAGAATGATGAATGTACAGCTCGTGCATTGAGTTGTAACATACAATAAACAAGGGTAGCCATCCAATGCCAACGAAAGGTGCTGATTCTACTAGTTTAATACATTTGTCCCTTTGGTGGACCTATTTCCTCTTCGTCTTCCTCACATGACTACCGAAAGAATAAGAAAAGAAGCAATGATTCCGCATAGGTGAGCTCATCTTGCCAGTGCGAGCTATCAACTATATACATTGAGGCATCATCTGTTTGAACAACAAATTTCAATGCACGTTTAATAACAATGGAGTGGTTGTTGCAGTGGGTGCTTTTTGTGACACCTATGGAATGGTTGCTGAAGTGCTTTCTTCATCTTCGCAATTGAAACAGTGCCACTCAGCGACATCACTTCCGCTTGATTTTGGGATCCTCGAAGACTTGGCGGAGTCACAAAAGTGAGTGGCAACGACAGCGTTGCTTAGGCTATAAATCAATGTAGAGGCGAGCCTTGTTCCTTTGAGAGATGGTGTGCAAAACTCCATTCATGTACTCCTGATCATGTTGAGAATTAAAGTAGAAAAAAAAAGAATTCAATTGTTGTCATTACTTTTGTGTACACATCACTTAATGAATCGAAACGGAACAACAAGTTCTTGTGTTCGAGGATTGAGACAGCAAATGACATCGGTAAAAAAAGCCTCAAATTACTATAATTTCATGCTACTAACAAATTTAAAAGTATCATAAATTCAAATTGATCAAAGATGCGTGAAAGATATTTGAGATGTAGGCCGATAGAGGAGAATAATACGGGGATTTATAGTCCAAATGGCCTCATTTGAGAGAGGCACCATTAGCCATTAGGATGGCCATGAGTGTGCTTCATCGATGTGATAGGTTTTTAGTCCAATTAGAATGCCAATTAGATCGCTTCGAGGGGATCAAGCCTCCAATAGACCGCTTCAAGGGGTCAAGCCTCTAATATACTTGCTCTAAACAATTATAAAAAAAAGATTATATTCTTATATATAATTAAAAAGAGTTTGGCCCTATTTATAGGGTAAACCCAAATAAGTCATAGTAGAACTAAAAATAAAAAAAATAATGCTAGTCAAACTAAAAAGTAAATAGTTAATCATAATCAAAGAAAAATTTACTATTCCTACTAATACGAGGAACTAGGTTTCTATCACGGTGTTCGAAGGTTCCATATGAAAAAGAAAGGAAGAGCTACCCTTTTGTTGAAGATCCACGATCAAAGAGAAAGAGAAGGGGAGATGAGAGAGAATGCGAAGAAAGGAAAAAAAGGGTTATTTTCATAAGTCTCTTTTAAATTATCACGATTTTTTACATCGAATCTCAAACTATGAATTTATTTTTTTAATCCCTAAACTATCGTAACTTTTTCACTTTAATCCTTCTATCCACTTCTGTTATATTTTTTGTTACTTTTTTCATTTATGAAAGATTAAATTATCCCTCATCACATAATACATCAAATAACAAATATAAAAAATAAAAAAAAGAAAAATGTGGCAAAGACCGATATGCGTCACTGGCAAGAGAGGAGGGAAAGCTTTCCCAACAAGGAGCATTTTTTTCTTTTTATGTTTATTATTTGATATGTTATGGAGTGAAGAGTAATTTAATATTTTAATAAATGATAAAAAAACAAAACTAATGGAAAATACAACAGAAGTGGACGAGAGTATTAAAGTGAAAAAGTCACGATAGTTTATGGATAAAAAAATAAGTTCAGAATTTGGAGTTAAATGTGAAAATTTTCGATAATTTATGAGTGATTTATAAAAATAACTCAAATAACAAAGGAAAATAGAAGAGGAACGCACACGAGGCACATCCCATGCTCCAATACAAAAAAAAGTTAAATTATAAAATACAACTTATTTAACGAGTTGTATATTCCTTAAATTGAAAAATATTATTTCATATTATTTTAAAACATAAAATATGTTTCATAAAGATTCAAATGATTATTTTATATTTTAAATAAAGTATAGACTTAAATTTAAATAAAACAAAAAAACTAAAGTCAGTTAATGATCTAGGTTAGGCTTAGATCGCATCGAATTGGATCATCGAATCCATCAATCTGGCTCGATGAGCATCTCTAATATATGACAACTTAAAATCTCAAAAAATTGAAATTACAGCGGCTAGAAATGCATAAGAGCGATGACCTTTGCCTCTCGGGGTATCCACGGTGTGCATCATTACGCTACACCCTTATTTTTGTTTTCTTTTCTTAATTTCTCTCTCACACATTTCTCTTATAAAATAGTTTACTTATTAAATATAATTTTTCTATAAATATAATATTATTGATTACCTATCATTTCATTAAAAAGTTTCAATATTTCATTAAATATATTTTACTTTAAAATGTTTTTTATATTAAATTATATATTTTAAACAATTTTTTCCATACAAATTTTAAATTTATAATTTTTTATTAATTAATAAAATTATAGTTTATATTTACATTACCTGTTTTTATTTAGATACCAACTAAAATTAATATATCACATCTACATTTGACTCCATGCAAACACACGCCAAACTAATATGTTAATTCAATTATTCACATGAAACTCTAGGATTGCATTTGAAAATAAAAATGTAGCTCCTCATAAGTTCTCCATGAATAGTTGAATTGATATATTAGTTCGGTGTGTGTTCGGAAGGAGTGAAACGTAATAATAATGAATTAAGAAGTTGATGTAATAGTAAAAAATATATATGATGGATTGGTTTTTATTGGGTGATTGAATTAAAAATAATTATATTACATATAAAGTATAATTTTATTAAATAAAAAAAATTAAATTATAAATTAAGAATTTTTTATGGCCCGTGATATTTTGGAACGGTTCCGTGATTTTTGTTAAAAAGTATTATTTAAATATAAAAACATTTTTAAAAATAAATTATATTATATTAATCCTTTTATTATAACTACTTTATATTTAATAAATAATTTATTTTATATTAGCAAAACCAAGAAAGAAAATATGGTAAAACAATAAAAAAAGTTGAAAAGAAAAAAAGAAGCTGTCAAATAATAAAAAAAACTACAGCTGCCTGATTTCACAAAGAAAAAAAGGTGGAACCATAAAAAAAGGCAAGAATATGGAACAAAGTAACGTTGGAAAAATAAGAAAGATCCGAAAAAATATGGAACAAAGTAATACATGGATGAGACGAAACAGGAGAGGATCAGAGCCGTTTGATTAGAAGAGACATTATTTGAGATCATAATTTAAGTTAAATCATACCATATTCGAGT
Organism: Pontederia crassipes; assembly: GCA_030549335.1. Lineage (NCBI taxonomy): Eukaryota > Viridiplantae > Streptophyta > Magnoliopsida > Commelinales > Pontederiaceae > Pontederia > Pontederia crassipes. The sequence goes on along the minus strand of CM060194.1, from coordinate 67,881,219 downwards.
GTGATTGGTCATGCTAACGGTGTTGTCAGATTTCGTCTACCCTGATCGATTGGTGTCCGGGCTTAAAATGGTTCGCAGGTCGATTGAAACTCATGAAGAATTTGATCCGTTTTGACTCGATCAATTCGATTACAACTCGAGTTCAATTGGCCAATTCGATGATCAAGTCAATTTTTAAAATGAACATAAATTTTAAACATAAAAAATATTAAATATTTAAACGTATTATATATACACTTTAAATTTATATTTTAATATCCTTTTAAATTTCTTCGATAATTTTTTATTTATAACTACTTCACAAATTTTTATTTATGTTTGATGGCTTAATTTATGTTATTGTATTATATCATTTAATCTGAATTATTTTATTTTACTTTATTATATTGAATTTTATATTTTTTAAAAAATAAAATATTATATATTGATAATATTATAACAACCTCTTTAACTCATTTTATTCTTTTATTCTTTTATATTATCTAGCCTTATCATTCGCTTCAACTGATCAATTGATGGCCTGACGGATCGTATAACATTGCTTGCTACATACCCATTTCCTTTCTTAAAATATTGATGTCTTTCTATTTTATTAGATAATAAAAGAATTTTCATAATTCACTTGGAACATTGATATCCAAAATAATTTTTTTCCGCAAACAACGAAAGGAAAACGTAAAAGAAAACAAGTTGGCTGGCATTTCATCACACGCAAAGCAAAGATATAGGATAAGATATTTCATGACACGCAAAGCGAGAATGGTGCAATTTTGTTGATATCACAATTAATAGTTTTCAGTTCCAAGTTGCCGTAAGTTTCATTAACTTCTACAAAATTAAATTGATCATATATGTACTTTATATTACTTTGGACCCTTAATTGATAAGGTCTGACCGAATTTTAAATTAAGGAATTTTAGTTTAGACATTTAATGGCATTGTCATGGAAAATAGATTATTGTCACTTTATGTTATTTTAATTTGTAATGATAATAGTGATGCCTTTTAATTTTTAGCAATCATTTTAATTAAGCATTGACTTATATTGTTCTTGTTCTATCCTCCAATTCTCACCTGTTTTGTTTTTAACGTATATTTTTTTATTAAGTTTGTTAATCAATTTAGAGCCTTAGTTGAGCTACAAATTTTATAATGGAATTAAAATACATAATGCTTATCATTAATGCCCGTTTTAGATAAAAACCTTTGTGATTATTTTAAAAATCTTATTCAATACAAAAAGTATGCAACCGTTACCTATAAAATATAGAAATTCAATTTATTCTCCGATATAAGTATCTATTTTGAAATATATAATAAAATGATATAGATGTACAATATTCTTGACCAACATAGTCTTAGTTCAGCAAACTAAATCACTGAAATTTAATCTTGACCATCATAGTCTTAATCATGCTCCTGCATTCATGTGAGTACAGTCAATAATATAAAACAAAATGTTAAGTAATTCAAATTTTGTAAAGAAAATATATAAGTTTAATTTAGAAAACATGGAAGAAGGGTTATTATATCACAATAATAAAAATAAGGACATCATTATTTTCACTTCAAAATATATTATTCCACTACATGAAAATTGGGTTTTTTGCGATGGAAATTTTCAACGGCTACATATCCCTCGCAAGTTTTGATGTATTTTTCAACGGTTCCTGCAAACCTTCAAAAGTTAAGACGCAGTCATTTCTCACATTTTGAATCGTCGCAAGTACTAACAGTTGCGTCTCCGTTGCAAGTTCCCCATGGCTTAAGCATAATTTAAATTTTTTTCACATTCGATAGAAAATAAATAGTTTCCAAGATTTAATAATAAACATATGTATTAATGTTCCCACGGCTCAAGTCGAGGGAACTTGACTCGACGAATTTTCCACGGCCGAAGTCGTGGGAATTAAAAAAATAATAAAATATGACGAAGAAAGTGGCGTTGGGAAATATATTTTAAAAGTTTCCGACAAGTGCAAACGTTGGAAAATTCGTCATAGGTCCTCCTATAAATAACCCGACCCCCTCTACTTCTGGTCGTTTCTTCCCCTCTTCCCCCCATTAGTCGACTTCATCGGTGACACTCATTGGTTCTCGTCGCTTATGCTCCAGTCAGCTGCTGCCGTTCACGCTGCGTCTAGTGCTACTACCATTTCTCGGTTCGACAGTCCCCCTTCAAATGGCTCAAGCTCCAGCGATCCACTCCGACTATGAAGAACCCCTCAGACGATGCTCTGGCGATTCACTCTAAGGTACGCCCACGCCTTGCCATGTTTTGCTTTTCGTCCTCCTCCACTGAACCCTCGCTCCGATGCCCAACGAATCCGATGCCCACCGACAGATCTCCCATGACTCTGCGAGACTGGTCGGGCTTGCTACGGCCCTCGCTCACCGCTGCAATGTTGGTCGGGGCCTAATGCGGCCCTCGCCGGCCACGGTGAGGACGGATTGGCCTTCTGCGGTCCTCGTCGGCCGCTGCAATCTCGATCGGGCTCGCTGTGGGCCGATAGCCACAATGGGCAGATCCAATCGTTCACCCCATCTGGCTGTGAACAATCGTCTGGCCGTAATCGAATTCAGGCTGCTCACATCCGAAACAGGCTATGCACGACGGATCTAGGCGTGAACGGTCGCATTTGGGTGTGAATGGTCGGATCAGGGCTGTTGACGCTCGGTTCCGGGCCATTTGCGCTAGGATGCTCGAATCCGATCGTTGACCTCATGGATCCGTGCATTGACGTCAAGATCTGGGAACTCACGTCCGGATCCAGGCTGCACGTCATCTCTTGATGGCCCAAGTTCATATTGCACTTCATATAAGCTTGGTGTTCATATTTTTCCGTAGAGACACTTCGCAAGTTCATATGCTATTTCATGGTTCCATCTTAATTTAATTGATCATTTTTACTCATCGTTACAGTAATGTATTAACATTTAACAATTTTTAGTTCACATAAAACTAATATAACATGTATCCTCCGGAGTATCGTCGATGGATGTACAATAGAGCAAATCTTGATCGTGTAGGGTTGACACAAGAATTAATAGATAGCATTGAATACAACACGACAATAGCTTGTCAGACTATATAGTTTCAACAAGAAGGAACTATAAGATGTCCATGTCTAAAATATCAAAGCACGAAACTGTAAACTTTGGAGACCGTCAACGTTCATTTTATATAGAAATGATTTCAAACTCAATTGTTGGTATTTGAGTGATCTTGATGAGATAGCACCGTCGTCGAACTTAGATATTGCACAAGAGGTTCTTACTAATTTCGAGAATGTGGTCTGAGTCGTGGGAAACTTTTTTCAAACCGTGGAAACTTCCTACAACTAGGGCCATGGGAAATTTTTTTCAAATCGTAGAACGACTCGAGCCGTGGGAAATATTTCCCATGGCCCCAGCTGTAGGAAGTTTCCACGGTTTGAAAAAAGTTTCCCACGACTCAGTCTGAGTCGTGAGCCGTGGAAATATTTCTCACGGTTCAAGTCGTGGGAACTTCCCATGGCAATTATAGAGTCATAAAAAATTATTTGCGACTAGCAATTTTCTCACGGTTTTTTACCGTCGAAATAATCGTCACAAAACTAAGTTTGCAATGATTTTTGAATTATTTCCGACAGCCAGAGCCGTGAAAAATGGCTGCTTTTTCTTGTAACGTTCTTATTTCATTATATGAGTGTTGAACATTTTTATTATTTTAAAATAAAATAAATGACAATAGTACATTTTGAAGTGACAGTAATGATGTTATAAACTCAAATCTTCCCATGAAACATATTACATATACGTAAAATTGTTTTAGCTTGTCAAATTATTATAAACTATTTTTATATGAACTAATTAGAATCTTGTGTAAATGTAATTGTTCAAGTCATCAGTCAACTGCCGTACATTTTCTCATTTGGGTTTCTTTATTGGAAATCTTTTGGGACAAAAATTGTATAAGGCATCATTTATTTTTGCGCGTGTAAGCTTTGTTTATTTCCTCAAAACATTGCAGAAAACGAATATTCTCTGATTAAAATGATTTCTTACGTTGGTTTAATAATATATATCAGTTAATTAATTTGTGAATATAAATTATTAATTATTTCTATGTAAGAGTTTAATATTCATATTAAGTTATTAGAAGAATTGTCACGGAAATTAAACATTTAAGGGCAATAGTGTACTTTAACATTTTCTTATACGAGTAAACATGTCAAATACGAAGGATCGATGAAGAACGGCGATCTTCTTAGCACGCTCTTGCTCACCGCAAGCCGCCGCCGTCGGAGATGGCCGCCGGAACGGGCAAGAAGACTGATGGTGCGACAGCAGATCGAGGGAATAAGAAGAATGGAAATAAGTACAGCATCATCGTCCCAACCTACAACGAGCGCCTCAACATCGCCCTCCTCGTTTACCTCCTCTTTAAACACCTCCGGTAGGTCCACTGAGACCTTTATTTCAATTTATGATTCTGATCTATCAGTGTATTTACTTTTTATATCTATTTCTCAAGTTCACCAGTGTGGATTAGATCGTAGATCCACTGCTTGATCATATGATCGAGAGATTAAATGATAACCACAAAAGGAAAAGTTAATCATAGTGAATGATGTAATGTTTTCCAATTGTTGGCAGATATATAGCACTAATTCGTGAAGAAACTGAATGAATTTCGATGCAATCTTATTGTGGGATGTTGACCGACCGTATTCGATCATCTTTTCTGGTAGTTCTCTTATTCTAGCTGTTGGGAATTTGGAGAGAAAATATATGAAATTTAGGGCCTTATATCTCTTTGAAGGACAGATTTCTTCAAAGGGTCCATCTTATTCTTTTTTCTTCTGTCCTTCTTAGCCTCTTAGGAGCCGGACTCCTTCTAAGGTGTCAGATTTATTATATGTGATTGTGCATTCTATCAGTTGAAATGTGTGATGAAACACATTTTTTTTCCGATTATATGTTCCAAGAATGTTTACTTTTTAGAAAAGGGCGATTCTATTTCCCTTCCAACATTTTTTTTTCTGAACCATCTTCCTCAAAATAAAAATAAAAAATAAATCACGTACTACCATTTTGCACTGCTTTTGGGAGAACCACCCTCCTCCCGGTGCTCTCCAGTATATGTATTTGGACTCTTCTGGTACTTTTATAAATCGTTAGCAGTGTTTTGTTAAAAAAAGGACACTGAAAATGAATGACATAAAGATGGTTAGCTTTGGCAATTAGCATGATAGGAGTATAGAATAAATATTTCCATTGGAGAAGGGACAAGATAATGGAAGAGTGAATACATGTCAATGGGGTTAGGCAAGGAGGATCGGAAAGGTTGGCGGCAAGGAGGTTCACCAAAGGGGCAAGTGATGACACGAGCAAGCTATGTCACTTAGCAGGTTATATGGTAATAATGGGTTCTTAGGAGGCTTTGACAGTAATGGAGCAAAGCAAACAATGACAAAGAAGGTGACTCACGAAGAAAAAGTATCAAATGGGTTTCTCCAGGAGGGGAGCTTTGGTTGGAGAGAGGAGATGAGATGGAAGGAGATTGGCGGGTTGGGGGAGGGGGGTGGGTGGGAAGGGGGGCTAGGACATGCAAAATTAATTGCTTGGAAAAATTGTCAAAAAAATTACATAATGGAAATATTGCTTTTTTGGAATGACAGTAGAGCTACGTGTAAGAAAGTAGTATAGTTGTTTTCGAACATGTAAATTATGATGCAATGTGTTAGATGTCTGATCAGATATAAACAAATGACTGTTAGTTGAGGTATCAACATATAGTAAAACTATCTCCAACTTTTTAATCAGATATCTGAAAACTATTAAGCTGACAATTTGAAATGATGGTTTAGTGCCATATTTTTTTAACTGCATATAGAAATGATGAAAAATTTGTAATGAACTTGCTGTATAGCCATTCGTACAACATTGTATCATTCCGTCTGATATTTTCTTTGGCATGATTATCATATTAACTCCCTTCATATTTGAAGCTAAACTATCATGTGATTTCACAATAGAGTGCATATTGTTTTTGTTACATGCCCTTAAGAAGCCTAGCAGTATTTTCTGTAGGAAATGTTTGCAGAAGATTAGCACAGTTGCACAACTGAAGATTTTTCACTTGTAACTTATTGGATGAGGGTAATAGGAAATGTCAATGCTCTATATAAATTGTTGGATGAGGATAATAGGATGAATGACGATGAATTGCGGATGGATTGTAATCTTATCTGGTGACTAAAAATTCCTCTCCGTATTAAAATCTTTGCATGGCTTTTCAGACGTCAACGACTGCCAACTAAAAACCTTATATCACAATGGTACCCTACAATAAGCATCACGTGCCCATTGTGCGAGGATAGTGATGAGAATCCGGATCATCTCTTATTTGGTTGCACTGTGGCAAGGGCTGTATGGAGGGAGGCACTGGTTGAACACGACTTCAGCACATGGTTTTTGGAGAACATATCGATTTGGAGGTCATCAACGAGATATCATCATCTATACATCGAAGCAACAACGAGCAATTCCAATTGTGTTCTTGTGGTTCATATGGTCTCAACGCAATGGAGTCACATTTAGAGGCGAACGAATTTACACCGAAAAACGTTGTGGCATTTGATAAGCATATGGTGCATAGTTGGATGGTGCAATATAACATGATTTGTGTAATGATATGATCCGATGTAACTGACTTTTGCATCAATAAATCTGGATGGTTATCTTCAAAAAATAAATCTGGATGGTTGCGCCTTTTGGCAACCATCCTTCCCTTTCTCAAAAAAAGAAAAAAAACTTATTACTATTTGGATGTCTTTTAGTGGGAGATATCAATGAAAAGTTTATTGTAAAATAAACAAGGCTTCGAAATATCTACTTTTTACCTTTTTAGTTGTTTGGAGAGAAACACCAGAACTCCGCCTATATTTTATAGCCGGTCCCAAGCCCGGATAAAGGAGGAGGGTTGTGTTAGGCCCCGACAGCCAATATAAAATCATGTCGAATCTTATGAACATGGATCAACGAATATATTGTGTTTTACTAATAGAGCGGAATGGCGTCGTATGATCCATGTAGCCGACCCCACCTAGTGGGATAAGGCTTTGTTGTTGTTGTTGTTGGAGAGAAACACCAGCAAGTGATTTTATACCCTTCTACAGTTTGATTAATTGTTCTTCCTTCTACAAGAAAATTAAAAAACATTGACCTTCTCTTAGGGCCTAGTTGATTGATCAATTGTTCTTTAGATCTAGAAGAACAAAAATTTTCTTTTTTGAAAAGAGAGAGAGAGTGATTAACCAGAGGAAAAGAAGTTGAATGAAAGAAGCTTGTCTTTGACATTTAGAATACCCGTCTACTCGATGCTCCAATTATATTAGGGCATGATTTTGTTTCCATCATCCTAGTGTTCTAGGAGGGTCTCTTGATTCCAACTTGTCATTTCTAATAGTAATAGTTTTTTGGCATATATATATTTACTACTTGGGTGTTAGAATAAATTTGTTAGTGATACAAATTTCATAGATTATTTTAGTTCGATATCAAATTATTAATTTAGACTTAGGAACATTAAGATGCTACTTTCTTATAATGATCTTGGTGTTGTTAGGTGCTCAAAGTGTAATGGTACTTCATATTTTTCTTGGGAGGATGTTACTTCATATTTTACTACAATAAATGCTAAATTTTCGATTTTGCTTCAGAGACGTTGACTTTGAAGTCATTATAGTGGATGATGGAAGCCCGGATGGAACTCAGGATATTGTTAAACAGTTGCAGAATGTCTATGGGGACGATCGCATTGTAAGCAACTGTAATTTGAAGTTTTCCTGTGCTTGTAATTCTCTGTTATGCAATGAGAACTCTTGTTGTTGATTTGAGATCTCTTAAATGCTCATGATATTTTTCTTTCTCCTGGTGCAATATTGGCAGCTATTGAGAGCAAGACCAAGGAAGCTAGGTTTGGGTATGTTTCTTTTGAACCGCTTTGTTTCGTGAAAACAGTACTGCACCCCATCACTTAAGCTGAATGTACAATCCAGGTACTGCTTACTATCATGGGCTGAAGCATGCATCTGGGAATTTTGTTGTTATAATGGATGCAGATCTATCTCATCATGTATGTATAAAATCCTTTAGTGTGATACAAAGTTGATTAAGTTTTCCAACTATTGGTCCTACTTTCCAAAAAAGAAAGAACTGGACGACCTTCCTCGTAAAATATTGTTCCCTCTTGCTAACTATTTTATTTTCTTTCTTTGCAGCCGAAGTACCTGCCAAGTTTCATTAGGTGAGGATTTTATTGAAGCACTTGGATGTTTCTCGCTGTTGCTGATTTGTGAGGGATTTCCTGAATATTATTTCCTCTATACAAAACAGGAATGTTGTTTTTACTTTTTATATGAAGCAAAGTTCGAGGGCTTTATCTGTTGTGTTGATTAATATAATGGAATCATGTCGAAAGGTTTTTCTTTCTCTGAAGGCTTCTGTATTATCATTTATATCTAATAGTTGATTCTTTTAACAAAGAATAGTTGAATTATTTACTCCATTGCTTCTATTAATTTGGTGATTTCCAGATTTGGTTTTTTCAAGATAAATTTCATATTTGCTTTTTTTTTAAAGGGGATAAGCTTCATATTTCTTTTGCAATAAAATAGTTACTTTATCATTTTATGCTTTATATATCCCTTCAAAAAGATTATTCTTGGTGTAGATACTTTTCCTTGGAAGTTGTAGCTGGCAATGTGAACTAAATCCTACGTCAAGTTCATAATTCAGGAGCATATTTTTAATAACTTAGCTGAGAAGAGAGTTTGTTACCACCCTTTATTTCTGAACTTATGCTCTGCAGGAAACAACTAGAAACTGGTGCCAGCATAGTTACTGGGACTCGTTATGTTAGAAATGGTGGTGTACATGGATGGAACCTTATGCGCAAACTGACAAGTAGGGGAGCAAATGTACTTACTCAGACACTTCTCTGGCCAGGCGTATCTGATCTCACTGGATCCTTCAGGTATCCTTTCTAGTTGGATAGCTTATGCAGAAGCCTGGAGCTTGTAGTTGGCAAGGGTATTTGACTTACTTTCTACTGTTACGTAGGCTTTATGAGAGGTCTGCTCTTGAAGATGTGATGAGCTCATGCGTCAGTAAAGGTTATGTCTTCCAAATGGAGATGATTGTTAGAGCTACCAGGAAGGGTTATCATGTTGAAGAGGTTGGGAGATTTTAACTGTTCCTTTTTTGGAATCTTGTTGGTCCTTTCCGTTTCCTACTTTCACAAGTCATATCTCTTTGTGCTGTAGGTACCAATCACCTTCGTCGATAGAGTTTATGGAAGCTCAAAGCTTGGTGGTTCTGAAATAGTCGAGTATTTAAAAGGCCTTGTACACCTATTACTCACCACCTAAATGAGAAGAACAGGCTGCTAGACTTCTGTCGATCCTTTCCTAATTTGACCTGGTTTTTCTTGCCACAGCAGGTGTAGTTACTGATACTTGTCTCCAAAGCTTTGGGCATCAACGTTGAATAGTACATAAGTTCTTTAGTCGCTTCTAATTGCTGATAGTAAGTGACTAAGTGATATGTTCATTTACAGAATCACACATCTGCTTGTCATCCATCACAGAGATATTTACATCCAAGTCTAAAGATTAATGACAAACTTTGTCAGCTTGTTCAAACTGGTGTAAGCATATATCTTTCTTTCTTTGTTAGTCATCTTACGACTCCGAAGTTGAGGCACGATACGTTTTCATGGCTGCTATGGTGGGGGTGGCTGGTTATTAATTAGATTATCTTTGTTAGTCATTTGCTAGAATGTTGGTCAAACAAGGTACGAGCGGAGAATAATGCGTTGGTCATGGAGAATTGGATATGCATGTGGGAGGGGATGACGCCTACTGTGGCCGTCCATATCTTTCTGGTGAGAAGAAAGGGTCAACGTTCCGGCCATGATCCTTGTTGTAATATTTTTTTTTTAACTTTTGCATGAAGTATTTGAATATCGGAATTTTTTTATAATAAAAGAGGACCACAGACCTACTTGAACGAAGGAATGGGCCAGAAGGAAAGATGAGGAGATTAATGGGAGGGATTCTTTTCAGCTTCGTTCATTGATATTTGCCCTTTTGAAAGATGAGTAGATGACGTGGTTAACCTTTCTTTTTTCCAAAAAAGTTGTCTTTTTACCAAGGTTGTTAAACCCGGCCCGCTCTGGCCGGTCGGAGCGGTGTCCGAAGTACAAAAGAGGTCACGAGTCACTCAAAATCCGGATAGATGATTGACTCGGTCAAATTCGGTCAAAACTCAGGTTGGACCGATCAACTCGGTGGGTTTGAGTGACCCGGCCGGATTTAGGGTTTAGCCAATTTTTTTTAAAAAAATATTATAATTTCTAACATTGAATTATCAATTTTCCAAACTTTTATTATATTACTAACATTTAATAATGGCACACTCATCATCTATTCTACCACTATTATTATTATTATTATTACAAAAAATTTAAATTATTAAGATATTATGTTTATATACACATTTAAAATCAATGGTAATAAAAAATATTATTTATATTGTTATTCATTCAAAATAAAATGTAATGTATTTGTAAATTCAAATACGATGCTAACATAAATTATCATATTACTAAAATAATAAATTTATTAAAATGTTAAAATTTAGAATGTATTTTTTATAAAATTATATTTGATTTGATTCATTGTTCATTTAAATATATATTGTCTTCCCACTAGTGATTAAAAAATTATTATGCATACACTTATAATTATTATCTAAGTTGATTTTATACTTATATTAACTTATAATTATCCGGTCCGACCATTCAAATTTAATCGGTTCGACCGGTCCGACCTGACCTGTCGATTAATCCGAGTTGATGGTCAAGTCGGGTCTTGCAACATTGCTTTTTACTATATTATTTTAGACCGGCAAGGCCAGATTTTCTGTTAACTGTTTTATCTGTTGATTTATTGAATAATTAGGTTACCTTTTACTATCATTTGAAAATTAATAAAAAAATATGGTTGGCCAATTAAAACTCAAAAGGAAATTTGAGAAAATATATTTTTTACTTTGGATAAATCGAGTATGGACCTGGATCCTTGTTCATAACGTACGCCGGTGCGATATGTTTTATTTAGTTTTGTCTCTTTTTTTTCAAATGATAACAAGAGGTACAAATGTAATTAGATGAATAAAATAAAAGGAAAAAAGATTGTAAAAGTGGAAAGTTTTAATGCTTCCAGAAAATGCCAATAATGTGCTATAATTCAAAGGTAATAAGAATAAACCAAATATCTATTTAAAAATATAATGAAGATTACTTTTAATTATGAATTAAATAGTTGTGTAGATGAAGGATTACTACTTAATTTACCATACTAGAAATTAATTAATTTAATAGTCTGCCAAACCATTTAGAATATTTGTGCCCTAACTTACTTCTTTTTGGACAACATTTTGAATTGTCAAATTAATATAATTTCTTTATCAATGAATTACATAGCACGAATGCTAAACTGTAAAAGGATGTTTTCTTTGTGAATAAATTTTATAAGAATAAGAAGCAAGAAAAAAAGTAAGTTTTTTTTTACTTAAATTTTGTTTGAAATAAAGTGAATAAAATATAAAATATAGTTGAAATAAATAAATAAAAGGCGGAATATATTCTTGCTATATTATTCTATTGTAATGATTGAAAAATAATGATTTTGTTGATTTTAAAGCGTCTTTTAAGAAGATTGACTTAATCCTATTTTTAAATAATTTGGCATTATTTTTATTATCCATCCATTTATCCATCTACTGATTCAATGTTTGAGTAGAATTTTATCCTGACCAATTCTGATTGTTCCAACCATAACCATCCTTGATCATTGTTCTACCTTTCATTCTTTTTTTTGTTAGAAAAATGAGTTAAAACAAAAATTTAATAGTTTAACATTCTGTATATTCCCAAACCGAAAATTTAATAAATCATTTTAAAATGAAAAGTCTAAACGGGATCTATTGACCCCCTACACACAAAAAAAAAAAAAAGATCTAAAGTAAAATCTAAAGCCACCCGCAAACAACGAAGGGCGCACCGTTATTGACTGTGCACGTCTTAGGCCACTTTCTTTTTTTTTAATGTGAAAATACCCAACTTACTTAAAATAATCATCATCCTGTGTGCTGCAGTGCAGAATTAATCAACCCGCCTCCAACATTTGCAGCGGGGTATTAAACTATTAATTAACGTTGTTGCAAGAACACGAGAGAGAAAAAGGGCCCACACTGCAATCATTCTCTGATAACTTCCATACTACACTTGCTTCTTCTTCTTCATAATATATCGTTGATCAACTGTTGAGGACAGTACACCACATAAGGCCGAGGTCCTGCTCCACAACATGCAAAAAGCTCCAAAAAGCTTCCAAAAGAACAGAAAAAAAGAGCTTTGCAAAAAAGCCAACAAACTTGTCTTGCTAGCATCGGCGGTAATATGTACAGTTTTGCTGATTTAAACTACCAAAGTACCATGCCCCAGCATTACAGAGAGAAAGGCTTTGGCCATGAAGGAGAGAGGGGAGAGAGAGAGAGAGAGAGACTATGAGATGCAACGGAGGGAGTGCATGGACGCCGCCGGGGCGTCGTAGCCGCGGCGGTGTCCGGTCTCGATGCCGTAGTCCATCAGCGGACGGTTCTCGAGCTCGTCGTCGTGGTCGTGCACGAACTCCGGGATCTCCAGCTCCCCTCGTCTGATGTGCTCCCACAGGAACTCCAGTCTGCTCACATATCTCAGTTTCCCATACAGCCTGCAAATTTGGAGGGGTCCAATTAAATTTCAGGAAACAAATTAAGGAAAAAAATATCAAATTTGGCCGCCTAAATTATCTTACTTTTTCCCAATGCCAAATTCATCAGAAATTGGGACATGAAAACGTATTCAAATATTTGTTGTTATATAAATAGAAATAAGAATTTCCATAAACATTGAGGATGCTTCCGAAAATAAGGATAATTTTAATTTGAGGAGAAGAAAATTGGGAAACGCACGTAAGGGACCCATCGACCCCCCGGCCCGCTAACGTGCGCCGGAAATCCGGAGTCACTACCGTAATTGAGCCGCACACGGGAGGCTAACGTGCGCCGTAAAAAGGGGGTGGGGCGCATGTTAGCGAATCCGGTTCAAAACACAAATCGGCGCAGGTGCCGCCAGCGCGCGCCGGCCGGCGGTGGTCGGAGTTCCCACCGGCGGCAGAGAGAATTCGAAAGGAGAGAAGGGGAAAGGCAGGGAGCTCGATGGCGGGACATGGAGGAATTCTCACCCTGCGCTGAAGAGGAAGCGGCCGAAGGTGGCGAAGAACAGGCGCGCCTGCAGGCCCGGGTGCACGAAGTAGACGGCCCCCAGCGCGTCCCGGACGGCGGCCGGCATCGTCTCGTAGACCGACCGCAGCGCGGCCACGCCGGGGAAGTTCTCCGCCCGCTGCACGCACGTGTGCACGTACACCACCACGAACGGCGCCGCCGTGCCCCCGCCTGCGCCGACCAGCTCCGGGAACACCTTCCTCTCGAGGTGCTTCCGCAGGGCTTCCTCCCCTCCGGCGCCGCTCAGCTCCCGGGCTGCAATCAATCAACAAGAACAACGTCAGAACCCTCCACGCCAACACAGAGCAAGCCGCCGCAAGGCCGCGACGTCGAAAATTCGACCGCATGGCGAATCGAGCGAAAGATTGGAGGAGACGCACGCACCGGGAAAGTACTTGCCGATGATGCGCAGGACCTTGCGCCCCTTCTTGTCCCTGCCCTGGATCTTGAAGGGCTCGAGCGTCTCGAGGAGGAGCTCTTGGTCCGCCATGGAAGCGTCCGTAGGGTTCGCTATTGTGTTGCTCGTGTCGTGTGCACGAGAGGAGTCGCCGGGCGTATGCACGAGAACGACGAGGACGAGGTTATGAGACGGAGGGCGATGTGGAAAGGAAAGGAGAAGACGATTGCTATAAATAATCAAATAGATTTTGTAAGTTTCGGATTCGGATTGCGTGATGTGTGTGTGTGTGAGAGAGAGAGAGAGAGATGAGAGAGAGAGAGGAATATGCGAAGGAATCTACTTCGTTTTGTACGGGGGCGACGCCGTGGACCGGTCATGTGAGACACCGAATTGGATTAGGATTCAGTAAATCTAATGATCGAAGCGATCTAATTGACTAATTATTATAGATTTTTTTTTGAAAAAAATGCAAATTCAGACTCACGGACGTAGATAATATATGGAAATAAATGTTATCCTTTTTTTAACGATCTGAGCTGTGACTGATGTCTTGAGAATTATTAAATATGTCATTCACAAAGGAATCGATTTTTGTTATCAAAACGCAATTAATATACGATATTATGTTCTATTTTCAATTTCTTACCTTTTCTGTGTTTTTTTTTCCTAAACTTTCACAAGGCTGGAGAATTAAACCTCGTTGTCTATGTATAACATTGAGGAAAATATCTTTGTTTTTTGAAAGTTCTTAGAAAAATATTTATTAGGCCCCAGGCCACAATAACTATATTTCTATGTGTAGCATCTCGATGTAAAACACTTATTTTTTATATTTATTTAATGTAATAATTATAACTAATAATTACATTAATTATATATTTTTTAAAATAAAATAATATAGATTTATTTGAGTAATTTGATACTGAAATTGTATCATCTAAATTAAATAAATTATAATAATTGAATTAATCATATTTATTAATATGGATTAATTATGATGATCTTTATTTTAATCACATAAACTATATAACATATATTTTAAATTAATATATCATTATTTAAAGCAAAAAAATAAAATTAAGAAAAAATTAAAGCAAGAAGAGAAAAAAAAAGTGGCAAAATTATACCATAGACCATGTTGTAATTATTAATACAGCGTGTGAATGTGTGATCACATTAAAAGCTCTAACTACAGGTGAATTTTCACAAATCATAAGTGGCTTAACGTTATTTCCCGTTACTTTAAACAATAGAAAAAAAATTACATAATATTACGAAATGTACGATTTGCTAATTAGTGTTCTTGAATAGAGAAGCATACTGTTGTAATTAAGGTATTGTAATCAAGATGCATAAGAATCTACTAGGCGACACTTGTCCTTGTTGAATGCTATTCCAGACACACTACACTACCAATAATTGACCATAATGATATGGTTTCCAAGAAAAAAATAAAGGCATTATCTTGTCTCAAGGAGGTCAGTATCCTATGATATTTCTCACATGTTCTGATTGAAATCCTAATAATATAAATTGAAAAATGGTTAGGAATTATTATGTGTTATGTAAAGATTTAGTAACATGTATTTTTTTAAAAAAAAAGGTAATATGCATATGATGCATCTTAAATTATATTATTTCAATAGAAGGTTTTATTTGTTAGAATATATTTTAATTGAAAGGAAATATAAAAAAAGTGAATATTATTTTTAAATAAAAAATTAATAGGAAACAAAATGAAAAATAACTTATTTTTTTAATAATTAAATTTATTTAGTTTACCTCAAATATAACTAATAAAGGAAAAATTACTTTATTCCTCCTCATATTATTATTTTTTTATTTTTGGTTTCCTTCTATTCCTTTTATTTTGTCTATTTAAATACGCTCAAATCACTAATTGAATATGTACTACTTGACACACAAAACACTTACGATTTCGAAAAGAAAAAAAGATCCTTCTTAAATAATTATATCTTTCTTAAATGCTGATATTTTTGGCCTTTTTAAACAAGAGTCTAAATAATTATATCCGTCATCAAAGTCGAAGTAATATCTTATTGGTTGCAGGGTTGCCCTAAAATTTTGAAAGTTTCAACGTTTACATATTTACGTGAATTAACTATTTATTAATATCTCGTGAAGTGTAATTATAGTAATCAAATATAAAGTTTGCATACATAATGCATTATTATAACTAAAATATAATATTTATTATAGCACCATCACAAATTTAAATTTAAATTAAATTTGCATTATTATAACAAGGGATGGACGGACCCTTTCATTGTTGGGGAGGCCTTGATCCCTACCAACTTTTTTATACATATATACTATTAACATTATATATATGTATTTTAACTATAGGAAACATTTTTTAAAAAAACCATATTTTAATAATTAGATAGATAGATTATGCTCACGTTTTGGTTTCTAAATATTTCTTCTCATATTAAAGAAGGAAATATAAATTTGATTTTTCATAATTGATAAAATATGAAGAGAAACTTGGATGAAACTTACAAATTGTCAAACTGACATAAGTTTAAATGATAAAAATTATAGAATTATAATTTGAAATTAGATGGGAAGATCAATTTAACAGAAAAAACTCATTAAATTTTGTATGATATTAATAAATAAGTGATAATAATCCACTTGCTAGTTGGTTGCGAGGAAAGTGGAGGTGGTCTTCCTATGAGGATGAACGAATTAAAAGGAAGGATTCCTGCCCGGTTTGAAATCAAAACTGGCGGCAGACTCAGGATGTGGTATTAGAAAATCATCTTATCCCACTTGACTTTAGTTTTATATCAGCCTATTTTTCTTACCTATACATGTTAGATTAAGACGAGTTCAAACGAGTTTCAACAAGTATATAAAGAGAATCATATTTATCTTCTTGAGATTATTCATATGTTTCCTTCTTTAATTTCATTGTGCTCCTAACTTCCTATGCTTCCATTCACTTGAATAATTAGCCAATAGGCCCAATATTGACACGAGATACATTCTCAATGATATAAGTTCTCTCTCTAGATCTCACACACACAGACTACATATATACATACACATATATATATATATATATATATATATATATATATATATATATATATATATGATGATGATGATGATGTTGACCTTAATGGAAGATCCAAATTTAAGTTTTTTATGCAAAAAAATTTCATATTAATTTTCATATCCTTACGAGGCCGTTTGATTAAAAAATAAATCATGAAACATTAACATGTCCTCGAAATACAATCAACATTGGGTGGAATAAGAATATTTGGTCAAACTTTATTTTCTTCAAAATTGTCTAAAAAATTATGAAACCGCCTGTGTTTAATTTTAAATTGAGAATATACTTATTTGTCTCGTTTGACAGAATAACTATATTTTTATACATTTTTATCATAAATTTTTATTTCAATTCATATATTATTATATAAGTTTTCTTATAATAATAATAATAATAATAATAATAATAATAATAATAATAATAATAAGTATCAATTATTTATAAAAAAATTAATTATAAAATATTATATAATTTTATTAACTTCTAATAAAACAGAAAGTAAAATAAGAATATATCTAACTTTTCAAAAGTATAATATTTTTATTATTTTATTTTATTCCACAACTAAATGACCCTAAAAAAATGAAATTAGAACCATATTATTTCTCTGCATCGATAAATAAAGAGCACATAGAAACAAGACAATTATTGCATGTATTTGGTAGGTCAGGAGGGTGAGCATTATTGCTCTCGCTTTTGCATCTTTTTTCTAAGCTAGTCGTCGACTATGTAGATAGGATATCAATATGCATTGCATTTGACGTATATATTAATAAAATTGACATGGCCCTTAGAAGATATTATGAGTAGGAGTACATCTATTGGTTGATGCATCCAATAGACATGTTAGCCACATCATTTGTCTATCTCAAAGACAAATTTCTTATCATCCTCACCATCTCAATTTGTCAATTAACAATGCATGGAGATCCATTTTTTTTTTAATACCGATCCGAATCTACACGAGAGGACGTCGGTATCCGAAATTACTAGTACTCGATTAATTTAGAGTAAAAAAAATAAAGTAGTAATGATTTATTTTCTGACTAAAATAATGAATTTAAAATTTAAATTTATAATTACTAACACCCAGCGAACGTTTAAGATTCAACTCTTTTGTACCAATTGATTATGAAGACCCAACTTTAATACGTACCTTCATTTTTTTTTTCTCTTTTTCCAATGAAATAAAAAGGTGACAACCATCATGAGGTAAATTTGGGCCCACATTGAGTTCTATCTTGGGTGGTTTGGGGCTTTGAAAGTAGGCTCACGTTAGGCCTAACAAAATTAAGTTCACTTTCTTCTTTTTTCCTAAGATATATATTGAAAATAATGTATATGTTTATGAAAACAAAAACTAAAGATGACATAAAGTTTCTTATGTATTTTTTTTCCTTTCAGAAGAAATGGGGGTTACCTATTATGGCAATCAAATAGGTATACTTGGTTGGAGTATAAATTTATTAACATTTCGTCAAATTTAATCTTAATAGATGACTCAAATCTTATATAGAAGATTTTAGTTACGAATAGCAAAATTAAATTTCACTCGATGTTGATAAGTAGTTGATTCACGCTTACATTTTTTTCTTACTTTTGTTTTATTTTGTGTTTGGATTGAACATAATAAAAGTTCAAATATGATATTTTGTAACTAAATATTTACTTGTAGATAATAAATGTTAAAATGAATAATATATTACAATAATGGTTAAAATGAAAAAGCTGAGCATACGTTTTAAAAAGGAAAAAAAACGTGCGATTTGTTATTTCTTTTCCGTGACTAACGATGCTATGTATTTTTATAATTTTTGGAAAATAAGACGTTGACTAAATTAATTCTTAGAACTGGATATTCCATTATTTAAAGGGCCCCTATAATGGTTAAGCAAAAGCATATGTTAGAAATTGGGAGTTGGTTCACAAGTGTCAACGCCAATATTGTTTAAGGACCAATGCAAAAGTAATTCATGTACGTAAGTTTAGGGGGTGAAGTCAATCAAAATAATTTATAAGTAATTTTATTAAAAATTTCTCATTTTTTATAATTAAAAAAATAGTTGATAAGCACTCATTTTACTTATAAGTAAAAAAATAACCTAAGAAACGTCAACTTATTTTGTGAAAGAAAAAATGTTGATCAATTAATCTACTATTTTATTTTTAGAATATAAATAACTTTTCTTTACATTAATCTATTATGGAATCTTTTATCATTTGATTCAAACGATCCTTAAATTCCAAAGGTGCATACTCATCGAGATGGTGTGGATCTAGATCAATGACGCATTGACGTGGGCCCGATGACGGCGGCGGAGAGAAAGACAAGGGGAAGAGGAGGGGAGGTCGATAGGGGCGCCGGTCACATGAAAGGAGGAAGGGGAGATGGGATGGTGGTCGGAAGCGAGAGATGCAAGACGGTTGCAAGCGAGAGGGGGGCGGTGGTTGCAGGAGATAGGAGCAGGCGAGAATGGATCGTCATCGGGGAGAGGAGTAGGCAAGGTGTTGCAGCATCGGTGGGCGCCAGATGGGGAGGTCTCCGTATGGATTGTCACCTGTGGTGGGGATCGACGGTTGCCGTATGGATGGTCACCGTGGTGGGGATCGATGATCGCCGATTTGGACGTCGATGATGGGCGGCGCACAAGTGATGAGAAGGAGAGGAGTGTGGAGGAGGATCACAATCGTTGGATTGGCCTTAGATGATTTCATATCGACCATTAGATTAGGTGTTACATCATATTTCATCTAAGGGGTGTTACATATATATGTATACACATATATAATTCGTGACCACTGGTTTCTTGATCTTTTCCTCGATTGTAATAAAAGAGAGACATCACTTATCTCAAATGTAAATCAAAATATACAAATGGTTGGAAATATGCTTAATGTGAATAATGTTGTGCATGGCGTTTCTATTTTTTCCCCACGATTATCGAAATCGGTTCCACCGTTTTGATTTGATTTCGAAATCGAAAATGGCTTTGAACCGACATCAATTGATTGAACAGGGGAAAAAACGGGTTCAAGTTCAAAACTGAACAAAAATCAGAAAATCAATATGTACAAGTGAAAAAGGAAAGATTTTTTTTTTAAAAAAAGAAAGTAAAAGAGTGAGAAAATATTTGAATGACGAAGAATGGAAAATAAATAAAAAAAGACACGGGGAATTAATACGGAAAGCAATTAATGAAAATAGAAAAAGTAAAGTGTTAAGAATAAAGTAAATGCAAAAATAAAAGAAAATAAGAGGGTCAGAAAGATAAATTAATATATTATCATTATTCAGTAGCATTGAAGAATAAATAAAAAATAATTAATATAAATACATCAGTGCTAATAAGTTGAGTCCTTTTTATGGATATCTCTATAATGATTCCATGGGACAATAAATATATGATAGCTCCATTAGATACTACATCTCAATTTCGGAAAATGACAAGGAAATCAAATTAATTGTGTTCCGTTCACTCGGTACACATATTAATATATTATTATTCGTTTTCAGCACAGCTACCCAGGGTTGAGGGGGCCCGGAGCTGCCTGCCTGGCCTATTTATATTTTATTGAAATATTTTTTTCCGATATAAATGAAAGTATCATATTGACATAATGTCATGCACGATCTTAGCATTTTAATTTAAATCAATACTTATGATTCATTTACAAAACTATATATCTATATAAAGAATTGTGTCACCCATATATATTTTCATTCATAAATAGAAATATATTGATATGCTATCATAATTATTCATTTACAATTTAATGGCTACAATTATGCATTATATATATATATAGTGAACAATTTATTCGTTGATCCATGTTCATGAGATTCGACAAAATTTTACGCTGGCTGTCGGGGCCTAACACAACCCTCCTCCTTTATTCGGGCTTGGGACCGGCTATAAAATATAGGCGGAGTTACTAATAGAGCGGAATGGCGTCGTATGATCCATGTAGCCGACCTCACCTAGTGAGATAAGGCATTGTTGTTGTTGTATATATAGTGAACAATTTTAAAAAAATGGGAGGGGGATGAGGGGTGGGTGCTAGGGGCATTTGGGAGGGCTTGACCCCTCCCAATTTTTTTTATTGTTAATTGTTTATATGGATATTAATTAAGAATATTCTAAGTAGATGTACAGCAGTCAATTGTAAAAGAAAGATACAATATTAAGAAAGTAAAATGTCAGAAATATGCTTGACAATGTGAATAAAGTGATGCATGACACTTTAACTTTTTCCAAGATTATTCAAATTGGTTTGGGTGGATCGGTTAAACTGGTTTGATTTAATTCAAAATTGAAAATGGCTTTGAGGTTTGAACCAACATAAAGTGTTCGGAAAAACCAGTTCAAGTTAAAAAGTGAAAAAAAGGTAGAGAAACAATCTAAAAATAAAAATAAATAGGGAAAGAAAAAAAAACTTAAAAAGCGAGTAATGGAGTGGGAAAATATACGAATGCAGAATTGATAGAAAATTTAAAAAAGTAAATATTAGACGCTGGGAATGAATACGGAAATCAATTAGTGAAAACAGAAAAAAAAGAAAGTTAAAGAAGAAAGTAAAGAAAAAAATGAATTGTAAGAGTGAGAACAAAATAAATCAATATATTATCAATATTCAATAAAATTGAAGAATAAATACAAATTAATTAATATTAATGTATCAAAACTATTAATTTTTATCTTTTATGAATATCAATATTTTAATAAACTGACAACTTTATTTTATTTTTATGGTTAGTAATAGGTCAGGACTAATTTACTATTTGCATTTAAAATTATTATAAATAAGATTATCTAATCAAATTCAATCGGGTATAGATCGAATGGATTCCGGCCGATCTCCTGATCGTTCCGAAAATATTATTTATATATAAATTGTGGTATTTGTATATATATTATCGAAAAGACAAACACATTCCACAAGTATTCAACGAACAGAACGTAAACTTGTTGCACCTTTTTTTTTATTCCATGGGACAACAAATATATATATGATAACTCCATTAGATACGAATATCGATTTTGGACAATGAAAGCATGGAAATCAAACTACATGCATGTGCTCCGTTCACTCGGTACACATTATTATTATTATTATTATTATTATTATTATTATTATTATTATTATTATTATTATTATTATTATTATTATTTGTTTTTCCATCAGCACAGCTGCTGCCTGCCCTATTTTATACTCTTTGTTAACTCTGTAAAATTTCCATCATGAGGAGTGTCCAACCACTGCAACCCCCCTTTAATTATAAGGCTACGAGCAACTGGTGAATGTTCACAGGGAAGTTAACAACCTGTGAGCCATAGAGCAACATCTCAGCAATGCTCCAGTAAGCAGCCTGCGTAGGGTGCATGGCGTCCCAGTAGTAGTACTGGTTGCGGTTCGGGCAGTACGTTGAGTTCGGTATGCAAAAAGTTTCCGCCTTCAGCTTGCCGTTCCCGCAGCACGCAGACTTGATCTCCCTGAACCCTGCACAAGTTTAAGTACATATATAACAGAGAGAGAAGCCTGCGTATATACTTGAACCCCTGAAGTGTAACGTATGCAAAAATTTCATACAAGAAAAAAATGATTCAAAATTGAAATTTAATGCAATTAATGAAAGAAATCAAAATCTAATTAGCAATCAAGGCAAGAATTCGAAACTTTTTAAAAAAATCGGAATAAATGGCAATCAACGAAGGAAATCAAATTGAAATCAATTGAAATCAATACCATTAATAGGGAATTCAATTGAAAAATTGATTGAGATCAATTCTTAAAGAAGAAAATGAATTCAAAAATAAGGAAACATTCAAATTGCAAATCAATTGCAATTAATGAGAGAAAATCATGAATCAAACGTAAATTGTAATTAAGGAAGGAGTTCAAAAGAATCAAAACATGGAAGAATATAAAATGGGAAAGGATTTAAAATTCGAAACGTATAATAGCTGGCAAATTTCATCAACACGGATATGGAAAAGAATTCAAATGCAAAATTAAATTCAGGAGAAGGAAAGATCAGAACAGGAAGGAAATTCAGAATTTAATTCAAATCAAATAAATAGAATTAAAACGCCGAGGGATCTAAATAAGAAAGGAATTTGAATTCGAACACACATTGTGTAACGTCTGACAAGAATCAACACAAACATGGAAAGAATTCAAATGCTAAATCAAATTCAGATCATGGGAGGAGTAAGAAAGGAAAGAGATTTGAAGTAAAAAGGAAGAAGAAAACGATGAACAATAAATGGAGAGAGAGATTTCCTTTCTGACTGGTCCCCCGATTTGCTCCCCGATTCCTCCTCTGATTCGGCCAGAGAAAGGCTATAAGAGGAGGAGAGGATTTCCCATGCTCCCCTCTTGGATCTCCTCGGATCGGCCACCACAACTTCTTCATATGGGCTAGTGAAAGAAGAAGATCTAACTGAATCAATCACCTGATTGTCCATGGTGGTAACAACAATTAGGGATACAATTGCTTGGTACTTCAAGAATTTCTATTAAAAGCCAAGGAGAGGAACCTAGGATTGGGTCTATTGGGATATCCCACAAATATAGATCAGCCAATGTATTGCCTTGACCTGGAGCTTCATTAACTTGAGGTCTTCAATGCCCTACGTGATATGAATATTAAGGGGTCATCAGCACTTGATAGTTTCCTTATTCTATTCTATCATATTTTGTGGCATCGATCTAGTAAAAAATGATGTGATGACAATTATAAATCTTTTTGCAGTAGGCATTAATGGTTTTGAGATGATTAACTATTTTTTCCTTTAACTCATCCCAAAGAAGGAAGGTGCTGCACACATTGAGGACTTCCATTTGATTGCCCTCCCAAACAATATTTATTTAATTATTGAGAGAGTATTGGCAAATAGATTGCACCTTATTTTAGCTAATCTAATTCATCTCGTTCAGTCTGCAATTATTTCTAATATATCTGTTATTGATGGCAATACAATGGCATTTGAAATCGTCTTTCTGGCACTGAGCTTTGAAGATAGTTTTTTTGGAAGGATGATTTTGCAAAAACCTATGATTTTATTTTCTGACCTTTCCTCTAGTGTTCTCTTCGACGTTGCAATTTTCCCAAACTTATATTTGAACACCAAGCAATTGTCAAGGCATGAAGATTTCCTTATTCTATCATATTTTTTGGTCTCTTGTCAAACATGATGTAATGACAGTTATGAATGATTTCGTAGTAGGTATTGATGATTTTGAAAGGATTAACTGCTTTTTCCTTCTCCTCATTCCAAAAAAGAAAGGTGTTGCACATATTGAGAACTTCCACCCGATTGCCCTCTCAAATAGAATTTAATTAATTATTACGAGAGTATTGACAAACAAATTGCGACATATTTTAGCTAATCTAATCCATCTTGTTAGTCTGCATTTGTTGCTAACAAATCTATTGTTGTTGGCTATACAATGGTATTTGAATTTGTCTTTTTGGCATAGAACTTTGAAAATAGCTTTTCGTTGGAAGGTCAATTTTGCAAAAGCCTATGACTCCATTTCCCGATCTTTCCTCTGGTGTTCCCTTCGTCGTGATTTTTCCGAACTTTGGGTTTCTTAGATTAGATGATGTGTCTCAGCCTTTCTTTTCGTACTCATCAATGGTCAACCATCGGGTGAGGCTACGTGCAGCCACGCTGTGGGGCGCGTCAAGATTGTTCGCTAGTGCCAATGTTCTTTGCTATACATGTTGATGCCCTTGCTAGGGTGACTTTTGTTGCTTGCCATACTAGTTTGTTGAATGAATTCTCTACACCTTCAATACATGGTTCTATGATCCTATACTTCAATATGCATATGCCACTCTCTTATTTGTTGAGGGAGCAACTAGGGAAGAGAAGCTTATAGCAACTTTGGTTGAGGTTTTTGGCAATGTTTCAAGTCTCAACATCAACTACAACAAATTCACATTAATCACTTCAATATGACATAAGAAGTAGAATTTGATTGTTTGCAATAGCTGTGTTCTCCACTCAGCTACCTCCCACTTTGTTATCTTGGCCTAGCCTTGATTGATAAAAGGGTTTGTTGTCGTGATTAGGTGTCGGTCATTACGAGAATTAATAGTAGATTCACTTACTAGAGTTCCAGGCTTCTCTCTCATGGTGGGCGACTAATTTTGTTATGGTCAGACTTGTCGGCATTGCCTTTCTATTTTATGTCAACTTTTACATTGCCTAGACAGATTGAGCGTCAAATAAACACAAGAAGGATGGGTTTCCTCTAGCAGATTGGTGTGATGGGTCATCGTAGCGTTCACCTATGTCATCCAACTAGTCATGAAGGTCTTGGGGTACTTGACCTTAAAAGAATAAACATTGCCCTTCTTTTGAAAAGGGTCACCCAAATTATGGGACAAACCGATCGTCTTTGAAGTAAGGTGTTCTTTGCTTGCAATGGTCAAGACCTTTCATAGATATTTATCCTGGACATGTACAATGCATAGCGCTTCATCTTTCTGGTGTGGAATTGCTATGATTATGCCAATAATAAGTCATTTCTTCTCTACCTCCCTTGGCAATGAGAATAACTTCCTCTTTTGTAACGATGATTGAGTAATCAGGGCCCCTTTGCAACAACTTTCCCTATGTTGTGCAGATTGACAACCAAGGTAATGCTAGTGTTGCGGACTTATGGCATGCTAATAATGTTCACGGCCTTGGGATTTGGGTTCATCGATTCAAGTTGGCACCTTATGATCAAAGATTCAATGGCTTGTTGCTCCTGCTCAATTGCATCTGCGACATATGCCCTATAAAAAACATAGAGGATAATTGGCAATGGAAAAATGGCAAGTGTATGCGTCTCATTGTGAATTAAATATGGAATAAAATGCGAACCTCAAACTCATTTGGCATGCCTAAGGCACCCCTGAAGATCAAAATCTTTACATGGCTACACATGTATAGGGCACCTAGGGTACCAAAAGCTGACATGAATTGTGGTCTCTAGGGTGTCCATGATAAATATACCATACACCTCTTCTATGACTGTCCTACCTCTCAAATGGTTTGGGTTCACTACAATAAATTGAAATATCTTTGCTAACCTGAGTTGCGTGCTTCAGTTGTATACTTCTATGACACTTGTAATTTACCTTTGAATTATAAATGATCCATCGTGGACTAGATACTTCAATTGTACACTTCTGTGACATGTATAGAATTGGATGATGCATTTCATAGCTTGCGTAAGAACGTGTTATATGTTTTGTGGTTCAGACTTCCTCTAAATCAGAAGACATAAACTATCATAGGCATGGTAGACACTTGAGCTTTTCTCTATTTTGCGTCGCTTACTTTTCCAATAGCATAATAAATTTATCAACTTTCAGGATTAAGTTACATAGTATATGAAGGATAATTCAAAATCATGAGTGTGAGCTACCTCAAAAATAACAAAACAATATTTATTGAACATGACTTGATTGTTCAGTATCATTTTGTCATCCTCCATTCTCCTCAACCTTGTTTTCTTTGTGATCTATGCATATTGTCGCTAGAAAATTGCAGTAAGCAATATTTATTGAACAAACAACTATTCACATACACAATACAATAAACTCACTTAGTTTTCAAAAGTAAATTGTTACTCAATGCCAATACAATAAATAAAACATAATTAACTCCATAATTTAAAATAGAATCACTAAGCTACTAGTTTTAGTACTCCCCAACATGACCAACATTAAATGCTAAATAATACAAACTCGACAAATATATCTCAAGTTCTAAAGAGATAATAAGCATCTCTTTGCCGGAGCAGCTTTCATAGAACCATAACGATCTTGTGAGGAAGGTTAGAGAGCCTGTCGAACTTTTTGGGTGGCATCGCAAGGACTAGGAAATGAACGCATGCACACTGAACTTTACTAAAAATAGAATAGAGAAAAGCATATGATCTGTTTGGAGAAAAGGAGCGGCATGCACTAAATCTTCTTGGCATAAGTTGTGGACTACCTTCCAATACTCCTTAGATCTTCCCTTTCATAGGAACAGTGGACGACCTTTGAAGATTTCCACCACCGGTAGCTTAATAATAAAATAATATTATTATGTCAATATTTTATTATAATTTAATATATCAATGGTCTTGGCATTCATTATTAAATATTGAAGGCCATAATCATTGATAGCTTAATATTAAAATATTATTATGCAAATATTTTATTATAATTAAATTTACCAATGGTCTTGACCTTTGGTATTACCCATAGATGAAAATTCATCACTAATACCGAACACCAAGATCATTAGTAGTTTAATATTAAAATATTAATATTAAGCTAATATTTTATTATAATTTAATATACTAGCAATCCAAGACTTCAGCATTACCATTGGTAATATTGAAGGCCAGGACCCTTAATATTAAAATTAACTTAATATTTTATTATAATATATTTATTATAGTTTAATATACGGAAGGTCAGGGCCGTTGGTAAACTGTCAACGGTTATGTGCCGTCAATCCTAGCAATGGGCACTTTGCCCATCGGTATTTCAAAAGGATATTTCTTTCAATCGCAACTTTCATAAAAAAAATGCTAAGAATTTTTTCCCATAAAAAATACATTGTTTTCTTGTAGTGATTGTAGTTGGCATCACTTGGTTGGACACCATCTAGAAGGATGCTTTTTCGGTACTCTTTTAGAAGGGTAAATAGTCCCTCCTTAACACTTTTGCTAAGGAGGCATCTTAGCGCTCGTACAAGCCGTTCGTTGATATCTAATGGCATGTCTTTTTTCCTCTTGTCCCTCATGTGCTTCCTTCATCTAGCTCACCCATGGCCGTCAAGTTCTGGCGTCCCCCACCGCTCTCAATTGTTGTCCTGCACGTCATCGTCCGACACAATCCCATCTGCTAGTGTCCTTCCCCCAATCTCCTTCAAATTGGTTTCTCAACAAGGTGGTTTCATCATCCACATCGTCGTCTCCAATGGCCTCCTCACCAGCCCTCCAGACACGTCCACAACCACCATCTCCTTGCCTTTGGCGCACACCATGCACACCCTCCGTCCTCCACCATATGAGTTGCCTCCTTTAGCTGCTCAAAGGTGGCCACTGTGTATCACTAGTCGCTCTTCCGATCGTACCCCATCAGTGCTTCGCTCAGGCCCCGTCCAGCCGACGAGCATCTTACGCAGCATGTCATCCCATTTGTCAGATCGGACATCGTAGACCACTGATCCCTCCTTTGTTGTCCGGCCCCGAACATTCACCGCGCACAACTCCCACAACACCACCGCCTCTGAAACACCTGAGAAAAAAAAAGGAATATAAATTATTATTTTCAAGCCATAGTGGATGATGACCTCGTAATCCACTAACAAATCTCTTATCCAATGACCCATCAGGTTTCCCACTAACCTAAACCCACTTTGAGACACTATAAAAACTCACATACACTCTCTTTTTCCACTATTTTCTGGTGACCTCTTTGTTAAATCCGCCCAAATCTCCCCACACCACCTGAAGAGAGCCCCTAATCTCCATGGTACAGTAGAGAGAAAGAGAAAAAGATCATGGTGGTTGCTATTGGTCATGGGGAGAAGAAGGGGAAACAGCCATAGAGAAAAAGGATGAAAGCAATAGAAGAAGATGCAAAGAAAAAGAATGTAACTAAGGCAAAAGAGGTATGTAAGGAGATACCAATCCATCTCATCTTGATTCTTATTTGATCAGATGATGGATTGATTGATGATCATGTTATTATTTTGTATATAAGGAGTCATGAACTTATGCTGATAATCATAAGTTTCTAATAATGGAAGTGAAAATAAGAATTTGCCTAGATTTTGTAGCCTCTATTTGGATACATTTTTTAACATGTTATGCATGTCTAAAAATGACATATAATATATGTATAGAAAGATGTTGAAGTATAGTTTTTATAACAACAAGGATCATGTTAATCCAAACTGTATAGACAAAGTTATGACCCAATAAGTAGCTCCCTATCATGTTGATCCAAGATTTTAGATTGATGTGTACACTTGTATAAGCACATAGGACTGGTTATCTTATTCTAAAAATCATAAATGATATATGAAAATGTAGATATGGAAGTCTAATTTTGATAGGAACTGGAATAAATGTATAATTGGAGTTATGGTTCAAAGATTGAACTACTGTCAAAGTGCTTCGAAAAGCATTTCAACTATCTTATTAATTGTGTATAAAATTGTAAACATCATATTATTTATTAAAATTCAATATGGACGTATATGGTTAAGATAGATTTGAAATGAACCTAGATTCACCTATTTGGATCAGTGTGGAGCAAGATATAATTCTTTCTTCTCACGACTGTCAAACTATTTAAATAGAACAAGATTGATGCTAATGTAAGATTTTCTGAGAACATATTGTATGAAAATAAATTCATAGGAATTAATCACTAAGACCTACTAATGTCTACTTTCAAATAAAATTGGAATGAATATCACTTCAGTAAGTGAAGATATAATTTGAGAACCACTAACATGTAGAATGTGTCTAAAGTTATGAGCTAGTGCTTTAGATAATGTTTTTCATATGATCATTAGTGTATTTTCTTCAAATATTCATGATGCATAAATGCATGCTTTGTTATTATTTTAAAATTGATATTGTATTCCATTGAAGCCTAGAATCTTTGCATGCTAGAAATTTTGATCATTGAACCATGTTTTGGTCTTGATTGAGAGTATAGCATGACTTTGTAATGTGTGACACCTTGATTGATGTATTCAAAATAAAAATATATATATAGTGAAGAACACTTAGTATCACACTGTTGATATTGATCGATCGACTGTTAATGATGACCGGTCGACCGGTGCAATGTGCCATGACTGTATCGGTCGATTTTGAAATAAGACCAATCGACCGGTGCTAATGTCGTGATTATGTCGATTGACCCTTCCAAGTGGATCGGTCGACCGGTGTCAAGGTCGCGTTCCTGTCGGTTAAAGTTTGACACAAGACCGATCGACCACTCAAGTGTATTGATAGATTGGTTATCATTTTTAATTGATAACATATAACATAGATGCTATGCTACATGGTAAATATAAATTGTTAATGTATTAACATATTTATTGATTGAATGAACCCCGTCGGAGGGATAAAAACTGAGGAGCCTATTATATTAGGAGGTAAATGCCTCCGCATTGATTGATTGGCCATTCGTAGCACTTATTATTGGAATGAATAATTTTTCATGACCTAGCTAGTCACTATTAAGACTAAGACAAATCAATCATCTGACCAATTGTTAAAGGCTCACATATTAATTGTTAATTGATTGATTGAAATTGAAGTTGCCACTTGATGAGAAATAAGAGTGACTATATGGGGACCGAACTATTGAAGTCTTAGTGCAAACTTTCACTCATCAAGCTGTGATAATAAATAAGATAAGAACGTTAATTGATTAAGCATGAGTACAATTGGACTTCGGGTCATATTGGGTATAATAATACCATATTGATTGCATTGTTCATGTTTAATATTAGTGAGCTTAAAGATTGAATAATTGGAATGAAACTAGATTAATGTCATACTTAGTTATTGAATTGGATTGTATAGTTATTGAATAATGTTTATTGATGCCATTTTATTGTTTAGAGTAATTATTCATGTAGCACCATATTGAATTGTTATTGAAATTGATAGATCTATCCATTTATTGTTATTGTTGCATATAGATAATGTTTATTTCATTCACATGTTTATTGTCAATAAGTGCAATTGAGTATATTTATAAATGACATATGTAATCCGAATTGTCATGACTTACATACTTGGCGTGAGCTCATGGGATGGATTTCCCCTGCACGTAACATGATTGAAGGTGTTAATAAATGAAATTACCATAAATGATGCTCGTGACGAATGATACTTGCATATGTCCGCGGTTAAGTAAAAGTTAAGTACTAAAACCTTTTGAATAGTTGTTTAAATTATTAGTCTTTCTCTATGTTATATCGTGTTCTAATGATTGTTGTCTATTTATGTTTATAAGTAAGTTTCAAGACAACAAAGTTTTTTATCTTGATAACTCCAGGATAGGTGCTTCCCGAGGCGTTACATCCTCACCAGCGGCACTACTCTCTCCCACTTGACGAAGGATGTCGGATTCCAGCGCTCGACGGAGTCGACGACCTCTGTCCTGTAGTCGATCCTGATGCCAGATGCAGGGGCTCTTTACCCTTTAGAAATGGTAATAGATGGCAACTATTCGCATATACATATCAAAGCGTAGCATATCCTTCCTTTAGCTTATGGCAATCTGGACTCAACACAACAACACTATTTTACGTGGAGAGTGTGTCTGTGTGGACAAAATTATCCATTGTGCTAGGTTGATTTTTTGAGAATTTCGGTGTCCATTTGTAAAAGTTTTGAACCTTAATTTTGCAAACTTGGCTTTGTAAGTTTTATTTTAATTTATCAATGAAGGATTTGGATAATCATCCTTCTCTCTTTCAGAAAAAATACTAAACCGATTATTTGTACATAGAAAGTGAAATAGATAACTATTTATGCTTAAAATATTAAATCATATAAGTTTTTATATATGTGATTTAATGTTTTTGCTATCATTTTAAAGGATAGCACCATCATATAGTTATTAGTCATCATTCAATTCATGATGGATGGTGAGTTGTCTAATTAACTATTATTTGATTCACCGACATCCAACGGTAATAAATAGACAAGATGTTAATCATTAAAAAGGATAGTACAATCACTTTTCTACCCATCAAAATATCTATTTGAGTCTTTGACTTCTTATTTTCATGTAAAGGAAACAACTTTTTTTTAGAGAATCCCCGACCAAAAAAGTCATCATTATTTTTTCCATGAATTTTTCAATCATTTTATCCACATCAAAGTGCCCATGAAAAGAATGAAAAGTAGAAAGTTCAACCTTTAATTGATCAACAAATTGTGGGACTAATTGGCTTTCTTTATACACAATAATATCCAAATTATTTGCGACCGATATATCCATCTCAAAATCTTCAAAATCTGGTGATATTGAATTAATGATATAATTTGCGACGAATATATCCGTCGCAATATTCATTAATGATATTCTTAATTATGTCATCTGTTAAATAAATCAGTTACATCAATGAATAATTTGCGACTCATTTGAAGAACCATTCTTGTTATGAGTGAATAATAGTAATATGGTAGGATGCCAAATTTATGTAATTCTGACATTCTATTTCCTTTTTCTCCTCCCGCCAAAATGATTTCTTAGAACAAAAGTTTTTAATGAAAATTTCTTAACTGATTTTCCTTAATTAATTGTAAGTTTTTAAATTACGATAATTTTTATAATTAATAGTTTTGATTACTTTATTAATAGAAAATATATATAGACACTTTATCTGTTTTTTTTATCATGCTACCAAACATATTCAATGATAACCATATATCCTGTATATATATTCATTCTTCTATAACTTGGCATGATGAATTTCATATTGTCCTAACCGGGCAATATAGTTAAGAACTTAAGACAAATGTGTCGCCGTATTAAATAAATATGGAGCAACTAAGACTGGCGAGTTCATAATATGGGGAAAAAAGTTAAGAGGGTACGTGTAGCTCGTGGCTGATAATATTTTATTAGATCTAACGAAGCATAATTATAGTCATTATTTTAAAAATATGGATTATTTTTTGTTTTATATGAACAAATTTAATAATGAATTACAGTAGTAAATTTAAATTTAATGATTAAAATTTTATTTTAATCGTTACCAATATATTAGCG
Organism: Pontederia crassipes; assembly: GCA_030549335.1. Classification (NCBI taxonomy): domain Eukaryota; kingdom Viridiplantae; phylum Streptophyta; class Magnoliopsida; order Commelinales; family Pontederiaceae; genus Pontederia; species Pontederia crassipes. The sequence goes on along the minus strand of CM060194.1, from coordinate 67,848,546 downwards.
AACTCCTAAAATTCGTAATTATTTTTTGAAGAAGAATACATAATATCATGCCAAGATATCAAAATTACTTAGGGTCGTTCTCTTACGAGTAATTTTTTTTTGCATTATTAATAATTTGAAGTTAAACTATTTAGACCCATTATATTATCTTATTTACTTTATTTTAATTTATTGATAATTTAAATTATTTAGCAATACGTATTGCTTATGAAGTGACAATCCACATCAACTAGAAGAGGGTATCCATTTGCATTGTCACTAAAATGAGAATCTATTTTTATTTTCTTTTCATTCATGTCCTTCAATGTTAGACAAATAAAATATAAAAATAATATAAATAATAACAAATAATATTATTACCATCATTATTATCATAATTAATATAATTAATTTATTTAAAATTTATTTTATTATTGTTATTCACATGAATTTTACATTATTATTAGTTATTATTTTAAATATTATATACATTCATTATCATTATTTAAATTTTAAAAATATATTTATAATTATATTTATTTAATTTATTAATTTTATGATATTTATTTGAGTTTTTAGTTGGATTATATAATATTTAACTTAATATTAGTGATAAAAGTATTTTAGTAAAAGTTGTATAGTGTCATTTAAATTGCTGGAGAGAATATTCTTAAGGGTCATTTGGTACGAGGTAATCAAGATAGATTATCGATTATTTTATTTAAAATTTTCAAGTCCCACCACATTATCTCGTTTGGTTGTGACATATTACCAGTAATCTTAATCGCATTGGAAATCTTAATTACTATCTCACTGGTAATATAAATAGCAGGCTGTGACTTTTCATATTACCACTTGTTTGATATGTATTTTAACAATAATGTCCAATCAATCAAAAATTTAAATTTTAAATATTTTATTAATAAATAAATATCATCTAATCTCATCTCTACTATTTAATTTTTTTACAAATAACTTTTAGTCTTGCCTCATCTTATTTTACTATATTCATTTTTTTATGTTTTTTCATTATTTATTTATAATATCGTGTGATGAAAATCTAAAATAATTTTTAAGGTCATTTTAGCAATTTGTTCTCTAGTTATTTTGATCATAATTTATATTATAAATACTTGTCAAACACTATAATGTGATATTATCGGTAATTTAAATAGTAGCAATCTATGTAAGTGGTGATCTAAATTATCGAGTAATTAAATTGGTAATGCGTCAAACGGCTCCTTACGTAGCAAATAAGGTAATAATTTTCAAATTGGTAACGCACATTGTTGATAATTTAATTTCTATTAAATCATGTGAAAAGTTAATACAATAAGCGTACCCTTAATGTATATTAGATACCCCTAACTAATTACTAAATTAGGTGGGACCATCGTCAGTCCTTTTCTGCATAATCACGTTTGGAATGTGCTTAACTGCATCATCTGTTTCCATTAATTAACCAAAATATCTTGGAAAAAAAGGAAAATGATTAAAAAAGAGTAATGCTTGAATTTGCTATTTCAAAATTACCGAGCACTTTATATTATATATATGCATATATTATTTTTGTATATATTGTTTGATTAATTGCTTCCCGGATCTTGCTCGCATAATTTGTTCGGCTGTCCGAGTCGGCCAGACAACCCTCCTGGTCTTCTTCTCCTCGCGTGTGGCCGCCGTGTGGGCTTCGAAAGATCCTCCTGTGTCCGTTGCATGCCATCAATCATTCCTGCAATTAGTGCTGCGTGCCCATTTCGTTGCACCATTTGAGCACTCCACTACAAAAAAGAAAAAAAAAAGACTGGGAAACATCAAATTCATCAGAACTGGAAGTTAACAGATCCAAAGTTAATCGTCCACTTCTGTGCGCACTCTCGATGGAATCGTTCCTGTATGAAAAAGGGCACTCCAATTTTGGCGCCATACAAAGCCAAGCATTTAGAGCCGTGATTTCTCCGTGATTCCGGTGCGGCGGAGGCTGTTCATATGTGTGGCTCATCTGTAACTGAGCTGACCTTAAAAACTGTCATCTTCTTCGTCTGCTTTAATTGCACAAACTTTTCAGTAGGTTAACTTTCGGATCGAATGAGATAATAAGCAAGTAATTAATCGCGTTCGCCGTTCGGCGTTCGTGCACTGCATGCATGCATCCATCATCGTGTCCGTCTGTGTGTGTATATATATGCCTGGGGGATGCATACGTAGTAAGATATCACAACGCAAGATATTGCACCATTCAGCCATGGCGAAGAGCGCGGCGGTCCGATTCCTCGTAGCCATTTTTGCATCGTCCCTCGCCATGCAGAAGGCGGGCGCAGTTGTGCCTGCGCTCTTCGTGTTCGGAGACTCCACTGCCGACGTCGGCAACAACAACTACTTGCCCAGTGTTGCGCCCAAGGCCAACTTCCCGCACTACGGGATCGATTATTCTCGGGGTGTTCCAACGGGAAGGTTCTGCAATGGCTTCATTGGCATCGACTATATAGGTTTTTGGTCATTAATTGTTGCGTTAAATATTTTATCCATGTACATGTTTGATCTGTAAAATAATTAATTTGTTTTCTTCCCATGCGTCGATAGCCAAAGCCATGGGGTACCCGATGAGCCCCCCAGCTTTTCTCTCTCTTACTAGCAACGTGCAGACATGGAAAGGGTGAACTTTGCATCTGCCGGATCAGGGATCCTAAATGCTACACTCGTAATACACTGTCTTTTTTCCCCTTTCTTTTGGCTGCCTTCACCGATTTAAAAATAAGTTGTTGCGACATGTAACGTGACTTTAATTTATCGATTGCTTGATTGCTGACGCATGCGTTGAGCAGTGGCAGGACGTGACTCCCATGGACGAGCAGATACAACAGTTTCAGCAAGTGGTTGCGAAGATATCTTCGAGCATGGGGAAGCCATGGACGAGTATCCTGATGGCCAGGTCCCTCTTCGCCATCAGCACCGGAAGCAATGACCTTTTCGCGGCCTTCACCTTGCTCTCTCCAAAAACCAACGCCCAGCGGGATCAAGCCATCGCCCCTCTCCTCGCCAAGTTCAAAACTCAGCTTACGGTCTCTCAAAGTTCTACTCCTGTATATATATATAGGCGCTATACAATCTGGGGGCACGAAAATTTGCGGTGTCCGGGACGGGTTTAGTCGGCTGCGTTCCGGGCGCCAGGATGGCGAGCCCAACGGCCGACTGCAACAAGGACCTGAACGATCTATCCCTCCGCTTCAAGGAAGCCACCAAGGCACTCCTGCAGGGCCTGAGCTCCACCCTCCCGAGATTCAAGTACGCCTTCGGCGACACCTATCAGATGGGATCGCTCATCAACGCCAATCCGCTCGAATTTGGTATAACATCTCAATATATACATACATTGCACCTTTCCCCCCAAAATCGTCCCTCCTGTCACGTAGACAGTCAGATTGACTCCGGGAGCGCTACACTATCTACTACACTATTGATCATATTATAACATTGACCATTCAACAATTTGTATATGTGGCAATAAATATAATAATAAAATCAGTACGGACTTTATTGCGAAAGATGGAAACATACTTTATTACGGAAGAGTGGGAATATCAAAGGACACTAAACACTTAACGTAGTACACAAGGAGGTGGGCAATGACAATAATATCCAATAAAATCTTGACAATGGTAACACAATTGATTACAACGAAAAAAGACCATAATAACCTTTTGATCTAGAGATTAATTATGCAATTACAAACGAAAGACATTATTGAGTGCAACGAGTCATGTGCAGCAATCCTTGGGCACTGCGTTCTCCATCACTCCTCTCTAGGTAAGATTCTTACCTGCAAAATTCCAATTGCAGGGACATCGAATACCCATGAGCGAAAACGCCCGGTACAATAGAATCATAGGCTATAAATTTAATAATCAAAACATACTTGAATCAATAACAGATAAGCAGTGACATACTTTGCTATGGACAGATAAACCCTTCTTTTTTCATTATAATCAATACTTTGGTTGCACAAGACAATGAATAACTATATTTCATTCTTTACTATGTCAATGCTCTACTCTTTTATGTAATTTTACTTTGTCTTTACTATGTCAAACTCTGTACTTTGCTATACATTACTTTGACATACTTTGCTATAATTTCCATGCAATACTTTGCTATACTTTACTTCATCATCGATATATTGTACTTTACTTTTCCTTACTTCACTGTACTATAATTTACTTTACCATGCTTTACTTTATCATACTGTACTATACTTTGCTTTACCATATTGTATTATATTTTACTTTGTCAAGCTTTTTTTTACCATATTGTACTATACTTTGCTTTATTGTACTCTACGATATCATACTTCACTATAGTATACATTACTTTACCATGCTTTACTGTGCTTTACTTGACTACGCTTTACTGTACTTTACTTTACTTTACCATGAGTTATACTACATCTTTTATATTACTATGCAGTCCTTGAAGTTCGTTATCCTATGCGAGCTCGACTTTATTAGGTTGGGATGCCAATGGTGCCTCTCTGAATCTCTGAAGCTCTGAAGTCAATAAGCCCATAAAGGAAAAAAGGGTGGGTGTTAAGACCTCACCTAGTTCGGAAGGTAGGGGGAAGAATTCTTACAATACAGGAACAGTGGTCAATTAAGAAACCTGTAGATTCACTGTCTCTTCAGCTAGCTACATATCCCTCTGGCATAATACAATAATCTTTAGGGGAAGGAGTGTGACCATTGGCATCACCCTTCATTCGAGATACAGGTGGGGAAAGACTTGAAATCTCAGGAATAGTGGTCATTGAAGATAGTAGCTTCGCTGTCCCCTCAGCTAACTACCTATCTCTCTCTATACAATGCTATGCTACCGTCACAATGGGATTATTAATACCCACCTCATGACGTTGGCCTTGGTGGGGCTATTAATACCCACCTGTTGGCCTCTATGATTTGTACTTTGGGGCGACACATGACAATCCCGTAATTTCATCTTTGCTTTACTTATATTGTTAATCATTTGTAGAATTTAGAAATTATGGATCAGAGAAAAAGATAAAGTCAAACCCCTTTTCCTGAGTGAGAAAGGCCCATTACATTCTGTACTATATTGGACATGACATCAAGTGGACCTAACAAAAAGTGAGGTCCAACTATGAAGTTCTAATCTAAAAAGGTCATTTACGTCTTTTGTAATAGAGTCCAGACCGGGTAAGGGAAATCCGGTTCGAGTCTTTTATTTTAAGATCCATGTACGTGACTCGGGCCGAGTCGGGGTTCAACTCAGGCCGGATCAGTGTTCGTACTTTGAAATCGATTTATATTCTCTCTGTCCTAGGACCGGTCGACCGTTCTTACTGGACCGGTCGATCGCTCCCATTGGTCGGACGACCATTTTCTTGCGTCGAGTCGGTCGATCGTCCATCGATCGACCGCTCCTGACGGTCACGCATGTGCCTTGTCGAGCCGGTCGACCGATCTTCTTGAACCGGTCGACCGCTCTTAGCGGCATACCTGTGCCTGATCATCGGTCGACCATCCTCGTCGGATCGGTCGACCGCATCAGAAAGGCACATTTATGTTTCCTCCGATCGGTCGACCGATCATATAGAATCGGTCGACCGATTCTGCGGTCAGAATAGAGCCGCCGGTCAATTTCTCCTTTTCCGACCGATTTTCGATCGTTGGATCGCGATGGTTACAATATGAAAAGTGTAGTCTATAATCTCTAGGTCACTATGGAATCATTAAACAATAATATGATCAATAATTTATCGCCTATGGGGATTAAACGCCTAAGGTACCTTTTTCAATCATTTTCCGTTCGCCGGAGATCCCTGCGTCGTCTTCTCTAGCTCCGATGGTTCTTGGCCGACGAGGAGGGTATGGCCGGCCTTCACGAGTGCGCTGGTGGAAGACTGTTGTGCGCCGACGTCCGCCGGATCGACCCTTCGTCCCTGCATGCACGTGCAGTCCGCCGGAGCAGAGGAAGAACACCTAAAGAATTCCTTTTAGATTTACTTTCTACCTAAGTTTGAATAATTTTATGGCAGGAAAGTAAAACATCAAGAAAATGACCGAGAAAAAGCAAATATGGAGCTCCAATGCACTGTCACGACCGTTCATACATTTATCACGGCCATGCTTTCATATCAATCGTGCGGAAGCTCTTTGTCACGGTCATACCCTCAGCCATAGCCGTTCCATGTCATTCACGATCGTGAGCGCGAGTTGAAGTCAAAGATGAGAAACATCGATGACTTGGTCATGACAGTGATGGAGCCTATCACGACCGTGACGATAGATGGTTAGGCCATTTTGGATAATATTTTATCTATTTTTTGGATAAAGTTTCGGTTTCTTCCTTTGGGGGATGAGAAATTCTATAAAAGGACAGAAGAGGACATGGAATGGCATACATGGAGCATAGATTTAAAGGCTAATAGGAGGATAAGTGAAAGAACTATAGCGAAGCACTGTCGAAAATTCGAAAGAGGACATGAACAACGGCCGCAAGAGTCCTTTATTTTCTTTTATTTCTTTATTAGGGTCATCTTAGGTGAGCCATGTTTGTGTTTTGGAATCTTTCTTGGTATTAGTTTAGTTTGAATCTTTAATAGTATGCAAGGTGTGTTTAATGCTTTCCTTTGATTTCATTATTTATGATTTGATTGCTATATGAAAAGAAGTAATTATTTTCATAATAGTTTCTAAGATTGATTTTATTAATTGCATGCCACAATTAAAGAAATCAAAAGAGGTCTAATTTGTGTAGTTATTAAGGTGACTTGAGAAAGTCCTTAATCTTAATTGTGATTTAATGCATCTTTTGATTAATTAGCTATAAAAATTAGAAAGATTAATTTATTTTAATTATTCTTAAGATAGTAGTTAAAGCCTGAAACATTGGTTAACTAGATTTTGAAATTCAATCTTATTATTGATTCAATTAATTCTAAGTTGAGAAAAAAATATTACATTTTAGTGATGACAATTAGGTTCTATAATCATCAAATCATTATTTATCCAGATGATCATTTCTTTATTTTTATCATTTTATTTTATTCACACTTGAAAATAAACTTTTCTTACTTTCTCAACTAACAAGGTTAAAATAGAATCTTAGTTATTAACCATCCTCGTGGGAACGGTACTCTACCCATCTCTTTATTACTTGAGCGACTAGTGCATTTGCTAGAGTTTGCTATCATTTTTACACGCATCACCTTCCTTCAACGAATTTTGTCACAATTTTTGTCTACATAAACTTTCTTCTTTCTTATCCTCCTTTTGGACAATAATTATTTCTTTTTTGTTTTCTCTGTCATAAATGTTCTAGAATCTTCAAAGTCGTCAATATTGTTGATGATATAGAGTGTTTAGTACATTGAAAGGTCCTACTCTAACGAATGTGTTGTTTATACGTGCAAAGAAAGGAGCAGAGCCATTGGAGTCGCATAGCAAGCGTATAGACCATAGAACCAGTCGTAGGAGTGCCATTTGGACAAAATCTCGAAAAGCCCGGTTCAAAGAGCCAAGTTCGTTCAAATTTGAAGTATGTGTTTGGCGACCGAACTTCCATGGACATCCACATGATAGGAGAGTGGAAAGCCTTCGCCAGTTCAATAGGAGCGATAAAATGATCAAGTCTGCACTTCACCCCCTTGCGCCATGTGTTTTGGTATTTAATATGGGTAACACACTAGGCATATAATTCAACAATTTGCGAAAAGCCTCAGAACTAGTGTCTTTGTTGCTCCGACCACCCGATCTTTTCCCCGAGTTGAAAGTGGCATTGAAATCCCTCTAATGATCCATGATTTGTTTGGGAAATATGTTCTAAGCAAAACCAACTCATGTCACAAATAATCCCTCCAATTCTCAACTTGAGGGCCATACACACAAGGAATCAATAGGGTGAGATCATTAGTCTTCCTAAATAAAAGCACAGAAAGAAAGTGATGACCAGTTTGTGAGTCATGGTAATCAAAGAGGCCATCCATCTAGTCAATAAGGCACCCGCTATATCCATTAGAAGAGTTACGAGTCAAGAACTTAGTCATGGATGATCACCAATTTGTTTCGAGATTTGGAGGTCACATGTTGGCGGTTTGAATTCTTGGAGTAGAACAATGTGTGTGCCCTACCTCCTAATGTATCGACCAAGGATCGACGACATTTCGAGTTTCCAAGATCACATACGCTCCATGAGAGAATGTTCGTCGTGCAACAGAGAGTTATTTCCCATATATTTTTACCTCGTATGCATCCCAACAAAGCACATGGTTCACTTTGAGTTTTGGTTGCGTCTCTTCTTTAATTTTCAAGCTTTACTAATGAGGGAAATCACCTCTGAGTTTCGGGCCGGTAGCGGATCCATGGAGTTATAGGGCATGTTCAGTGAGGTGTCTACTAGTTAAGTGAGGTTGTTTGCTTGGTGCACGCCTTTGGCCTAGCCATCCAAGTAGGCTAGTGGTTTTGGACCTATTCACCGGAAGAACAGTTGAGGTGTCAACGGATCCAGAAATCACACTCATATTTACAAAGCTTGGAAAAAGTGTACCTGCTACGTGTCCTACATCCCCCGTTTCCCAAAGACTCAAGGAGGACTAGGTTGGAGATGATTGATAGGTGGGTTGGTACATAGGGAAGTCCCCCACAGTCAAACCTAGCTAAGTGGTGGGATAAGAAGATGTCATCTTTTGAAGGTTATTTTGTGTGACATCATCGGTTATCGGAGAAATCAAGGCACCAATATTGGCAAGAGGTATGAGAATGCCTTTGATACTAGTGTCTTGACATGTGGGCTAAGTTAGTGTAGTAATATGGAGATTATTCTTATATCCCACATTCAAAATTTGATCATCCACAACTTGACAACAAGATATGAGAAATTGTTTTAGTGGATGTGACTATGTCAAAAGACTTAATGGTGGGGGTGGCACACATCTGAATTTTGGAACATGTGGCAACTTCTATGGAGATTTTGCAGGTGACCTCAGCCCTTCTATACACGTTTGGCTAACGAAACATGTGCTAATGATGAAAGTTGTAACATCCTAAAGAAATAAAAAAAGGGGAAAAGCAACCAAAGCCCACACACGCCCATAGCCCAAGCCCAAGCCCAAGTGTGTTTCCACCTTAAAATAATGCCCTAAGCTCCCTTAGATGTCTACTAGCCGAAAGCACCCCCAAATGACCCCCACACTCTCTCTCTAACCCCTTATACATGTCGGCCAGCAACATTAAGCCCCAAGAAGAGCTATAGTAAACCACCTCACCCTCTCTTCATCTTCTTCATGTCGGCAGCAACAAAAGAGGAGAAGGAAGCTATAGTGCTGCTACAGTAATCGCTACAATAATCCTCCATTTCTCTCACCTCACACACTAGCTCTTTCTCACTCTCTCTCTTATATTTTGTTACTGTAGCAGTTTGTGAACAGTAACTAGGAGGAGGGAAAAAGTGTTGTTGAAGCTAGATTTAAAATTTACTAATCAAGGTATGTTTGAGGGGATCCAACCCTAATCATCCTCTTAATGATGTATGCTTTTGTGGATTAAGAGGTATTAAGGCTACACTAAATCTTATTAAAGCATGATTAGGGCATATGCATTTGTGATTTATGTTCATTGTTAATCATGAGAAGAATGTAATATGTTTCATGTATTATGCTCACCATGCTATTGCTAATCATGCTTAGAACGCCTTGTGATTCATAATTTAATGCTCTAATTACCCATTATGATGACTATTAGGATGCTTAATGCTTTCAGGTTAAGTTATCATGAAGTTATGTAAAGCCTATGTGCAATTTTAAGTGTGATTAGCATGATGAATGCCTTATGTGAAGACCTTTTTATGTTTCATGATTAGAATGCTAAGAATGTTAAGAAATGTCTTATATGATGTTTGGAAGTCAATATTGGTTCAATATGTTAATGTACAAAAGATTTGGAAAGAAACATTGTAAAAATCGAGTGTCTGCCGTCCCAGAACGGGCGACCGATTCCGTAACGATCGACTGTTCTGGAGGGGCAGACACATTCTGTAATTAGCGGACGACCAAACACATTGTTTCGGTCGTTCGATAGTTATGCAAAGGTCGACCGATACACCACCGGTCGTCCGATATGTCCAATCGAAAACACTCGACACATTATGTGATTAGCGGGCGTAAGTATACATCGATTCGGTCGTCTGAAAAGTCAAGTACCGGTCGACCGGTAATCAAACGGTCACCCGATATGTGTAGTCAAAATAGTCAAAATATTCTGTGATTAGCGGTCGACCCGAAGTCCATTTTTGATCGTCCGAAAGGCCCATAATGATCGACTGTTATACGAGCGGTCGTCCGTTTCAGAGAGTCATCACATTCTGTGATTAGCGGATGAACTGAACGCCCATTTTGATCATCCGAAAGGACCATAACGATCGACCGATGATCTGACCGATCGCTCGATATAAGACCAGTGGTCGACCGTTATCTAAAACGGTCGTCCGATCTGAAGATGATTGGCTATGATTGCATGTCCACACTTAGCATGATTTGAAATTTCCTATGACCTCAAATAGGGTTAAAAATATGCAACATGTGATGAATGATTGTATGTATTGATTAACATGATTAAAAGACGGATTGATCAAGGAGTGACATTTTATGACCCGGGACCAATCAGTACTCAACCTAAGACCCCACCGACGGGTGGGGAAAGACCTCATTGACGAATGAGGATAAAGACCTTGCCTTCGAGGAAGGATAAAGACCTCACCTACGGGGAGGATAAAGATCTTGCCTTCGGAAAAGGATAAAGACTTCAGCTACGGGGAGGATAAAGACCTCATCTACGGATGAGGATAAAGACCTCACCTACGGGGAGGATGATTTATTAGCCACTACCCTTCTCAATCGACAAGATAAAAAAGTATCTAAATAAAGATGAAAGATAAAAAGATGTAAAGGTGAATGATGAATGACTTGGGACATAAAGACAAAGATGATAAAGATGAAGAAGGCACCTATGAGGATGCATTATGAATGTCCACTTGTCACATCATATGATGTCATGAACAAAGATGACAAAGTAAAGTAAGACAAGATCATGATATGCAATAACATAATGATAAGTATGATGATAATGTATGATATGCAATAACATAATGATAAGTATGATGATAAATTATGTTATGCATGATTTAAAGATTATGATGTTATATGTTATCTTATCTTGTCATGATGATGTGCTCACATGTCATATAGTATGTATAAGTAGTTCATAGTATGCATATGATTTATGTTCTATAATAATGGAATGCATATGTCATGACATATAAAAATCATGTTATAAGATCATAGCATGCATGAGCCTCAACATACTCTAACGGGAGAAATCCTCTGCATCACATGGATCCGTGCAGGTATGGAGGAGGCTTAGGTTCGACTGCGAGAGCCTCGTGACGATGATATTGCACATGGGTCTGTCGAGCTATGGCCCAAGTTATCTACTTCTTTTATGTCATTATGTTGAACTTTGTTAAGAGTGTTTTATGTATGGCTTATGAGCTTTATTGAGTCATGTACACCACTTGAACTCATTTATGTATGATGAACCCTCTATTGAGTATACGTTAGAGCCTATTAGGCCCATGGACCAATTTATGTATTTTGGGATTTAATTATGTCAAAGTCTTCCGCTGTTATGATATTAATATTTTATGTTTATTATATTATGTTTCCGCTGTAAGTTTTAAGAAATTAAGTCAATGTCAAAGTCAATGTAACGTCGCTTAGGGTTCAGCAAAAATTTAAATTGACGCCAAATTTTGGGGTCGTTACAAAAGTGGCACACATCCCGAATGGTGGAACTCGTGGTGATTTTTTTCGAAAATTTTTCATGCAACCTTTGAACTTCTGTATAACTGTTGAGACATGGGTCAATTTTCGGAGGATTTTTTAAAGAAAGATGTTATCTAATATGATAAATCTTGAAAATATTGTGATACAAAAATTGTAGGATACCCGAAGTAGGATTCTCCACCCAAAAATTGTCACTCACGGAGGACCCATATTTGCTAGATGATCAGCCAACTAATTTAGCTCGTGATAAATATGTTTGATCATACAATTTGTAAAAGATACATCAAAAGATTTCATGTCATAACAAGATTTAATGTCATAAATAATATTCTTGATTGGCCATGGATAGATAGTCACACCAAGGTAGCAGAGTCGGCTATGATGATAACATGTGTAATGCCCAAATGACTACACATCTTGATCCTCATAAGCATGCTCCAAACCTCCACTTCAAAGATATGGTTAACGTCCTTATGGAAGGCTTCGTGAAATGCAGCTCCTTATCGTCAGAAAAAAAAACTATTTGAACATAATTTTGCCCAGAGATAAGGTGGGTCTCCCACCGAACCATAATTAAATCATATGAGCAAAGTGCCGAAGAATTTTAAAAGGCGACCTTGGAAATATGACACAAATAAAAATAAAAAATAAAAATGGAATATGTACGATTCGTGACTTGGTTAAATGACATTTTCTTTTGATTGAGATAGATATTTTTTTCTCCTAAAACGATAAAGGAAAGAGAATAAGTGTTCATTATTTTGGATACGAGAATTAAAATAGCCACGTGGTCAGGAGCCAACGAGGAAGGATAAATAAAAAGTGCGAGCAAATAGTAGCCCAATAGGAGTGACAATAAAAAGAATAAACAATAAAAAAAATCCAAATTTTGGACAAGCAGCACCCTTCGGTGATGATGTATGCGATGACGTGAATCACTTTTGTTAATTGTTATAAATCGAATAAGTTATTACTTTGTTTCCAATTTAATTAAGACGAATATATCAAACTCAATTAACAATTAATTGTTTACATTCACATGCATGTGAACGACTTGTCAATCCAAGCCCCACAGCACAACTCATTTTTTCTTCAATGTCAGCGGTTTTTCTTCCACAATATGCTGGTCATCATGTTTGTTTATAATCCGAGAAGTAGAAATGAGAATTTTTTAGGGAAATAATTTTTACTTTCATTTTTTAATTTTAGACTAAAATGGTAAACTTAAGCTTTTTAGGATCTTGATTAATTATTTTTATGTTTGATTCTTAGTTATCCGCTTGATATAGCTTTAATTAATTATTCTTATTTATCTACACGTTATGATTTTTCATTCGTCAATGTTTTTCCTCACGGAAAGTACATTTATATTAAACACTATAATTGAAAAAATATGTTAAATTTTAATTGTTCATTATTATATTTTACTTAGTAAACTGAAATGATTCACATTTCCTTCTTAGTCATAATTTTTTTCTGCCATTTATAAGTTAATTAAAACGAGATGTTATATAATTGGGAGATTAAATATGATGGACATCCTCTTTCGAAATTTAATCTTTCTTCTTTTTTCGTCGTATAAAAAACTAATTAAAATCACGCATTAAAAATATTTAAATGTTGCAGATATTTTTTTCTTTGAGGTATAAGAATCATTTGATAGGAGATAATTTAGATATATTATCTATTATTTTATTTAAAATTTTTAGAATCCATCATATTACCTCGTTCGAATATTTAATTATTAATAATTTTAATTACTCTGATAATTTTAATTATTTCATATAGCAAATAGGAAACACTACTTTTTAGTTTATCAATTGGTTGACATGCATTTTGATAACAAATATTCCATAAAAATTTTTATTTTCAATATTTTATTATTAAATAAATATCATTTAACTACATCTCTTTTATTATTTGAATTTTTATAAATAACTCTTATACTTATCTTATTTATTTGTATTTATTTTTCTATTTTTTGCTTTATTTATTTAGGTTACAACGTGTAAAATATTTTTTAAAGATATTTTGATAATTTGGTCTTTAACTACTATCATTATTTATTTTACAAAACATATGATATTATAGATAATTTAAATAATGATAATGTGTTTAAATAATAATTTAAATTATCAATTAATTAAATTCGTAATGCACCCAACGTACCTAAATACTTTCTGTTGTATAAACATCGCATCAAGCAAAGTGGCGCTCTCGACTCTCGAGGAACAAAAGTTTATTACGACTTCTAAAACTCGATCCCACGACCCAACCGAAGTCTCTCTCTGTTTCTCTGTTTCTCTCTCTCTCTCTCTCGTTGCCTCTCGCATTCCTCGCCGAAACGATGTCTGCGGCTCGCGTCGCTCGCTTCGCGTTCCCTGCTCTCAGAAGGTTGCGTGCCCATTTGCTTTGATTCGTACATAGTTCCTTCTTCTCTTCTTCTTTCGCCATTTCGTCTAATGCACTCCTTTCAGAGCGGTGACGGCGCCGGCCGTAGACCTCCTCGCTCCGCTCGAACCATATGCTTTCTCGTGCGCGGCGGCCGCCGCCGCGAGTCGGCCGCGCCATTTCCTTTTCAGGTGACTGTCTAAAACGATTTCTCGGATGCGGTTTCTGGATTCCTCACAAGATCGTCTTCCCTGCGTGTTGGTTGCTTTCCGCCGCTGATGCCGATTTATCCACCGACGCAGGTATATGGCGGCAGAGGCCGGCGCGGAAGAGGCCGTGGATGGGGTGCCGAAGTCCGTGCCCGTGGCCGTCGCCCATGAGCTGCTGAAATCCGGGCACCAATATCTTGACGTCAGGTTTGATCCGCTACTTCCTTCTCTTGATGAATGCCATGTATTTTTCTATTTCAGGTTCCTTATCCAGATCATGCATCTTATTGACGAGCTTGGATAATTTGGGAGGAATGCTATTCCTTTTTTTTTTGGTCCAAATTGGCCAAGTCACGCGATTCATCGAACAACGATTTGGGGCTGATTATACTACAAATTACATGGGAAATATATGATAATTTGTTCTCTAATGTGTTCTGGTTATGTAGGACGGGAGAGGAGTTCTCCGCCGGCCATGCTGTGGGCGCCGTAAACATTCCATACATGCTAACGTCCGGTTTAGGTATAAGTTCATAATAATAATTTAACGATTTGATACGTTTCTTTGTGGTATATATCTTATTTTCATCTTGTCATATCGTCAAACTCCTAGTTGAAGATGCGGCTGCCCCACTAGCGGGCGCATAAGACACAGATTAGAGGAGTAAAGAATAATGTAATGTCTCAATGTCATGTGTTTTTAGTTGTACAATTGTACCCTTTTCTTTTTGTTTTTCAATTAACAGTTGTAAAATTATACCTTACCTTGAAGATAAGGAGAAAATATAGGATAGATAAGTTTAAGAAAATGTTTCTTTGGGAAAAGATGCATATATTCAAAGTGACTCCAAGTGGGGTGTGCTCCTGGAAGTATACATCAGAATTTATTCTAACAAAAACAAGTCAAATAATCGGTGGCAGCATTTGCCTCCCGTCGAGAATGTACAATAACATAAAATATTTGGAATATAATTGAAATTAAAATAATACATAAAATGATAATGCAATAATTCGGTGGTCCAAGTCCCCTCCCCTCTCTCCCCCCCCACACCAAAAAAAAAAAAAGAAAAAGAAAAAGAAAAAAATCTTTGCAGTTTTGAAAAATGATAAACATGAATTGAAGTCGTAGGTTTTAGTTATTTGTCATATTTTTTTTGTTATTTTGAGATTGGTAATGAGAATAAGTATCAGATTTACTGACCATCACTTGGCAGTCGGGTGACGTTGGATATTCAGTTTTCGGTGAAAACAGTTCAACAATTTGATAATACGCTGTGTTTGTCTTTCATGTGTGCAGCCTCTTGTTTTGCTAGTGATCTTCAACATCTGTGGACCTTGGGTTGGATGTCTGTCTTCTTCAATTTACTTCTCTTATATTTCAATCTTGGTTGCTTTCAGATAACTGATTTGAGTATTCTTGTCAGAAAATATGTGGTCCAGTGTCCACCTTGAATATTATGTCAATAGCTAGAGCACAAATGAACTTGTATATTGCAGATGTGTGATATTTTGTTATTAAAGTTGCACCAACTTGTTATTTCCAACCTTTAACATATATTTTTAAATTAATATATTAGGGGCTGGTATTATGCGTGTTTAAATAGCTCAGCTTGGCTTAAAAGGGAAGGACCTATTGAACTTACTGTTGGATGTAACATAGCGTCCTCACAACTTTGTATGCTTACCAATTCTTTGATAATTTATGAGCCAAGTATCATCTCTATCACAGAAATTGGTGCATCACTTTATGTTTTGACGTCTGTATGCACCTTTCACGTCCCTTGGCAAGGATTGACGATCATTATAAGCAGCTGCTCATGTACGAGAGCCATTCTCAAGCTGTGAATTGCTGGCCTTTTCTTGCACTGATAACTTTTAATCGATAAATGCAGAAAATCCTTTATTCCTATGCTGTGTGTTTTGATGTTGGAATAACTGAAGTGAGACTAAGAAGTTTGCCTTAATTTTGAAGAACTTAAGCCGACAAAAAATGCCAAAAAAAAAATTTATATGCTTCTAATTTATGATCCTTGTGCTCTTCGCTGACTTTCAAATTTTGATCACAGGCAGGATGAAGAATGCCAGCTTTTTGCAGGAAGTATCATCAACTTTCGAGAAGGATGATAAAATTATTGTTGTATGTAAACACGCCCCAAATTCAGTAAAATTCTAGATTCGTGGCCACCAACAGAACTTAGAACTACCACAACGTAGTCCTCCCATAGTTCACTGACTTGGTTTATTCAACAGGGTTGTTTAAGCGGGAAAAGGTCGCTTATGGCTGCATCTGAACTTACAAATGCTGTAAGTAGTTGATAACATTCTCAACTAGTATTGAAACTTTCAGTTGTCTTTGGAGCATGCTAATGAATGATCTTGAGTGCCACTATTTACTGCAATTTTGGTTCAGGAGATAATTCAAACCTTTTGATCTTTTTATGAAGTTCTAGTTTGTTTCTGAACAAACAGTTTCTTTGTGTGCATTAGAAGTTCCACATTAGAATTCTATATCAAAATGTGGGTTATTAACATAATCACTGGTTTCTCCAGGGATTCACCGCCATTACAGACGTCGGTGGCGGTTATTCAGCATGGGTGGAAAATGGACTTCCAACTGAAAAGTGACATTTTCAGTTTGCGAGGAGCATGCATATTCTGAAGTTTCTCTTCAAGTATTCTTTTTTTTTTCTGTATAAAGATGCTGTATTAGCTTACAGTATTCAGGACTGCCAGAATGGCCTTAGACAATAGGAATAATAACAACCATGTCCTAATTGGACTGGTTGAGATATTGTTTGTGTTTATCGGGTCAAGAGGTTCCAAGTCCTAACGGTTCGACATTTTATAATATTCAATCATTACTTTACATTTCTAGTTTATTGTACTAGGGACTTTTCTTTGCAATATCAAAAAGGGAAAAAAGTCTTGATGAGATCTGGCGATGTTTTTGAATAAATAAATGCGAAAATATATGTGGTACCAATTGTTATAAAAGCTTAAGCAGATCAAGTGGATAGTTAAGAAAGAAAAATATATATTTTTAATACGAACAAGGATGTTTGAAATACTGAAATCATGCGAAAATAGATATGCATAGGAAACATAACAACATTGATTTTGAAAATTTGATAAAAAAAAATAATGAAAATAAAATTACTTGAAGATCATCGGTTTGTTTTACTAGGGCTTTCAAATATTTCTTTTATTTTCTTTCTTGCTCTCTCAAGAATTTGATATCATATTTAGGTTCGTTTTGTCTATGCCTCCATGGATTATATTTTCTAGGTTATTATATGTATATATTGTTGGTTAATGTTGTAATGTAGAAGAAAAAGAAAATCCTGGAGTCGTAAGTCATAACTATTGGCTACATTTTCTAGACTTTATTATTTGATATCATATTTAGGTTCGTTTTGTCTATGCCTTCTTGGATTATATTTTCTTGATCATTATATTTATATATTGTTGACTAATGTTGTGATGTAGAAGAAAAAGAAAATCCTGGAGTCCTAAGTCATAACTATTGGCTACATTTAGTAGACTTTATTATTTTTTAACTGAAAAAATAAAGCTTGTCACAGAAATATTTTTTCCAAAAAATAATTTATTTTATATCTATGCTTATTATTAAAAAATGGTTAAAAATCATAAATATTTATTTGCATCTGATAATTGTGATATATTATTTTTGAAGAAAATATTTATTATCTTTAAAATAATAAGAAAATTTTATTAAAGAGGATACAGACTGATTATTATTTATTAATTTAATTATTTAGTAATTATTATTCATAATTATATTAATTTGACAATGCAAATATACTTAATATTAAATAAATTGTCATCATTGAATTAGTCATGTTTAAATGGCATAATCTTAATTTTAATTTAAAATAAATGAGTATACTATTATTCTATTAACGTAATAAAAACTTAGTGTTGTACACCCTCTATTTGCGCGCGCGCACACACATATAGAGTTAATGGGGGTATAGCGAACATTGTGAAACATCTAAATCTGGACCGTCCATCGAACTGATCGTATTAGATCATCATATTAGGGCTGCCCGACCTCCCCCCTTGCACCATCTATTGTCGGCGGCAGGCACGCGCAACGGTCGAGGGGCGTTTCATGGGGGAGAGAGGGGAGGACGATGTCGTGGTTGGACATTTCATGGAGGATAGAGGGGAGAATGAAGGCGACGATCAGAGGGGAGGAGGAGGAGAGGATGAGGGGTGATCGTAGACTTACATAGGTCGGTTGGGCTCGCAGAGAAGTCCTTGATGTGGATGACCATTGGAGGTGGTGACGATCGGGTGCCGACGCTCGAAGGGGTTCGATCGGGATGCTGCCACTCGTAGGAGGTCAGGGACAGTGAGTGGGTGGGTGTTGGGGGGGGGGGATGTTGTAGTGCTGGCGTTGGTTCAGGGGGCCACTCGTAGGAGGTCAACCTCTTGCACATTGGTACCTCGCCGAGGTCAGGGTCTACATATACTTGTTGACAAAAACAAATATATGTTGCTTGTCATTATGCCATCGTCAAGTAAAATAGAGATCTTCCTTGCTATTCCATCTAGTCCTCCATTGCTCTTCAAACCCTTATTATTATGTCCACGTGCAATGAGTGTTAACCCATCTAGGTTGATGCAATAACTCATTTTTCTCATCTCTTTTGGGATATGATAATTCGGTGTGCTATGTGTTAAAACAAAATCCATAGAGAGCATAACATCAACATAGAATAGTACATACAATTAACTTCTACTCACAATGAATTAACGATTGTACTATCAATAAACTGCAGAGTAGTATTCTGCATATAAAAAGCAACTTAATCTACTGAAGTATAAGAGAATTTGTCTTGAGAAGAAAATATACTATAAATTATAAGAATTAAGAATAAGGAACTTTGGAAATGAAAAATTCCTTTAGTGTTAGTGTTATAAGAAAAAATCATTCAAGTGAAAAGAAATTTGAAAGTGATAATGACCAACTAAGAAGGAAGTATTCATTCTTATTCCCTGGAATATGTATCTAAATTTCGGGGACGAAATTTTTTAAAAGAAGGAAAGAATTGTCACGGACGTGCTCCACAGACATTATTTTTATGTAATTATGCATCTAATTAGCATATTAAGTTAGTCTAGATGATCATATGTCATGATTGTATGTAGCAATTAACTTTTGGATTAAAGCATAATGATAATTAAATTATCGATAAGCATTATAAATAAATTATATAATACTATTAGGAATAAATTTAATATTTGTAAATATTATAATAAACATGTTTATCTATGATTAACTAAAGTTAATTAGAGGCTTAACACTAATTTTTAACAAAATAATATGATTGCACCTTTATTTCAACCAATAGAGTTTCGAGCAGCTCAAGAAGACAACTCACCAACTGCTTAGAAAAAGATTTTTCCAAACTGCCATATGACGTGTTAAAAATCTGAAAAAATATATAAATTAAAACATCTTACCCTTGGAGAGGAGAAAAATTTGTCGAGGCAAATACCTAGCAGAACCGCCTGAGCAAATTCGCCAAGGTCGCTTGGTTAAGGTAGAGTTTTTTATTCGAAATTGATCTTCATTTTCATATGATCATCTCTTTGTGAGTAGTTCTTCATAAATCCTTAAATTTTGCATGGTTCCTTCGTAAAAGTTAGCTTTTCATGACCACAAGAATCATATAAAAAGGACTTTTGTAGAGAAAGTTATGAACCTAGCATCGTAGGTCACTCATCCTATCCCGAGTCTGATACATGTTCAACTTATGAATTAGGGCACGGTTAGAATATAATAAATTAGGGTTTGAAATTTGGATATGATTAACTAAACATTCTAAGGGTTCGGTGAGAAGTAGAACATTCTAATTGGACTTGTGTTTTGGAAGAAATGAAATTTTCATTACATAATGATTATTCTGTCAAATTTCAGGACATGAACATATCACGATCCGAATCAACTATTTTTTTATATGTTATACAATGATTTAAATTCTATAATTTTTATGACAACATAATAAGGAAGTCTAATTTTCAGAAAAATTATGATTTTATTAAGGGGATAAGTATGAAAAAATATATAAATCAATCTTTCAGTGACACATAATCTGTCAGGACACAAATCCATTATAAATTACTCACTTGTAATTAGTTAATGATATTTGAGAATTGAAAATCTTAATAAGTCTAGTTTTTAATTTATCCAGAATCATAAGATTTAAGTTTATGATTAAGAAGTTATGAATTATTTATTGACATACACTAGGTCTGAAATTCTGAGAGAGCATCTAGTTAAGTTATGGAAGATTGAGAAATTTCAAATGTGAAATAGCATATGAATATAAACACTTGAAATTATACATTAGTATTAGAAGAGATTATATGCATTTTAAGGTGAACAAGTGTTCATGCATGAGCAGCATTGCATATTATTATTATTAGTAATTGGAAAGTGAAATAATATCATCACTTGAAGGAAACCAACAAGCTACAAGTGAAAGGAGGAAAATCTAGTAAATCTCTTTGAAATCATAAAATACAAAGTGAGTAGATAAATTTACAACATAGAAAAATGTTAAATGTTAGTTTTTTTACTTATGTTATTATCTCAAGCAAAGATTATTATTATTATTATTATTATTGAAACATATCTTGAGTTATGAAAAGAATTTATGATATGTTTCAATGATTTTATATGAGATGGTGTAACCTCTTATACAAAAATATTTTTAGGGAACAATGCTTGTGAAATTAAAATAAATTTTACTTGATAATGATATGTGATTATGACAAGCGTATTTTGATATTGTTAAACTTCGTGTGTTCATTGGTCATGCTATTTGAAAAAGGTTTTTGAGACCGCATTCGATATACATAAAGCCTTTGGGGCATATATCCGGTGTCTTTGCCCTTTTGGGGCTGTTCTGCGTGCACGTATTGACCTATAATATGCTCTGTGTATCCTAGATGAAGGGATGCATATTGACTCATGATTTGCTCTGCGTATCTGAGACTTTTGATTGTGAAGTTTTGCTTAGCTCTATAACATACAATCATGGAGGGAATATGTATTGACCCATGATTTGCTCGGCATATTCGATACTCTTGATTATGAAGCTTTGTTTAACTATATGACACATGATTATAGAGGGATACATAATGACCCATGATGAATATGTGCGATGAGACATTTGTGGAGTTTTACTGTGAATATGATGATATCTTGAATAATTTTTATTTATGTAAAAGTTCATATGATTTGAAAATTTATGTGATATGAGTTATGCTTTAAATATTTTCTCATATGAAAAAAATATGATTATTTAAATGTTATATGCATTCGTATTATTTTTCTATGTTGTACTTTTATTTCAATCACCGAGTAAACGATTGTTGCTCACATTATCCTTATTAAATTTTTCAGACAATTCTAAGTTCTCGAGTTGAATCGATTGAGAACTTGTATTGCTGTATATATAAGAGGTCGAGCTATTGGAGAAATTTTATTTTTCCTTTCACATTTGTTTTTGGAAGCATCATGTAATAGATAATTCTAGATGTTGTAGTTAAGGTTGTGAGAAACTTTTGTAAGGTTGTATAAAACTTGATCCTATGTGGTGTTATATGTGAAATGATTTGTGAAACAATAATGATAATGTACGAATGTGATGTCTTATAACTTTTATTTAAACTTTGATTAATATATATATGCATTTTTTGTATGTATTGATAAATAACACAAGATAAGTATGGGAGGAAGTTTTACTGATTTTATTTATAGAATTGCTAAATATAATTAAGAAAAATAATAGTTGAAAGAACTTAGTCATGAAGTGAGGTGTGATAAATACTGCAGTTGACGACCTACTTCATAGGGACAAGACCTTGACCTATGAAGCATGGGTACGGCAAAAACTCTTAAGTACCCGTACTCGGTACGTATCGGGTACGGGTACACGTACGGTACGTATGGGTACGCCTCCCTTGTCTTAAAACAGAGTTTGCAAATCACAAAAATGAAAGAAGAGAGAAGCCAAAGAAAAAAAAAATCAAGAAAGAAGACAGAAAGGTGAGAGAAGTAACAAAGGGTTCGGCTTACCAAAAAAAAAAGGAACGAAAGGTCTGGAGAACAAAAAGAAAAGCTGGCAACTCAAAAGTAGACGTTAGCGCTATAATTTTATTTTATTTTTCTGATAACAAGACAATGCTGTAAACTTAATTAGGATTTTTATTTGCTGTCCTAATTAAAGGCATAAAAAATTAAATAATATGATGTGACGAATTATTTTATATTAATAGAAATATGATATCTCTTTGCAAAATAGTTTTATTACTTATTATTATAGCTTAATTTATTATATTATATATAATTTTTTATATAAAATTTATATTACATATAACGTACTCGTACCCTAAATTTTAAGAAATTAGCGTACCACGTACCCGTATCTGTACCGGGTACCGGTACCGTACCCGTACCTATGCAACACCTTGACCTTCACAATGGACGACCTTCAAAGACCATGACAACCTGATAGAGGATTCATGAAGGAGGGGGCGGTGAACTTCCAAGGCACCAGGGTTGGCGCTGAGGGCAGTGGACGACCTTTGAAGACCTTTGAAGACCTTTACGATGCGCTGAATCGATGACACAACTTTGGCAGGGGCATAACTAGGACAATTCGCAAGAATGTCATAGGGATTGCCGGACTTCCCACTGGGATGTTGCAAATTTGTTGGGTGGCATCGCAAGAACATGGAGGAGATCACGCGAGAACATTTTATCTTAAGATTAATTTGAACTGTCGCTATGAAAGAAGTGGCGATTGACTTATTCTTCTCACTTAGCATAAACATGGAATGCTCATAAGGGATCCTGGGCGCTCAGGAGGCGCATTTTACCCTTTATATGGTGACACTATTATTATTTCAAAATACATAAAATGAAGTAGCAATAATATTACATACTTCAGGATTCGAAATGTCTAAAATTTAGGAGTCCAAACATAATTTAAGGTAAATTTTTAATAGATTAAAATTTATCCGCTAAAATTAGAGTCTCACCCTAAAAAATCATAGGGGCTCGTGGTCCTTTTTTTATATAATTAATTTATAAGCTATCAAAAAAATTTTATTATAGATATAATAATTTTGTATATATTTTTTATATTTTTCTATCACGAACTATAATTAGGTAAATTTAAAATTGTAGGAGTATATTTTATATTTAATATAAAATTAAATAATTTTTATTAATTTTAATTTATTATCTATATTTTAAAATATAATTATAAAAAAGGGCCTCGAAAAAAAATTATCCAAATGATCCGTTAGAGAATGATTTTTATTTTTCTGAATTATTTTGAAATGAATTTTTTATTTTAAAAATTGATCCGAAAAGGAAAAAGTGATTTTTTTGAATAGAAAATTAGAATGGACCCAATGATAATAATGATTTTTGAAATGGTGCCATGTATATATTTTTCATAGAGAATATTCTATTCAAACATGCAAAAACCAGCGGAAAACTTAAAAATGAGACCTGTTTGGATACGTTGGAAAAGTAAAGTAATAAAGTTAAACCATAGAATTTTTTTCCATCTCTGTAAAACTTACAAAACAGCGTTTAGATGCATTTTTTTTAGGTTTAAAACTATAGTATAGAGTTAACACTATGGTAAAAAAATTATGAGGTCTAACCTACGTATTTTTTCTCTTTGGACAGCACCTCGTGAGATTAGACAGGTTTGCAATCAATTCTTTATTTTATTTTTTTATCATTACGTTGTGTAGCCAAACACCACTCATGAAATATATTTATAAATTATGGTATGACACTTTTTAATAACCAACATACCATAAGATTTTTTTTTTCTTTGGGGTAAAATACTTTTTATCCAAACAGGCCCTTGACTCTTTATCCAAAGTGGACTATCCCTCCCTTTTCTTGCTTCTCTCGTCCAGTCGTCCTTTCGTCGGGGTTGGCATCCGCATTCCCCGCTAAACCATGTCGGCGACTCGTGTCGTGTGCCTATCCCTCCCTCTCTCCCCTCCAACTCCGAGAAGGTTTGGTCATTTGATGATAGTCCTTCTACTTCGTCCCCCTTTGCGGCATTTTCTCTGACACTTTCCTCGCAGATCCTTCCCGGCTGCCGTAAAACCCTTTCTTCCGCGCGAGCCACACGCATTCTCGTACGTGGCGACGGCGGCGGCCTCCGCGAGCAGACACCGTGCCCTTTTTAGGTGACGCCAAGAAACGGCTTCTCGGTGTTTTATTCTTGTTCCTCACATTGTCGTCCTTTCTGCATGTTGGTTGCTGCTGCTGATACCTCTTCTCGACTGACGCAGATGTATGGCGCCAGATGCCAGCGTGGATGCTGGGAACGGGGTGCCAAAGTCTGTGCCCGTGGCCGTCGCCCACGAGCTGCTGAAATCTGGACATCAGTATCTTGACGTCAGGTTCACTCGTCTTGCTGATGTAGAATTTATAGTTTCCTTGATGAATGCATGAGTAATGTGGATGAATGCTACTGTTTTCATGTTGATCAAGTTATAACGTTATCAAAGGAAGATCGTCGTCCAATTTATTTGACAATTTCTACAGGAAAGTTGATGCTTTCGGTGTTTATCTTATGGATGTTCACCAATGTTTTTTTAGGACAGTGGAGGAGTTCAACGCAGGTCATGTCGTGGGTGCTGTTAACATTCCTTACATGCTGAAGTCTGGTTTAGGTATTGGGCGTATTTTAATGATTTAGTATGTTCTTTTTAATAGTTCTTGTACATGTATTTTAACCTTATTAAATTTTGTTATGCCAAACTATGATGCAAAAAAGGCATCTATCAAATTTGTATGAACATAAATAAAATTGTCAACTTTAAGATTAATCTGCATAAAATTGTCAACTTTAATATTTTATAGCCGGTCCCAAGCCCGGATAAAGGAGGAGGGTTGTGTTAGGCCCCGACAGCCAGCATAAAATCCTATCGAATCTTATGAACATGGATCAACGAATATAGGAATGGCGTCGTATGATCCATGTAGCCGACCCCACCTAGTGGGATAAGGCTTTGTTGTTGTTGTAAGATTAATCTGCATGCATGTTAGTTTTTTTAATAATGTCTAATGTCTAATCCTGTTTTTATTAGTTTCACATTGTGATAAGAAATGGTTCCGCCATGGTTGATTGAGCTCCAAGATTCAGATATCCAGGTATAGGAACCAGGTTGGAGGGATAAGAAATCCTTATGATATTTTCTGGAAGAAGGAAAATAATCACATAAAATCTGCTCTCCTACTATTTATACTATTAACCAGTAGCCTCCAAGGAATGTAGAAGCTTCTAACTACTAGCTGCAATAAAAATGGACAATTAAAAATAACAGTTAAATGCTGCAGTAAAAACAGAAAGCATAAACGAAGACTGATCTGCTCAAGTTAGGACTTGAAACAAATTGACCAGCCCTAACTTGGACTGCAGATAATCGTGCTGTCATCTCCCAAGTGCCTTTGTTAGTAGATCTGCTATTTAGCATTTTTGAAACATGAATCAACTTGATCAAGCTCTGCAATTCCATTTCTCTGACAAAGAAGCAGTCCACATGGATGTGTTTCATTCTCTCATGAAAGACAAGATTCTCGGCAATCTGTATTGCAGCTTTACTATCACTATAAACATGACATGATTTTTGGACGTTAAATCTCAACCCTGTAAACAGTCGATTAAACCCTGTAATGCTTCTATATTCTGCCTCCACTGAAGATTGTGACATAGTATTATGTTTCTTGGATTTCCTTGTAACGATTGATTGTCCAACCTTGAGACAAAAGGTAGAAGCAGTTCTGGGGAATAGGCAAGTTGCCCAATTCGCATCACGATAGGCTGAGATTGTTCTATTTTTTCTGCTGGAAACAATAATCCCTTTCCTAGCTCCTTCTATATATACATGACTACCCGAAGTGCTGCTTCAAGGCGTGAATGTTTAGGTTCGGGCATAAATTGTCTGAAATTCCTGACTGCAAAAGTTATGTCAGGCATAGTTTGGGTTAGGCAGATGAGTCTACCTATTAACCTTTGGAAAACAGCTGTATCCTTTAGGAGTGGATCTTCTGTTCTGCCAGTCTTAGCAACCTGAACATAGTCAGAAGTAAATTTTATCTTTTGTGCCATTGGGGTCATAGCAGCCATTGATCCAGCCAGGCCTAAATCAGAAAGTAGGTTGAGAGCATACACCTTGAGAATATTTTTTTTTTCTGCTGGAATGAATAATCCCTTTCCTAGCTCCTTCTATATATATATGACTACCCTAAGTGCTGCTACAAGGTGTGAATGTTTAGGTTTGGGCATAAACTGGCTGAAATTCCTGACTGCAAAAGTTATGTCAGGCATAGTTTGAGTTGGGTAGATGAGTCTACCTATTAATCTTTGAAAAACAGCTGTATCCTTTAGGAGTGGATCTTCTGTTCTGTCAGACTTAACAACCTGATCATAGTCGGAAGTAAATTTTATCTTTTGTGCCATTGGGGTCATAGCAGCCAGTGATCCAGTCAGACCTAAATCAGAAAGTAGGTTGAGAGCATATACCTTGTGTTAGCACTATCCTTTTTTATCTCAAAATTTCCATTCCAAGAAAGTACCAAGGTCCTTGATCTTAAGCTTTGACTGCATAATACATTTAGCCTCTTAAATCAATACTTCAGTGTTGCTGATGATTATAATATCATCCACATAAGCCAATAAGGCTATAAAAAAAATAAAAAAAGCCAATAAGGCTACAATTAATAAGGTTCCTTTGTAGAATGAAGGTACTTTCTCTTTTATGTACCCACTCAGCCTACAAGGGGTCTTTCCTGCTGATAAGACGAACTATTGGTTCCACTAACCTCTGGCACTGGCAACTCAGTATTCATGGCTTCCACCCAATGAGGGTCAGTAACTGCTTGCTTATAGGCATATGGTTCACGGACAGCATAAAAACTACTAAGGAAACTTCTGTAATCGCTTGTAAAAGCTTGATAATTCACATAGTCAGCAATTGGATGATGAATACTTTGATCGTTTCTCTTGAGATGAGAAATATAATCCTGTAACCAGTTAGGGGGCTTTGAAATTCGTTTTTCTAAATCTGGACATCTAGGAGCTTCTGAAACTTCCACAGGATGAGTAGAAGACTGGAGAAGTTGTTACTTCTAAATTATTAGAAGTATCTAATTAATTAGAAGTCCCTGAATCAATATCTGAATCTGTGATGTTTTGATGATTGTTAATATGTCGTATTTCTTCTGAATATATCTTCAAACTGTTGTGTAGATGGAAATTGAAACGGATCTGTCACAGACTCAATATCTGCACACTGCTGAAAAGAACTATTGAATTCTTGATACTTGCATCTAGGTTTGCCTTATCTAAATTTGACAGTACAAAAGGAAAAATCTGCTCAACAAATTTCACATCTCTGTTCGCATAAATTCATTTACTTGCCCGATCTAGCAACTTATATCCATTGTGCACCATATAATATCCAAGAAACACACATCGACACTGTGGGGAGATTTATCTGTCACATTAACATTTGTGGCATAACATAAGCACCCAAATGTTCTAATGTGATTTCGATCTGGTTGCTTTCCAAATAACATATCAAATGGAGAAATATTATTTAGAACTATCAAAGGAAGTCTATTGACAAGATGAACAACTACTTGGACACTTCCCCACAAAACTTTATGGGCACGGAATTTTGAAACATTAATGCTCTTGCCACTTCTTATAAGTGCTTGTGCTTTCCTTCTACTGATCCGTTTTGCTGAGGAGTAGAAGGGCAGCTTCTTTGATGCATAATTCCTTTAGCGTGACAAAAAATCTTGTATCCAGCATTCATAAATTCTGTGCCATTATCAATTCTCACAACTTTAACATTAAAAACAAATTGTGTTTGTACTAAATTTATGAACTTTTGCAAGCAATTAAAAGCCTCAAATTTACTCTTCATTAAGTAGACTCATGTCATGCGAGAAAACACATCCACAGTTGTGAGGAAAGAATTATTTCCATCATGAGAAAACTTTTATATTGCAGTTGGATCTCATATGTTAATTTCAAAGCTGGAGCATATTGTATTTAGTAGCTTCAACCTGTAATTTGGAATTTAAAACTTCACATAGATAGTGGTAATTAGGTGTTAGAGTTGAATATTTGAGTATATCAAACTATCGCTACAGTACAAGAGTAACTTGGCATCCAAACAGGAGTTTCCTGTTGCTCTGACAAAGGGAACTTACAACTTGTCATGCTAACCTTATGCTTCGATCGTTCAACAACAAATAATTCTTTTACCTCACTTGTGACTTGGTCTTTCCTCTGGATGCCTGTCGCTCTGTCTTGGCAAGGATTAACATTTAATCTAGTAGCAAGATGCTCAAGCGTGAGAGCAAACCTCGAAACACAAACTATCTCTCCCTTTTGTAGTATGGGCAACATTTTGAAGCTAAATGCACAATTAGTCTTTTACTTCAGCATCCTGATCCTCCATGTAAGGGAAGGACAGTACATAGCTTGTGATATCATGTCTGAACATTTAAAGGCCACATCTTAAGGAGGTGGTTCAACTTGAATGAAAGATCAGATTGGCATCAGTCTGTTTTCCTTTGTTTTCATTAACTGGAATTAACTGAAGTTAAATTAAAATTTCCCTTGTTGTTGAGGGATTTGAACTAACAAACATTACAGCAACATATAATGCATGTCAAAGATTTTCTCCTAAATATTTTTTTATGCAACTTTGTTTCCTTCTAACTTGTGACTTGTGCTCAATGCTGTCTTTTCATTATAGGTATGGTAAAAAATACCAACTTTTTGCAGGACGTATCATCAACTTTTGAGAAGGATGATGAAATTATTGTTGTATGTAACCAAATTCATTGAAATCCTACTACTCATGGATGGGTGGCCTACCATCACAACTTAGTTCGATAATAAGCGTTTTTTTTTCTGTAACCTAGTTTTCATTTCACAGGGTTGTTTAGGCGGGAAAAGGTCATTTATGGCTGCATCTGAGCTCGAAAAGGAGGTAAGTAGTTAATGGCATTCTCAAATACTGCAGAATCTTTCTGTTTTCTTTTACTACACGCTATTGGAGGATCTACAAGGCAATTATTTTCTGCAATTTGGTTCATCTGATTTCGCAAATCTTTTGAACGTTTTTTTTAGAGATCTTTTTTTTATCTTTTGAACATTTTATGAAGCTAGTATGCTTTGGAAACATTATACATTATTATACTGCTACCATTCCAGTTCAATGTTTTTTTTTTGAGGGGTCATTCCAGTTCAATGATGTGGCGATATTACGTTAAGAATTCACATCGAAGTGTGAAAGATTAAGAAAATCGCTGGTTTCTCTAGGGATTCACCGCCATCACAGACGTTGAAGGTGGTTATTCAGCATGGGTGCAAAATGGACTTCCAACAGAGAAGTAAATCTTCCAGTTTGCAAGGAGCATCTTCCAATGATAACATGTACAATTGTTCTATTCTTTTAAACAAGATGTCGTGTCAGTTCTCAGTATTCAAGGCTTGAAAATTGGTAAATAAAACAACCGAAGAAATCCTGATAACGCTGACTGTTTTTAAATCCTATCTAAAAGAAAAAAGAAAAAGAAAAAGAACATAGTGCCTTTAAATTAATAAATGTTGTATCGGATTTTCATTTGGATGAGACAATGAAGAAAGATTTATGTGATGGTCAAGAGAACAAAAATTACTTGACTCGTGCAGTTAATACATATGTGATAAGACATCGTATCCAGTTACTTGCCTCTTAGTTCAAGAGAAAACTCCTGATTGGTAATGTAACTGGGTTTTACTATTCTGGTAATGTTGAATAGCTTCATAGTCTTTCTTCCCTGGGTAATTTGTTCTCACATTATCTGGAATTCCATCATGTGCTGGGTGAGTTTCATTTGTATACGAGTTGCAATGACCAACGTTTATTCCATTCCAGAAAAGGAAAAAACATATTCCTATTTGACGGAGTGACATGTTGTGCTGGAAACATTGACTGTCAATAGTTTCTTTAATCACTTTTGGAGTTACATTGAAATGTCGATATTTGGCACAGCCAAGATGACATCAACTAATACTCCATCCTTCACCGGAGCCACAAAAAAATCTATTGGCAGGAAACTATTCATTCATGAAATCATGGCAAATAGGAGCAAGCCCATGTGTCTGAGATGTGTGCACACTAGAAAGCAAGTGGTGCAATGCACGTCTAGGGTTGGCACATGGGACAGCTCCTAAATCCAGCACCCTGTTTCCATATTGCATCATTTGCCGAAGGCTTCAAGACCACCCCAAGGATTCATCTTCCCACGTCTTCACTCTTCACTCCAAAATCCAAATCATATAGACGTGAAGAGAAATCGAGCAACCGGTGGCCTAAAGAGGGCCCCAGAGTCATATCTACATGCGTGCACATCCTTCTGCTGCTTTCACATCTACGACAAAACCTCTTTGGAATACATAAGAAGGCGTGCATGCAAATTCCGGAGCACACAAGGATCATGGCCAGAGCTTGGAGATGGTTCAGCGCAGTCCGCCGGGCGCTCGCTCGTTCGTCCTGCACCTCGGCCGCTGACCTTGACGCCATCAAGAACAGCACGACGATCTACAACCCCATCACGATGGAAGAACTTCCCGCCGAGGTCTCCACCATCAGACCCGAGCAGCAGGAGTCGGCTTTGGTTCAGAAGGATGCCTTGACCCGGGAGGACCTCGCGGCTATCACCATCCAGGCCTATTTCAGGGGTCACTTGGTACGTGCACAGATGAATACTCGCTTCCTTCGTGCATCGACCTTTTGGTCAACCTCTTTTTACCAATTCAAACGATTGGAGATTGGACGCTTGGAACAATCTGATATGCTGTTCTTGGCCGAGCAGGCACGGCGGGCGTTTCGCGCATTGAAGAGCCTGGTGAGGCTGCAGGCGGTGGTACGAGGAGTGTGCGTGCGGAGGCAGGCGAGAGTGGCCATGCACTGCATGCAGGCGCTGGTGCGGCTGCAGGTCCGGGTGCGAGCGAGGCAGCTCCTTGGCAAATCTGTAGATGTTGAAGTTGGGGCGTAGGGGAAAAAAACAGTAAACGCTGTCCGAAGTGATCACCGAGCACAGCATGAACGTGCTCTCCTTGCTTCCTCTGTTCCTGTGCAAAAGCTAAAAGAGTCCTGGATCCCAGCATTATCTTTTAGTGTATCAACTTTAGCGTATTCATTCAAACCTTTTTTTATGATCATATCGGCTGTAACATTTATAGCAATTGCGTGATGGATTCAAGAAAACATGTTTGAGCATCTAATATTGAAAATTATGGGTGTTGAATTATTTTTCCGATAACCGAAACATTCGAACCATAACACAAAGTACGCAGGATGCGGATGATCCACAATGTGATCAATAGCACATCCCAAAAAGATAGAGAAAGCAACGAAGCAAGCAAAACATGCATATAAAGCATGCACCAGTAAGCAAAGACTCGATCGACTAAGGCTGGACGCGACTGGAAGACGATTGCGAAAGCTACGTACGCAGATCTAATCAACAACACCCCATGGATTGCATTGCACAGCTGCATGCGTGCTTCTCTCAGACGATGTGGGGCACCTCATGCTGCATCTCCACCACCCTACGCCACGAGGGGCGCTTGGAGATCTTCTCCCACCACTCGTAAACCCTCTTCCTGGCCTTGAACAGATTGCGGCAGTCCTCGTTCTTCATGAGGCTCTGCGTGTTGGGGAGATGGGAGAGGTCGGCCAGCGTGAACTTGTCCCCGGCCAGGAATTCGCTCTCTTCCAGCCTCTGGTTGTAGATATCGAGCACCTTGGAAAGCTTCTTCATGCTGCGCTTGACCACCTCTTCTTCCTTCTCCATCCCCGTGAATGGAGATAACGCCAGGTTGAACACCAGCTCCGAGGTCGGCGGGTCGAAGCTCGTGGCCTCCATCTGCAGCCATTGCTCGATGGACGCCCTCTCCAGCGTGCCGCATCCGATGAGGTCTTTGTTGCCTCGTTCCGCAAATGTCTCAGCCACGTACCGGCATATCTCTCTGGAGTCTGCGTATGTATGCAGTCAAGACAGATGCCATGCAAGTAGAGTTAAAAAAGAATTAAGTCAAGAGATCACTATTAGCATTTGTACATGCCACCATAATATATTAGATTTGGGTGCATTCAGAAGAGAAGGGTCTAAATTCGACAAGAACTCCTGCCAAAATATCAGCAGAATGAGTCTCTGGGATTCCTTACCAACCATAGTCTTCTTGCCATCCTCAAAGGTTAAAGCTTGACCCAAGGGCTGCATTGAAGGAAAAAAAAAATTGTCAGAGACATTGTATTCCATTATACATTATTTTACATCTATCAGATGGATATACGATTACATTGTGCAAAACGTTTACATATACTAATATTGCACCATATATACATTTCACGAATCTTTGTGTGTTTGCTCAACATTAACATGTGTACCTGAAACTTGAGGTACTCAGGGTGCCTATTTTGGCCCTTGTAGTTATCAATGCGAATGAACTGGTACTCGACCTCCTTCTCGAAGAGGCATGTCAGGACCCTTGCGACCTCAACCGACGTCGGGGAGCCGAAAACCTTCACACTCGCCATTGATTGGTAAACTGAGGATCTGCTTGAGCTAATGCCACTTATGACTACTTAGATCGCTCCCGTTTGTGCTGTTTCTTAGGTCATGGTAGTGACGAGGTCTTATATAAGTAAAAGAAAAGGCAGTGCAGAAGGCGAAATGCCTTGCTTCATTGGAGGAAAATTGAAAGGAAAAGGAGATTAAAGAGAGGAGAAATAAAGATAAAGGTCTGCATATTGGGCCGTGGGGAATGCTCATGAGACATGACCGATGACGCATGTGCATTGAGCATGGCTTCTTTAAGTTGGGCTTCCTTGTGAAGACATGGAGATTAATGCATTTTTAATTTGAGAGGATGGCTACATATAAATCTATGATCAAATTATTTTATCCTTAAACCTTTGATCATTACTATTTACAGTCGTCTCCGTAGTAAAGCTACAAAGAAACAAGCAAAGAGAATAACTTTAACCTTGTTCTTGTTGATAATCACAGATTTGAATGTTTAGTGCTTCTTTTGGAACTATATTTTTTTTTCGCTTTAGTACCCATTGCTGATATTGGCACGTGATTATGAGGATAACCGTGTTCGTGAATTGTCCACATATATAGTATTAGGTTTCAATTGTTAAGTCCCATGATGGACAATTTTGTGAAATGCTAGATTCAGCAGAGCTATTAGATGTACATATTGTAGGATAAAACATAGAACTTTCCACTGTGATTGCAGTTTTGGCATTGCAGAAGGGACTAATTGTAATACATACTTCGGTTTGGACCCAGCTGGACAGCAAAGACCGAGGAATGAAATATAGTGAAAGATGAAAGTGTTCTGTGAGGCAAGCCCTCGAAGAAGTCTTTTTAGGTATGGATTCTTGTGTCGAATCATGATATATATCATTTTAATATTGAAATGACAGAGCATAGAAGCAACGTGATTGCTGAAAAATCTGCGATTCGTTTCTTCCGTACATCTCTTCATAAAAACCTCTATTTCGTATGATGTTGCTCGCTAATTTCTTTCTTTTCTTAAGAATTTTTTTCTCTCCAAGTATGAACTTTTTTGTGTTTACTTACTATTTTTTTCCTAAGTTATGTTGCTTTTTCGAATTAAGTCCATCCCCGTCAATTTTCATTATTTTAACTTATAAAATGATGAAATTATCCTTACAACTCTTCCTTTTTTTTTGGCCTAAATGCGCCAAGGTAATTGAAATATTTCATAAATTAAAATAATAAAAATTAATGAGAAAATTAATAGAAGTTGATAGACTTAAATAGAAAAAAATGATATAATTTAGAAGAGGTATGCCCAAAATACGAAAGTCCTGAATAGACGCGAAAAAAATTCTATCGGAGAAAAAAACATTTTTTTATACCTATTCCGAGTATCCGATAAATTCCTTTTTTTTCTTTATACCATTCGAGATATATGACTAATTCGAGATCGAAATAAATAGTAAAATGATAGGAATTTCTTTCTTAAGCTGTAAAAGGATGACTAGATCGTCAGGCATAAGAGCCTCGCCCCATTCTCAAGTCAAGAATCAATTTTGATGTATAATAGCATTTATTGCTTAGCAAATTGAACTTATGAAATTACACATACTTTATGAAAACATTGCCGCAATTCACAATATTAACAGCTGACACCTAAACTCAATAGCATGATAGATTAATAAATCTCTTCTGTTTCCTGAAACTGCATACTATACAGATGCCAAATACAATTGAGCTCAGGTTTCTTTATCAGTTTATGCTTTTGCTTGTTACCATTTATGCACTATTTGTTGGCAAAATGGATTCATCTTATGACCAGGAAATGATCAAACATGAAGAGTTTGGACTAAAAAACGCAGCAATTGGCAACTATTATCGAAGGAAGATTTAGAGCACCTTCGCCTCGTCGGAGAAGGAAAACAGAAAAGTTCTTTAACATCAAGCAAAGTGAATCTAACATGAAGAAGAACATGACAAGAGCAGGCCTGAGCCATCAATCAAGCTGCAGGGCTTGGGGCATTCTGCATGTCTACCACCTTCCCCCACGACGGCCGCGCCGAGATCTCCTCCCACCACCTGCTCACGTTCTTCCTCGACTCGAACAGCTCCCCCTTCTCGGTCCCCCGGACGATGTGCACGTTAGGGAGGTGGGAGAGGTCGGCCAGCGTGAACTCATCCCCGGCCAGGAACCTGCTCTCGCCCAGCCTCCGCTCGTACACGTCCAGCACCTTTTCCAGCTTCGCCGCGTTCAGCTCGATCGCGGCCGGGTCCTGCTTCAGCCCCATGCGAGGCGCGAACGCAAGCTGGAATAGCAGGGTCGAGCTCGGCGGATTGAAGCTCTGGCCCTCAGCCTCCAGCCACTGCTCGACCTCCGCCCGCGCAGCGGCGCCGCCGCCTTTCTTGCCGAGGAGGCCGGCGGTGCCCCTGTGCTCGTACTTGTCGCAGATGTAGCGGCAAATTGCTCTGGACTCTGAAACGGAGCAGACGGAGTGAAAACATCAGTGGCGTTTAACAATCGAACAAAGCTGTCAACTTTGCAAGCGAAAACGCACCGAACAGGGTGACATGCCCATCTTTGAAGGCAGGGACCTGGCCAAACGGCTGCAAGTGCAAAGTAAATGGAGGTCAGAGGAGTTAGAAACAGAGGCAATAACAAACGGCAGAAGCAGCAGCATCATCGCATGGGAGGAGATCTGAGGGATTCCTCACTTGGATCTTGAGGTAGTCGGGGGACTTGTGTTGGCCCTTGGACATGTCGACGCCGACGAGCTGGAAGTCGACGTCCTTCTCGAAGAGACTGGCGAGGACGCGTGCGACGGCGGGTGAGATCGCGGGGCCATAAACCGTCACAGCCGCCATTCTTTCTCGCTGCAACTCGGAGGATGGAAGCGGCGACGGCACAAAGGGGAAGAGGATTAGATTTAGAGGACGAATGAGAGAGAAAAAGGTGTCCATCAAGATAATATAACATCATCTCTTGCCTGCTTCATAATTTTTTTACCAATAATTCCTTAATTTTAGCAACTTTTACAGCTTCGTCTCTTTGACTTATTATACAACAACATTTTTTTCTTCCCACCTTTTACCACATCATCGAGATAGTATAAGATAATATAGATATAAATATGATATATGTATAATAATATAAAAAATAAAAGAAAAATAGAAGGCAGATCTAGGGGTGTAAGAAAAATCCGACCAATCCGATAAATTCATCCGACTCGAAAAAACCGAACAAAAAGAATAAAAAAATAGGAGTCCGAATATAATTTAGGATGATTTTTAATAAATTAAAATCCACCCGTTAAAATTAGGGCCTCACCCGAAAAAATCGTAGGCCCCGTGGAGTCCGTTTTTTATTTATATTAATACATATGTTATTATTTTTTTTATTATAGATGTAATATTTTTTTTATAAAATTTCATACTTTTCTATCACATTATCAAACTCTAATTTAATAATTTTAACATTTTAGTAGTATATTTTATATTTAATATAAAATTAAATATTTTATATTAATTTTAAGTTATTAAATATCTTTTTAAAATATAATTATATAAAAGTAGGATCCCGAAAAAATCATCCGAAAAAACCGACCCGCCAAAGGGTGATTTTTATTTTTTCAAAATGATTTTAGGATGATCTTTTTAATTTTAAAAACTAACCCAAAAAATAACGATCGATTTTTTTACACCGAAAATTCGAACCAACTCGAACTACTTTCACCCCTAATCCTCTCGAGTTAAGGAACACCACAACTTTTTTTTGAGATAAAAGAAACATATTTCTTATAGTATGCCTGTATTACATATTTATCTTTGTGTGGTACTTTTTTTTTTATGAAACGACCCAAATAGGACGTGTATGTGTAGTGACATTACATGAAATAAATTTCTCCAAATATTTTTCAACTTTGGACATTGTTCCAGCGCTATTCTAAATTTTATTTTATAATAATATTGTCCTTTTATCTTTTAATTTATTTCATCAAATATCACTTTCACCAATTATAGATCATTTTCATATCGCGCTGCTAACATGATGTCGACATGGCGTATTCTCTCTTCTCCATGTAAGAATTTACTCACGTGACAATATTATAAAAAAATAATACTTAAAAAATGAAAAAAATGGGACACCCAAGGTGCTCCGATGATCCGACGACGCGTGGGAGGGGGATGGTGCGCGGTCCCCCTCCCGCACACCCATGAAGAGAAAGTGGGAGGGGATCTCTCTCGTGCGAGGGGTCAAACCAGAGAGAACCCCCCCCCCCCCTCACACACACACATGTTTGCGGTCTGTCGAAGCTTCCCTTGAGTGTCTCATTTTTTAAAAAATTTAAGTTTTATTTTATTTTATTTTTAATGTTGTCACATCGATAAATACTTGCATGAAGGAAAAATAACTTAATATCATCTCATTTGGATACTAGTATGAAAAGTTATGTATAAAAGTGTAAAGGTCTAAAATGTTTCATTTGAAATGGACAATTTTGTATACTAAACTTTGAATCAATATTTGACTACGATCTCATTAGATTTTGGATAAATGATAAATATCAAAATTGTAGAAAATTCTATTAGCTTTCCATAGAATAAAAAATCATCTCATTTGAATAATTGTGCAAAAATTTATGCTTAAAAAAGTACAGGACGGTCGACTTGCTGGTTAGAACATCGATCGACCGGTCAGTGCAGAAAATGTCAAATTTCAACAAACAGAATGTCGAGACTATATCGATTGAGATACTGGTCGACTGTTTGGTCGACCAAACAGTGAAAAATTCTTCAACGATCATATTTTTCATAAAACAAGTCTACCGATCGATTGGTCTATATGTGCGATCGACCGACCTCTGAGTCAAATGAACAGTAACGATCAAATTTGAAGGAGAAATTTGTAGAACAATTTCTGAACAAATTTTTCACATATTAGAACTTATGAAAGGAGTGTCAAAGGCAGAAACAAAAGCATCCATCCAATCGATGAAACAAAACTTCAAGAAATCAAAAGAAGATCTTTTTACTTGAAGTTATCATTTTAATCTTTCTTTCTTCTTTTTTTGTGAGTGTTTTATTATAAAATAGAAAAATTATTTTTCATAAAGATTGTGAGAACTCATGTGTAAACGATGTTTCAAATTTTACCTCTTGAGTGAGAAAAAAGATTAACTTCTTAGGATGAGAGTTTGCCTTGCCTTTCGAAATGGAGAAAAGGTGATTGATGTAAAGGGCATTCTTATTTGCCCCATTTGGAATTAAGGAAGAGTTCTAATGAAATCTCCGACGGTCTCGAGATCGAGAAGTCAGAGCGGAGACGTAGACTTGATCGAACTTCGTCAACAATCACCGTATTCATTTATGTTTGTTCTTTCTCTCCCTCTCATATTGCGTTTGATGTGATCTGAATTGCATTGATTTAAAAGATTGTAATAATCGATTTTAAATTTCCGCGATGATTTTTGTGAAATCGATATTTTTGGATTGAACACTAATTCACCCCCCTCTTGGTGCCCTTTGAGATTCTACAATTGGTATCAAAATGGGTTGCTCTTATTTTAAAATCCAATCATTTTAAGATTTGATCGTCTTGTTTTAAGATTTAACCACTTTAAGAGCTATGGCATCAAGTAGATTTGATTTTGTCAAAAGGCAATCAATTAGTTGTCCTCCCCTTTTAAATGTATTAAATTTTGTATATTAGAAAAATTAGAATTCAAACATACATTTGTTCTATTGAATTGACTTGTGGGACATCGTTGAAAAATGTTATTATCTTCATGAAAAATTACCTAAAGACTCCAATGAAAGGAAAAAGATTTTTGTAAAACATGATTGAAAAACCAAAAATATTTTTTATTGTGCTTTGTATTCAACGGAGTTTAATCAGATTTCAAGTTGTGAAACTGCAACCGAGATTTGAGAGAAATTCATCACTATTTATGAAGGAACAGACAAAGTTAAAAATTTATATTAAATATTTTAAATCATCAATATGATTCTTTCAAAATGTATAATAATAAATCCATAAATGATGTTGCTCGGTTTAAAAATATTATAAATGATTTAGTCTCCTTGAACGAGCCAAGAACTAATCTCCAAAAAATGAAAAAAAAATCTCAGGTCATTCTCCTCCAAATAGCATACGAAGAGAATCATAATCGAAGAAAAAATATTTGAACAAATTGTTTTGATAATCTTATTGGTTCACTTCTAACCTATGAAATCTCAATACAAGAAGATTAAGAAGAAAAATTTCCCAAGAAGAAAATATTAGCATTGAAAATAAATACAAAAGAAGAAGACTCGAGCGAAAAGGAAGTGGACGAAAAGAAACTCATGCTCTATAAAAAAAACTACATAAGTATCTCAAGTTGATAAAAAAGAAAGACAAGAACGAGAAGCCAACAAGGAGATCATACAAACATCACAAAGAAGAAAAATCTCAGAAAGGTAAAAAGATAAAATATGAAGAGCCTAGTGAAATAAGTGATTAATCAAACTCTTCTAGTGACGAAGCATACATATGCTTAATGGCACACGACGATGAGGTAATTTCTAATCCTTCAATTTCAAATTATGACCCATCAAACTCTTCCGAAGAAAATTTTTCTTTAAATGTGAATAGAAAACTCTCCTCTCTTATAAAAAGATATTTTTCAATTAAAGAGAAAAATGAAAATTTACTACATGAGATTGAAAAACCAAAAGAAGAAAATGAAACATGTTTTATGGAAAATGAAAAATAAAATTGATACTTTAGAAATTACACATGCTTGTGAAATTATAAAACTAGCATGTTCCTTAGAAAAAGTAAAACAAAAAAATACTTTTTTGAAAATACACAAAATAATGAAAAGACTATTTCTCATGTAATAAAAAATAATCTTAAGAATCATTCTGAATATAAAAAGTCTTATTGGAAATCTAATCATTCTTATGATAGAAAATCACATTTTAAATATTTACATGTGAATTTTATGATCATTATGCATATCAATGCAAAATAAGAAAATCATTATAACATAACATGATTTAGGTTCCAAAAGGAATATTGTCTAAACGAAAGGACCCAAAGAAGTTTGGATACTAAAAGTTATATAATTGCCTTTCAGATGTACCTCATATGCAAAGCAAAGGACAAGTGAAATTGAAAGTGTGAAGACACAAATGTCATAGTAAAAGTATTGGTTATACTTTTGCAATTTTTTATGGTTTTAAGTGTTAATCCTACTTTTTTTTATTCCTCCCAAAATTTCAAAATCATCATTTCTTTGAAAGTAAAAATGAACATATAGAAAAAGAAAATTGATCATAGTGATAGGGAGAGCATGTTAAAATCTTCCATATTTATTTTGACATATCATTAATATCATTGTTGATCAAAGTTTTTATGTAATATTTTGATTTTTTTTATTTGTCACATTTTATCATTATAAAATAATCATAAATTTATGGGAAGCTATTTTTCTTTGCACACTTTATCACTTTATGATATAATATTTTACAAAAAGGGAGAATAAATTTTTTAAAGACAACGTGATTAAAGGAGGAATTACATATAACTTTTTTTTATATCCTTCATTTGCAAACTATTTTTTTATGAAACAAAAGGGGGAGAAATATAGAAGAAATATGATATGAATATAACTCTATATGAAGAATGTCTTACAATTAGTATTTATCTAAATATGTATCATTGCAACAAAAGTAAGTTTTAGGGAGAGTAAAATTGATTTTACAATTTTTTAGCAACTTATATTTTTTTTATATTTCTCAATTTATCTTCATAAAAAAGGGGGAAATTGTTGGAGCAAAGTTTTAGTGCCTATAAAATTATATTTTGATGATACAAATCTCAAAAAACTAAAGTTATATTTAAAATGTCTTATTAAGAATGAGTTGCTTCATGCACTAAACTTTTGATTAATATTTGTTTATGTTCCCATGATATTTATATGAAGAAATAAATATAAAAGTTATATATAATGTTGTTAGTTTTTCATAGAATCAAATATCATCTCACTTGAATATTGGTATAAAAAGTTATGTATAAAAGAGTAAAGGTTTAAAAATTTCATTTTAAATGGACAATTTTGTATACTGAACTTTGAATCAATATTTGACTATGATCTCATTAGATTTTGGATGAATGATAGATATCAAAGTTGTAGAGAATTCTGTTAAATTTACATAGAATAAAAAATCAATCCATCTGGATAACTGCGCAAAAAATATGTTTAAAATAGTGCATGACGATTGACCTATCAATCGAAACACCGATCGACCGGTCAGTGCAGAAAATTCCAAATTTTAGCAAATAGAATATCGAGACTGTACCGATCGAAATATCGGTCAACAAGTTGGTCGACCAGACAGTTCAAAATTCATCAACGGTCATAATTTTCATAAAAGAAAGTCTATCGGTTGCGGTCGACCGGCCTTCGAGTCAAATGAACAATAACGGTCAAGTTTGAAGGAGAAATTTGTGGAACAATTTTTAGATGAATTTTTTATATACTAGAGCCTATAAAAAGATTGCCAAAATCAGAAGCAAAAGAATT
The DNA here is from genome assembly GCA_030549335.1 of Pontederia crassipes. NCBI lineage: Eukaryota > Viridiplantae > Streptophyta > Magnoliopsida > Commelinales > Pontederiaceae > Pontederia > Pontederia crassipes. The sequence goes on along the minus strand of CM060194.1, from coordinate 67,806,891 downwards.
CATCCAATCATTGAAGCAAAACTTCAAGAAATCAAAAGAATATCTTTTTTCTTGAAGTTATCATTTTAAGCTTTCTTTCTTTCTCTCTTCTCTTCTTGTGAATGTTCTATTGTAAAAGAAAGAAATAATTTTTCAGAAATATTATGAGAGTTCATGTGTAAAAGAGATTCCAAATCTTACTTTTTGAATGAGAGAAAAGATTAGCTTCCTAAAAGGAGAGGTTGTCTTGCCTCTCAAAGTAGAGAAAATGTGGTTGATGTAAAGGACATTCTTTCTTGCCCCATTTATAATTAAGAAAGAATTCTAGTGGAATCTCTTCTGACGATCTCGAAGTCAAGAAGTCGGAGTGGGAACGTAGGTTAAAGTGTGACCGAACCTCGTCAACAAACACTATGTTCATTTGTATTTGATCTCTCTCCCTCTCATGTTGTGTTTGATGTGATCTGAATTGCATTGATTTAAAAAATTTTAAGAATCGTTTTTAAGCTTTCATGACAATTTTTTGAATTCGATATTTTTGGATTGAACACCAATTCACCTCCTCTCTTGGTGCCCTTTGAATTCTTACAGTTAGTTTTTGGATCAATTTTTTAAATAAAAAATTATTCTAAAATCATTTTAAAATAAAAATCACTTTCTAATAGGCCGATTTTTGTAAGCGCTTTTTGTTAATCCTATTTTTATATCATTACATTTTAATAAATTATATAATAAAATTAAAATTAATATAAAAGTGTTTAATTTTATATTAATATTAAGTATATTATTAAAATTTTAAAGTTATGGAATTAAAGTTGAATAATGTGATAGAAAAATATGAAATTTTATATAAAAAATATTACGCTTATAACAAAAAATGAATAACTTATGAATTAATTATAAAAATAAAAAAATATAAATAAAAAATGGATTCCAAAGGCTTTAAGATTTTTTGGGATCGGGCCTAATTTTAGCAGGTGCATTTTAATTTATTAAAAATCACTCTGAATTATTTTCGGATCTCTAATTTTTCATTGTTTTCGATTCGATTTTTTCGGTTGAGTAAATTTTTTGGATTGGTCGCATTTTTTTATACCACTAACTATTTAGCGAGAAAAAAATAGTCTACAAGGGTACAAGATTCGAATCAATTATCAGGATGGAATGCTAAATAATTCTCTACCAATGCAAGGTAAACATTAAGTAACGGTCTAACTTGTTTTATTTTCAATAAACTCGCATGGCAAAACTCGAGATGCATTATCTAGATTTTATATACATTTTTTACTTACAAATATTTTGTATGCTACTAAATTGTTCTCTTCAAGATGGAATAAAGATTGAAAATATGATATTCTTTTTATGTTTGACTAGTAATTAAAAGAACAAGTTGATCGCACAAGGGAGCGAGAAAAAGAACATTTCAACAATTTGTCTGATTTAAAATTTTAAGATATAAGATATGATAAGATACTCACAATTAGCGCATGAAAAGCTCAAAATTAGGAGTTTCTTTTATATAACTGATTTTCATTAGTAGTTAGCAATGTTATTATACAAATTGATAATTATGTTAAGTGAGAGGTTAATGATCAAATATATTATTATAAGAAGGTGACATGTGTCCGTGATTCTATTTTCCTAAATTTTATCTCTTTATTTCTTTTTAAATCAACACATTCGAAACTTTATTAAATTTACAATCTTACAGTTTACCTGAATTATACGTCGAGTACACTTATTTTGGAGGGTGTAAGGTCATAAACTCCTACAACTAATTCGAGAACTTAACAACATATATTGCCGCTCGACTCAAGTAAATTTTGAGTTCATTGGAACCTCGTTTGTCCAAAACCATATTAGTCTACTATTATCACAAGAGCTATGATCACTTCTTGAATATTAGGATGACAACCCAAAGAAAGGAAAATAATTCATGTGAATTATCTTATCTCTTTTATCTTAGGACGCAAAGACAACAGTGAATTATTAAATTTTGATTGTTATATATTTTAAATTCAAACTCCGTCTATATTTTATAGCCGGTCCCAAGCCCGGATAAAGGAGGAGGGTTGTGTTAGGCCCCGACAGCCAACATAAAATCATGTCGAATCTTATGAACATGGATCAACGATGGCGTCGTATGATCCATGTAGCCGACCCCACCTAGTGGGATAAGGCTTTGTTGTTGTTGTTGTTGTTGTTGTATATATTTTAAATTCACTAGTTTCAATTATACATCAAAGCTGATTCCTAATTGGTATAAAATTTTCTTTTATCATTTAGCTGCTGACATGATTGTCACGATCGCTTTCCGTATCATAAGATCGTAAGATCCTACGATCCAAGACTAGGCAAGCGATCTCGATCTCACTTTGGAGATTGAAAATATAGGATCGTAGTAGTATCGATCGCTGGATCGTAAGATCGGTGGGATTTTAATCATATGTATTTATTTTTTTTAATATTTTAAAATTATTTTTTATTGAGAAAACAAAAAAATAGAATATTAAATTTAAAAATTGACAAGAGAGGAGGTAACTTTCTTTGTTTATCATATCATTCTTATGATTTTATTTAATTAATTTTTATTTTTTAAAATTGGGAAAAATAAAAATAGAATATTAAGAATAAAAATTGGTAATGAATTAGGTTAAATTCTCTCCATTTTCTCCTCTCAATTTCTCTTTTCATTTTTTATGAATGATCTAAAGTAAATTAATTAACTTATGTGAAAAAATGATATTAAAGAAACAAAAAAATATTTGTTTTTTCATAATTCAGATGAGAAAATTGACTTATCATTATGAATTATCATAATTAGTTTTTTTTACTTTTAACTTTCTATATTGTTACGTATCCCATGAAAGTTAGAAGTCTAAGTATAATGTAAATATTGAAAGTAGAATATTAGATAGTTATTATTACTATTATTATTATTATTATTATTATCATCATCATATTATTATTATTTTAAAAATTATATATATTTTATTCATAAGGTAGGATCTTACGATCCTAAGTAATCCGATCTTATATCGAAAAGCGATCTTGACAACCTTGAGCTGCTCTAAAAAAAAGGAAGAATAAGAAGAAATGGATAGAAGGGGAAAAAAAGGTTGTACTCAGAATGGGACACTGCAACAAAGCCCAAACCGGTAGGAAGAATCTGCAATTAAGCAACTGGCCACATGTCTCACAGGGCCTGACCTTTTATATAGTTAACATATGGACCCTTTTTCAGAGGAGATGAAGACACATTAAATTAGTAACTAAGTTATCCATTTTCGAACTTATATTCGTTTATATATGTAATGTATGAGTGAGACAACACATTTTAGTAAACAAGGAGTCAAGGATCATATTTTTTAAAACAAAGTTTCAAAAATTTCGAAATTTTATGTAACGATTCCAAGACTGAATTGTCTTCCTTTTTTAACTGCAAACAATAAAATATAAATTATGATATTTTAAAACCATGGTCTTATTTGAGATATTACCCACGAATATAACACCATGATTTATATATGTCACATGAAGAGCAACCCATAATATATTTTGTCTGATTTGGACGCATATAAAGAGATAATACTCACACAAATATATGCTTATCTCTTCCATGTTTTGTCTATATGTGATTTATTTAAATAGCACAATAAATTAAAAGTTTTACATTAATTTGAGGAAACCACTTAGTTCACAAATGTTGGGGCGTGTGCCAGACACAAAGGTATATAATTGTTGGGTATTCAGATTAATCATATTTGACCTGTTTTATATAAGCATGTAGGACTATATGTGGCCAAAACAAATAATATCGTAATGAGATGATAATGTTACAGTATTGAATTCGTGAAAGATGCATGGTTCATTATAGCACTAAGACAGGTTATATGAACAAGATATGAGAAATATATGTACATTTGAAGGAGACAAAACAATATTGGATGCTACGAAAAATGAGGATAAATTATTTCCAAAAAGTAAAATATTTGTATGATTCTATGAGATTTAAACGTAGATATATATATGACCTACAACATTGGATGCTAATACAAATCATTTTCACAATAAAGAAATAAGAAATGAATTATATTAATTAGCAGGGACTTGAAAAGTAATTGATTGGGCTTTCTGCACTCCCTCACCTATTTTTCTGCCTTTTTTTTTGTTGTCGCATTAGGAAGATTTATTTAGTAACATCACAACGCTATATAGTTTTCATCTATGCTAGTGTAAAAATTCGTGCGATGCACGAAGACATACGAAATTAATCATATAAAGCTTTTCAAAATTATTAATTGTATAAAAAACATACAACTATAACAAATAAAACATAATAAATTAATAAATAAATAAATGTGTAAAAAATTTATCACCAAATAGTTTCTTCGTATCAACATTGATTTCATTACATAACTGATATCTTCTAATATCGGTTCTTTGGGTGAAAGTTGATTACACTTTATGTTTTGTATACTTCAAATACAAAATATTTAACTCACCACAAAAAATTTCATCATATACAATTCCAATTCATTGAGCTTTGTTTTGAATAAATGATTTATTGATTTTCCGATAGTAGTATGAATTTGATCTCCCTGCAAAATGAAAAAAAAATAGTATAAATTTTTATAATATAATTATGTATTTTAATATAATATACTTTGTTGATACTTTTTCATCATGTAATATTATTTCATGGAGTATGCATTATTAGGATTACCACGATTTGATACATTTCACAATCTAAGCATACAAAATTTGATATTTCATTACGTCCTAGATAGATTTGTATTAGACATGAAGACAATATTTTCGGCCATAATTCATTGGAATAAACTTTAAAAAATATTGAAAGTGATATATGTTACTATCAATAAAAAAATATCATGATATATAGTGAAATCAATGTAGTCACTACCCATATCTCTTTTGCCCATTTTAACATTAAAAATTTTGTATGTACAATTATATACAAAATTGCTTTATCAATTTACTAACACTAACTTCCAATATGAAAATGAAAACTAAATACCACTTTATCTATAATTACAAACGTAGAATTTTAAAAATATAAATAAATAGGATTATATAATGTTAATAACTAACTTTTGAATATCTATGATTATATAATTAAAAGATTATCATTTTATATATTCAATTTATGAGAGCTCGACACTTGACATTTTCTACCTTTGCTTATATATATATATATATATATGTGTGTGTGTGTGTGTGCGCGCGCGCGCGCGCAGGAACATCTTAAAATTAAATATCTAGAATATTAAAACTTCTTACCAGTAATGTACATAAGTGATAGCAATTAAAGCTGTCAATGATATCTCATCATCTACTCGGGAATCTCTGAACTTATTAACATAATTCAAGTTATCTAGACTTTTCGTGGATATATGTATACATATGAAAGATTGAATTAAGTCCTCTAATCTAATTAGCCAAATTAGGCTTTGCTCTCCATTTTGACTGAACATGTAGATTGGTGAGTAGTGCTTAATAGGACATTGATCTTCAAGTAGATTAACTATCAAACAACATACTAGCATTTTGCATGCAATATATATTAGAAGGCCTCATTACTCAATAAATTGTGAAATCCACTGAAATAACAAGTCTGAAACCTAGTACAATATTCATAATATGATATTATGTATGTATTTGTTTGTTTACATACACACACATATATGTGTGTATAAAGGGTAAAATGTATTTGCTGAGCACTTGCTGCTGAGCACTGTGCAAAGTGCAATGAGAAGCGTTCAATCACGATCCACCGGTGGAAAGTATGGCGCCCCTCTATATTGCATCAGACGCTCCATAATCATCTCGTGAGATGTTGCATGGTCGCTCTTCGCCCTCCCAAAATTTTCCTCCCCTACGCCTCCTTTTTGCTTTTTCTCTTTTTTCTCTCTCTCTTCTCTCACTGCCCCTTGCCTCCTTTTTGCTTTTTCTCCTGTCTCTCTCTCTTCTCTCGCTGCCCCCTCGCCATCCTCTTTCGCGTGCCCTACTCTTTGTGTGAAGCATGCACAAGGGAAGATCGTGTGCCGGTGAGATGATCCTGACCCCTCTCTTTCGCACCCTCTCTCTCTCTCTCATCCTATCATTTTTAGGGATGATCCTCTGCTAGGAGAGCCCATGTCGATGTTCTCATGCCAGTCTTGTGGCAGGAAAAGGAGAGAGGTTCTTTTCTGGTGATTGACGATCAGTGACCTCTTTCACATTTTGACCGGGACCGACAGTTTCGGGCGTTTGTGCGAAGCGTGCGTAAGGGACTGGCAGCTCTAGATCATGCGCAGGTGAGATGATCCCGACCCTTATCTTTCGCCCTCCTCTCTCTCGATCTCACCGTGTTGTTTTTAGGAAGGGATTGTCATTTTTAGGGATGATCCTCCTAGGGGACTGTCATTTTTGTCTTAATCCTTCAACCAATTAATTCTGCAGTTGCACATTTAATGTATATACTATATGTGTTCAATCAGGCCTTTGGTACCAAATTTATGTTGGATGCTAAAGGTAGTGTTTGAATTGATCTTCCTAAAATAGAATATACGCTTGTAAGTATTATCAAAATGCAATCAGCTTGGATGAACAAGAGAGAATCCATGTATACTATCTTTTTTATTATGCATGCATCCATGTAATAATCTTTTATGTTATTTTTATGCACTTTTCTTCTGTGTGCAAATTTTACATTGAGACCTTTGTAACCTTCTCACATAGTAATAGACACTCTAGAAAAAGATTTAAAAAGATTTTGTACTTCTCTATAAGTTGCTTGTCTGCTTCTTTATACCATGTTAAAATAACATACCTTTAAAGATTATGTGCTATTATATGAAATATCACCTATTTTATTTTGTAATTTGCAGTTTTTCTTAGAAGTAGAAAATTAATGGGTAGTTCTTTGCCTTCAAAATCCTATTTTTGCTTCAATGCTCTTGTGAAGAAGCTGACATTAAAACATGCTGGTCGGAGGTTGGTTGCAAGAATCACGGCGTAAGCCTTCATTCATTTAGCACTCTTTTTTGTTGATGACATGATGCTAACATCAAATCATTTTTTGCCTTTAATTTTTGAAGCTAATCGAAGCATGTCAATTTTTTTTGTTACATGGATGGGACCTCTTGAAGATCACTACAAGAATGTCATTAGTGGATTACTACACAAGATAAATAGGTTGGAGAAATCCTATACTTGAAGTAGGACTTTGATGCAATGAAAAATTCAAGACATGGATCTCTTTCGTCGTTCCGAAAATATTCAACTTTTTTTTTACTTGTGTTAGTTGTAGTAATGACGATGAAATGTCTATATGACTATGTTTTTAGGATCTCAGGTTTTGTGATGCAAAAAAAAAATATTTTATGTGAAATGATGTATGTGGAGTGTTGTATGACTGTTTTAGGATCTCAATCTCTCATAGTAAGCTCATCGTTGCATGTATATGGAATGCATTATGTTCCGATAAATTTGAAATCAATCTTTTACAAGGATGATGCATATCAAGTACATCGAATTGGTCACCGAGAAAGCATATAACCTTGGTCGCACAGCAACTATGTGTTACGAGTGGATATTCCACACCAACAACTATGTGGGACTGGGAGTTTCAAGTGGATAAATGAGGTGTCAGAATGCACTACATCATTAATTCCTCTTTTTATTTGTAATGACATTTTAGGCACATAAACATTCATGTAAATCACAAACATGGAGGATGCCATCAGATGCTACTTCAAGTTCTCGAATCATCAATCTCACTAAGATAAAGATATTTCGTTCCAATGGTTCGTCCCTAATAAAGTACTCTCATCTTCTGTCAAGACATCGTAGTTGTCATAATCGGAACTTAAAACCTTCCTATTGTCTTATGAGGTTGAACTTGCACAAGGCAAAGAATTTCCCAACAATTTTCTACTTCCGAGGAAAATTGCAAATTACAAAATAAAATAGGTGTTATTTCAAATAATAGCACATAATCTTTAAGGTTGTGTTTGGTATGGAAATTTTGAGTTATCATTAATTAGTTCCCAAGAACTAATTGATTTGATAGATAAGTTTAGATGTGGTGTTTGGATGAAAAAAATATAATGATGGGAATTTGGGAGGTTGATTTGTTAGATAAGTTTTAGTAGGTGTTTGGATAAAAAGTAAGAAGTAATGATATAATTTATTTTTTTATGAATTATAAATTATAGTAAATTAAAATATTATTTATTTAGTTAAAATATTTATTTATAAAAAATATTTATTTTAATAATATATTTTATAATTTATGGAAAATATTTATGTTAATATTATAACTTATGAAAAATAATATTATTATAATTTATTATTTTCCATATTTATTAATATTATTAAAAAATATTCATATCAAGTTAAAGAATTTATTTATAAGCTAAATAATATTATATTAATAAATTAAATATTATAATTGATTATTCTTTAGGTTAATATAATAATGGTTTAATAAATAGTATTACCATTAATAATAATTATGTGTATCCATCAATTGAGTGCTAAAATAAATGGCTGGGGATGGATTTATGCAGAAAATTAATGTAATTAATTTGTTAAGTACGTGTTGATAGCAAAATAAGAGGGAAAATGATAAAAAGATGCAACAAGTTCGAGACAGGAAAAAAATGAAAAAGGGCATGGGATACGATGCAAGTTCGAGCCGCGCGTGAGAACTCGGAAGTTCTTTGATTTGGCAACATTTTAGTCGGAACATTTCGGAACAACAACCATTGACTACAACTTAAATTCTTGTGGAGCCCACCAAAAATTCTTCACCTGTTTGGGTGAACACCGTCTTCTAACTGATGTTCACCAACCAAACACAGCCGAAAGGTATGTTATTTCAACCTAACATAAAGAAGACCACAAACAACTTGGTAAGTACAAATTAAACTATTTTAAACCTTTTTCTGGAAGGTTACAAAGGTCTCTATGTAAAATCTGCACGCAGAAGAATCTTACAAAAGTCACAATCTAGATAACATTGACACAGGTTTACCCTAGCGGAGGATCATCCCTAAAAATGACAATATGAGATAGATAGATAGATAGATAGATAGATAGATAGATAGATAGATAGATAGATAGATAGATAGATATAGAGAGAGAGGGGCCGGGATCATGTCACCTACGTGAAGGGAGTGGAGCTAGAGGTGATCCCAATCAAAAAGGCTTCGCAAGGTCTGGAGCTACCGATTATTGCCCTGTAGAGGTGGAGCCACCATCCCCTACGCGCTCTTCGCACAGTTGCTCAGAACCGACGGTCGCAAATCTAAAGCTGGCGAACAAAGATCGGAGCAAAAAGAGGGGAGCGAAGTCTCGACGGGGAACAGAGATCTGTGACTGATCGTCGGAGAAGAGAGCTAGATCAACGAGAGAGGGAGAGAGGGAGTGAATGGGAGAGAGAAAGGAGAAACAAAAAAGAGGGATGGGAGAGAAAAAAATCAGAGGGTGAAGGGAGACCGTAGAAAATCTCGCGAGATAATCATAGACCGTGCGATACGATCTGAATGAGTGCTCTAATCTACACCGTTGGATCATGATCGGACGATCGTTATTGTGCTTCGCACGGTGCTAAGCAGCATACTCATTTTACCTATATATATATATATAGGTAGATAGAGAGAGAGAGAGAGAGAGAGAGAGAGAGAGAGAGAGAGAGAGAGAGAGAGAGAGAGAGAGAGAGAGAGAGAGAGAGAGAGAGAGAGAGAGAGAGAGAGAGAGAGAGAGAGAGAGAGAGAGAGAGGGTAAATGATCAAGGCATAGAGTTAAGGTTTTGGAATCGTACAAAATGAACGAAGGAATCTTGATCTAGTCAGAGGATATGATGATAGGCATCTTCGAATATAAATGCAAGCTACTGCTCCATTGATTTACGGGCACATTGCAGTTTACCTCTACTCATTTATGTTTTCTTCAATTTCCTTCAACTACTTCTCCCGCTTAATTTAATTGCATGCACGAAAACGTTAACTCCAAGTACAACTATCTAGGAGAACAATTATACTGAGAGAGAAGGTTATTTTCGTAACATGAATACACCTTTAACAAGGACTTGTATATATATATATATATATATATATATATATATATATATATATATATATATGTTTATATATTAAACCCAAGAATTAATCGGCTAAAATGAAAGTTCGGAGAACAGTCCATTCAAGGAAATTAGCGTAAAAATATGTTTATGTTCAAGTCATTCTACCCATCAGTACTACCATTTACAAGTTGAAGTTAATAGTATTATGCATATGATCAGCATGATTATCAACTATATATGATATGAGAGATCATGAAAGCTGGATCCTTTAGCAAGTTTAATTAAAAGGTAAAAATGATGTGTTATCTTGTCTCTTTAGGCTAGTTCTTGTTCACGTGAAGGCTGCAAGAAGATATGCCAAAACGTTAACACTTAACAGACGCAAAAGCTAGAAGAGTATATACTTCGGAAATCAAGCGTTCTTAATGTAACTCCCAGTAATTAGTTAAAGAAGATCGGCATATGTATATACTATTGCAAAATAGTTTTTTTAAAAAAAAATATTTAAAAATATCACGGCAACCAATTACCTGAGAACACACCGGCGGCATCAGACGTGAGGAAACATAGAAAACAGGACAAAAGAAAAGAGAAGAAAGCGAGATTTGAATCAGAGCTCAAAGAGAGCACAAAGTACACCTTTGAAAAGTTATCATAGAGCTGAAGATGGATGAAAGAGTACTAAGATATTGGCACGGCTCAATCAGGCGGAAACAGCCTAAGAAGAAGTCCCACACCTTGAGCTGCATGCCTGTATAGGCATTGCATGGTGTCTACAACCTGAGTGAGCTGAGCCAACATCCGAGTAACTATTTCATTGAAGAAGACATATATTGTCATGCATGCTCGCTCTCCTGCTCAAGCTCGGTCTCCTACATACACACACGCACATATGTCGAACTGAAGGTAGACAGATATACATGCCAAGAAGCAGTGGAAATTTGGATGGAGAAGTTAACGAGCTAGAGATGGAACAAGCAAACAGAACTACACCTATGTAGGAAGTTTGATGGAGAAATGAAGGAAGAGAAGTTTGAGGGGGCTAACAGATCAGTGATGCAGAATGGGGGAATGAATGTCTTGGAATATTTAAGGAGGTTAATGCATGCATGTCTGAAGGGCATTTAAGACGCCCGGCTACCAAAGGAGAAAGACAAGCTGCAGCAGTAATAGCAAAAGCAGAATAAGCTCTCCTCCCAACACTATACAATTATGCATATTCTTGTTTTAAGATCATATATACTATACTATAGTAGTATGTGTAGTAATAAAGCCGGTACTATTATGATTATTGTTACTTCTATTCGACTAAACCAACCCAATTTTAATCGGCTATCGTCGCTATTATATCACTTTCTTTCGAATCGATCTAATCGACGCTTTTTACAACAAATATCATATTGTCTTCTTTTTTTAGCCACCCCCGTTGGTGGAGCTGACGACTCAACTCGTGTGACGCTAAAAAGTGCACTGTTCACAAGTTAAAAGTCGGCCCACTATCGATTTTAATTAATCTGATTAGGTTGTTTCAGATAGCGTATCTGATAGTGACAGGTGATGCTCCCAATAAAAATTTTTACATTCACAATACTCAAATTCGAAATCTTACTTAAGCGAGAGGAGCCGTTTACCCTACACCTCAACTTTGTTGGTATGCTATTTTTTACTCTCCCAATTAGTAACGTAGTACTTTACACAGATTATATAGTTCATTAATTAACATAATGCTTATAGTGAAAGCATATACTCATTCTTTTTACATATATATCAAGTTAAAACTTTAAGATAAGAGTTTCGGCAAAGAACTCTCCTACTACATTTTTTTGTCCCATGTATGTCCCATTTTTTTAGTCCTACTACAATTTGTTCTTCATCACCATCCTCGAATTATAATATTATGTACGTTTATACATGCATGATGTATACTAAAGCTTTACTAGAATTCCCACCGAAAAAAAGTTTTACTAGAATTTTGTATGTTTTCACTTCGAGTTTGAAGCTATAAAGCAAGCATAATGTAAATCCAACCGTAATACTATTTTTTATGCAGCTTTATATGACTGTAAATTTCGCCTGCAGCTTTATTCCCATATTCCGATGTCAATATAAATGCAATAGCCATCCAGAGATAATGACATTTACATGCCCTACTGTCCCTACCAAGTACCAAACAAGCATGACAGCAAGTTCACCTTCCACTCTATCACAAGGAGCTAAATCTGATAGAGGTGCTGAGAGAGTGGTTTCTTCAGATAAGATGTAGCAAAGGGTTTGTTTGCTATCTTAATCTTTATACAGATATGAACTAGTAGTTGAGGATGATCTCATAGGTCGATCGATCGAGGTCTCATAGCTTAATTACTTTGTTTACATCAAACTGAACAATTCTTCTAGCTGTTCATTTACATAGCAGATTGAAATTCAATTCAACGGTGCACTTGTGGGCATTCAAAGTTGTGCACCTTCTTGAACTTTGATCTCTTTCTTTGTTTCGTTTGGTTTTGATACAGATGAATGGATATGTCCTTGAGGGATTCAAATTAAATGACAAGACGGCATCCAGACAAAAACTAAAGATTCTTGAGAATACACTAGAAGTTTAGCTTAACTAAAATCAAATGCAGGCAATAATAGACACACTAATAAGTCACCCCAACCCTTTGAATCTGAGCGCATTTGGTTTCTTACGTTGTCGATCTTTTGCAACAATCAAGTACATACTACTTCAACTTCATGTTCTCTTGTTGGTGCACATAGAAGGAAACACACTGTTTTCTTCATTTTTGTCATCTTCACGATGCGAAAATTTTCGTCAGAAGCTGTCTCATCATTATGTTCGTTGGCCTCTTCGTGTCCATAATTAAATTAGTATGTATATATATATATGTGTGTGTGTGTGTGAGATATGATGGACTAATTTTAGCATAAGCACAAGCTTATACAAAATGATTGAGAAGACTCAATGTAGTCCATGACTCCATCTTGAGATGAATTATATACGTGTTGACATCATAATGAATACGAATTTCTTTACCCCAAAAAGTGCAAATTCAATTCCAATTCCTCTACAGCAGCAGATATTTTCTTTTCAACAATATGCATTAAACTAAGTTCCAATCGTGTCCTGATACAGAAATGGTAAAAGGGTATGAGGTGGCTGCTCCTGATACAAAATAATCAAAAGAGATGTACTAAGCAAGATAAATTTGCACATGCTAAGCTACCGAATTTTCAAAAACGTCCTTCCATATCTTTATGCCCATAGCTAGTGATTAAACGTGTGTATGTCATATGCATATACATTAAATTCTGGCTGAAAGGATTACATTAATATTGATTGTGCATTCTCATTGTAGGGCTTCTGGCAATTGATGGAAACTTATTTAAAGTTTTTATTTAATATAAGATGCAAAAAAGCGAAATATTTAAGGTAAGCAATTGAACCAAGATTTTTAATCAAATTTCGAGCACATCATGCATGGATCATGGCGCGAGAAATTACAATAAGATAACGTTAAATATGCTCATCAAATGCCTTGTGAACTAATTAACTCCTATTGTTAATTGATCAACTAAGAGTTATATAAGGTTTTAAGCAGAATAAATGGAACAATTGATCGAATCATATAAGGTTTTTGCCACCATACATAATGAATGAGGGAATCTTTGTCAGACTCAGGAAGTAGAGATGGGCACCACTTCACATGCTATGATAATTGTTTACCTGCTCTCATTTATGTTCACTTAATTCCTTTCAACTACTTTTCGGCCACTCTATATTTATGCATGGAGGTACTTTCAGTTGCCTTAGGAGAACTCATACATAGAAGAGAACATTTTTATGACACTTTGGATCTGGATGTACGCAACATGTGTGGGTAACTGGAACATATATATTACAGAAGATGAAACCCTAGCTAGTACGTAATGACTAAATATGAGAAGTCAAGAACTTAAAAGCTTAAAAGTATGCACGCATACTGTTAAACATATGTGATACAAGAAATGTACCATGTATATTATGACACAGTTCTAGTTCTTACGCATGCATACTGCTAAACCTATGTGACACATGAAGTGTACCATGCATATTATGACACAGTTCTAGTTCTTCTTTCTTGTATCAAATGATTAGCTATGTAGAATTATTTTATTTATCGTCAAAGCTTATGCACTTACTTACAGATTTAATAATTGCAAGCATGTGGAGTTTACACAGTGGATTAAAGTTAATTATTTTCACCATGTACTGTAAGTAAAAGAAAAGTTATTTGTCTCGCCATGTAACTAAGCAAAGATGATTATCTCACAATGCAGAACTGCAAGTGTGGAAAATGCTACATGAGTTACTGGAACTACAGGCGCGAGCGAGCGACGAGCCACACCCATCCACACACACACACACACGAGAGAGTCAACAGACATACACTAATAGATGACTAATTAAGTACTAAAAGTGAGATAATCTAGATAAATTGGAAAATAGTTTTTTGATGCACACTGCACAGTTATGAAAGGAACTGTTGCTCTCGTGATCAACTCAAGTGATCACTAGATAATCACCTGGCAGGTAGACTGCATTAGTCAACAGACATGAAATATGCGTAAAAGAAAAAAACAAACGTTAGATCGAGTAGTGCACTTAAAGCAGTGGCGAAAGAGGAGAACCGAAAGAACCACTACTCGTTCGCATGCATGCATGCATGTGGGCATCCATGGAAGTTTAGATGGATCGATGAAAGAGTACTAAGATATTGGCACGGCTCAATCAAACAAGCATCGCCTGAACTGAACCCTGTTCCGTCTCGGCATGCATGGCGCCTGCATGCTGTCTGAGTGAGTCGGGCCAACATCATAGTAACTATTTCATTACATATTGCTGATCTCTCTCTCTCTCTCTCTCTCTTTCTCTCTCCCTACCCTCTCTTCAGCGGGAGCTAGGAAAAGAAGAAGTTGCATGGAGAAAACAGATGCGTAAGGGCTGGAGCGACCTCTGAAAAGTCGAGAGAAGTTAGACTGGTTGAGGAAGAAGGGGTAGGGAATGTCTTAGGATTTAAGGAGGTCGATGTGTGGCAGGGCATTCAAGACGCCCGACTACCGAAGGAGAAAGACAGGCTGCAGCATTAATAGCAAAACCCTCTCCTCCTTCCAACAATATATTCTCTCCATTCCTCCCTCCCTCCCTCCCTCCTTCCCTCTCTCTCAATCTCTCTCTCTCTGAGAATTGCAGATCTATTATTGATTATAACATTTATGGGCACTGTCTTACATAATAACGCCCTTATTATTTTCTCATGTGTTGGAGATGAAGAACTATGCATGTGTGTATTCATGCATAAGCATCCAAAGAGGTGTAGCAACCAATCTCTCTACGCATTTTGAGATTTAGCTCCTTCGGTCATTAAGTGGACCACGTGATAGAGGTGGGGGGCTTGGAGGTGAACTTGCTGCTGCCATGCCTGTTTTGTACAGTAGGGCACATAAATGTTACAGTTAGGATAGTGACATTGCATTTAAATTCACATTGGCACAAAGGAATATATGAAGATACATACATAAATGCTGTATACATATATACACACACATGGTGCAATATTATGTCTGTTAATTACATTATAAACTCAGATTTTTATACTTCAATGCTGAGTCCGAGTCCCAAGTACAGAGAGCATATAGAAATAGAATCAATCTCATATGCCGAGACTATGGAGGCAGGCAAAGAATCATGTATTTAGTCACTGAATTTGAAATTAATAACTTGATGGCGATATAACACTGCATGCTAACGCACAGTAGTTGCCAAGGAAGAAGATGAATGAAACAGTACCAAAATGGGTCTCCCTGCTCGTCAGACAATCAATGATCAGAACCCTATTGGATCGATGAGGACCACAATTACAGATGCATCAGCTGGACCATCAAGTTCTGAATAATAACTTGTGAAAGTTCAAATTGTATGCTGAAAGGAACTTGTACATCTTTCAGAAAAAGAGTTAAATCGACAGTGTTATTCTGTGTGCATAATCACCTATTAACGATGAATCGATTAGAATATGTATGCTCGTGATTTAGAGTTTATTAAGCATCTTTTTAATTTGTCATTCCTTGTTACCTATATGTCGATATTAAGATTAGGAAGAAAATGTGCACTAACTTGCAGAGCCTCAGTTGCTGCATTGATGTAGCTGAACCATTTTTTCAGTATAAAAATTATCATTCCATTCACTGGTAACATTTTTCAACACGCTGAAAAATATCCAACTGTAAAATACTATATAATCGAATTCACGCAAGTAGCATATTCATTTCTACACAAACTTCAAACCTAATATGCATTATTACATACATATATGTGTGTGTGTGTTTGTGTGTGTACCAAGCATATTTAAGCAAAGAAAAAAAAAAAGAACATCCTAAACCGAAGGGGACCGAGATTACAAACTTTAGCGGCCTCAACCGACCTTATCAAGTATTTGTGACTTGGAGTCAACATATTGGTGAATCTTGCAGCAATCTAACACTGTTCGTCAAGTACTTGCCACCGACACTAGCTTATTCGAATCCTGAAAAACGGGTGTAGATTTTCAGAAAGGTGAATAACAAACCTTATTCGAATCTTGTATCCATCGCAAGTCAAGACTCATGAAAGTTTCAACGGATCTTGTATTCATGGCATCGTTTTCAACCGTGGCTGCAAATATTTTGTAATGTTCTACTTCACTTACTTCCATATACCCACTCTAATTCCATCAAATTAAGAAGAAACATGCATCCAAGGGAAGTCAGTTCTGCCAAGCATTGTGGGGGATGTCTCTGGAAACGTTCAAGGGATTCAATAAGGGACTGAAAGAGTGTTGAGACAGTTTGCCAAAATGTATCTGGAATGACTTTTCAAAACATATTACTTAAATGTTATGATAATCAAGTGATCACAAGGTATCTAAGCAGATGCGTCTGCCCATGATTAGGTACAACGAGTCTCCACAAGGATTGCATGGGAGTGCAGCTCAAAATGGCTAGCTGATGCAGTGTAGATATGGGGAAAAGTAAACAGGGTACCATACTTGCAGCCAATTTTACTGCATGGTGGAAAGTTATTTCCTGTGTGCTTTGAATCTTCCAAGTCCGTGCATATAATTTGGAGCCTGCTGGGCGACAGAGATATATAATCAGATCGCCTTCGTCATTTATAATTGTGTAACCTTGACAACTATGTAGTCTACAGACTACTACTGTTATGAACGTTGATATAATATGTATAGTTCATAACTGGACATTGTTTTTTTTATTTCGATAAGATAACTGGACATTGTTTTCTGTAGCTATTTGTCGACTCCTACGGTTATGTTTCGTGTTCTAAATACCAATTCTAATTGCAGTTAATTATGTCTCGTCAGGTAATTGAATTCAAATCATTATAATATTTTTGTATGCTTGTGAACTTTGATATTCAGAAGTTCAAAAGTCCATGACAATCTTTCTCATTATAATATTTAAAAGGAACATAATCATAGACAAGAAGAATATTATTATAATTAAGAAAGATAATCTTGCGGTAAAAGGAATAAATCATTTTGACAAGAAGAATATTATTATAATTAAGAAAGATAATCTTGCGGTAAAAGGAATAAATCATTTTGACTATATTTAGAAAAATAAGTAACTATAATAAATAATCTATTTTTCTATAATGATGAATCATACTATTAAAGACAAAATAAGCCATGTGTCAAATAAGTCTTAAATAATAGTTATTGATATAAATAGTTAAATGTGTGATTAGTTACAATAAGATATTATTTATTTAATGATTGATATTACTTACTTTAACTCCACATTCGAAATTTACTACATATAAATATCTTTAAAAGGGCGAGGGTTTGAAATTTTGGGATATACTTATCGAGAAAAATCTTTAAAACGTTGAATATTTTAATAATTTTAATCAATAAATGAGTTAATGTTAGAGCTATTTGCAAGGATTCCATATCATGACTTAAATTTTTTAGCTTACGTGTGCTATACTAAACTTTTAATAACTGCTTTCCAAGAAATAAACAGGCATATAATTTAATATTTTATTTGTTGAAGTCATTTTACACTAGCGTGCATATCTTTAAGACCTTTCAGCAAACATTGTTCAAATAATAATTGAAATTGACAACATTTATATTATATTAACATAAAGATAGTGCACAAGGAAAAAAAGTTCATTTTGCAATTCTAATATTCTATGCCCCATATATCTACTAAAATAATTTGAAAATAAATATGCCAAAACAACAATTTAAATATGAAATCGTTAAAAATTATATTATAATTACGCATGACTCTTTCTACATATAATAATTAAATGAAAAAAATAATTGTGTTACCTTTTTTAACGAGTAACATGATCATATCTCTATTAATCATTGTTTGATTCATGATGAATGGTGGATCAAATAAATTATTCAATTAATCATTCATTATGAATCGAATGATGATTAATAGAGATATGATGCTGCTACCTTAACAAGTTTATTATATTACATTAACAAAAAGATAGTGCACAAGGAAAACAAGTTTATTTTGCAATTCTAATATTTTATGCCCCAAATATCTACTAAAATAATTTAAAAATAAAGATGCCAAAACAACAATTTCAATATGAAATTGTTAAAAATTATATTATAAATAAGCATGCTCTTTCTAGATATAATAGTTAAATATACTACAACTATATCACATTAACATGAAAGACAGTGCACAAGGAAAACAAGTTTATTTTTGCAATTCTAATATTCTATGCCCCAGATATCTATTAAAATAATTTGAAAATAAATACCAAATTAACAACAATTTAAATATGAAATTGTTAAAAATATATTATAATTAAGCATGCCTCTATCTATTCATGGTTAAATATATTATATAGTTTAATGAATAAAATATAATTAGTATTAAAAAATTATAACTAAAATGCTGGAGAAACGATTTGATATTATGATTTCATACATTAATTGTAGGACATAATACATACACACATATACATATACACATTAGAAGAAAGAGAATTTAGGAGAACAAATCATGTGTAAAATTTATATGGTGCCGAATATGCATTACGAAAAATAATCATAAAAGAAAAACAGCTGAAAAGCTATCAGAGCATGCATTCAGCAATATATATATATATATATATATATATTAAAAAATAGAATAATTTTAAATGGATGAAGTAATTTTTTTTTTGTATGATAGGTCCCGTGCATCGGTTGGCATCATAAAATAGCTGATTTAGTTTAAAAAGAAAAACAAAGACAAGTGGTACCTATTCTAAGTGATAAAAAAACTGATTTGCAATAATATAATTAGATTCTATATCTTAGCTTAGCTTAGACAAATATTTGAGTCTGAATCTGTAGTAAAAGAAAGCTAGCAGTATACATAGAATCGACTCTTGAGATTCCCAATTTGATGATGTAAGAATCCTGCTTAGTTCCTATGTTTCTTTTCCGATGTTAATTATGGGATTAAAGAAAAGCTAATAAGAGTCGATTTAAATCCATCGGGAACGCAACAAGAGTATCGTTGGGCGTCAATCAATGCCCAACCCAAACAGTTTCTTACTTGGCCAAAACACGGTGATGTTCAATGAGATGCCTAGTGCCATGATCAAAAGGAACATCGCAAAAGGAAAAGACAAAGTAATATGTGTGCAGTGGAGGGAGGAAGGGCGGTAAATGAAGGGGGGGAGGGGGGCATGGGCTTCTGTCCACGGCAGTAAATGAAGGAATCTTTGTCCGGCCGGTGATAATTATAGTCCGCATCTACGTTTATAAATGCTCTCTCTCTCTCTCTCTCTCTCTCTCTCTGTAACAATTTACTTCTTTTCCAACAACCCCCTTGTCCATGCCGTCTGTCTGTCTGCCTCTCACTCACACTCTCTCTCTCTCTCGCTGTCACTGTTCACGTGACATGGTCTCTGTAGCTGCCGCTGGTTAACAAAATGGTGTATGCGCTCATGGCATGGCAGCACTTTGTCCTAGAATGAAAAGAGTAGGAGAACTGAGCAGTTGCATGCAGTGATGGCCTCCACGAGCCGGGCGGACAAAATGCGTGGGAGACTACACATTACATCACCCATCTCAGCGGTAAGGGGGCAAGACTGAAGACGAGAGAGAGATAGAGTGACTACTCAAGGCAAAGCATGGAAGTCAACAAAGGATGATTCTTTGGTGCATGTTACATCACATTTCCCTTCTTCCTCCCCACCCCCATAACATTTTATTTAATGCACGCGCATTTCTGATCTCCAGCACTCGTCTTTCTCCCGAGCATCGTGGTTGACAATTGATCTTGGCAGAACCAACGGCCATGATATTTTCTCAAGTCACAAGTTTTATGTGCGCGCGCGCACGCAATAGAGAGAGGGACTTTTTTGTAAATATATTATTATCACTAGACTAATTCTCATAAAATGGATGATTACAGAAATTAAAACTTTTGAACTCGAAACTACTAAATCAGTCAATTGTATCAATTGACAGAATATTTCCAATTAATAGAATAATTTTAATAAAAACCATTTTATTATCGCTCTACGCTATTTGCACGACAATCAAATACAAAAAAATGCAACCAATTTGATTGACGACATTGTGTCCAACTAGGCTAAGATCCAGAGTTCCACTCCATTAATAGGTACCAACCGGATAAAAAAAATACATAAAATGCTAACGAGATTGACAAATTTCGTGAAAACAAAAATCGAGCGCAGCAAGTGGAAGAGTTTTGGGTCAAGCAAAGAAGTGTCAGTCTGTTTTCCTCTTCAATCCAGAAAGTTAAGTTCAAAGTTGGAGAGACTTGCACCTTCCCAAATAAAAACATTAACAATTAATTAATTATCCCACTTCATTAACGAACATCACTTAATTAATTAATAAGTCACTAATTTCTGAATAATGTTATGAACCTCCCTCTTGAGCATTTTTTAAATCTAAATATCACAGGGGATATAAACGTTATCAATTTGTGCATCCACACAAAGATGTAGGTATCTCAAGATGACACTCGAAATATGAACCATATACTCGAAAAATATTAAGTGGGTCCACATAACTGATTCCAACTGTACAAACAATAACCATTGTTTCAAGTACAAATTCACATCTCATTCTAGGTTAATGGATGTTCATTGTGGGATATTCAGTGGTACAAAGATTCTAACAATTGCATAAGTCACTTTAACCTGATTAGCATATAATACAATGCACATCTTATTAATAAATTTGCATTCCACTTTGGAACCACATTCCTGTGTAGAAATTTTCCTTCTTTTGGTAAAGTTGGAATGTGTTCTTAAACATTGATGGTATCAGCAAAATGATTGAACCTCCTCTCCAACAATCAATTGCTTCATGATTGTAAAAGCTTCAATAAAATAATAGTAATGATACATCGAATTACCTTGCAAACTGACCTGAGAAAAGATATCTTGCTGAAGTTCAGATATATGCCTGGGCAACTTAACCAAGATCGCTAGATTTTACGAGCGTCATGAGTAGTGTTTATGTATTCTTACATGCATGAAACTTCAGGCCTTCTCCATTTTGGAGGAAGTAACATTGAATGAAGAGTTGGATCAAGAGCAAAGGGTAGACACCATTTTTCTCTCAAGAGGAAGGGATAAAGCCTGCATCTGCATAAAATTGGCAGAACATATTTATCCTTGAATAGGAAAATACAGTATGAAAGCACAACTCTGAACATTATTGGTTGTGGATTCATGATACAGTTCATAAATGAGCCCACTCTAGAAGTTACTTGCACCAGCTGGGAAATGAAAGATTTTGTGATTATTAGGGAAAAAAAGACCACCACCAAGGATAACAATTAGTACTGTTTGACAATAAAGTGAGGTCATAATCTAACAAGCAACAGGCAAAGGAAGAAAGGAAAGTTCTTTCCAGAAATCTTTGCATAGAAAATTCCTATATCATATAATCTAGGCAAACAGTAGGGCCTCTGGTGTTTTGATTCGATTTAATTTGTGCTTTCTTGCTTCCAATGTGGGTCCATTGCTTATAATGATGTCCCCAATTCCCCCTCCCCATGGTATCCAAGGTCGTATAACAACTGTGAAACATTTTAAACAGCAATATAATAAGTGATAATCTGAGGAAAAGGGATTATGGAAGAGATAATCTGTTAAATTACCTCGTAATTATAGATAACTTTACTGTCATTCTCAGAACAGGTACAAAAAGGCTTTTTTGGCTATTGCCCTAGATGTAAAAAGCTTCGTGCACACATCTGTGTTTCTTAGGTGGCATAGTGGTGTTTACAGGTGGATGCTGAGTTCCATCATGGGCTTAAATGAAATGTTGCAGGTATTTTATTTAATCTATGGTTTGTACCTAAATGAAAGTAAATGAAATGTCAAATTCTGGCAGTAAGACCACAACTGCTATTGGTCGAAGGAACAATCCATGAACTACAAGGCACCTGTGTTATGCTACTGGATTGCAGTGGATCCTCTTTGCTATAACAAATTTATGAATTTCAAATTTATTTTGATGGGACCGGCAATTAAAAGGATAGATCAGCAATGCAGTTTTCTCTTTTGGAAGAGACAACAGCAGATGCCAGACTAAAGTGAAATGATTTGTGCAAACCTACATCAGAAGATTATTTATATTTTATACACTTAAATTTAAGAGTTAAGACAAATCCTGCATCAACAGAAAAAGAACTTCTGTTTGGCTAATCTGGTTATGCAGGCAGCATGTGTGTGTGGGGATCTAGTCTTACGCGCTGCTAAAACTTTTATAGTTTGTTTGGATGGTGGGTGTAGGATGGGCTAGGTTTAACTGCAGTTGAGTGGGCTTAAAAAAATAACACCATGTTTGGATATAACTTTTTTAAAAGAATAAGGTTGGATTGGTGATTCTAAGTCTATCACACAACTTAAATAAAATACATCAAATTGGTGATTTTTAATGAGTTAAAAAAAAATATATCCATTCTAACCTTTTTATATCTTTGTACATCAAATTAAAAATAAATATAGAGGTTCATTCACTTGAGGGCAATAAAGACTTTTGTCTAAATTAACCCCCTTCGACTCATGAATTAAAGTTTGTATCCAAACAAAGGATGAATTACATTATTCTAACTCACCCATAAATTTGTATCCAAATACGATTTTATAATAATTCATCACTCTCAACTTCACCAATCTTCATTCTACCATCCCATCCCTCCACTACTAAATTGCCAAACAAAGCCTAGTACTACCTCTTTCTATAAGATGCAAGATGATAATAACACCTATACTTTACCATATTACTTGTTGATAAATATGTAACGAATTTATTACAATAAAAAAGCTCTGATCAGATTGCATGACTTAGATATAGAGGAAGTACAACACAGAGGCTGAAAACAATACATCCAGAAATAACCTAGGAAATATAGTTTCTAAAGTGGCCTGGGAAAATTTACATAATTTTCTCTCTTTGTAATGCTCCTGTATATATGATTTATTATCCTAAAGGACACAATGCAAAAGTATCACAAAAGTACTCTCCGGAAGCTCTCAACTGCTCAAAGCCAAGGTAGAGAAGTGAGAGTTGGCACAGGAACATGATAGCTGATATACTCGATTTCCTACAGAGAGAACGTCTAGTAATCTACAACACAACCAAAGGGAAACCAATCAATGCTGATTGGTTCGGTTAACAGTTTTGTGCCCTTCTGGTTTGTGTAATTCTATCTACAGGAGCATTAAAGTGATTTGGATGTAGACAATGGGGGAAACTAGCAAATAGCTTGTGATGTAGGCTTCAGGGCTTTGGCCCCATTCATCTATCAAAAAAAGGTGTCGCGAAATGTTTGTATAATATGCGAGATAACAAGATGAGTCACAACAAACAAGAACAACCAGTACGTTTACAATGTTATTAATAATATAGGTCCCATAATCTTCAAGGTTTGAAATGTGTCGCTGTTTCCTATATCTGTTAGCTTGTACTGGTTTGTGCTCCATGCCAACTTTGAAAAACTTATCTCGCCTGTACTCTCAGAATTCTATATTTATATGGGTCATTAATGTGCATGAAAATTCCTGACCCCTTGGGTCCTTGTTATAGTGGTAATAACAATATAATATGAATGATCAAAGTGTGTATGTTTATACCATCTAAACTAAGTAAACACCCATCAGTTGCTAATAAACAATCCTGACATCGAAAATAAACAATCCTGACATCGAAAATAAACAATCCTGACATCGAAAATGCACCAAATCTACATGAGATTTGTCGAGCATACAGACTGACAAATGTGCATGATTCTATTGCGTTACATTGGGTGGACATTGCTGGAATTTCAGAAATCCAAAAAATTTAGTGATGGTAGACACTGTATTTAAGAGAGAAAGTTTGATGTTACCTCTCAAAAAGGGCACTAAGTAATTCGAATGAGAATATGAGCTTCTGCAAGTTTCAATCAGAAGTTATGGAGATGACTTCGAGAGTGGAACCTGCTTCAGTAATTTAATAAGCTCATATGTCCTTGCATCATGACCAGAGTACAAACAGATATCTAGGGGTGTTAATCCATCCTGACAGATTTGAAACAATAAGACGTGTAAGTTTAAAAAAGCTCAATATCAGCCATATTACACTAAAGACGAGGGAAAAATTAGCAAACGTCAAATTTCAAATGGCATTAACTTGCATAAAGAACCCTCAACAACAATAATAACAACAACAAAGCCTTATCCCACTAGGTGGGGTCGGCTACATGGATCATACGACGTCATTCCGCTCTATTAGTAACCAAAACTTTCGGTATATTATTCACTAATAGATCTTGTTCTATTAGTTCGCCAAGTGTCCGCCTTGACCTCCCTCTCCCTCTTTTAATCGGATTCCAGATTATTTGATCTACTCTTCTTACCGGCGCATCTAATGGTCTTCTCTGAACATGACCAAACCATCTCAAACGATTCTCTACCATTTTCTCACTAATAGGAGCCACTCCGACTCGTTCACGTATATGGTCATTCCTAATCTTATCTAATCTTGTATGACCACACATCCATCTCAACATCCTCATTTCGGCTACCCCAACTTTACGTTCATGTTGCCCCTTCATAGCCCAACATTCACTACCATATAACACTGCCGGTCTTATAGCAGTACGATAGAATTTTCCTTTATTATTGGGTACTTTTCTATCACAAAGAACTCCAGTGGCTTTCCTCCACTTACACCAATCAGCTTGAATTCTATGATTAACATCGTCATCAATCTCCCCATCTTGTCTTACAATTGATCCTAAATATTTAAACTTTGTCACTTGAGGAATTATATCCTCCCCTAACCTAACTTTCAAATCGTCTCTAAGTTGTTTATTTGTGAAATTGCTATGCATATATTTTGTTTTATTCCTACTTAAACGAAAACCCTTTGACTCCAACGTATTTCTCCATATTTCCAATTTTGTATTAATCTCTTTTCTTGAATTCGCTAAAAGTACTATATCATCCGCAAATAGCATGCACTTAGGTACCTCCTCTGTGATACTCTCGGTTATAATATCGATAATTAAGTTAAATAGATACGAGCTTAAAGCTGTTCCTTGATGTAGGCCAATTCCTATAGGAAATTCATTTGTCTCACCTCCGGGTGTCCTAACCCTAGTCAATGACCCATCGTACATATCTTGTATTACCTTAATGTAGGCAACACTCACCCTCTTCTTTTGCAAGGCTTTCCAAAGTACATCCCTTGATACCCGATCATACGCCTTCTCTAAGTCAATGAAAGCCATATGTAAGTCTTTTCTCCTACTTCGATACTTCTCCATCATCCCCTTTAGTAAATAAATCGCCTCTATAGTGGATCTTCCTGGCATGAACCCAAATTGTCTCTCAGAAATACTAGTCTCCATTCTCAATCTATGCTCAATCACTTTTTCCCATAATTTCATTGTGTGACTCATAAGTTTAATCCCTCTATAATTTGCACAATTCTGAATATCCCCTTTATTTTTGTAAATAGAAACTAATGTACTTAATCTCCAATCATCAGGCATCTTTTTCGACTGTAAAATCTCATTAAATAGTTTACATAACCACAACACACCTTTTTCTCCTAAACATTTCCAAACTTCAATCGGTATACCATCCGGTCCAACGGCTTTACCATTCTCCATTTTCTTAAGAGCTTCGCTAACCTCCGAGACTCTAATTCTACGATAAAATGACCTATTAAGCTCACATTCGCTAACTGTCAAGTCCTCCAAATCACAACGGAAACCTTCACATCCATCATTAAATGGTTTATAGAAATACTCTTCCCATCTGTTCTTAATATCTCCTTCAGTAACTAAAACCTTGCCAATTTCATTTTTTATGCATCTTACTTGATCCAAATCTCTCGACTCCTCTTTATTCCTTGCAATCTTATAAATCCTTTGTTCACCGGCCTTTGTCCCTAACTCCTTATAAAACCCCTCATATGCTTTAGCACGAGCATCACTAACTGCCTTCTTAGCCTCCCTTTTCGCCAAACGATACTTTTCCCAATTGTCAAAACTATTGTCCAAGTGTATCGCATTGAAACAATTCTTCTTATTACGCACCTTTTCTTGGACCTCCTCATTCCACCACCAAGTCTCCTTATCTCGTGGTCCAAAACCTTTTGATTCTCCTAAAATGGCTTTAGCAATCATTTCAACCTTTTTTGCCACATTCTCCCTCATGATACTAGCATCTCCTTCTAACTCCCACACACTTTCCTCTAATAACTTACTTCTAAAAGTCTCTCGCTTCTCCCCCTTTAACTGCCACCACTTGATCTTTCGATCAAAAACTGTTCGAGATTTTGATTTTATACATTTCATTTGCATATCAAAAACTAACAATCTATGTTGTGTAGTCACTCCATGCCCAGGAATTACTTTGCAATTAGTATAGCGTCTTTTATCAATATTTCTTGTCAAAAAAAAATCGATTTGAGACCTATGAGTTCCACTTTTGTATGTGATTAAATGTTCCTCTCTTCCTAAAACAAGTGTTGATAATCTTAAGGTCGTATGCTAAAGAAAAATCAATAATAGTTTGTCCTTCCTCATTCAACTCCCCAAAACCAAAACCACCATGAACCATTGCATGTGGTCCTGCCTCTTTACCAACATGTCCATTAAGGTCTCCCCCAATATAAACTTTCTCGGTTGTTGGTATACTTTCAATCAAACCCTCCATATCTGCCCAAAACTTCTCCTTGAGATGTGATTCTGCTCCTACTTGGGGTGCATATGCACTAATAATGTTCATAGTCTCCTTTCCAACAATTACTTTCACGGATATGATTCGATTATCAATCCTTTTAACTTTCACAACATTCTTCCTCCATTCTGCATCCGCGATAATACCAACACCATTTCTTCCCTTTACCTTACCTGTGTACCAAAGTTTGGAACCATTTAACCTAATCTCTTTACTTCCCTCTCCTACCCATCTAGTTTCTTGCAAGCATAAGATACTAATCTTACGCTGGTCCATTACTTGTGCCACCTCGAGACGCTTCCCATTCAACGTCCCAATGTTCCAAGAACCTAATCTGACCTTAGTCTCATGAACTAGCTTCTTTAACCGCCTCTGTCCATTAGAGTGCGGTAGCCCTTGCTCATTTAACACTGCATTCAGACGAAGATGCAGCGGCTCTTGCTCTCTTATCACTGTACCCGAGCTGTACAGCGCGTTACTTACGGGTAACGACCTAGCATTAACACAATATATTCGTTGATCCATGTTCATAAGATTCGACAGAGTTTTACACTGGCTGTCGGGGCCTAACACAACCCTCCTCCTTTATCCGGGCTTGGGACCGGCTATAAAACATAGGCGGAGTTATAAAGAACCCTCAAAAGACAAAAACCATAAAGAGAATGCATGTGCCAACGATGTTTCAGAAGATAGTTGGCCAAGATTAACGATCTTTCATTTATCATATCCATATGGAAAAATTAGCAAATGTCTGGTATTAGCTTACATAAAGAACCCTCAAAAGACAAAAAAAAATGCATAAAGAGCATGTGCACTTGCATGTAAAAGATGTTCCAGAAGATAATTGGCAACGATTAATAATCTTTCAGTTATCATATCCATCGGACATATTATCAGAAAAAAATACAGCTAGTACTAAACAGCTTTCAAAATTGATCATAATAAATTAGCTGTTTTACTTCACAGAATAAATAGAAGAATAAACATTATAATGCTATTCATTTCATTCTTGTTTTAGGTAAACTATTCATTTGTTTTTGATGCCTTGATCCCAAAGTTCAATTTCCTAAAGCAAATATAAAGTGCAAAGTTTATATTACCTTAATCAGATACTATCTTTGTGTATAGAAAAGGGCAAAGAGTGATGAAGCAAAAATGGTACCATGGTAGAAGAAAAGGGAAAAACTATATCAATTGCAAAGAGGTGAAATAGACAAACATAATAACCAATATTATTCTTTCTATATATTAGGTATAATAACAGAAAAGAGAGTCCCCTCCCTCAAAAGAAAACAAGAAAACTACCACTTCAAAAAAAAAAGAAGAAAAAGAGAATATGAGAAACGATTAAGCTGTAAAATTAGTTTTATTTGAAAGAGACCATATGCTTTTATAATAATTTCTTTTTTTTAAGTAATAATAACTTTTTTTTTGAGAGAGAGAGAGATAATAACTTCTTTTTTGAGAGGGAAGAAGGATGATTAACCAGTTTCATAGTAACATATTAGAATTACAAACAAAGCGGTTGCAAGTCTAAACACCCAATGGGAGCATTTTGATGCCTTCTATCATCGTTCGCTTATTTTCATTTATCTTCATGCAAATCAGCATGTTCGGCTAGCTCACGAGGCACAAGCATCACAATTTTTTTGAGAGTGACAACAGAGAGTTGTTTTCTAATCTTCACTTAAAAACTTCTTGGGATAAATATGTTAAAGAACTATTTATCTGATCACTGACCAGACTGAAAAAGATGATGAGAAGGAAGAAAGAAATTACAAAGAAATGAGAAAATAGGGGAAAGAAATCAAGGTTGAAGGTGATCCTGTCAACATGATCATCGTCCACCTGCATGGTGATGACCAAATTAAGGAGTCGGGGCAGGAAGCTAGAAGAAGAAAGAATGTGGTGATGTTGGGGTGTGCATGTGAACAAAACAGGACATAGATCCTCCAAGCAGAGTAATGATACCAAGGTCCAGGAAGTATGATACAAATTGAAAATACAACTAAAATAAAGCTAGGATAACTATTATTAGTAGTAAAAGTACAAGAATCTTAAACACAATTATTACTAATAACTTATCAATTCGAAAAAACAAATCTCCATGAGTCCGTATGGAGTGGACCAAACTCCAATTACCTAATTGGTAAACACACTTCAAAAGGCTCCCTTAAATCTAAAACCCATGCATGTATTTATAACATGCAAATACATTACAACTACCCACTACTTTCCTAACCAGCCACTAACTCATACAACTTCTAACAACCCACTTAATTAACCAGCCATTAACTAATACAAAGTAGTATCTTATCAGTACACCCCTCCTAAAATTTCGCCTTGTCCTCAAGGCGGAGAAAAAATATTAATAATAATATTCTGCTCTCAAAAAAAAATTCTGCAGGTGCAATTGAAGCCTGCAAACTTGATTAACTCCATCTTTGGACCAAGAGAAACGTTTGAACCAATATGAACTTTCAGCTTTTCTTCTTATGAAATGAGCTTTCACTTGTAATATGTAAAGCTGATTTCTCCTGAATGAATGTTGCTTCTTTGTGCTCTGCTACTAGGATCTTTGAGGCTCCGATACCAATTGATACAAATTGAAAATACAATTAAAATAAAGCTAGGATAACTATTATTAATAGTAAAAGTGCAAGAATCTTAAACACAATTACTACTAATAACTTGTCAATTCGAGAAGAAAAAACTCCATGAGTCCGTATGGAGTGGACCAAACTCCAATTACCTAATTGGTAAACACACTTCAAAAGGCTCCCTTAAATCTAAAATCCATGCATGTATTTATAACATGCAAATACATTACAACTAACTATCCACTACTTTCCTAACCAGCCACTAACTCATACAACTTCTAACTACCCACTACTTAATTAACCAGCCATTAACTAATACAAAGTGGTATCTTATCAAAGCACAGCAAAAGAGGAGAAGATAAGATGCAGAAAACCATCCTAGTGATAGAAAAGACGAAGGCTATGAGAAGATGGGATGGAAAGAATCATCCTTAGAATAGTCAGAAGACTCGTTACACCTTAGTGAAGAAAGAGACAAGCCAGACGGGAAAGAGAAAAAGTTATATAAAGGAAAGAACTCTCAGGATTGTTGGAAAGAGCTGTTCCTAAACATCAAATTCTTTGTTCTTTAAGAACAACAAATCCTTCCACAGGTTAGAAAGTAAACACATCCTAATTATTCAATAACTAAAGTGAGAAATAAAAACTGAATTATTTTATTTCACTTCTTATAAATATGAGTCAGGACATTTCTCAGGAATTAAAATATAAATTAAGAAAAAATATGAATGCCATTATTTATGCATAAAATAAGTTGGAGAGTTACTCGATTTTTTAGGGTCTTGTCAGATCCTTTAATTAGCAATAATCTTACTATATCTGTTCTTTTTGTTTGTATAGCAAGATGCAATGGCGTCCATCCATCCTGCAGCACAAAACATTAAGGGATGAATTGCATGCAAGGAATAACCTTATCATTTCCATAAGTTGAATATGGAGTAGGAAGCATACATCATCTGCAAGGTTTATGTCAACATTGTATAGTAAAAGAATCTTTATAGTTTCACTAGATGCTGTTTGAACTGCATAATGTAATAATGTCGCACCATCCTGTCGCAAACAAAAAAAAATACGATAGCTTAGTATGTACAAGTTAACAAACTCCAACTAATGTAATCCATGAATAATAAATTCTTAAGAGTTTAGACATTCATCTACAAAAGAATGACTAGGTATAGCATACATCCAGGTGAATACAGTAGCAAAGCTTTTGGAGATGAATACAGCAGGCTAACAACTTAAGCTTTACTAACATATAAAAAAAAACACTTGAATGGTAGATGTTGTCATCATTGAACAGGCCGTACCCTATCACAAATGAAAGGATTTGCTGAATTCCTCAAGAGATAGTTGATAATTGCTTGTTTCTTACAAAGAATTGCTTTATGTAGTGCTGTTAAACCATCCTGAAAAGAATTGGATTACCATAAAATAAAATTCAAGAAAAAAATCAAGATAGATGTACTGCATATTAGTGTATAATTATGTAAACGCATATACATTTATAAGCAGACAAGTATGAGTAGATCAAAATTAAAAAATGAACAAAATGAGCTGAACTAGTTAAGTAGGTATAATATACCTTGTCAACAGCATTGATTTCAACATTGTGCTTAAGCAGGGTATCCAAAAGATAAAATTCCCCTGACGACGCGAGACTGTGGAGAGGGAGCCATTTGTTCTGGATGTATCACAGAAACTTATGAGTAGATCATTAATAGGAAGAATAGATGATGGCAATTAATAAGTTTGACTAGTGTGCTAACTGCCAATGTCGTTAAAATCACGTCCTAGGACGTAAAATTGGACGATTTTACGTGTTAACATCTACATTTCATGCTCAATCCCTCCTTGAGTCATTTTTCTCCAACATACAGTAGGATCACATGCTGACCCATAAGATCGGTCGAGATGCACGCCTTCATTGATCCCACTATTTTTTTACCATGTAAGTCACGTCAAGCACTCGTCTACTTTCCCTTTTGTTTCACTGCTATCCTGCTTCCTCCGCTGGAGCACCTCTTGCCACGGCTGCTCATCTCCTGCTGCCGCCGCTGACCTAATAGCCCCACACAGGGCCACCTGTCCATGAGCACAATCTTTCCCCCTGCTCACAGCTTGTGGACAGGGGGCCTTAAGGCTACTTTCTTACTTTTTATGTTATAAATTAAAAACATTTTTGTAGTTCTCGTTCTCAGTGTCTGGTTATTATTATGTTTTTTTCCGAGAAAATGCAATTGCTAATTACTGTTATTATTATGAATTTATTGATGTGCAATTTTTTTGTGGGCTATCGATAAAATTATATATTGATATGTTAATTGCTGTTATTATTATAAATTTATTTATGTGTTAATTTTTCATGAATTGGCTTTTTAAGATGATTTAAATAGGTATTATTATCATGAATCAATGATAACATTAAAATTTTGCACATGTGATATTGCATTTTGTAGGGGGTTGCATTCCAGCACTAATATTATCCGCAGTGTTGTCACAACCAGACCGGACCGCCGATCGGTCAATAAAACGGTCCCTCAAAACCGAGAGTGATGTTGGACTGCTTAGAACCAGTCAAAACCAAGTAGAACCGGTCAAAACCAATGTGGACGAACTGGCCAAGATAAAATTTTATTTATTTACCAACCAAAAGTGATTATTTTGGCCCAGAATCACCTCTTAGGTCCATGTTATATTAGTTCTGCCCTCATTTTCTTAGTATCCCCAATGTGGGACTATCTTCTTTATTTGTTCTACTCATTTAATAGTTAAATTTGTCTTTACACTTTTGATATCAACAGTGTGAGACTATTTATTTGTACAATTTTTGTATTCATTAATTTGTTCTTACTTTTTTTTATTTTCTTGTGATGGCGGGTTACTAAGAAACTCAAAATGTTCATCAATATTAAACTATTTTATCTATATATATTTTTCTTTTTATTCTTCTTATGTAGTAGTTTAATATATAGTACATAAATTTTACTTCAAAAAATATTGTAATTGTGACTTTAGTTTTTATATGAAATTTTGACATAAAAAAATTATTAAATTTAATATAAATTTATTATCAAAATGAATTAGAAATGATGTGGGCATCTATCTAGTAAATTAATATGTATTAATTTTTAAATTTTACCTTATGATGTCATTTTATATGATTATGGGCAATATGTGACTTCATTTAACATATTTTTAAAATTATAATATTTTATTCTTATTCGGTCCAACTGGTTCGACCTGAAACGAAGACTTTTTTGGATCAATGTCCGGTTCGATTCTTATTATATGTTTTCTCATAGATTAATATTATATTATTAAATAAAAATATGGTAGAATCAGATGTTTATTTTACAAGTTTGACATCATTACTAATAGAAAAAAGAAAGCTTTAATTGAATAAACAGAATCCTAAAATCCTAAGTACCACTTGAACTGAAAGAACGATACATCAAGCAAAAACAATACCATTACTTTTTTAGGAGAAAAAGGATGACTACCAAGTTTGTGGTTCTCAGTGTGGTGTATAATACGCTCAACCTATCATCGCTCCCCACAAAAATTTGCCCGATTATGTTGGAGCCAAATGGCTAAGGTACAAGCCAAAAAGGTCAACAACAGTGCTCTCCAACTCTATCTCTGTCGAGCCAAGCCTCAAAGTGACTACCAAAAAGTCTCCGAGGTGGATGGGAAGAGGCCCGCAATACTCGTCTGCTACCGGATGTCTCGTGATACAAAAAATAAATGGGTGATGTCCTCCTCCGCCTTGCCACACGAAACGCAGGATGTGTTAGTGTGAGGCGCCCATCTGGCATTGCACCTCCTAATGAGAAGCTGATCACACCACATGAGTCAAGCAAAGATATTAACTTTCAGCAGCACCCGGGATTGCCAAATAAATCTGCAGTCCATCCTAAACTCTCCTCCAGCACTGCAATGGCAGGAAGAAAGTGGATGGTTACACGTTGAAAAGGACTCCAATAGGCATACCCATCCGTCTGACCTGGAGGGGTCTGGGCGAAGAGAGACAATCCTCTCCTCTGATTAAGTGGTAGAAGCTCCATCATGCGCTAATCTGAGAGAGGTGAGCTGAAAATGGAGGTCCATGAGCCAGAGCCTAGGCCGCTAGCCTCGGACCAGGTCTTTGTTATTATCGCGCCAGGGTGTGCTGCTAAGGCCCATAGCCGAGGGAACGCCGCCGCAAGCAATACCATTACTCATACTACGGTTATGAAAAGCATTCGAACCAGGCCTAAACAAATTTACTCATGCCAACTTGACAGCAGTCTTAAAGACCCTCAAAAACGAGTCTTAACAGAAATTTTTAAGACAAGATTAATTTTCACTATTTATTTCAATAATATTGTACTTAACTTATGTGCAAATATTCCATTTCCTCTCCTAGAAAATGACAGATCTCCCCTAACTTAAAACTACTAACATAAGAACTAGTTGCTAGTTCCATTCTTTCAATAAACCAATATTTCGTTTAGAGAAGTATATTTAAACAATGTGGTATGTTTTTGGCCAGCAAGAAGCATCATCGTCCTTATAAAATGGGAACTACATCTAATTCAGTTTCACGTGCTTGCCCACACATCTAAAATTTAATATTCACATCCCTAAGTGACTACAGTGCCACAGAAACTTCATTCAGTCCTTGTTCACTCCTCATCACGTCGTCCTTCCACGACTTATGTAGAAAAAGTATAAGAGTCACATATACTTATCTATCTCATTTGCATTCTGACATGATTTCTAATGGCACGATTCAACTATTCAAAATACACCGGGCCTTAGTTTACAAGTGTACAACAAAGATCCAAATATTAAGCATTTTACCATGCATTCATTGTTTCAGACAATAGATTAGATTTGTCTACTATACAAGTATACAGCAAAGTACCAAATATTTAGAATTTGACCATGCATCATTGTTTCAGACAATATTTAGATTTGTCACAGCAAAGATGGAAAATGATTAACCAGGAGACAAACACAGAAATCCTGTCATGTTTGACATGAATGACAATTTAAGATTGAGAACAATATGGCATTTAAGTGATGATCCGATTTGTGGTATGTTGACATGCTATGAAATTAGTAGAACCAAGATTTATTTTTTTTGAGGAAAGTAGAACCAAGATTTAGTTACTTTTGGACATAAAACAAAGGATTGAAATGCCTACAGCAACGAGATTCTGATGGCTGACTGGAATGGCAATGTCCATGTGCTGCGTTGGATAAGCCAGCCAACAAATAATGAACTTGGTACCATACTGTGCCTAGATCTGACACATGGTTTTCCAAACGGTTCTCTATCTGTGACAAATTATTAAAAAAACACTGCTTTTGACGCGCATGAAAGTTTTTTTTTCTTTTGAGGGCACAGAATGGAATGCATCCTTGCAATAAGCTTCTTGAACGTCAGTCTTCTGGGCAACATAAACTTAGGAAAAGAACAGATTGCTACAAGTCTTTTATGGTTACAAAATGTCTACATGCTTTGGCACCTGGTTTAGGCACAAGATTCAAGTGATAGAAAAAGCAAACCGCATTATTATCTCAGAATTTTCCAAATGTTTCCCTATTCATGCCATTATCTGACAAATTATTAAGAAACATTATGTTTTGATGCAAACGAAACCTTTTCTTTAGGGCTCAGAATTAAAGTGACATCCTTGCATAAAGCTTCATGAACATTGATCATGCGACTGATCAGTTAACAGAAATTTAGGAAAAGAATGGATTTCTACATGTATTTTACGGTTATGAAACATCTACATGTTTAGCACCTGGTTCAGGAACAAGACATGAATGACAAAAACAATAAGTTGCATTATTATGTCATTTTTAATGGGAAGAATTGAATATGAAAATAAAAACTCACTGAGGTAGCCTCTGCCAAATTAGGTGTACGTCTGTTCAACAGAAATTTTTCTTCATTTGTAAACAGCTTACGGCGACCTATCAAAAACTGCTTATAAATCTTTTGAAAAGGTAAATGTCAAAATAAAGATCAAAAGTGGAAGAATGCATTAGAATATGTCAAAGGAAACAGCTCGCTGAGAAAATGACGAGCTTATATTGAACTTATTTTGCACTGAATAGAAAAGTGAAAATTGATCTACTGAAGTACATAGAACTAGTACTATTTTAACTAAAATATTATATGGATATTGTTGTTTTGAAGTATCTTACCAGTACCAATCAGGTAAATTTGTCTTATAATTCAGAAATAACAATATTTCAAGCTCACATATGAAAAAAATAACATCAGGCGCAAAGTGAATATCCATGAGAGGGATTGTTGAGATTAGATGATGAAAGTTTAATGATAATTGTGCTTACTATTTATCCACTAGAAGATCATGATGAATGCCAAAACTGCAAACCTAAAAACTCAGGCTTTAGCTGGCCTAAAGAGCCTCTTCCTCCCCTCTAAATAAGTATGGCCTACTTCAATATTTCATTTTATGATTCAAGTCAAACTTGATGTTTGGTATGAATAACTACAGAAACAACAGGTTGAGTACCGATTTTTTTTAACAAGGACTAGATTCAATAGTTTATGTTTCATGAGCTCATTTACTGATAGCGTCTCATCGTGGATAATTGTTCGGGCAGCGAGAACATTACGGGAGAGAGCATCAACAAATGAAGATAAGCACTTCAGGATCAGTCAAACTTGCCTTGAGGCTTCTTGTCTTCATCAACTTGTCTGGGCACGTAATCTCTGCTGCTAAAGAAATTTGCGAGGTCCTCCAGCGTCCCTGGGCCGCTGGATAGCAATCTCGGATTCTTTGGCGCCACTCGCCCTCCTCCGCCTTCCACCGACTCAGCCATCTTCCTCTTCTCATCCTCCACCACCCCCTTATCCTTGGGAAAGGCGCGTGGTTCGTCCAGGACCACGGGCTTGAGCTGCGCGAGCTTCGTCCGGCGGTACTCGCGGTACTCCATGTCCGGAATCGGGGACTTGGCGCGGCGATCCATGCGGCTACCGAACCTAAGCTCGTGCGCGATCCGCCGCTTCTCCTTCTTGCTCAGGTTGATCTCCTGCACGACTTCCCTCCATTTCTCCGGCACGAGACTCTCCGCCCGCACCCCGGCGGCCTCAGCGGCGCGGCTCTTCCCCTTGCTCCTCCGTCCTCGTGGCGCGTCGGGCTCCGGCGGCTGCCGCGGTAGCTGGTCGAAGAAGGGGTCCCCGTCCTCGAAGGCGCCTTCGTCGAAGACGAGGCAGTCCCCGATGACGAGGTCTCCGCCGTCGCCGGGGTCATCGTTGTCGGAGTCGCGGCCAGAGTCGGTCTCC
The DNA here is from genome assembly GCA_030549335.1 of Pontederia crassipes. Taxonomy (NCBI): domain Eukaryota; kingdom Viridiplantae; phylum Streptophyta; class Magnoliopsida; order Commelinales; family Pontederiaceae; genus Pontederia; species Pontederia crassipes. Next base: position 67,769,632 of record CM060194.1, on the reverse strand, counting down.
GGGGGCTGTTGGGGCCGCGGAACTGGGAAGCGTCGAGGAGAGGAGTAGGGGAAGTATGTGGGAGGATTAGGGGAGGAAGAATAAGAACAAGAAGGGGAGGTTTTGAGGATGTAACGAGGGAGACGGCGGTGGAGGAGGAGGAGAAGATGGAGAGAGGACTTGGAATGGGAAGGGAATTGGATGGGATTGGGAGTTGCAGGGAGGAGGAAGAGGGAGGACGAAGAGGTTGCGAGTGGTGGCGGCATTTTTTGGTGAAATGAATGGGAGCGAGGATTGAGCCCCGAGCATTTTGTATTTATGCACTTCTTATTCTTTTTCTTTTTTTTTCAGACGAGCAAATTATAATTAAAACTAGAGAAACCCATCGCGCTTCGCGCAATTAACAAAAATGTAATAATATTAATTATTTTTCATGAGGGGAATATAAGATAAAGATACATTTACCTTTGGTGATAAAAATATATATATATATATAAGAGAAAAGAAAAAAGAAAAAACTCATGTGATCTAGAGGAGAAAATACAAGACAAAAGAAAAAAGAATTTAACCAAATGATCTACTTTTTTTATTGGTACTGACAATAACTTTTTAATCTCTTATAGCAATTCAAAGGAAATTAAGAAGTTATTGGATTAGATTTAATTAATATTATAATTAACTTTAATGATGGGAGTAGAAAATGATAAATCTTCTAGTTATGTTTTTTAGTGGAGAGAGAATAGAAAGTGCAAAGATTAATTATAATGTTATTTATGGTAGTGGATTGCAATATTATTTAGTTAATAATATTTATGACATCAAATATATTAAAGCTGGAAAATGTAACGTTGGAATGTTAAGACTTAAGAGATTTTGAAACATTAAATGATGGATCATGAACTTTAATTGTTAGTAGATGAATAAAAAATAAAAATAATTCAAAAGATTAAGAAAAAAAAGATAAATATATGAATGAAAAGACTATATTAAATTACATTTGAAAATTTTAGAAGGAATAATCAATAAATAATATAATAAATATTCCGGGTGACGTCTCCCTGCCACTCTCGCGCCAGTCTTCCACAGCAATCGCGCGCAATTGCATGAGTTTGTATGTCTTCACTCGCTTTTGGAGGGGACAATACATATTGTCTCTTTAATTTATTTTTTTTCCTCTCTTCTTTTACAATTTCTTTTAGTTATTTGATTTTTTTAGTAGCGTAAGCGTTTACTCATGAACTATAACTTATTTTAGCCTTAATTCATTTATCTCACTTGCATTTTTTGGACTACCATAACTTTCCACTTGTAATTATTACAATTTATAAAATAATAATAATAAAGTTAAAAAAACACTTTGGCGTTTAAAAAACATAAAACGAAATGTGAACCTTTTATTTTAAAGTATTTTGTAAATTTTTTTCATGATTACTAATGATAATAACAAAATAAAACTACATGTAGTATTCCATACAACATAAAAACCAACAATTGAATCAATGTTTTGTTTATAATCATTACTCATATTTGTACATTTAATTAAAACAGAATTAATAAACTCGATAGGAATATCTCAATTGGTCACTTGTTATTATGCATGAGAAATTGATATTACATTTCCCCGTCGTCAGGCCTACTTCCTGTTCAGTACTGTCACGCCATCCACGCCAACCATGTTCACCTACGTGGCCAGCCCGAGGAACAGGCCGTGCTCCACCACTCGGGCAATCATAAGCATCTGGTTGCTCAACAGCTCGAGATCACCCTCTCTCTTGTCCTCGCAAAAGTACAAATCCACTATCTAGTTCCCGTTGTTCGTCACGAACGGCTCCGGCTCCCTCCCCGCAGCCTGCATGGCACCAGCGCCGCCGTTCTTGGTCCTCAGCTTGAGACTGAACCCCGGCGTGCAACCGTCGAAGAGCTCCCTTGGGCGACGCAACGTGAGTACCAAGTCGAAGGGGATGACCTCCACGGCGCACGCACTGGACTCATAGTGAGAGGTTGTGACTATTTCGGGACAGGAGTGCTCAAAAAAAAAAAATAAGACTTGTTGAAGCAGTACTTCATGGGAGTTGGAACAACACTGGTGGAATATATCGGAGCCCTCTGTACTATAGTTTTCTCACTGTAGTGAATTCTAGACTTCATCGAACAAATATGACGTTTCAGGTAGGCGAAGAATCTATGATTTTGTGCCTTTTATCCATTTAATAATTCTGCCCCTAAAAAAATAAAAGAAAAAGTTTCCACCTCGAGCAAATGTATTGTAAAAAAAAAATCATGAAACGACCCGCCTAGCACACTCAAACTCCAGCCTTCCGACGTTTGGACGCTGACCAGATCCTTAGCTATGAGCCTCATGCAACACAAGTAGAGCTTTGACGCGTCGCACAGCTTCGCCATCGTCAGTGCATCCACCACGTTCTTTGTGCTCACCTGTGCGGCCACCTCGGACTCGCACACCCGATTCAACCACTTGATCTAGTATGCGTGCGCCAGCGCCAGCAACGACAGTTTGTGCTTCGTCATCGCCACGTCCACCTCCCTGCACAATAACGATGGATAAGCCAAGCGCAAATCAGAATCTTTGCTAAAAAAATATAAGTACCTGTAAGAACAACCTATTTTACCTGCTGAGATGAAATGCGAACTCCCAAAAGTTCACTCAGCTCAAAAGCTCATCTGGACACTAGAGTGCCACCACCTATTCACGTAAAGTGTAAAAAGACTCTAATTCGTAATGAAGAACGTACTTACATGCATATGGCAAAAGATCAAACTTAAAAAAAGCAAAGAACAAAATGATTTTCAAATTATAGGTCATAAAAAATATTCAGCAACTCATCAAATCTTTGGTCTTTGATTGGAAAAGTAAAAAAGTTAATGATTTATGAACTTTGACCAGGCATTATGGTATCACTTAAAATGGTAACGTAACTACGATAAATAAAATCTTTTGAAAGGGAGAAAAACATCTTACCATTGGTCAAGAACAGATAGGGAATCCTCAGGGCACCTAACACCGAATAGAATGGTTAGTAAAATAATAAATCAAACAAATAGCAGTCTATAGATCCAGAACTGGGACATAAGATCCCCGAAGGCAAATCTCGTGTTGCGATAATAAGAAATGTTTGCTGTAATTGATGACAATCCAATTGCATTACTTCTTCATACCGTGGGCGTCGTAGTCGACTGAGAGCCTGTGGAGACCCATCTCGGAGGAGTAGAGGAATCAGACGAATATGAAGACGACTTCGCTGAGGACGTCGAGGATGAGATTCGACAAAGAAACTAAGGATTTGAGGAGATAGCAAGGGGAGCATCACCCAAATGTAGATGGCTTTGGCCGACAACAAGGGGCGAAAGGGGATGAGGCAGAGGTGCGCGAGGGTGATGGCAATGAAGATGAGGTAGCCAATAGAGAAAAAAATGAAAATGAAAGAATGGAAGGTACGTAAGGCCCTTTTAAAAATGTGGACAATTTGAAGGGGTCGAATATGAAAGGTTGCACGTTAAAAAAGTGGTGCATTCCTAATGGATTGGTTCAATGCTGTCGTTGGAAAAAAATGAGGAAAATAAATCAATGCCTTTTGGAGAATGCATGCACACCTCTGAATGATAGAAGAAGTAATGATGCACTTAATGGAATATTGAGAAGAAGAAGGAAAGTGCCAAAAATTCAAAAAAAAAATAGCAAAAAAGAAAAATAAGAGTGGAGGAAGGATAGAAGTTTGAAACCGTCACTTGGCCATCAACTTTATACAAATATAAGATAAAAGAACGAAATGTAGCACTTGACGTGCAAATTATAATTAAGGTACTTCGATTAAGTTATTTTCCTACCTTCATTTTTGTTTATAGTTTTCCTAATTATTTTCTTAATGACTGGACAATTCTCATTTAAATAAAATAATAATAGTTTTAAATTCAAAACGCTAAAAAATAGTGGCATCCATTTCTCCTCCCTTTCGGCAATGTTTAGATTGAGAATGTTCCAATTAGTTCTCGAAAATTAATTAATTTAGTAAAAAAAATTAAGTATTGTGTTTGGATGAAAAGTGTAATAAGATGGAAATTTGAAAATTTTGATAAATAAATTTTAGGAAGTGTGTGGATAAAAAGTAGGAATTAAATATATAATTTATTATTTTATGAAGTATAAAATTATAGTAAATTAAAATATTATTTATTTATTTACTTGAAATAATTATTTACAAAAAATATTTATATTAATATTATAATTTATAAAAATAGTTATTATAATAGTAAGCCAAATAATATTATATTAATAAATAAAATATTGCAATTGATTTTTATTTAAGATAAAATAAAACATTTCAATAAATAATATTAATATTAAATAGTAATTAATAATGTTTTACTAATTAAAATATACTAAATAGTTAAAAGCAAAAAAATGCAAGTTCTCATTGAAGCAAAGTTCTCACCTTTCGCGAGACCTAAGGCTGTGTTTGACAATTCAGAACTTGGTAAGTTTTGGAATTTCTTGTCAAATAGCCAATGTGACTTGAACTACTCGAAGCAAGAACTTCCAATTCTTGTTGCTTTTGTAATAATAGGAATTTTTCACTAGGACTTCATATGTCATAATTAGGTGAGCTGTCCGAGATTATACTAAATTAGTTGGACTTAATGGTGAATCAAAATTTCAATTGGCGACCAACGTTGCGAGAATTAGACTAGCGACATCATTTTTCGAACACTAAGGTGGCAATAGAATAAGAAAATAGTTTTTTTTATCTCCTATCTAATAAATAGTTTGTTGATTCTTCCATGGCATAAGGTCAGTAAACTTATAAAAAAGAAATAGTAATCTTTCCAACAATGATTTCATCATAATTCACGAAAGGCAAAATTGGAGAAGCATGGCCAAGATTTCACCAACCGTGCGAAATGTCCTGATCAAGGTTATTAAGATCTCGATCTAGATCTTAAGATCTTATGATTTTACGGACATCTTCCAATTTCGATTTTATCTTGAAGATCTTATGTGTAAGATCTTAATACGATCTTATCCGATTCTATATGATCTTATGTGATTAATATAATCATTTAAATATTAATTTAAAATATATTTATGATAACAAAAATTAATTTATATGAAGTTAAATACATGTTCTTTTATTTCTAATATATTTTTATATAATTTGACTTAAGAATCGATAAAAAAATGTCTTAATGAGGTATTATTTAAGATTTCAATGTGAAAAATTTGTCAAAAATATATTTATTATTTTAAAATATATTATTTTATTAATAGGTAGGATTTGACGATTCTCGATCCGATTTTACGATCTTCGATCTTATGACCCCCTCCCCCGATCTTGACAATCTTGGTCCTGATGATTTTTTTAAATTTTTTGTTTAAAATGTTAGAGTTATACATGAGGTACATAAAAAAGAAGCATAAAGGGAATGAAAAAATGTAGGGAAAATATATAAAACGCATTTTTTGTGACATCTTTTAAAAAGAAAAAAGCTACTTAGACACATGAATGTGTTGATGGCATTTGACAGAAAGGCAGTGTACAACAACTACTTGAAGAGCTGAGGTGAAACTACATGGTCAATTGATCAGGAAGTGAAGTAGGTTTGCCCAAAACTGTGGCATCACCCCCAAAATCAGGAAAGGTTTCCAGGCCGGGTATGGCCTCCACCTTGCCATTATTATGTACCATGATCGGGTACGGCAGCAGGTGCCCTCTCAATGGTATTATGCTTGTAGCAAGGTATCTTATCCTGTTTTCTTCGGCTAACCTGTTGACATACTTCACGCAGTCTAAACTTTGGGGTTCTTGGAAGAGTTCATGAACCATACCAAGGTGCTCTGCCCACAATGACATCCTGTATCCATATACCTGTGGTGGCAGAAATGAACAACTGAAGGCTCTCAACTTTTAAATATTGAATCAGAAACAAATTATATTTTCCTGAAGGCAACAGGTAGAGAAATGTTTAAGTATCCTAGTTGCCATGCATAGGTATGTGTTAAATATCTGTTCAAGAGTTACCATGGGGTGTAAATTACAAATGTAAAATACATAGATTGTATAAATGGAGCACCTTGAGCAAGGAGTTACTAACCTGTCCAGGATGGTTCTTCCTCGCATCCCATGTATGATGAGGCTGGTATGCACCCATGGCAATTTCAGTGTCCCTTGAACCATCCATTGATCTTTGGTTAATGTTAGCTGAACCTAGTATCACATATTCATCATCTACTATCATCCCTTTTGAGTGAACATATATCATGAAGCGCCGAAACTTATGAGACAAGGAGACCTATCGAGATTTGAAAACAATCAAATATAAATAGATGATAATTTGTCACAACATTTGCAACTCAATACACTGAATACAGTAAAAAGCCTTTGCCCGTATCTTATGACCTTACATGTGTAAGATTCCTCAATAACTATATAAATACTTTAAGAAGTTAGTAATATTTTGTGAAATAAAACTTTACATTATAGATTGCCAAGAAATTCCAACTATTTGCATCTTATATTCTTTAAGTTGAAATAACACTAACGCTTTGTAAGAATGGTTTTGTGTCAAAATGTGTTAGGAATAGAAAGTCCAGGATCAAGTAACAAACAAAACAACAAAGCCACCACAAAAGAAAAATGAACACATAGATTTCACGTGGTAAGTTCTTTTTAATAATGTGAATAAAAAGAAAATATCCACTCACAAACAAGGTCACCAGCGAAAAAAAAAATATTATGAACAAAAAAAAGTATTCGTAAAAGCTCTCTGACAACTCAATTCCTTTGTTAACATCGCATTTTCTCATTTTTTTCAACAATTTTGGATGGAAGGGTGCAATAATTCAAGGTAGATCAACAAAATACTATATCTAGTTGTAACTGACCAAGACATAGGATGAAAGAGAAAACAAGTAGTTTTATAAACTAGTGAATTAAATCTTCCCTTCTTCGGGATGCCATCATGACGACATATCTATCATGAACAATTCTAAACGACATTGCAGATGATTAACCTAATTTCTATTTTCCAGGATGAAGTGGCATGGACAAAAGTCTTTTTACGAACCTAGGTTGGTAACTTCTATTAGCAATTGTTAGCCATTCAAATGTTTCTAAAGGTGACTACTGATGAAGTTGTAATGCATGTACATTGTAATCTCCTCCGCTTAACGATCCCTTGCTGTGTCAAGTTTCTATTAGCCATTGTTAATGTTGAGTTATGGACCACGTTTATTTCCAAGAAATGTACTCTTTGGGAAACATCAATCTCCAAATTACTTTTTACCTTATAATGGATGTTAATTTGGATTATGGTTAGTAAATATCGAGTAACAGTTAACATGTATCACTAATTTCAGAAAAAAATGGAGATCAACAATATTCTATCAAATTCAACCAATATTTCACACCTTAATGGAGATAACTTCCTATATCTTCTCTCCAGTTGATTAGGACATATTCAGTTCCCGTGCTTACCATTTCTCCAGGAAGTTGAATTTGTGATTGCGAGTCATTTTTTGGCAGCTCTCGAGCACCCAAGCAATAAAAGTTTAGATAGTCTTGGGGATGAGCATTCTTAAGATTGTTGGATTCAAGCTCCTTAGCAATGATGTCATACATCATCTTCATTGTTTGGCTCTGAATGTAAAGCAGGGTTAGAGATAAAGCCATCAATAACTAATAGGCGAAGAAGAATATTAAAATCCAAAAAGAAAATGATGGCATAATACGAGAGTCGTAACTCATAACTATGCTGAACTCTATTGAATGACCATTTTGCATTGATCAATTCAAGACTAAATTTTTTTCCAATCAATAAACAATGGCTTCAAGAGGAGTAGGATAATTATATCAATCCTGCACAACCATTAGTCAAATCATTCAATCGAAGTGAAAGTTGAAAGTAACTCTAGTATCCCTATATCCTTTTTCCTCTGGCCTATCACTAACAAATATACTCAAACTTACGAAGATACAAATATTTTTTTGGACGTCAGAGCTACCAAATTATATTGCTTTAGAGAGATAGGTTAATGTTGTTGAAAGAAACATATTCTTTCATATGAGAGTTCTGCCTACTGAGATCTAAATTCATGACGATATCCAGAGACTCAAAAACAATATGTAGATATATATTTTTTATGTATATATTATTTATAATTTTAATTAAATTTAATATTTAAGTTTATATTGATATTTTAATATTAATTAATAGTGATAAAATTTAAATATTTAGGATCAATTAATATTACTTACACCAATAAGCTTGAATTCTATGATTAACATTGTCATCAATCTCACCATGTTGTTGTTGTTGTAAGACAAGATGGTGAGATTGATGACAATGTTAATTATAGAATTCAAACTGGTTGGTGTAAGTGGAGGAAAATCACTGGAGTTCTTTGTGATAGAAAAGTACTCAATAAAGTTAAAGGGAAATTCTATTGTACTGCTATAAATTAGAAAATAAGGAATAATATACCGAAAGGTTTGATTACTAATAGAGCGGAATGGCGTCGTATGATTCATGTAGCCGACCCACCTAGTGGGATAAGGCTTTGTTGTTGTTATATTTTAATATTAATTAATTACTATTTTGTTTTTATAATTTTTTTTGCCCCCCCCCCCTCCGAAAATTTTCTGGGTCCATTCCTGCCTATAAGTCGAGTGAGATTATACAAATTAATGATTGGCTTAACCATATCATCTCACAAGAAATTGTATAACAGGATTTCCCATTTATGTATCAGAAGATGTTAGCAAATATCATCTTGGCGACTTGGAGTTTCTTCTTATGGATTGTCTTTTCCAACATTAAATTGTTCTGACATTCATGTCCTACGTAAAAAAGATTCTTTTGACAAAGCACTAGCATGATTCCATATTCAACATTGCCTCAGTTATAACGACTACTAAAGGAATATAACATCAAAAAGGCCAACACTTGCCCTTGTAGGTATGTTCTAACACAAGTGCTATATCTTAGGCACTTGGTGTCCTAATGTTGAGAAATAAAGCTAAACAGTTAACTGACAGTTCAGTTTAGGTACTTGAAGTATGCATGTATTTGTGAAAGAACTAATGAAGCTTCTACTAGCTACATGAATACTGAATTCCAAGTATGAGTCAGCTAAAGTACTAGACTAGGATAGCCTGAAATTAACATACAATAATTTACAGAAATATGGAATAAGGATAATAGAAAAATCAAGATGCCAACAACATTGTAAACGTTTTCATTTGAGGAAATTGATGAACTTGAGAATATCTTCTATATCCACGTGAGATTTCAATAAATCACATAGAAGTAATCAGTGAATTTTACAGTCCACGTCTCACAGAAGAACAGTAAACTGTACCTGCCAAAACAGAACCTCCTGTACAGCATTGCTACTTGGGTCTCCCTCAGGCCACATAGGTATGACTATGTACACTGCAAAACGCTTTCCCTCTCTAATTTTGCTGGCAATCTTGAGCGCCAATTCCATTGGCACAAGATTGTCGGCTTCTGATTATGCAAAGAAAAAAAGGGTTTTCAGATGATCTGTGAAGAAAGATAAATGTTCAGAAGTTCAGCATAGGTAATTATTCAAGCATGTGGTTGGGAAAAAAAGGATTCAAACCTGGATTTTTATATGAAAGCCAACCATGAGAAGAACCAAGAAAATATTGATTTTCAATATATATGAAGTGTTGTGCTGATCTGATGGCTTTGATATAGGCTGTCTGGATGCTCTTATCAATAACAAGATTTTTTCCGCAAACAAGATTCTGTAATAGTAGCAAAATAAGTAAACACAGAAAAGAACTGCAATATCCCATAACAAATTTGTAAAGCACTGGTATAAATCTATCTGATAATCACTGGCTGAAAATGCACAGAAATACAAGAGACTAACCAAAGCCTTAGCTTGAGGAATATACTTCGGGAAATCTCTCACCGATCCAGAATCAATAGATCTGAAAATCTGATGAATTTGTAACATCAGGAAGTGCCAAAGAAATAAAAGAATAAATACCATAAAAATCTGGCATGTGAGACGAGTTCTAAGTTACCAACTTGAACATGCCATGTCTCAGGATCTACTTCTGTAGAAACCCGTGTATTTGGATCATCAGAAGAATTGTTAGTTTTGGGACTTAATATCCAGGATATGCGATCAATCTTGATTAACGCATCATCACGCCAGTGAGTTTGAAAACTTTTGCCCATGAGTACTCGAAATCTAGTAGCTTTATGCCATCGTTGCTCAAAATTCTTAAGTACATCATAAGCAGCAGGTCCTTCAATTTTGCAATGTAAGTCATGCCAGGGTTCTCTTGGGCCTTTAGTTTGAGGCTGGAATTGTCATCATTGAGCAAGGTAAGTTAAGTAAAAGGATAGTTGAAAGTACCAAGTCTGTGTAAAGTGCAGATAGGGAGTTTGCAAGTTTTGCGCAAGAACACATTTATACCCATAAGGATTGAAGTGCCACTGGCATAGACCACTGGTGGTGGTCTAATAAAATTCTGTGGCAGAATGCTGTTCTGCACAAGGGATTGCATGTTACCTTAAAATAAACAAAAGGAATAGACGCTTGTTTTGACCCTTATCTGATTGAAACACTCAATTTATCAAATTCTATTAACTTTTTGTTCTGAAACTACATGCAACAAGTGAACAATTTAATTCTTTCCTTCTTACACCTTTGATCTTTCTCATGGTTATCCTTCTTACACCTTTGATCTTTCTCATGGTTATGTAAAAAATAATATAAATACTTCATGTAAAACTATCTGGATTCTAATCTCAGGATAAGCCTTAAAAATACAACCACATTTCTACCACCATAACTGTCATGATCTCAGCCAGCTTATCCTCAGGCACAAGCTATTTAGGTGCAGAAAAACTTGGCATAGGCATTTTCTGATAGAAACAGACTACACTGACACTAAATCATATAAATCTTAAGCATCTCATTGCGCAAGAACCCATTTATACCCATAAGGATTGAAGTGCCACTGGCATAGACCACTGGTGGTGGTCTAATAAAATTATGCTGTGGCAGAATGCTGTTCTGCACAAGGGATTGCATGTTACCTTAAAATAAACAAAAGGAATAGATGCTTGTTTTGGCCCTTATCTGATTGAAACACTCAATTTATCAAATTCTATTAACTTTTTGTTCTGAAACTACATGCAACAAGTGAACAATTTAATTCTTTCCTTCTTACACCTTTGATCTTTCTCATGGTTATCCTTCTTACACCTTTGATCTTTCTCATGGTTATGTAAAAAATAATATAAATACTTCATGTAAAACTATCTGGATTCTAATATCAGGATAAGCCTTAAAATTACAACCACATTTCTACCACCATAACTGTCATGATCTCAGCCAGCTTATCCTCAGGCACAAGATGTTTAGGTGTAGAAAAACTTGGCATAGGCATTTTCTGATAGAAACAGACTACACTGACACTAAATCATATAAATCTTAAGCATCTCATTGACAAACGTTGTTAAGACTGAACCGCATGATATATAAAGTAAGCAGATATAGAGAACTGTAAAATGGTGGACACAAAGTTAAAAAAATTATTAGAGGTCAGCATATCATTTATTAGAAAATTCATAATTAATTACTTAAATAACCAGACAAATTCTGAGCTGATCTAGAAATGATGACTACAGATACCAAAAAAAAATTATGACTAAAGAATGAAGCAAGTTATACTTACTTTCAAGGAAGGATTTTGAAAATCATCATCAAATGCGGTGCTAACATCATCATAAAGTCTGTGCTCTGGTGTATCATAACGCCCATTACACAGATCCAAGCCTCCAAGAAAAGCAGTGATTTTTCTTTTACTGCCGAATGCCTCTGTGTCAACTAGTATACATTTCTGATGGTGTGTGAAGATTGTACCTACAACCTGAATAATGATATCACAATAAAATGGGTGTCTTCTCTAACAAGAATGTTGGTTTACTAAATATTTCAAGATATTATATAGATACCAGAATATATCTTAATATTTCTACATCCTAGAATAAATTTTCAACAACAGATTCGTTCAAAATGGGAAATTTACTGAATGCATGATCATTGGACTGAGAAAAGTTCAGGCAGTTTGAGTTTGAACAGCAGAGTGGAGTTAGAATGGCTATGTAGTTTGTGCATCACTAGCATTGGCTTTTTAGATGGTACCACAAGTAGGACGTAAATATATCAGATCTTTTACTTTAAATCTTCAATGGCTATGACACTGAAATAAGATGATGGAAATAATTTGCTATCTTCTTCAACAAGATAATGATGTTTTTATAAAAAAAGTTATGGCAAAAGAAAACCATTTATGCATTTATTAAATGGTTGAAGAACTCCATGAGAAGCTTAACTCCTTTTAAGAATGTCGCCCAACCGTCACTTTTACTATTATTCATGAACTTGATGCAAAAACAGCCTCTCCTGTGTGTGGTCGGGGTGGGTGGGTGGGGTGTGGGTTAGTGGACAAGAGCAAAGCAGAGGGCTCAAAGAAGCAATAGATTTAGAAAGACATTTCACTGATGAACTAACAGGAAATGACGTTCTTATCTTTCCCGGAACATGGGCTTTGAGCAAGACGCAAGTTTTACCTGTCTAATAATCACATGAAAACGATTCATATCAAAGATGGCTTTGATATGGATGGGTAGCTTTAACTGTTATCAGTTATCACTGTCACACAGAATATTTAGTTTCAAACAAAGACAATGTGCGTAGAGAACTTCAGTTTATATGCTAAAAGAGATTCCTGGGTTTTATCTGAAATTACTTGGATGATAATCTTCCAGTTAGACTAGGTCATTAAGGAAAATGGTGCTAAAAGTCAGTATGAAACATAGATTACTTTTTTTCTGGTCACGGATTCTCATGATCATATTGTCAACTCCATTACGTATGTTGCCTTGTTAGACATGCACAACAATAATTATTTATCCTTAAAACAGAGAAGAACATGATTTTACAAAATGGGTACTGACAAAACTTGACCTCAAAGATGAACAAAAAGCACAAGAATATTCTTTATCGATCTATTGACATCGGAGCAACCGTTATTATGTCGGCTACTGAATGTTGCATAAGCTAACTTGGATTAACATACTGTTCTTTTATTATATCTCCCTGACAATGTACAATAGTATAATTATATAAATTTCACGGTATAAAAGTAAATATAAATAAATAAATAAATTTCACGGTATGTAACTTGCCTGTTGCTTAACCATACTAAGCTTACTGCTTGCATAACGAGGTGATAACACACAGATGACAGATGAATTCTTGAAAAACCTTCGTGTTTCTTCGTCATGAGTTTGCATCACTCCTTTCTGTAAGTAAAATTCACGCACTAAATCATATCTTATGCCTATGAATTCTCCTAATTTTAAGTAACGGCTAGCATGCTTAGAATGTTATCACCCTCAATTATCGGAAGACTGAATATTTGCACTTATGTGCCTGCATGGAGATATATAAGATATACTAATCATGTTAAATATACATGCATATTATATGAGTATAGATAAAAGGAAGGTGCAGTGCATCTATCTATATAAAATATATGTTTTTCCTAAGTATTCTGTTTATGATGATATTCTAGTGTTCTATCAGTACGTTCTGATTCATGATCTATAATTTCTTCGCCTTTTATGTATTTCTCTGTTCAAAGTTCATAGAAATAAACATGAGTAGTTTCTAAAAGAGGTTAATAAGTATGTAAAGCACTCCACTCTACATCTCGGTGTGTAGAGCATTTATTTCTTATCATTTAATTAATTTAATAATTATAATTCATGATTAAATTAATTATATATTTCTTAGATGAAATAATATGTATTTATTGAGGTAATTTGATAATAAAATAAATTATAATTGTTGAATTAGTCATATTTGCTAAAATGATTTGACCATGACCTTCGAATTAAAGAGGAATTACTGATAATCTCTGAAGGTATCTGAAACAAAACAGAAGAGCAAGAGGTTGCCTGAATCCCATACCGTCTTGAAGAAGAGCTTGTCGTGTGAAGTCTTGTCATCCCAAACCAGCAAGCAGACTCGCACGCCCTCTTGAGATTTGTACTTGAGCAGCTCCCCCAGGGTAACATCGCCGTCTGAGGGCAATTCTCTCTTAGGCTCCCTCACCAGCCTCACCTTGTGGTAGATCGACCACCCAGCGATATATATCAGTCTCTGCGCGTCCAGTATCGCACGGCATATGTCCTCCCAACATTGCTCGTGCCGGAACACCCTTCCGCCCCCCAATTCGATTTCCGGTAGTTCCCCTTCCCTCACGTGTGCATCCTGGTACAGTGTTACCATTCCCCCTTTCCTGACGGGGAAGTATGTGTCCGTGATCCCTCGCTTCTCAGGGTCTCCCGCGATGCCATTCTGGTAAACCGGATTCTTCTCCACCGGCACAAACCGCAACGAGACATGCAGATCGCAATCGGGTTTCAACGCCCGTCCCGAGCACCCGACGATCTGGATCCAATCGTCGAAGGGCACGCCAGAGGCGACGCGAGTGGCGGGGATGGTGGCCGTCCCCATGACCTGCGCACCCAAGAAGTCGTTGTCCTTCACCTGGAACTCGAGCATGGCGGCGCGGTGCGCGAGGGGGATCTTGAAGTGCTCCTCCCATTGGGGGTCCTGGCTGTTGGGGATGACGCGGGTGCGGGCGACGGTGGCGCCGGCCACGCAGACCTTCACGTAGGAGTCGCTGGTGATGGCCCTTACGGCTGTGTGGGACTGCGGGTGCTCGCTGCGGTCGCGGGAGAGGTGCGCGGGGTGGTCCGACGATATCGGAATGCCGCATGTGCCGAAGAGGCGACGGATGTGCTCCGTGAACATGTCCATGTTGGGGAGGTTGCGGGCTTTGACGATGTGGAGCTCGAGGTCGCCGTGGAGGAGGACGTCGCCGGCGTAGCCTCCGGTCTGAGAAGATTCCGCCGCCATTGACAAGGATTCCTGGTACTCGCGATCGGAGGAGCTGCCATTGGAGAGGGGCAAAGGACGCTATTAAGTGGTGGCGGCGGTGGTGGTGGAGGAGGAGGAGGAGAAAAGAAGAAGAAAGGGACGGGGTTCCTTGCTTTAGGGGGAAGGAGACGTCGCCATGCTTAGTTAGCAGGTGCAGCTTGCAGATTTTGAGTGCAGTATATATTTATTACAAATGAAGGTGTGTGAAATATTCAAATTAATTAACAATGCGGGGGAGATTTGAAAGGTAGTTAAAAGGGAGCAGCGCGGCGCGGGCAAAGGCAGCGGATGTGGGGGAGGGAGCTGTCAATTCACGAGGCCCTGGCTTCGTGGTTTGTGTTTGGAATCTTGGAGGAGACGTATGGAGTATGAACTTGGCCTTTACCCCTTATTGGGAAGCGAGTAGAGGCGAAGCATGGATAGGCTGCAGAAAGAAAAGTATAGCATCCAGGATCGAATTTGAACCCAAATTCCGATCATAACTCCGATCAATTTTGATTAGGTCAAAATCGAATCGGGTTATGAAGATATCCAATTTAATTTTCATAAAATATCTAATAACAGTTATATTCTTAATTTTAAATTTTTACATGTTCTTTTAGATATATATATATATCAGATATATTAATAATATCTTAATTTTAAAGTAATTTAAAATTTAAATTGCATTATGTTTATTTAATTTAAATAAAATAATTGGTTGGGCCGAAAGTAGTTGGGTGGGGTGAGATTTATATTTAAAAAAATCATTTGTTATTTTTGGATCGACTTTTTAAATTATAAAATCATTCTAAAATCATTTTAAAATAAAAAACATCATCTAACATGCCAGTTTCTTCGGGAGACTTTTTCAGACACCTACTTTTATATAATTATATATTTTATAAATTATATATTAAATTAAAATTATCATAAAAATATTTAATTTTATATTAAATATAAAATATACTACTAATATTTTAAATTTATCAAATTAAAGTTCGATAATGTGATAGAAAAGTATGAGATTTTATACAAAAAGTATTATATTTATAATAAAAAAATGGGTACATTATGAATTAATTATATAAATAAATATCAGTTCTAAGGACTCTTACGATTTTTTTAGGTGAAGCTTTAATTTTAACGAGTGATTTTCATTTATCAAAAATCATTCTAAATTATATTTAGGTTCCTAATTTTTTTATTTTTTCAGTTCGATTTTTTCAGGTTAGATATATTTTTAGAGAGGTTTTTCTTACACCCTATTGGGCAATTGGATCCGGTAAATCAGATTCCGAAAAATTAAACTCAAGTCGGGGTTTCAACTTCCAGATTCAGTTTGATTAATGATCCACGTCGAATCAATTAAGTAAAATTTTTTTGGTCAATCAATGAAGGACAGTTTTCGCTATTTTGATTCTAATCAGAAGATAAGCAATCATCTTCCCGTTTTAGAAAGTGAACTTTTGGTTAGAAGTCATAAAGCCGATCCCTTTCAAACGATTCGAAATTTTGGAGATAATATGAACATTGGTGTTCAGTTTCAACAAAATGGTTAACTATTTGAAGGAAAGAAAAAAAAGAGAGAGAGAAAGAAAGAATTTTAGTTTTTTTTTTAAATCCATTTTTTTCAGTTTTTTTAATCGGTTTTCGATCTGCTCCCTCTCTCTTCTCACTCCCTCTCGCGCTCATCTCTCTTCTCCCTCCCTCTCTCCCTCTCTCTTTTCCCTTCCTCTCTCACCCGGCGTTGGCGGCCAGATCGGCTCCCTCCCTCTCTCGCTCTCCCTCTCTCTTCTCCCTACCTCTCTCGCGCGGCGTCGGCGGCCAGATCTAGCCGTTCGGCAGTCGGATCTGAATGCGGCCGGCCAGATCTGGCCGCTCGGTGGCCGATCTGGCACGGGCGGCCGGATCTGGCCGCTCGGTGGCCGATCTGGCACGGGCGGCCGGATCTGGCCGCTCGGTGGCCGGATCTGGCCGTTCAGCCACTCTCGTCGAGGCGGCCACCGCCACAGTGCTCTCTCGCCCCTTTCCGCCGCCGGTCACGCCCCGTTGCCGCCGTGCTCTCGCCCACCGCGGCCTCTCTCTCGCCCCGCCTCCGCCGCGCTCTTGCCCGTCGCCGCCACAATTGATTCTGAAATGTGTTCGACCTTCGATGTTGATTCATGAAAAATGTAATTTGAGAATGTAATTTGTATGCATTTGTATGTGGTTTGAACTTGAACATGATTGTATTTAATTTCATTTGTCGTCAAAGAATTTGTATGCGCACTTCGATGTGGTTGAAGTGCACTTTGATGTAGTTTGATTGTCGAAAGATTGAATTCTATTTCATTTGTCGTTCGATTTTTTCTTGAATAGGAATTGAACATGATCGTCGAAAAGATGAAATTCCATTTCATTTGTCGGCAAAGAATTTGAATACAATGCACTTTGATGTTCAATTTTTATATATGAACATGATTGATTCATCGTTTGTCATATGTATCACATATTCGCGGAAGCTCACGGACGCTTGTATCACATATCTTCGGAACGACGTTTGTATTACATAACCCTCGGAACGGATGCTTGTATCACATATTCTCGGAACGACGTTTGTATCACATATTCTCCGAACGATGTTTGTATCACATAATCGGAACGCTCACGTTTATATCACATTACAACATCCAACATGAATCAATTACATTTCCAAATTTAGCACACATTACAATGAAATCACATTTTTCATAAATCAACCTCAGCATGAACACATTAGAAACACATTCTAATGAATCAATTACATTCTCAAATTACATTTTTCATACATCGACATGAATCAATTACATTCTCAAATTAGTTGCTTTTCATACATCGACAATATTCATCCTAAATAAATAAAAATAATCACACGACAGGCGGCGTGCGGCGGCGGCATGCGAGGGTCCGGCGGTGGCATGCGAGGATCCGGCGGCGGCATGCGAGGAACTGGCACGGCGATGTCGGAGCGTGGTCAGGGCAGGGTGGGGTCCGAGCGCGGCGGGGCGGTGGCGGAGCACGGACGAGAGCGGCGGAGGGGGCGAGAGTGGCGGCGGCCTCGACGAGAGCGGCGGAGGGGGCGAGAGTGGCGGCGGCCTCGACGAGAGCGGCGGACGGGGTCGAGAGCGATGGCGGCCTCAGCGAGAGCGGCAGCGGCCTCGGCGAGAGCGACGGCGGCCTCTGCGAGAGCGGCGGCCTCGGCGAGAGCGACGGCGGCCTCGGCGAGAGCGGCTGGACGGTCAAATCCGGCCGCCTGCGCCAGATCGGCCACCGAGCGGCCAGATCTAGCCGCTGGCAATCAGATCCGACCGTCGAGGTGGCCGATTTGACGCGGGCAACCGCTGGGCAGCCAGATCCGGCCGCCCGCGCCAAATCGGCCACCGAGCGGCCAAATCTAGCCGCCCGCAGTCAGATCCGGCCGTCGAGCGGCCAGATTTAGCCGCCGACGCCGAACGAGAGAGGGAGGGAGAAGAGAGAGGGAGAGAGGGAGGGAGAAGAGAGATGAGCACGAGAGGGAGGGAGAAGAGAGAGGGAGAACTGAGAGAGGGAGGGAGAAGATAGAGGGAGAGAGGGAGAAGAGAGATGAGGGAGAAGAGGGAGGGAGAAGGAGAGAGGGAGGGAGAAGAGAGATGAGGGAGAAGAGGGAGGGAGAAGGAGAGAGGGAGGGAGAAGAGAGATGAGCGCGAAAGGGAGGGAGAAGAGAGAGGGAGAGGGTCGAAAACGGATTTAAAAAAGAAAACTAAAATTCAAAATCGGGCCCGTCGGATCCCCATTCGACGGGCGCGGATGGGGGAGGGGGTCCTCCCCCTTACAGGTGGGAGGACCCCATTAAATCCTTTTAAAAAATATTATTGTCACTTTTATTTTATTAGATAAGAGTAAAAATGTGCGACACCAATAAAAGTGAGATTAGTTCTTTTGGAGATACAATAGAGCATCCTAAACCACAAAAAAAAGAAAATTAACATCCAACATGGCTCTAGCGGATTAGAGCTCAAGAATTACTAAAAATATTCTGAATTAGGGGGTGTTTTTAACAGTGATAATGTTTGAACAAGCACAAGGCAGTTTATCATTTTGTTAAAAATGTAGTCTGAATTTGCTAATTGTTTTTAGATTGGTATTCCGGGTCTCTTTTGGACCTTTTGGTAATGTGCCTAATTAGGACTTAGGATCTATTGGCATTATTTAGTGGTTTGATAAACGGATAGCGATAACTAGCGAATGATTATTCGCGATTAGATGTTGTAACAAATAAGTATTTAGTAAACTTAACGGTAAAATTAGCTGATGAATATAAAATAATATAATTAGACATATGATAAATTATACTATACAAATTCTAATATAATATAATAAATAATTTTTTTATATCTCAATTAAATAAAATAAAATTTCGTAAGTACTTTTTTTGTTAAAATATATAGAAATTTATATTGACAATAAATTTTATATATTGCACCCTTAACATAAAAATATTAATTGTGAAATTATTTTTTATTCATTGTTAACATATAAATAATTTATAATAATTAAGCATGAATATAAAAGAAAATATAGTTAAATGATTATAAAATAAAATGAGAAAATAATAACATAAGTTAGAAAGAAATAATATATTTGAATAAGGGTAAAATTATAAAAAATTATAAAATGTTTACCTTTAATTGCTAAACTAACTTTTCGTCCTAGCTCATTTGAGGATCCCGACTTCAATAAACACTACTTATTTTTATTATTTACCAAATAAAAAAATTAGCATTGGAATCTAAATGCTAAGAATTAAAATATTAACAAACAAAACCCTATCCTAACTTGACTAACTCATATGTGTCAAGTTGGATGGAATACCTGACAAAAAAAAAGGACTAATGGGACTCGATATAAATTGAGTTAGATTTCTTGTGTTATAATTTTTGTTATATTCTTTTTATTAAATATATGACAAAATAATATAAAATAAAAAGTAAAATAATACAATAATTTTAAAAATATTATTGAATGTAAAGAAAAATATGATTTATTAAATTATATTATAAATTTAAATCATAAAAAAATTATACAGCATGAGGTTTTGTCTAATTTCCCTTGTGTGTGTAGAACACATCACTTTATACTTTGATGTAGGATATTTATTTTTATTATTTAATTAATTTAATTATTATGATTCATGATTAAATTAATAATATAATTTGTAGACGAGGAAATATATAGTTAATGGACTATTTAATAATCAAAATATCATCTAGTGCTAAATAAATTGTGATCGTTAAATTAGTCATGTATGCTAAAATAATTTGATCACGAATATTGAATAATCAAAATTACCTTATTAAAATTTATTATTTTGATTAATAAAAACTAATGTATTAATTTAATAAAAAATAGTGGTTTACCATCATTTTACATCGAATCTTAAAATATATTTTACTCTTTCCCCTACTCATATAATGTAATTAGATCAAATGAAGCATAACTTAATACTAAGGGTCTGTTTGGTTTAATTAATATAAAATAATTAATAAATTAAAATGCTCAGAAGTATTTTATTGATCGAAGCTTATTTATAAAAATAAACAATTATATGTTTAAATAAAATTATTTATATTAATAATAACTTATCTTCTCCGCAATAGAGTTCAAAATGCCGGCAACACGAAGTATAGCATAGAGTCCAAAATGCAAATTGAGCTCTGCAACCAAAAAAAGAGAACAAAATGGGCGCATAAGCTACAACTTGAGGGTCGAGCTCAACAACAAGCCAAACAGAAAGCAAACAAAATAAAAAGATAGTGCACCTGGCATGCAATAAAAATAAACACGAGTATGACTACGCTCTTAATCGGATTGACCAGAAATGAGGGAGATATATAATTCTGAACTCAATCTTCAGAAGGTGCTGTTGACATATTATTCATATTTAAAGTACTGTTGACATATGACCGGCTCATTTTTTTTGTTCTCTTGATCAAATTAACTGTATATAAGTATAATTCTGAGCATCGCACTCGATAATAAAAAGGGAATCACTACGTGCAGCAGTCTTTGCTAGCAGCATTGGACTATTGATACAGTGGTTTACTGTAAGGAAATTAAAATCAATAACTTGAAACTCGAACTCTTAATTTCTTTAGAAAGAACCAAGGTTATCATCGTATGACCGAAAAGTTTATTTCGGAGATTAGTATAGGATTTGACAGTGCAGAAAATGAGAGAGGGAAATAGCATATAGCAATTTGGTCGAGCCTAACGATTATTTATATAGTTCATATGTTTGATAAATTATTTTGGCTAACAGCTGGGGATTATAAGATAAATGAGGGATCAAGTTTTGAGAAAAATATATATGTAGAGCATTAGAACACTAATTATACTTATTAACTTATTAAAATAATTATATATTAATTTAAAGTATATATTAAATAGTAAATATGATTAAAATAAATATAATTTGATTATCTCATAGTCGTGATAAGGCCATGTTAACAAATATGACTAATTGAATAATTATAATTTTTTAGTCTTAGATTATATATTTTTATTATCAAATTACCCAAATAACTATATATTATTTCATTTAAGAAATATACGAAAAAATTAATAATAAATTATTATTATTAATTTTATTAAATGATAAGAAATAAACGCTCTACACCGAGGTGCAAAGCTGCATGCTCTTTAACCGCTTAAATTTTTTAGTTCCTAGATTACAACTTATGCATATAATATATTGTTTTTAATATTACTGATATTAATATGTATAGAGAGTGTGGAGATATAACGAATTTTTAAAAAAAATATTGTATGTAATCTAGCTAAAAAACTTAATTAGAAATTAATTAATTTTATATTAAAATATTTTTAAATCCATATGATATTAATTTAGTCAATAAATCTATTTACATGTCCTCGTCAACTAATTTAATTGCTATTTTCTTTTCATAAAACACTTATTATTAGTAATTAAATCGCTGAACTCTATTGGCTAATAATCAATCACGTGGGAAAAATGTCAACCGTGAGAGAATTACATTTTATTTTCCATGGTGAAAAAATATAATTAAATATTATTCCAAAAGATCAGTAAAAAGTATCACAAATAGGATAAGTACCGTCCACCAGTCAAAGGAAGAAGGAAAAAAATATCCTGTGGCAAAAATCTGATCGATCTGAAACACCAACCACAGACGAATGTGTGGATTGCACACATCCCCCTTCCACGATTCTTTCTTCTTCCCCCTTCTCCCACTTGCTCTCTTGCCTCATCACTCATCCACCTCCAAGCGCTCATCTCTCTGCCCTCCACAGTCCGCGCCCCACCACCACCGTCACCATGGCTTCTATAGCCACCTTCCTCTCCACAACCCCCTCTTCTCCCGCGGCCACTCTCCTCCCCAAGCCCCATCAACCCTTCCCTCCTTCCACCTCCGCGAGCCCCCTCTTCGCCAGGAAGAGGCCCTTCAGACATCTCTCCTTCTCCCCTCGGGTTTTTGCGGCCGCCGGCGGCACCAAGACCGAGCCTCCGGTCAGCAGTGACGAGCGCGTGCAAAAGGTCCACACCGCTGAGGAGTTCGACGCCGCACTCCGGGCCGCAAAGAACAGGCTCGTGGTCGTGGAGTACGCCGCGAGCGACAGCGACAGCAGCCGGCAGATCTACCCCTTCATGGTGCAGCTGAGCCGCACCTGCGGCGACGTGGAGTTCCTGCTGGTCATGGGCGACGAGTCCGAGGAGACCCGCGCGCTCTGCCGGCGGGAGGGCGTGGACAAGGTCCCCCATTTCACGTTCTACAAGGGGATGGAGAAGATCCACGAGGAGGAGGCCATCGGGCCCGACCAGCTGATGGGGGACGTGCTCTACTACGGGGACAGCCACTCAGCCGTGGTGCAGCTCCACTCGCGGGAGGACGTGGAGCAGCTCATTGGCGAGAACCGGGGCCCGGAGGGGAAGCTGCTGGTGCTGGACGTGGGGCTGAAGCACTGCGGGCCGTGCGTGAAGGTGTACCCGACGGTGCTGAAGCTGTCGAAGTCGATGGCGGACGTGGCGGTGTTCGCGAGGATGAACGGCGACGAGAACGACAGCTGCATGGAGTTCCTCAGGGACATGAACGTGGTGGAGGTGCCGACGTTCCTGTTTATAAGGGACGGGGAGATACGTGGGAGGTACGTGGGCTCTGGCAAAGGAGAGCTCATAGGAGAGATCCTCAGATACCAAGGAGTCAGAGTTACCTATTAATTAATTTACGTACTATTTAAACTTGTATCATAAGTATGATTTTATTATTTGGAGGTCTAATTGGTGCTCTCCATCTTTTTGCATGCATTTCAAAGGACATTAGAATGTCCATTATGGAGTCTACAAATATATATGTGCATGATATGATGATGACCAATAAAATACGAAACACTTATGTAATAAAAATGCAATGACAACATCTCATTAGTTGCATTATATATATAGATATTAATTAATGATCGTATTAGCATCTTATTAATTGTTCTTTGTTTGGTTGTTATAGTAAAGCATAGTAACGAACCCAAAATAGGAAGTCCGGGTTCAAATCCTAATTATTGTCCAGGTGATGACTGATTATTTGAGTTTACTGCATGTTTAATTAAGTTAGACTCAACTCCCATATATGCATGAGATAAATCAGATACTTAAATTGCATAAGGCCTGTTTAGGTGTAAGGAAAATGTTTTGAAACAATTTGTTATAACTCCACTTTGACCCTAATTTTTTTACCCCGCTCAAACAACTCTCATCTCCACAACAAAAGAACTCACAATCCTCGTCATTTTGCAATAATGCATGTAGGGCCCATAAACTAAGTTGTGCTTGGTGATAAAGTGAGAACAATGCCACTAATCCAGACATGTTCTCGTACAAAACGAGACCATAATGAATATAAAAGAATTTAACGGCACTCCTACATAGGTAGAGCCTCCTACCTATCATCTCAATCGGACGATCTGATCTCATGGCTAAGATAGTGAGGTATGATTCATGTATTGTTAAAAATAATGGACGATGACCTTCTATGGATTGGTGGTTCAAAAGTTTCATTTGACTCCCTGCTCATTGGCGTTCAAGCAACGACTTAATGACCTCTCGATCAGTCATCCTCTACTCATCGGTGCTCGTCTCCTCGTCATATTACACGTGAAGTGAGCTGGGTCGACGACAACAAGTTTACTCACCGATCATGAGGCATGCCAGTTCGGCAACGATGACACTAGGCAATAAGAGGCAAGCCTCGAGTTGGCAATTGGTGACGAAGTCATCGTCTTCTTCTTCCTTGTCCTCCGAGAATGCTCTCGATTGTTGTCCAAGGAAGAAGAAAAGGATGAGGAGTTAGATGATGATGAGCGAACACTGTTGGAGGATGAGTGAAGTCAACAATAACTAGGAGTCTAGGAGTGACGAGAAAGAAGAGGACGTGGATGGCAAACAATGTTGTTGGTGTTGCTCATCCAAGAATTTTTTAGTCTGAAGAAGCAGAGTTCAAGCATCGAGAGTGTGCTACAGAGCTCAGGGATTTCGTCGTAGCTGAAGTCGAACCCCATATCCAGGCATCCGTTGAGTCCTCCAAGTCATCGTCACCGAGGATCTTTGTTCTGATGATGTCATCCGAGTCTCGACTCCCTTTTCTTCAACCTCATTCTCATTTTCTTCTTTTTCTTCCACCCCCTCCTTCCTGGTGGAATCCATTGCGAAGAAACATCCACAAAAGGACTTGGTTGACGATCGAGAGTTTCGTTGGCAATCATTGAACTAGGATTTTTCCTCTTTTTAAATTCCATTGAACCACACCAAACCATATGTTTTTCTTTTAAATAATAAAGATTTGCGCCTCATTGTCTGATTAGATTAGATGACTGGGATGCTAGGTAGGAGCTCCATTAAATCCTAAAAGTTAACATATGAATGTGATTAAAATAATGATGTGCACTTCTCATTGACATTAATTGGTGTTCTAGAGATTATTAATACTTAGCATTGTTTCCAATCTAATCCAAATGTTTGCCAAACTCAAGTGCTAAACACATATTTCACTGCTTATTTAAATATGGCATATATTTAAATATAACAAAAACTCAAGTGCCAACCTCAAGACTTATATGACATATACTATGTTATCTTTTTACTACTTTGTGTTGAAGAACTATGTAATGATGATGATTATGATATATAGAGATTTTGATTATTATATATGTTGCATTTAAACTATTGTACATTAGAAAATGTAATATAAATAAATATTTAATTGCCAGCATGTGATTGAATTTGTGACAATTTTGTGATTAAATGTAGGATTAGTTTATGACTGATTCATGATGATTATGTGAGATAATGTAGAAGGTGAATATTACTCTAAGACCAATTTGTGATGATTTTGTGATAGACTGCACAAACTGCAATAAAATTTAACTACATAATATGGTCAAATTAATTGCAAAAAATTTAACTATTTTACCACCATAGCATTATAGTTATGAATCAAGTAATCAACAACATATTAGTTACATATTTTGAGTTCTAATAATTTAGAGTTGCCAAATAATAGGGACAAAAAAAACTTCATTCTCGAATTGGGGATATTCCTACTTGTATGAGATGACATATATCATGTATAACTAGGTTGAGGAAAACCACATCTTCAATTGCAGTATATCTATACAAAACTTTGGTTGTGATTCCATCACCTTCTATATGAGAGTATCATAGCATTTCTAAAATTAAATAGTTCCTCATAAGATAACAAACGTTAAGAATGGAAATTGAAGTTCTATTTTAGCAATATATTTGAACTAAGGCACATAGTGCAATACATTTGAAATAAAATAAAAAGCATCAAAGCATTGTACTTACTTGACCATTTGACATTTGTTACTTAATATTGATCATTTGACAATCTATCATTGAAATCAATTAAGAACAAACTTTTTTACTTGTGTGTTAAAAATTTACCTTCATTTGTTTAATTCTAATTATTGTTGTTCATTTAGACCTTGAATTACATTAAGTGAATGTAAAAATTGATTTAGTAATGGGAGGGTGAAGAAATATATACAAAATGACAAATATACACAAGGTCACAAGGTCTATAAAATTTAAAGTCCATTTATGATGTAAAGCAATCTTCAAAACAATGGTATATCATTTTTTATAATGTAATCATGTCAAAAGATTTCAATATGATTGACACGTATCATTGTCTTTATGTAAATAACATAGTTATAATCTAAAATGACAAATAGTATGTACATGATATCAAAATATGATTCTCATATAATATTAAAATGAAATATATGTCAAATTGCATATATTCTTGGAATTAAAATTTAAGAGTTCAGTTAAAAAATGTTACCTATTTCACAAGAAACTTATATTTAAAATGCATTTCAATTATTCGATATGCAAATTTGCAACTGATTAATATTCCTTTCAATAAAGGCAAAGTTCCTAAGGCATTATGTCCTAAGACTCAACAAAAATAGGTAAAATAAGTATATTCTTTTATATTGATGTAGTTGGTATTTAATGTACACTATAATGTGTAAAAAAAATTACATGCATTTTGTTATTTGCATGATAAGTATATATCAATCCAATCCTAATCTAGCACATTAAAAAATAGTTAAGAAAATCTTATGATATCTAGAAGGGTTTGATAATTATGCTTTTTTATTACCAAAGCATTAACATATGTTTAAATGGCTAAACAAATGTTGATTGAGTCGGAGATGTTGATGATAAAAAAAATCGACATCGTATTGTATTTTTCTTCTAAATAATGAAATCACAAGAATAGATAAAACAATCATGCTTAACTTTACCAACAATGGAACTAGAAATATATTCCCATTTCTTTAAGAGTGTAAGAAATTGTATGATTAATTCTTTAAATCAATTTATTCCTAGCATTAACAATATTAATCTAGTATTAGAATTTTGTAACAATCAAGTGGCAATTGCATATGTTAAAAAACCAAAATATAATTGTAAAATTAAATATATTGATAATCTCAAGTAAATAAAAGTGAAGTATATTTCTGTCAAGATATGTTTGTGGATTCATTAACAAAAACTTTTTCTTTAAGATGCATTTCTTAAGCATGCAAAGTCCTTAGGATTGCGTAAATGTTAATTTACACTTTTTATTTTGTGTTCTAAGTATTATTTTATTGTTCGTAATAATGACAATGATTTTTTAACATATAAACATTTGGACATTTTTTTCTTTCATTATTTTAAAAAGCATGTAAAACAAATAAATGGTTGACCTTGTCACACAAGAAACTATTTTATTTACTATATTAAAGAATAAAGATGTAACAACCTTTCAATTCAACTATCTAAAATTATAATTGCGATAAAAATTTAAATGTTGATCAATTGTAAAATGATCGAGAGTCATATAGTCATCAAATGAATTTAAATATTTTCCACATTTGTATTTATAACCATACGTGAGTTTAAAGAAATCAATTTTGAAAGTAGATTAGTGAACTCAAAGTTAAACATTTGTCCTTTAATTATCATAAATACAATATTGTATTTTAATTTCAGTCCCTGCTCACACAATGAAATCAAGTTTGATTGTGCCTCTAATTATATCGGAGGATGCGACTCAAAACCATGTCATGTCTGGCCGAAAGTCACTTGGGGCGACCTGGCATGGTTGGATATGAGCCGATCGGATGGGACCGCCATTTTTTGTTGTGGGTATTATTTAAACTTATATATATATATCATATTCTTATTATAAGAATTAGATAGATAATATGTAATATTAATAATTATTATAATATTAAAATATTTTATCAACTAGATATATAATATTATAATAATTAATAATTACTATATTAGGGAAAATAAAAAAATGGACACATCAAAACAGGCTTAGTCGAGCCCATGTTCACTAGGCTTGTGATCTGTTGGGCCCAACTTCTAGGTGGGCAGCCCAACATGGTTTGACACGATTCTGACCTAGCGGTCGGTTGGGCCCGTTCTAAGTTGGACTGACAAATTTTGTGTCGCGTGTCTCGCTAGGCCACCCACCGTATTCCCATCTTTAATTTTGACATAGAAGCATGTACCCCTTAAAAAGGAAAAAAATTTGTTATTGTAGGTCCATACCATATCTACAAATTTTTTTTTTTCAAAGAGGATAACATAAGAATGATCTTATTCTAGTGCATGTTGTGTGAAATTGGAAAAAATAAATATTATTTTATATCTTCAAAACTCCTACGAGATACTCAAGACTTAAGATGAGATTTGTTATGATCTTATTTTAGTGCATGTTCTTTGAAATTGGAAAAAAAATATTATTTTATATCTTTAAAACTCCTGGCACATACTCAAGAATTAAGATGAGATTTGTTATATTAGAATGTTACCAATGAATCATGAATGATCCCATTAGAAAGAACATTTAAAAACTAAGTCAAATCAAGGTTAAGAGAATTGTGAGAAAAGGAAGATCATTATGTTAATAATGTCATTTTTTTTGTTCATCGATCGATCAATTGTAATTTTTTTACATAGTAAAATATAACTATGAATACAATATGTTATATTAAGATCATCAAAATCTATTTTATGAATTATTTTTGTTGAGATGTTATGTTTTTCCTAACATACGCATAGCATAATTTTTTAAGTATTCGTAAATTGCGATGAGCGTGAGCCTTCATAACTTGTGATGGATAATAAGTACTTCACAATTTTCAATAGAAATAATATGTCAAAATTTGGGAAGGATGATTTGTCCTTTACAATTACCGATAAATTTGTCCATCGAAAACTTTGATAATACACTATTAACAATACTACTACTTTAATATTATAATAATATAACATATTATATAATAAATTTGAGTTTCGATGGATGACCTATCCGTAAAAAATTTGACAGCTTTGATCATAAAAAAATTTAACAATATAATATTAACATCAACATTACTTTAATATTGTAATTATACAATTTTATATAATAAAGTTGAATTTTGATGGCAATAGCTATAAGAACTTTTCACAATTCGTAATAAAATTCTGATGACTTCAATCGTGAGAACTTTGAACGGTTCCTTTTTCGCCAAAAGTATATCAGGGAAATAAGCCACCAATAAATTATTTTCGATGAACACTTTCTTCGTTGTTATTTGGGAAGGATTTTGTAATTTGTCACAAATTTATTCTTGAATTGCGAAGAATCGGCAAACATAAAAAAAATTCATGGAAAAATCCTCATTTTTTTTCTAATTGAGATCATGGAAAACATGTTCCTACATACAATGATATTATGTGTATTTAGATCAGAAAGGATGGTGACATGCACAAATATGAACTATTTATACTCATGATGTAGTTTTTGCACATTTCATCTTATTTTATTTTTATAAAAAATTTATAATAATCATTGAATTAATTATCATGAAGAATGATGTAATGCGTTTTCATAAGTATTGAGATTAAATTCTTTTATTTATAATCAATATCAGACTCAAAGTCAAAGTCAACATTTCTTGATACTTGTCTAATTACTTTATAACATAAGAGTATTTTTAGGGGTGATATAAAAATAATTAGAAAAAACTATAAAAAAAACTTGGGGATATCTTAGGTGCATTTTCTAATTCATAAGGTGTTCTTAAGACTTAGTAGATCAAATTATATTACATAAATTTTAAATTGCATATATGTTTTCTTGCAGCCAAGCTTAGTATTTTAAATTGGGGGTTTAGGATTGCTTGGAGAGAAAGGAATAACGTTAGGTGGTTGAGATCGGAGGTTGTAATTAGAGCTTGAGGTGAATAATTTTGCCTAAAGTGTAAAAATGTCACTATCAAATTGGGAAATTGCATTCCTAATTTCTTCTTCTTTTATCCTCCATATTGAAGCAAACAATATTGCAATATTGAAAAAAATATATAAGAGAAGGCTCTTGGAAAACTTTTTACATGAGATTGTATATAATTTATATTATCAATGTTAAATTTATAACATATATAAATCATGGAGGTTGCAAAATAGTTTTTGTAATGGAAGCGGATCGTCAGCGCTTTTCCACGAACACTAGATGAGCGCACTTGTACCTCGAAATCGGAAACTGAATCTCAAAAGAATAAAACACTTTGTTACAACACAAGTACTTCTGAATGAACCTACATGAAAGCATATCATGGACATATTGCTCCCTTTTTATAGGTGAGAGAGAGTTGAGTGCAGAGGCATATTACTCGCGTCATTAATGTTAATTGTACATATCATGTGTCATTAATACTGATTGTGCATCACGTGATATGCGTCTTGCGGGAGGAGCAGCAACCACACCTGCTGCCTTAGGTGGGCCACACACAGGGGCCGAATATTTCCCAATAATCAAGAATAAGATAAAGTCAGATGAAAAGGAAAAGTATTGAAGCAAATGATATCCAATAAATATATATAAGAATATATGTATGTATGTATAAGAGAAGACTCTAAAAACTATTTACATGATATTGTATATAATCTATATTATCAAGAACAAGATAAAGTTAGATGAAAAAGAAAGGTACTAAAGCAAACGATATTGCAATCTTAAGAAAATATATAAGAGAAGTGTAATGCCCCCAAAATCGCCCCTCCTATCACGTAGGCAGTCAGGTTGATCCCGGGAGCGCTACACTGCCTACTACACTATTGACTATGACCATTGAACAAAATGACATACATGGCATCAATATAATGAGAAATATAATCAAATACTTTAATGCGAAAGTTTAAACGTTGGAATGTCAGAAGACATTAATAGTTAATACAGTTGATAACAAGGTGGAGAAAATCACAACTAATATGTCCATGAATAACAAGTAATTCATAACACAAAATGCAATTGATAAGTTTTGACGAAATGATTAGTCATGTGCAGCATCCTCTAAGCTCTGAGCACTTCCACACCTCATTGAGCAGCATTCTCACATGCAAAATTCTAATGCAGGGGAATCGAATATCCATGAGCAAAAAACTCAGTACAATAACAATATAGACGATGAAATAAGGATCCATGATAACTATAGCAACAATATATCAGTAATGAACAATACTATACTTTGACTTCTATACATTGACTATAATGGATCAATACATTATGCTTTGACAATATCAATATTTGTGCTATGTTCTTTACTATGACCATACTTTATCTTTACTCTACATTATCTTTACCATACCATGTTTCATGCTTTACTGTACTATATTCCATACTGTACAATACTTTACTTTGCATTTGCATTGCTGTGAGTTGCACTACGCTTTTTACATTACTATAGTATCCTTAAAGTTAGTTATCCTATGCGAGCTCGACTTTATTAGATTGGAAAGTTAGATATGCCTCTATGAATTTGTAAAGCCAGTAAGCCCATAAAGGGAAGGAGTGCGACAGTGTGTCATCCAATTCAGAGTGTAGGTGGAAGATGACCTACACCCTAGGAACAGTAGTCATTTAAGAACCTATAAGTCCATTGTCTTCTCAGTTAGCTACATGTCCATCTGGCTCAATACTATGTTTTTTGGGGAAGGAGTGTGACCAATGCATCATCCTTCTTCGAAATACAGGTGGAAGAGAATCTAAAATCTCAGGAACACTAGTCATTTAAGACCAGTAGATTCGCTGTCTCCTCAGCTAACTACCTGTCCCTCTCTATGCCATACTGTTCCTTGTTCTGTACAATGTGGCGGCATATAACAATTCCTTATCTTTATCTTTGTTTTATTTATCTTTCCTTATCATGTAGTTTATGAATCAGAACCCAAATGAGCATTAATGTTTGTACAATATGACTCAGTCAGTATAGATAAACTGGTTAGAGTCTTTGATTATGATTTATGAGTGGGTCAATTCGGTAGGTTCAGACTGATGGGTCTGACTGAACCGATCGGACTGAACCGACTGGTCTGACTGGACCGATTGACCGTTGTTAGGACCGGTCGACTATTCCCAAAGGCATCAGTCGGCCGGTCCCTCTTGGATCGGTCAACCTGATTCTTTGTCAAGTGTCCATGGATCGATCGACCGCGCGCGTAGGGCCGGTCGACCGGTAACTCTGAGATCGGTCGATCATCCTGGTGGTCGATCGACCGGTTGTAAAATTGTGAAGCGTGTCAGATCGGTTGACCATTCTGGAGATCGATTGGCCGATCACGAAGTTAGATCTGTCCGTTGACGGATAGATCGGTCGACCGTCTTGGAGAGGCCGGTCGACCGATCGATAAAACTCGTGCGAGTCCTTCGCACAGATCGGTCGACCATTCTAAAAATCGGTCAATCGGTCCTTGCGATAAAATAGGGCCGCCGGACTTCTTCATTTTCGACAGCCTTCCGACCATCTAACGATGACGATGAAAGTACGAAAAATGTGGATGGCATTCTCAGGATCAAAATGAACTATTTCTACGCATCACTTGATCAACATTTCATCGTCTAGGATTTAAAAACGCTAAGGTACCTTCTTTCATCGATTTTCGGATTCGCCTGATTGCTGTCATCGTACGGTCGGTCGCCGGTCGTTCCTAGTCGACGAGGGGAGTTCGTCTGGTCCTTGCGCACGTCGAGGAAGGGTCACCGTGCGTCGAAGGTCGTCGATTGTCGAATTGTTGTTTCGATGCGCCGCCTCTGTTCCACTCGTGCGTCCGCTCGTCGTCGATGGAGATGACGAAGAAGAGGGAGGCGAAGAGAGAAGGAGCGGCCGACTGGGGTTTCGAAGGGGACGCGAGGGCGCCCCTTCGCGTCCTCTTTATAGTCTCGGCTCGCCCTCGACCGGCCGGACTTGAAGCGGCGCGATCAGGGGAGGAGTTTCGAGTTTCCTCCCCTGTCGGTCGTTTCTTTTTCCGCGCGACCTTTCCTTTTTTTTGAATTCTAATTTGCTTTGAATTTCTTTAATTAATCTCATTAATTACCTATTGATTTCACAAATCTGACGTTCCTTTGATTTTAAAATTGCATCTGTTACAAGAAGGCTCTTGGAAAGCTATTTACATGAGATTGTATATAATCTATATTATCAAGAACAAGATAAAGTTAGATGAAAAAGAAAGGTATTCACGCAAATGATATTGCAATCTTAAAAAAATATATACGAGAAGGCTCTTGGAAAATTATTTACATGAGAGTGTATATAATTTATATTATCAAGAACAAGATAAAGTTAGATGAAAAAGAAAGGTAAATGCATAAATTACTACATATATAGTCCGTGGTCAAATGTGGAAAATAATAATAATTCAGATGAGGCTCCATCTTTTATTTTTTTTAAAGGAACTGAAATCTTAGAAAAGTAGACACAAACTAAAATAATTGCTTAAAGAAAAAAAAAACATGGAAGCATGCATGTTCCATTTATTTATTTAATCAAACGTCATCAGTTAAACAATTAGATATAAAAAAGAAAGAAGGATAAGAAGAGGACAGAGTGGTAAACAGTCCACGTCTGACAAAACGTGCATGCAAGTTAGGAAACAAGTAATCGTATATGTCGAAATAGAAATTAAGATGGTTACGTAGCACTGTGGACTTTAGTTATCAACCAATATTAATAATTAAAAATATCTGATATGATCAATGATCTAAGTAATTACGTCCCATGGCTTCGTCAAGTTTAATTCCCACGTTTTTTTTCCTTCTGGCTTGATGCTTGATTGGATCAACTTTTAACAAATTAAATGTCTACATGAAAAACACATTATTGTAATTATCAACTTAGACATTTTGTCTCATTTTTTATACTTTTGAGTGTATTATGAGTATTTAGGATTATTAACACTTGACTAATTTAAAAATATAATGAAAGAACGATAAATATATATATTTTAATTAAAATGATAATTTCAAGAATAAAACCTATGATTACTGGCATCATAGAAACCACTTAATTCATAATTTCACATATCAATTGCGCCAATTAAAATTTTCTTTCTTTCCTTATATATATATATATATATATATATATATATATATATCATTAAATATAATTGAAGAATGACATGCCTGTTTTTTTTTAAAACTCACATGTATGATTACGAAATATGGACAGATGATGGCCGAATACCTTGAATTAGAAGAAAAAAAAAGAATAATGATAGCTGCAACAGGTAGGCAAGTGTTAACATACGAGTGATTTGCTCACTGCTGATACATAAACAGTTTATATTCATATTAAATAATACTATTGTAGTTTTTTTTTAAAGGAAAAGACTGTAGAACAATATGGAATCCATCAGCAACAATGATATTTGACTTTTTTTCTCCAAAAGAAATGCCAATGTGATAATATTATATAAATGTAGTATATTAAATATTAAAGAGGAAGTTTCTTATTTCGCAACGACGATAACATCGGAATGAAACAAGTACACAAAAGCATTGAAAGACCATTCCCAGTTTCTAATATTTGAGTTGTTATATATGAAAAAAGTAGTGCAGTTAGCAAAATTGAGTCAAATTTTAAATCCTTTAGTAGGTGCATGCTAGTTTCATTGAACCCTGGGTAGCAAAACTAGGGCATAGATTAAGACAACCCCAGTTGACACTTTGCTTGTCCTGGTTCAATTAATATTTAATACTATAAGTAATAAAAAATAAATATTAATACACATAATAATAATAAGAAGAAGAATGATAAAGTTCTTATGTCAGGTTTAATGCAGGTGTGAATCAATGTAGGTGCGAATCATTTTTCGTGTGAAGCGCATGTTAAGTGATTTTACACATATTATTTTTAGTATTTTTTTATATTTTTTTCATCAATATTTTAGAGGATCGATAATAAAAAATAGTTTTATAATGTAAAAAATTATAAAAAATGATTATATCTATTGTGAAAAATAATAGTGTGCATAAATTTGTAAAATTTTGAAAATAATCGAATATAATTATTATTGATGATTTAAATTTTTTTTATCATTAATGATCATCTAAATTATTAGTGAAGAGAGATATAAAAATAAATAAAAAATATATGTGTAAAGTGACTGGATACACATTTTACATGGAAAGGGTTTCACATTTACATTAAACCCTGTATTATATGTTAATATAACTGATAAAAATAATTTGGGTTTCAAGGACAAATTAATTTCAACTAAAAATTATTCGAGTCATGATAAATTATTGGGAAATTAGAAAAATTGTGGTCCGAAAGATCGGAACATCTCTCGTGAACCCTATGCAAATTGCAAAGTTGTCATGTTAATTTTCAAAGAAATCAACATATGATCAGGAATACGTTTTTTTTTCATTGTAAGACATTTTCTATTCCCACAGTTCCATGTTGACATTTCACATAATTGATTCGTCTCTCACATCATACTAAATCTTGGAACAAAAAGCCTAATTAATCTCATTTCATTTGATTTAATAATCCTAAATAATGGAATTTAAACCAAGTGGTTTATATCTTCATATCAAAGAATATTGAAAAGGGCACCAGCAAACTTTTTAATGGAGTAATTGAGATCTTGATTTTTTTCCCTTAAACATTAAGAATTTGAATCAATATGTAACGTATCATAATTTCATAAAAGGAAGGAATTCAAAAAAAAAAAAATGGAAACGTCGCATAAGAAAAAACAGCCGACAGGGGAGGCGAATCCTCCCCTGATCGCGCCACAGCCGCACGACGCAACGATCGTTCGGCGCGCACCCTCGACCAATTCACGTGCACAGACATTCTCTCGACGTATATAGGAACCAGACGAGTCTTCCTCGTCGGCCAGGAGCGACCAGTGACCGACGAATGACGAGAAGAATCGCCGGCTAACCCATCTTTGATCGGAAAAGGTACCTTAGCGTTTTAAATTCCTAGATGATGAAATGTTGATCGATTGATGCGTAGGAATAGTTCATTTTGATCCTGAGAATGCCATCTACATTTTTTGTATTTTCATCATCGTCGTTTGATGGCCGGAAGGCCGCCGGAAACGGAAAAGAAATCCGACGGTCCTATCTTATCGTAAGGACCGGCCGACCGATTTTTGGAACGGTCGACCGGTCCGCGAAAAGAACCCCCACGAGTTTCTATCGATCGGTCGACCGGCCACACCATGGTGGTCGACCGATCTATCTGTCAACGGACAGATCTAACTTCATGATCGGCCGACCGGACATCCGATCGATCGATCGATCCGACGCGCAGTGCGCGTCCTCATGATCTTACGACCGGCCGACCGACCACCAGGACGGTCGACCGATCCTAGAGTAACCAGTCGAACGACCTCATGCATACGGTCAACCAATCCATAGACACCCCACAAAGAACACGACCGACCGATCCAAGAGGACCGATCGATCGGTGCTAGAGAACGGTCGACCTGTCCACCAGGAACGGTCGACCGGTCCGGCCAGACCAGCCCGGTTAGACCAACCAATTCAGTCAGACCATCGATCTGAACCAACTAGATTGATCCGCTCATAATTCTAATCTGAGACTCTAACTAGTTCACCTATATTGGTTGAGTCCTATTGTACAGAGATTAATGCCCAGTTGGACCCTGATTCATAGATTACATCATAAGCAAATATAAGTAAAGTAAAGATAAATATACGAGATTGCTATGTGTCACCCCTAATGTATAGAGCAAAGATCATAGTATTGTATAAAGAATGACAGGTAGTTAGCTGAGGAGACAGCGAACCTACTGATCTTCGATGACCACTGTTCCTGAGATTATAGGTCCTCTCCCACTTGTCTCGAAGAAGGGTGATGCATTGGTCATACTCCTTCCCCCAGAGAATATAGTATTGAGTCAGAAGGATAGGTAGCTAGCTGAGAAGACAGTGAACCTACAGGTTCTTAAATGACAATTATTCTTGGGTGCATGTCATTTCCCACCTGCATTTCGAATTGGGTGACTCATTGTCGTACCCCTTTTCCTTTATGGGCTTATTGGCTTTACAGATTTAGAGAGACACCTCTGGCATTCCAACTAATAAAGTCGAGCTCGCATAGGACAACTAACTTTAAGGATATTGTAGTAATGTAAAAGACGTAGTGTAACTTACAGTAAAGTAATGTAAAACAAAGTACTGTAAAGATTAAGCAAAAAGCATGGTAAAGTAAAGTATCGTATAGTATAGAGGATATGGTACATTAACGCATGGACTATGGTATGATAAAGATAATGTAGAGTAAAGACAATGTATATCCATAGTAAAAAAATAAAGTACAAATAAGGATATTGTCAAAGAATGATATATTAATCCCTTATAGTTAATGCACAGAAATCAAAGTACAATATTATTCATCATTGATGTACTGATTATATGATTATAATTGATCTCTATTTCATCATCTATTTTGCTATTGTACTGGACTTTTTGCTCACAGGTATTCGATTTCCCTGCAATGAGATTTTGTAGGTGAGAATGCTAGCTGACGAGGTGTTGGAGGGACTTGGAGGATGCTGCACATGACAATTCTATCATCAAACTTACTTCAATTGAATTTAGTGTTATGATTTTCATGTTATCCACAGACATCATGCTATTCCGCTCATCGAATTTCTTCCGCCTATTGAACTTCTTGAAATTTATGATCTCTTATCATCTTGTTATCACATGTATGGATGAATTATGTCTTTGATATTCCGACGATTGAACTTTCGCATTAAAGCCTTTGATTATATTTTATATCACAGTGATGTTACGTATGCTATTTTGTTGAATGATCATGATCAATAGTGTAGTAAGCAATGTAGTGCTTCTGGGGTCAACCTGACTGCCTACGTGGCAGGATAAACGATTTTGGGGGCGTTACACAATCGATAAATATGCTTTTCATCAATAAATCATCCATTCCTGATAAAAAAAAGAAATTGCCAAACTGAAGCCCAGAAACATCAGTGATGAAAGAATAAAAACTCACATTGTGCAAACAATATATTTTATGTAATTTAAAATCCAGCATTTTTATATTTGATGGAATGGGCAAGAAAAATAAATGCTTTCTGGTACTGACAGGGGAAGACCAACTCAATCTGACAGCAGCAAAGCTCTCCGGATTCACTGTCTCCATGAATGATTCATGTTTTAAAAAACCAGAAGTAAATTTGTATAAACCTCCACCCTCTCAAGTGGACCTGGTATACTGAATCCGTAGTCTACAGTGCCTCTGTTCGTCCATTTGTCGTTGTCGCTTCACAGCCTATGAACAAAGTTTTATTTTCTTTCTCTCTCTAGTAGTACCCTGATGGAAGCTTCTCCTTACTAATAATGACATCAGAGAGAGGACATCCATAAGAATAATATGGGTGTGAGGTAAAGAGTTTGATTTTGAGATAAAGATGAATACAAACTAAAGATGAGAGTGACCTTAAGTTCAATGCTTCATAATTCACAAAAGTTTTTGCTTCATTGGCACTTTGCCTATGTGCCTTCCTCTCCCTCCTTCCTGCATTGTTCGTTCCATCATCAATCAAGCATTTTTCTCAATTCTATATATTTTAGATAACTTGCTACCTTGAAGCAGCACATCTTGGCCAATTAGCGATTGCATCACTCTCGGACATGGACTTCCTCCTCCCTGCTTCTGCCTCCTCTGGTTCTTCGTCATCTTCGTTGCCTATAGGAGGAACAGGGAGGGAGAGACATAGCTGTGTAGTGTCTGAGGTGGTTGGAAAAGTGGCTTGTGCCTTGATCAGTTGCATCTTTGTTACAGGTTCGCACTTGTCTACATATCCTTCAGTGTCAAATTTTGTATTTTTTTCTGAACTTTGTTGCTAATATTTTTCGGTACGTAGCTTTTTATAAATCATTGGACAACGTGAGCATGTTTTAAAGAATTGCCGTTTTTGTTCCTTTTGGAACACCATTTTCTAATGCATACTCTGTTTTATTCTGAGCATTTTCTTCTTCATGCGTTCGTTTGTTAGATTCGTTAGCTTTGCACAGTTGAGCATTTCAGTATTCACAATTGTTCCTCTTTGCTCTTGCTCTCAGTTGGTTCAGTGATCGGTGCAGTGGTTGGTGCTCTGATAGGTGTAGCAGCCGAGACGGGTTTGCCGCGAGGGGCTGGGATTGGAGCAATATCTGGTGCACTTTTCTCCATTGAAGTAGTTGAGTCGTCTCTTAATCTGTGGAACGACAGTGAATCAGGCACTTGGAGTATCCTCCTCTATGCAGTAAGTTGGAGGTCTACTTTCATTTATTCCATCGAAAAGCTTCATTAATGCCTACTTGTTTTGTTTGCTCACTGCTGAGAGTAAGCACATGAAATCTGTACTTCTGCACAATCTGACGACAAGACTTTGAATCGAATTCCAACTTTTCACAGATGGACATAATCTCTAGTCTTCTGAGCGGAAGACTGATCCGGGAGAAGGTGGGGTCTGCGATAAGGAGTGCGATTCAGAGCCAGGTATCAACTCTTTCCGAGTTCATGTGACCACTGTAACAACGCAAAACTCAAAACAGTATCAGGTAATGTGCTTCGCGTTTTGCTCAAGTGCAGATGAATGCTGTTAGCACACCAATCACAGAGAGCGACTTATTTGGAGCTGACGGCATCAGAGGACTATCCAAAGGTTCAGTCGAGAGGCTTCCAAAGAGTAAGATCTCTATAGAAGACAGCAATCCGAATGCCGCCGGCGAGAAAAGCTGCTGTTCGGTGTGCCTGCAGGTAATGGTCCTCCGGTGAACTGTAATGGACATGCTACTTACATTTCTGAGCAGTAATTACAATCTGCACAGTTCAGTGTGCCTTGAACTATGATTACATATGCACTGTTTCAGGATTTCCAAACCGGAGAAACTGTGAGGATTCTGCCCCTTTGCCGGCACATGTTCCATTTGTCGTGCATCGATAAGTGGCTTCTCAGGCATGGCTCATGTCCATTATGCAGAGGCCACATTTTTTGAATTCATTTCCATGTGTAAACTGTAAAGCGTGATGCAACTGATGAGTCAAGAAAAAAGAAAACAAGTGTTGTGTTCATAGTCTATGTTAGATTATGAGGGAAATGTTTTGTAAGATTATAGACACAAATATAAGTTTCTTCTATCGTTTTAAAAAAATTCTCTCACTTTACTACTTTCACTCCTATTGCCTGACACAATTTTGTTAAATTCTCGTATCAATCTTTAGACCCTGTTTGGTAGGAGGTCAATGAATTCTAGTCTTCTAGAATAATATGCATTTATTCTCATTTTATTCTTCTAACAAAAATAGTATTATTTGAGGGTGGGGGCAAAAACAAATTCTTCACCACTTTTTTTCTTTTTCTGCAATTGTTACCGTAGGGTCCACGTGTCTGCAAAACTAACATTGTGTAAACGAGAATAAGATCACGTTCTACGAATTGTTCTCGTATCAAATAGGGTCTAAGAAAATTTAAGTCAGCAAAACAAATAAATTCAATAAATTAACTCAGCGTAAAATCTTATATAACATAAACTCAAGTTTTAGTCATATAATAAATACGAGTTTAAATGAGATTCTACATTTTTATACTAGTTTTTTTAAATATCTTTTTGCATTAGCTTAGCGATATGTTTAATTTGTTCTTACAGTATATGATGCTTTATAC
This sequence comes from Pontederia crassipes, assembly GCA_030549335.1. NCBI lineage: Eukaryota > Viridiplantae > Streptophyta > Magnoliopsida > Commelinales > Pontederiaceae > Pontederia > Pontederia crassipes. The sequence goes on along the minus strand of CM060194.1, from coordinate 67,729,073 downwards.
AGTGATATTTACATAATTTATTTGCTAATATGTTTTATATTTTTTGTTGAACAATAAAAACATTTATTGTTAGTTATTTTATAATTATATTTAGTCAATACATGTTGAATTATTGGTAAAACAACATGTGAGAACAAAAAAAAAAAAGTAAAAGTCATGTTTATTTTGATATTAAGAATGATAATAGATCTCTATAGTCTATTCTCTTTTATTCTGCCAAATAAGTTATTCTGAAAAAAATATGAATGATTTAATTGTCATTTTAAAAAAAAATATATAACTATGAACACTAAATGTTTAGAGGTACACATTTCAACCTTTAATTAGAATCTCTTATTCTTAACCCATACTTCAAATATATATATATATATATATATATATATATATATATATTCTACTAGAATAAACACTCTTATTCTTAAAAAATGATCTTCTCTTAACTTGTTCCCACATCATCCAATTCAGTTTAGGAAATCAAATTTGCTTAGGAAACAAATGTCATCCAACTTTTAAACCATTTTTTTTCGATTGATCACCCGAATTTTTTTATTCTCCAATAAATTATAGAAAAGCAATGGCGTATGAACACATAACGAAACAAAAAGAAAAATCTTCGTCGTGTGCAAATTGAATTTTATGCCTCGTGATTTTATTAATTCCCAAACAAGAAGTTTGATATATCTGATAGAATAAGAATATTTTTACTTCTTAAAATTGGATACTACACATGTGAAGAGTACGACCGAGTCAATTACGGGTCTTGCCTTCACAAGTGTACTGTTATTAATAATTAAATTAAAAAGCATCTTATGAAAAAAACACTACACATAAGACCAAGGACCAAGTGGAGGAAACAAAAATAAAATGTTGTTCTTCCGTATTAAAAAAAGGGTTAGATAGTCTTTTTTTATGGCCCTGTTTGAATAAATACTAGATAGATAGATAGATAGATAAGCACTAATAATATAATTATTTTGCTGTGTCAAAAGTAGAAATGTCAAAAATCAATATGTTATAAACCTCTTAAAAAGAATTCAACAAGAGTTGAGATATAGATTTCACAGGTTCAAAATACATATATGCAAAAGATCGTCATTCGAAGTGCCAATCCATTAATCTAGTGGGACACCAATTAGACAAAAGTGATAATGTATTTTAGAAATATATCGTAGTAACTTTGCCAATAGAGAAATAATCTATTAAGACTCTGTTTGATAACGTTAGTGATTCAAATAGTGATAGTTGTTTGATTACAGGTAGTGACTTAATTAGATGATAGCGATTAACTATTAGTGAATAGAAATTTATTTTAAATTTAATAAAAAATGTTTAATAATTATAGTAGTTGAATTAGTGTATACTTATTCAATAACAAAAATAGACAAAATAATATAATTTAGATTTATTCTTATAAGCATCATATTCATAAAAATTAATTTAAAATATATTATTTTGATCGTCAATATTTTAATACAAAAAGTATCTATTATTTTAACATAAAACTCTTTTGAGTTTTAAGTAAAATTAAAGATGTGATATAAAAAATAATATATTATGTATACAAAATTAAACAAATAAAATGATGATATAATAAGAATAAATATGAAATCACTATACTCTATGAACTAGTAGAAATAATTTATAGCGTTATATTTTAAAACTTCTAAATGTTATTTTAAAAAGATATTTTACAAATCACTCATAATAACATTTAACTTGATGAAAACGTCATTCACCACTTAATACTCTACTTTTTATACGTGGTCAAAGTGCCTACAAATAGTCAAACTACTTTCTAGCACTCCATTCGTGCGGTTGTATTGTTATTGACATTTTTGTATCTAGACTAATTTAACTAATTCCTAATTACAAGTCTATAAATAAAATTCTCCATAAAAATATTTTACATATAAAATAAATCAAACTCAAACTATTACTTCTCCACTTGGTACCGATTTATATTATTTAAATTTTAAGGTTCACCAACCATGGTCTTGCTTATACCAAAACCATGTATTTGCGCCTATAGATTTGAAATTCAAAATTGATTTGTGTACTTCCGAGCCTAGATCTTTAAACTTGTTGGACCAACACGTATTAATGGTATATATTGAGTTACTTTGTGAATGTGTTATGATAAACGATAGATAGATTTCTCGTTCATTTATGGTTCTTTGGCCATTGCTAGAAAAAAAAATTAAAATCCATCATGAGCCGTGGTATTAGATAAAGATTAATAGGTTTGCTTTGCATTTAGTTGTATAAATAATAGAAAAAACACAATATTATAAATCACAAATTATTTGTCTAATTTTATGTAGACAAAACACAATATTAGATTAAAAAAATTAAATTCATTCTTCGACTAATAAAAAGAGACCAATTTTAAGAAAATGGTCAACTCCGTTTTCCTTCTTGGATTTTCTTTGGTTGATTTTCTCAAGCTTCTTTGAATGCACTTTTTGTTAGCTTAAAAGTTAAAACCATCCAACATCACAAAACCTCTAATTTTTTGCCCTACTTTTTATACACACGTCTAGGCAAATAGTTTCCAACGCGTAAAAGGAAAAAAAAAAAAGACTATTCACGCTCTAATGTCACTCCTTATAAATTATTATAGTATTTATTATTCTTTTATATTATGCAAGAGATAAATAAAAGAAGATAAATGGTCACTTTTGTTCCCAAAGCCAGCCATCGACGACATTTTTTTTGACCATTTTCCAACTTTTGTTCTACGGTGTTGATGACAACATGCATTTATTTGGTTAAAGAAAACAATGCTATATCCTTTTTTTCTCAATTTTCACTTGCATAGAAAAAAATGCATTGAATGCTCTCTTATTCTTAAATACATGGATAAAAAAAATATAACCTTGTGTTTTACACATAAAAAACTAATTTAAAAAGGATCGTTTATGATGTGTATTTTAGATTAATCAAAATGTTATTCTTAGCAAAACTTAAATTAAATAATTTAATGAATTATCATTCAATAAGCTTTTAGTGTTCATAAAATTTAAAATTATATTAAAAAATGGCAGATAATCAAAACAATATAATTCTTCGAAATTGCTTTAAAAAAATTAACATTTTAACATACACCAATAAATAGCATGTAATACAAAAAATACAATAATACAACCATACATAATTTTACATTTTGAACGTTGTATTAATCTGAAACTTAAGAAAGTGCTTTATACATATTCTTCAATGCTACCAATTAAAAATAAAAAAATCTGAAAAAATGAAAAGAAAATCAAAATATAGCGATGGAACCCTCTAGAGTATTTACTATTTAAAACTATTTTTTAAAAAAAAGTATCTACGCACGCTTTTCTCCTTGAACTAGTTAAAATTACTAATCTTCTAAATACTACTTAAGCTTAAATTAAATTATTGACTTACTTAGGATTTTGTCCAAGAAGGAATAATATATTATACGTAGGTTTGAGAATGTGGATATATATATACAAATTTTTTTTGTGTGTGTGTGTAGTTAATTTGCCTTTGATTGTGACAAAGTTAGGTAAAGTGAAGGTATATAATTTCGCATTAGGCCCTTCCTTTAATTTTGTATGTTGTGCGCATGCTCAAAGTTTGTTCATAGGAGGAATATAATTGGATTAAAGTCATTCAAAGGGCCCCCCCAACTGCTCTCAGGGGACCAATCAAATTTAGCAGCCAGAATCAGACATATTTTCGTCCACTCACATCGCAATCTAAACCTAAAAAAACCCAATTATTATTGTTACTGTTATTATTGACCCATAGATTCAAACATATCTTAAAATAATAAATAATATTAGAAATCCACAATTACTAATGAAACTTGGCTAGTGCGCTATCACATATTTTGTGGTGGCACTGTGCGTCTACGCTTTTAGGATTGTCCGATATCAATTGAATGAATCAAATATCTGTGCGCGGTTCGGGGAGGGTAGAGGCGGTTGGGCACTTGTGATCTATAAGCGAAGAACGACGATCTTATGTGGAGGGAGGATGGCAGTGGCGATCAGTGACCTTGTGCGGATTTGTGAGCAAGGGCGGTGCTCGGTGATCTTGCGCGATACGATCGACGACGATGATTGAGCGTGCAAAGAAAAGGGGATGTCAGCCTATCGAGTTCAGCGGAGGGGAGCCCCCTCCTCTTTTTTTTTTTACACTCGTCGGAGTGGTGACCTTGTCAATAGCATCCATTCTAGGATCAAAAGCAACTCGAAGGCCCAACGACGGTGGAGGAGTTCAACTCACAGATCCACAAATCTTGAACTGCACATATCTCATCCCTCCATTGCAAATCTGACAGCCTTATCCACGAGCACTCGTCCAACTTGTGTGGTGGCACATTAAAATTCCTCTCTCTATATATATTATAAGGTCAACGTGATTGAATTAATTAAGTACTATTAATTTTGAACACTAATAATAATTCTCGCGTAATTTTCTTCTAAAAGTCATGGATATGAAATAAATCATAGCATCACCTAAAATTGGAATATGAGAGGCATTGGGTCATTTTGTCACCACATTAACCGAGTTTGCATAAAACTCATTATATAATCAGAAATAAGGCCAAATTTAACTATTTTGGTATATGAAGATTAATATTAAGATCAGGAAACCTTGGAAATCAGATGTAGGACTATTTTATGACAATTCACGAGTAACGGCGACAAAAAAATAATAATATAAAAGACAAGAAAAAAGAACGTTATTTTATTTTTAGGATATGCTTATTTTGTTAATCGTTGTTTTTTTTTCCATATATTTGCTTTGTTGACATTAACGTCTAACGAGAAATGCGGTTGAATAACTAACCAAGTACCTTTTGCTTTTGGGGGTTAAAACTCTTAATCCATTATCCCTTCCTTCTTTAATCATCCAAAAGCTATATAGGATTGATTCTACTTATTATTATCTTTGCCCCTAAACTTTAATATTAGTGGTTGGTAAATAATTTTTTCAAAGTAGTATTTAGATATTTGGGTAGAAAATGCTATAAATTTGTCTAACTAGTTTATAGAATAGAGAGAGAACGATTTTATATTTTTATTCTTTATGAAATAAAAATAATTGATTTTTAAATATCACACGTTATTTTTGTTTTAATATTTCACATATTTAATTTTACTTACAATTGAAATAAGTTTATTTAAAATTAATCAGTATGTTATATAAAAATATTTTTTAAACAATATTATTATTGAAAAAAATAACTTTTATAAATTAATTATTATGAATATGACATGATTGCAAATTATATTATTATATTATAAGTATACACTAGTTTAATCACTATGTTTATCAAATAATTTTTATTGAATTTATAAACAAATCGTTATCCGTTGTCCATAGCTAATCGTCATTATCTAATTAAATTATTATTCTTTAGTCGAATCGTTATTCTTTAATTGAATCGTTAACTTTGTAAAATTGAGCCTTAATCTAAAATAACATGATGCCTTGCTGCCATTATCCTCCGTATTAATCAAGTCAAATTGGGTATAAAGTCGAAACTTGCGTTCGATAGCATTGGACTACCGATAAATTTTGAGATTGTAATTTAAAAAATTAAATTTCATATTAAATTTATTTTTAATTATTATTTCTCTTTGTTTTTTTTAATTTAATATATTTATACATATGCAATTCCCTTTTGTTTAAACTTTAATGTCACATTTCCCAATTTGCCCCTGAACTAGTGGGTTAGTGGGGGCAGCCAACGAGCTGGCCCTTTTGCCTCCCCTTTTTATTGGGTTTTGATGGGCTTTTCTGCCTTCTGTCTCGACAAAACTAGTGGAGAGAGGAGAGAGAAATAATTTATTATTTATTTATTTACTTATTTATTTTCTGGTGGATCGGAAACAAATAATTGGGAGGAGTCAAAGCCTGATCGGCAAAGGTTCAGAAAAGGCAAATTTCTAAAAACAAATAAAAAAGTAGGAGAAAAAGAAAAAAAAGGCAACGAGCTCTCCTTTTCTCCTGTCCTAAATCTCAAACCGAAACCACTGAAAGCGAAAAAAAAATTTTAAAAAAAAAAAGAAAACGCAATTAAAATTGTCTTCTTTTTTTTTTTTCTCTCCTTTGTTTCTTCTGTGCTTTCTTCCCCAGGAGGGATCCATTGGGGAGAGAGGAAAGAAGCAGCCTTTCCAATTCTAATTCCGATCCTGTAGCCCCTCTAGGCGTTCGACTGTGGTAGACTGGTAGCCGCCGAGATCTGCGAGCCGCGTTTTGGTCTTCTAGCCCCCACCGATTGACCCAATTTTGGAAAAGTTTCTTCCTCGCGCAAGAAGGTTGGCCTTTTTTCCCTTTGAGTTTTCTTTTCGCTGTCGGGTTGCTATTTATTGGATGCGTGCCCTCATCGACTTCTTTCTTGCAGTGGAAAACGCGGTGATCTTCTTGTCGGATCGTTCCTGGGGGCGGCCGGATTGCGCCTTTGTTCGGCTTCAGGGCTGGAAATCGAAGGTAAGATTAGTTGTTTTTGTTCTGTTTTCGGGTCTGGAAATCGCAGAAAGGCTCGATTTTTTATGAGTTTTACCTTGACGAATCTCAATCTAGACAAGGTTTTTTCTTTGACAGTGGAGGTGTTCTACTGATTCTTGTAATTTTATTCAGTGAGCGTTCTCGTGTTTGCAATCTCAGGTAAGGAATACGGAGTGCTCGGGCTGGGCAGTTAAAGGAATCGTAGGTTTGAGATAATAATTCAATGTCTTCGATAAGCCGGAGGCGGTACCAGATGCGATGAGGGATGATAAAGGGCTTAATGAACTTTCTGAAGACGTGCTGGCGGCCGTCGGCAGATAGCGGTGGTGCTGCCGACGGTGGGGGGCAGCAGGATGGGCTGCTCTGGTACAAGGACACCGGACAGCATGTGCATGGAGAGTACTCGATGGCCGTCGTCCAGGCAAACAACTTGCTCGAGGATCAAAGCCAGGTGGAGTCGGGGGCCCTGAGCGTGCATGAGTTCGGGCCATGTGGGACATTCGTTGGTGTCTACGATGGGCATGGCGGCCCTGAGACATCCCGGTACATCAATGATCATCTTTTCAACCATCTGAAGAGTAAGCTTCTCAACGCCTCAAACTTGAGAATGCCTTTACCGTTCCTACTCTTATTTTAGGTGGCCATAACATTCTTACAGATTTATAATAATTGATCTCCAGCACATAACATGGCTTTACTATCTTTTAAAAAAATGAGTTTTGCTAATGGTGAGGTCTTGTCTGCAGCTTTCTGCCTTCGAATAAATCATGTAGTATGCTACTAATGATTTATTATTCTCCTTTATAATTTTTTTGTGTCTTTTTTGGCAATTCATTCGTATCTATAGTTGGATTATTTGGAACTGAGCGATTCTCTTGTTACTGGATTGATAATTCAACATTTCTGCCCATTCTGGGATTAAATCTGATGTCATAGATTTTGTTTATTTCCTTCCTAATTGTGATGTCCCTTTTAGATATGGCTCTTTTCCGATTGGCCTCTACATTGGTGCAATCGCTTTTGATGTCTTGGCAATAATGGCACAAACCTGTATTCATTTTGCTCATGTTGAAGATATTTTCTAGTGTATGTCATCTGATATTATTGAATTGTTGGCAGGATTTGCATCTGAGCAACAGATGATGTCAGCTGATGTGATAAGAAAGGCATTCCAAGCTACAGAAGATGGATTCTTTGGCCTTGTCACCAAACAGTGGCCTATGAAACCTCAGATAGCAGCTGTCGGTTCATGCTGCTTGGTTGGTGTAATATGTGGTGGAACCCTATATGTTGCCAATGCAGGAGATTCACGCGCTGTACTAGGAAGGCTAGTCAAGGCTACTGGTGAAGTTCTAGCTGTCCAGTTATCAACGGAGCATAATGCATCAATTGAATCTGTAAGACAAGAACTCCATTCACTGCATCCAGATGATCCACATATTGTAGTTTTGAAGCATAATGTTTGGCGTGTAAAGGGCCTCATACAGGTAAGACTTTTGTATTCTGTTTGGCTGTTTGTGCGCTCTCTGGTTTGAAGCTTGAGTAATTAGGTCTACTCATCAATCAGCTCCGTTAAAGTAATTAGTAATCTCTTACTTATTCTGATCAAATAACACAGAACTATCTGCATGCACACAAATGTATAAACAACTAGTTTACTTCGTTCACAGAGTTGTTATTGTGCTGACATGCATGCAGTTATTAGGTTTTATTGCATTGAATGTAATCATGGACCATCACTAATTCAATGAGATTTCACATTTACACTTCCGAGTTCCTCTTAACTATTAAGTATTTGAGTCATTATCCGGCAATAAATAACTTCCACATTGAGTTGGGATGTTCATGAATGCTTGCTGTTGTTTCTTGTATGCAGGATATCAAAACTTTTTTGGTATCATAAAATATGCATCCATGTTTACATTTTTGTACTCTTATATTGTTTTTATACTCTCACATTCGTTTTTGACTGTGTGGCTTTTTTTATCATTCATTGGTGAATTTATAATTGTAGCATACATTCTTCTCAAAAAAAAAAGTAGCATACACGTGTACTGATTTCATTGTTAACCTGTCCTTCTAATGTTTGAAGTTGCTGCAATGATCAATAAACTAAATGCTTGTTGTACATAAATGTGCAGGTTTCTAGGTCCATTGGAGACATTTACCTCAAAAAGGCAGAATTCAACCGAGAGCCTTTGTTTGGAAGATTCCGTCTTCGAGAACCTTTCAAGAGACCAATACTTAGTTCTGAACCATCAATATCTGTACAACCATTACAATCACAAGACCAGTTTCTTATATTTGCCTCAGATGGTCTTTGGGAGCACCTAAGCAATCAGGAAGCAGTTAACATTGTTCAAAATCATCCACACAATGTATGCCTCTGACTTTCATTGAAATTCTATTTTCAAACATCTGTCCTTTGAGATAAAGCCTGCTTAAGATATGCATTTCATAAAGCATCTAAAGGTCTGTACTGCATTATTTGATTTGCATGAATGTTCAGCTGAAGCATCTGAAGACAATGTTAGATGTATTTACATTTTAAGAAATTGTTTGATCCACTTTCTATATAGAACACATTGTAGTTTGTAATTCCAGCTTGCTATCTCTGTTGTGTGTACACGATAAAGTGACACAGGTGTAAAATGATTCTGCGGAAACAATATTAGGGAAGTTGGAATTCAAGTAGATAATAGAAACTTTTTCTTCCAGTATGGTTAATGATCAAAGTTGGGGTATTTCTTTAAGTGTTTGATATATTCTTTTTCATTGAAGGAACTCAGATGTGTGCATCATTAAACGGCTTAGCTTTGTTGGTTTTACTTAACACGACATATAGCATGCTAGGTTAACAGCATGAATGAACCTAAGATGTCTAACTTCACAGTCTCTTGTAACTTGCTATTTCATTGTCATCACTGGAAAAACTTAGTTCTCAGGTCTATGAAAAGTTTGGGGACTTCTGTGAGATAAAAACAAATTGTGCCCTCTCCAACAACAACAACAACAAAGCCTTATCCCACTAGGTGGGGTTTAAGGAAGAGGACCTTAAACATGGAATCAGTAAAACAAATTGTGCCCTCTCCAAAAAAAAAAAATTTTGTGGCTATCAAGGAAGAGGACCTGAAAACATGGAATGTTCTTCTATAGCACAGTTCTCTCTTTTTATTTTGAGGACATTCCATAAGAAAAAAAAATCAGTAGGTACTTGAATTGAAATACAGGTGAGTCTGAATATTAATTTGTTCCCCCAACCACCTACATATATGTACATCTTTGTGTAAGTTCCAGACAGGTACACCACTAGGCACCAGAAAGGATTTCATAATTAAAGGAAATCAAGAGTTCACATCGTAATGGTGAAGCTGGAATGCTGTTTCCGCTTAAAACTTGTCTGTTCATAACTTTCACTGCTCATAGTTCATTCAGTCAGTGTATAATATTTACATTGAGCTTGAACTAATCCCAGAATCCAAATTTAATTTAACCAGACCTAATTCATCTACCCTCAGTGGTTTCACAGAAATAGATTAGATACAAACATCCTGTAGCTGCTGGTATACTCTGTGCATTTTTATTTTTACCCAACTGGTCATATGCAATTCCAATTGTTTGGTTGCGAACCTACTTATCATGTAGGTTTATGTCCCAGAAATTTATGTGGCATATTGTTTCTGGATGCATAAACCATCAGCCTAAAAGGCAAAGAGGGGAATATTTCGTAGTGTCGCCGATAGTGGCAACTATTCAATTTTACCAGAGACTAAAAATGGCTATAATGAAAAGATGGATACATGTCCTTGCATCTGCATTTTCGATAATTTGGTCAGAGACTAAAAATGGCTACAATGAAAGGATAGATACATGTCCTTGCATCTGCATTTTTCCAAAGTGTAAAACTGAAAAAAAACTGTTCAATCAGTCTAATGATGTAAGAACTTGTTTATCAATAGTTTCAGGTCATATCTAAAAAGTATTGATAGAAATTTTATCTGTATAACATGGCCACAACTGTGATAATGTAATTGATGACAGAAATAGTAACCAGTTTTGTTGCCAAAATAAATGTAAAATTCTAGTGAGACATGTAGGTTCTTCGGTGGAATCACATCTCTTTTCACAATTTACTTTGTAATCATAATATAGCTTATTATGTCAAACTTTCACAAAAAAGGTTTACAATTTAGTAGAAATTTTAGTTTTTGGATTGCAGAGTAGAACAAATGTTGAGAGGTTAATTATTTCATATAGTATGTAATCCAAGATTTCGTACACTGCTCATATGGTGAGCTCAACATGTTTATTTAGCTACATACCTGTATCTTTTACCTTTAATAATCCATGGCAGTTTTCATTGATTTAGCATTTCACTAGAAGTAATTACCTTCTCATTTGGCCGCAACTAGTAGTCTAGTACAAGTATACAGTAAAAGTTTATCTGGAATCTCCACTTGGATGCAACTGAAATTTAATTGAGTAATAAAGAGAATTTGGGGAATACCGATGTTTTATGCTTATCATATGAATTTTTCTTTAATTGTTTTACATTCTGTCGAAGAAAACTTCATATCTTTTCTCCTTCGTTCTTTCAGGGAAGTGCTCAGAGGCTTGTTAAGGCTGCTCTGCAAGAGGCTGCAAAAAAACGAGAGATGAGGTACTCTGACCTGAAGAAGATTGATCGTGGGGTTAGGCGCCATTTTCACGATGACATCACGGTCATTGTTGTGTTCCTCGATTCAAATCTTATAAGCAGAGCGAGCTCAAATAGAGGTCCAACCGCATCTGTTAGAGGTGGCGGCATCAATGTGCCCACAAATTATCTTGCACCTTACACCGCTGATACAGAGTTCAGCAATTCCTGAGGAAGGTTCATGATTATGTTGTGCAGTTGCCATATCAGCTTTTCATTCCTTGCACGATCATTGCGGAAAAGAAAAAAAGTGGAGTGGTTAAACAACTTCTTGTTTGATTCTACGATATCACTGGCAATTACATGCAGAGTGAACTCCGAAGTTTCTGTACTGCGGATAAATTAACTCGAGTCACTAAATAGCAAGGGGAAAGGGATATCAATTGAACCTGACTTGCCGTATTTAGGAGAGTGTTAGATTCTTCTCATTTTGTAAATTACCAGATCACTGCTTCCCCCTGCAGTCTAATTCTTGTCAGTTTATTGTTTCATGTTTTCCACCATTTGTTTTTACTCATGACTTTCCAAGGAGATAAATCGCCAACTATGTTGAGCCAAAGAGTTTGGACTTGTCAGGAGGATGACTGCTGCCGTGAAATGTGTAATGCATTCTTAATATAATTACGTCATATCACAAAATGAATAAATTTAAATTCTGATTAAAAATTTATCTCACTTCTTGAAAATAAGAAATTCTAATATAAAGTTATCTTCTGATGGTGAATAAGCATAAGGATTATTTTTATAAATATTTTTTAAATTATCACGATTTTTTTATTCTTAAATTATCGTGACTTTTTTATTTTAGTACTCTTGTCTACTTTTACTTTTTTTATTTATGAAAAAAATTAAATTATCCTTTCTTTCAGAAAAAAATATGAAATAATAAATATAAAAAATTAAAAAATCTGTGGAAGGATCAAAGTGGTACACAAAAAAAATATTTGTCATTTATGAAAAAGATTAAATTACTCTTCTCCAGATTTTTTTCTTTTTTATATTTATTATTTGATGTGTCATGGAGGGAGGGGTAGTTTAGTTTTTTTATAAATGAAAAAAAAATCAAAAGTAACGAAAAATGTAACAGAAGTAGACGGAAAAATCAAAGTGAAAAAATCGTGATAGTTTAAGTATACGAAAAAATAAGTTCGTGGTTTAAGATTAAATACGAAAATTACGATAGTTTAGAGGAGATTTATGAAAATAAAGACCGGCATCGAACATAAAGTTACTCCCACATTGTTAAGATTTGAGGGCGAGCAAGCAAACATTTTCAGCAAAATCTAAAATTTATAAATTTGAACACAATTCCAATGTCAATTGCATATCTTTCATTGTATTGCTTTAACTCGGATCTATATATTGAATTGAATTTGATTCACTAGGCTTAAAATATTTGCAATAAACAAAATCTATTGAAATTAAGAATTTTAAAATTATGACTTAAAAGCTAATACTGCAAACATGTAGCCAAACTTATTTGAAGTTTGCTTAAAATTGATAAGAGTAAATCTAAACCAACAACAAGGTGAAAAAAAATGAGATCGTTTGATGGGAGAAGAATGCTATAGCTACAAGAAAATTATTATTTTCCGACGGACAATTTTCGACGGATAGAAATCCGTCGTAATTTGTGATAGATTTTGCGATGGAAATATTTTTCGATAGATTTTTTGACGGTTACGACCGTCGGAAAATCAAATAATAAATTATATAATTTATTATATTATTATTTATTTTTCGACGATTAGGAACGTCGATATTTTCGACAGATACCCATCCGTCTCAATTTCCGACAGATTTTCTGACTGTCGTCACCGTCGGAAATGAAAAATACTAAATTATATAATTTGTTATATTATTATTTTATTTTTCGACTATTAGGAACGTCGATATTTCCGACGGATACCCATCTATCGTAATTTCTGATGGATTTTTCGAGGTTACGACCGTCGGAAAATTAGATAATAAATTATGTAATTTATTATATTATTATTATTTTTTTGACGATTAGAAACGTCGATATTTTCGATGGATATCAATCCGTCGCAAAATCCATCGTAAAGCCTCCCAAAAGGTAACGAAGGCGTGCAACGGTAAATGTATAATAATATAATATGAGAATTATTTTATTAATATAATTTGCGACAGTCCAAATCGTCGCAATTTCTGACGGTTCCAACCGTCGGTAATAATTAGCGACTGTTCAAACCATCGGTAAAATAAAAAATAAATAGTATATATAACTAAATATAAATTAAATAATTTCGACGGTCACAACCGTCAGTAACTTTAAAAATAATTAATATTTATGTTTCTGACCGTCAGAGCCGTCGGTAATTAAAATTCCGTTATCTCGTTTTTTTTCGTTTTTCCGCTTTCTCATGTTTCCGCTTTCTCATATATATATAACCCCATATCCTCTCTCCCTCCTCTCCTCTCTCTCTCCCTCTCCCTCTTCCTCTCCCGGCCCGCGAGCACCAGACGTCATCGACCGCCGGCGACCCTCTCCCTCTCCCGACCTGCGAGCCTCTGACCGGATGTCATCGACCGCCGGAGACCCTCTCCCGCGCCGGCATCTCTCTCTCTCCAGCCCGGACTGCCAGGCGGCGGATCCGGTCGCGGGCGTTCGGATCCGGACCCAGCGGCGGGATCCGACTGTGGGCGTTTGGATTCGGCCGCGTGGCTGGATCCGACCTCGGCCGGTTGGCGGTCGAGATCGTGGCATTGGCCGCTGGCCGGCTAATTTTTTTATATTATAAAAATTTTTTGCGACGATTTTGATCAGCGAAACTTCGGCGGTCGTCGGACGACCGTCGAAATTTTTGGCGATAGCAACCACCGATATTTGTGGTGGTCGGCAAAATCGTCGAAAACTTCGGCGATCGTCACGGTCGCCGAATTATCGACGATTTTGTAGACCGTCGCAAATATCGGCGGTCGTGACCGTCGAAAATTCGTCGAAATTTTCGACGGTTCTTTTCCAACCGTCGAAAATTATTTGCGACGAGCATTTTTCGAACGTTTTGATTCCGTCGAAAAAATCGTCGAAAATGTCATTTTCGACGATTTTAGGGGAAATTACAGACGGTTTCAACCGTCAACCGTATGTAATTCCCCTAGCTAGGACAAAGGAATAAGGATATATTTTTGGGCAACTCATCTGCCCACTAAAATAGTTTAAGATTGAGCACAAATCATTAAATTGAGACAAATAAATTTTCGTGTACCTCTTCTCATCAAATTCACAATCATTTCCATACTTCGGTTTTTGAGATTTTGACATAATTATATCTATATTTGTAGGGATAATATCAAGCTGTCCTCAAAGTTCAGAGATTCCAATCTTGATTTTCTCATAAAATCTAACCGATTGCAACTTCTTGTCTATAAATCTCAGGTGGCTTATGATTAAATTAACTACGGCAAATATATTCTCATAGGATTTGCCTCCTTGTATTTTGATTCTTGAGGAATCAAAACTATTAGATCAAGCTTAGTATCAACCTTTTATTCCTCCTTGTCTCACTAACTTCTAGGCTCAATGTGGTTTCATAGTAGCATAATCACATTTTTGGATTGATGTTGCAACAAGGGACAAAAGCACAACATAAACATGAAGATTAATGGAAGAGGATTATCCTTCGGCTGAAACATGATGAGATTATTCAACTTGAAACAATAATCATCCAGAGCAAAATAAGATAATAAAAAGATGTCAACATTCTACACCTTGACGTAGAGCACATATATCTTTTTTTGTTATTTGAGTAATTTAACAATTATAATTCATAATTGAATTAATTATGCATATATGCAGTAATATATACTTATTGGAGTAATTTAATAATAAAACAATAACATCTGAGATTAAATAAATTATGATAGTTGAATTAGTCATATATGTTAAAATAATTTGATCACAAACATCAAATAATGGGATAATCTTAATTTTAAACAAATTTATCATTTAACTAATATAATTGTCTAATAAAAAAATTGGTGCTTTACATTCGTTCCATGACAAGGGCTATATATATATATATATATATATATATATATATATATATATATATATATATATATATATATATATATATGTATGTATAGGGAAAAAGGAATATGCTGCTCTGCATTTAGGCTGTAATCTACAGCATTAATCTCAACCGTTCAAAATAAGAAAGATTTAACTGCTAGAGTTCATAAAAAAAATATATTTAACACGTCAAAGCAAAAGTTTCCAAATCAAACATCTCAGTACTAAAAATATGTTTTAATAACTTAGAAATAAAAGGCAATAAAAAGTTGTAGTACGTTTCCAAACTTCTCAAATGGAAGGGAGGAGAGAACTCTCCTCCAAAACTTGCCATTAATCTCCAAATATGATTCTCTTTTCTTTTATGTCTTAGAAAATTTTCCATTCATTCTCTCCTTTCGGAAAGCTTTCTAAGACTGATAATTGAAATATTTCTGAAAGCCGATCAAATTCTCTCCTCTTCGGTTTATCTTCTTATGGTCGACTCGTTTGGAGTCATCAATTCCTAATTGTGGCCAACTTATTGAGAGCGAATCACTTACCTCCTAGGTTTATAAAGATATAAAAAATGGGGTCAAAGATACTTAGAAATTAGAATCGATATATATATATATATATATATATATATATATATATAATGAAGTGTACCTCCCACAGGAATATTATCATGGAAGTGGAACAAGAGGAAGAAGCTTATCCATCCTACTCTCTCTGATCATAACAGGACAGTTGAGGCCAATTAATTAAGCTGCCATCATGTTTAAATTTGTGGACCAAGGAAGTGTGTGACAGCTCCGGCCCCCTGTCCAAGGAAATGCTCTTGTGCCCTGGACACCATTAACCCATCATCATTTACCCACACTTTTGCAGCACATTAAAAAATTGGACTAATTAATAAATTTTAAATTCAAATTTTGTGATCACTGGGAGTCTTATTAAGTTTGATGATGAGTTCATGAATAATATGCTCTTTAACTTCGATGCCCCTTCCTTCCTCCACATTTAAAAGTGGAAAAAAAAACCACACTTTTTGCATAATATGTCTGTCACCTGTGTATCAAATTCTCTTTTCAATAGCACCGTTTTTTTTTCTCTTTTTGTTATTCTGTTAAAGAGAATTATGAGTTCAGATTTGTTTTTCTTCTTTTAAAAAATAGAGCTCTAATTTAGTTTTACTTTAACATAAAGATTAAAGGGAAAAAAAGATTGTGATACATACACCAGGAACTGTTTTTAACTGTCTTCAGTCTCTGACTCTCTCTCACCTGGCAGGCTGTTGAGAAATACGTGCCACATTACCCTCCACCACCCTGTTGCCTTTTTCCTTTTCGCTTTTGTTCTGCTTTTTCTTTGGACCATAACTACTCGTGCGAGCGCATCACCGGAGTTTCTTCTGTTCGACAAGGAAACGTTTAGAGAGGAGGAAGGGCGAAGGAAGAAGAAAGACATGAGCAGCGCCACTTCTCGAGCTCTGGCACTATCAGTATCATCCTTCCTGCTACCATTTCTTTCCGCTGTTCTTGTGCATGGCCAGCTGCTGCCGATCCCTTCGAGGATTGATGGGTTCGTCTACGAGAAAGCCTCCGTCTGGGGGCGCACGGTGATCGTGGAGGCCTTCTTTGATCCCCTGTGTCCAGACAGCAGAGACTCCTGGCCTCCTTTGAAGAAGGCCTTGGCGCATTACTCCCCTCACGTCTCACTGGTCGTCCACCCTTTCGCGCTGCCGTAAGTTTTTCTTTTTCTATCCTGCGTTCTTCAAGTTCAAGGTGTTTTCCATGCTTTTTTTTTGCTTCTATGGTGACAGCTTTGGTTTTGGAGTTTCTTCTGTTTTCTTAATGATTCAATGATTTTGGAGGTGATTTGATGGTCATCCTTGGGAAAATGCAAACTTTATATAGTCTTTTCCTGGTTGTTAGATTCACTGAGCAAGTTTTTTTTTTTTGTTTCCTTTTCATCAAAATCAAAATAATTTCTGATGTACTACCAAATCCTCTGTTGGAATGTTTAGAACTTTTTCATGCATAAACGAATTCTTACAAGCTCTTTGATGGGATTTTGTTGCCCATATGTATGTGATGACTGATGAGGTTTAGTAGTAGAAGACAGAAAGAAGAAAAAACAGTGTTTTCTTCTTCTCCTGCGTCGGCGTAATAGCTGAAATTTGGATCTTTGCTCGTATGCCGTGGAGTTGGCTTTAGTCATACGTCAGATTTGATAACGTTTAGTAGCCATTTTACATAATTACCATTAAAAGAAGATAATGACGAACACGATAACTCCGCAGGTCAAAAGTTGCCATTACGTTTAGTTGATCCAGTAACAAAATCTCTCTCTTTCTTTTTCTTTATTTCTCTTTTCTCTTTCCTGGAATGAAATGGATAAAGCAACAAGGAGCAAACAGCTGAAAGAACCTCAAAAGCACTCTTAACACATAGAACACATACTCCATCTGTTAGATTCCTTTTTCCCGGAATACAAGATCCGTCTCAACTTTCAATTCAGGATCAGTTCCATATATTCCATGCAAATGGCCATGGGCGACATGCCATGAAACACACAAACTACTTTCCTCTCTTCCTTGCAAATCCAGGAAGTAACTTGTGCACTTATATATATTATGGTCTAAATTCATTAATTGATCGATAAACCCGGGACTTTTCAACAGGTCCCTAGAACTGGTGATTATACAAACACTTGTATGAGCTACTAGGAATAATCGAATAAGTCCTCTTGTCTGGTGATCTTTGGAAATATATATTCTCTTCTCTGTATCGATCTCAGGCATGCTAACTTATAACTATTGAAGGATGTGGAGATAAGAGTGCTTGACGTAACTATGATTTCTTGTCTAGATTAGTACATGTTTTGGCTGATTCATATACAAAACCTTTATGTTTGTCGAAGATTTGAAACAGAGATTCTGTCTCATAAGTTTCAGAAAGGATTGCCCAGTGTTCTCTCAATTATGATTGTCTTCATTGTAATGCAGTTATCACACCAACTCTTTTGTTGCTTGTCGTGCACTTCACATTGCCAATAAGCTCAACTCATCTTCCACATACCCTTTGCTGGAGCTTTTTTTCAAGTATCAGGTAACGCTGTCTTTGATTATCTATACATTGTGATGAACTGTATCTTCATGGAATTTCAGTGCCGTCTTTCCTTATTTTACCTTCGTTAACATCATTTGAAAGTCTACTTGTAAATTAGAAGGTTAATTATTGAAAAAGTTTCCTTCAGGGAGCCTATATTTTCTTTTGTATTTCTTTTTTCAGCCAGTATCATGTTTCTACTAGAATTCTAAGCAGCCAATAGAACACCACGGAAGTATGTATTCTGAGTGGTGGCAGTGAAGGCCAGAAAAAAAAAAAAGAAATTATTCATTATTCTGCATTTGTCTTTCACTTATGAGTATAATGACAATTGTTCACAATCTTTCGTTATGAGCTTGGTCTTGTGATGAACTCTTTCAGAGTCGTTTAAGTAAAATTACTATATTTCATCAAGGAAACAGGACTTTAAGATTCTTGTTTTTTCAAATAAGTAAACATTAGGCTCTGCCAGAAACTTGTTAACCTTAAGCATATTTGTCTGTGGATTCTCAGTGGCGCATTGAGCTTTCCATTTAGACGTCTGTAATTTTATCGGGCCAGCTTTCATCAGAGATTTCTTTAGGTGTTGTAATCTCACACTACGCTCTTCAGTGATTCAGGACAAATGATCTTTGACATCTTGTATCGAGCAAAAGAACTTGAAATTGAAATAGGATATACCATTTAAAGTATATCTTAAACTTCTTATCCTGTGACTCATTTATCATGATAATTAGTGATCCCATTCCAACTACACATGTACATTGAAGAAATATACCTGCACTACTTATTTTCTGATATTATGATATCACATTGATCGCAATGGATCCTTTTTATTCCTTCTGCATTACAACCTTTTTTTTTTACTTCTTTTTTTACTTCTTATTTCCATTATCATTTCTAAATTGAAGTTTGTACAAGTCTTATGCAATCTTTTTCTCAATGGAAATTATAGAGGAATCTTTACTAACCTTGACGACAAAAAAACAGGAAAAGTATTACAATCAGCCAACCTATAACAAGTCAATGGCTTCCGTAACTCACGACATCTCCAAACTTGCAATGAAGGCCATCGGCAAGAATTCGTTGCCTGCAATAGTCGCTGGCTATAATAATTCAGACACAGACGCGGCTACAAGAATCTCATTCAAGGTGAGAACTGTTATAGAATTATTTGCTATTGTCCATGAAGTCCTTGCATATGATACTCATAATTGTCTTCTCACTGCAGCATGGGTGTTCAAGAGCTGTGACAGGCACACCTTCCTTCTTTGTCAATGGAATGCCACTCTTCGAGTCTGAGATGGATTACAAGAAATGGATCAACATTATTGGCCCACTTCTTCCTGATAAACTCTGAAAGTGTCAAGATATGAAGGTGAATAATCTATTATGAGTGTACTTTGTATATAAGGAGCCTTAGTATATCCTGACCTTCAGAATTTTTAGTTTTGAGTAAAAAAATTGTGAACATTCAGAATGACCAAGAAACAAAGGGAACTCTATGGACATCTTTTTCCTTTTATTCAGAGTACAAAAATGCTACCATGTATTTTTCATAAGCTGCTGCTGAGTGGAAAGCTTGATATTGGTTTGGTTTGGATCTGGAATGAAATATTAGGGATGATAAAATGAAGTGTAAGTCCACACGATGGCTTTGCAAGATCACCTTAACAATAAGAACAAAAAAGAATTATATAACAAAAACTATCTTTCACGTGATTAATTATTTAAGTAATAAGTAACAGTTTGCTTAATTAGATGATAGTTCTTAAATTTATGGTTAGAGATTAAATATTACAAATTAATTCTTTTCGTGATTTAAATAACACATTTGATACAAAATGTGATTATATACACATATATTTGAGATCATATTTTTAGTTATAACCCAATAATATATTTATTATGAATATCTTGTTAATTGCAAGAATTTAATGTCGGCTGCTTGCCAAAATAAAACAATATTCTCTACTGTTAAATAACAAGATATGGCATTGTTAACTATTCGTAAGTTCACTTAAAAAATATTTAGCAGATATATCAAGGATAAATTTACATCAATTAAAACTTTACTCTCTACTTTTTTGGGTGATTATTTCCTAATTCAAACGTTCTTATTTTGTTGTGTGAAACAAAGTTTGAGTTGATTAAAGAGCAGAAGATGCATTAATCCCTATAATATATGTTATACACTTTCCTAATTTTGTTCATCAACTCTAATAAATATTTTGCTTCACACATTTATTTATCCGAGAATGGGCATGCGGCATTTCGACGAGCATCAACTAGTGGCAGAGTGGTATTTATTGCATGTTCATTTATGTTTCTTAGTCGTGAGTTCATGTAACAGACAGTTGGATGTCCGGATAGCGGTCCTTATGTTGGTATGCGTCCATATGCCCTTTGTTTGTCATTTTTTGTTAGTTGTTCTTATAAAATTGAAAGAGTGAATTGTATTAATTTCTATCCAATGCAATGAAATGTCTCACGACTTCTTCCCAATTTCTTCCTCTCGTTGTGCAATGTTATGGCGGGTTTCATCTCTTTAGTCGATCATCTCCAATGATGTGAAGTTTTGACATAGGATCAGAGCTGACTCAAGCATTACCAAATCTGATTCGATTCGTTCAGCTAAATTTATTCTTAGAGCTTTGATTGATTGTGATTTTCGTTCAACAAAGCTCTCTAATTTTTTCTTGATCGATTGGATCTGGATTTTGAGGTTGATTGCTTCTTCACATTCATTGTTGAAACGACAATTGAATGGTGATTGGTCCGAAATCTTCTACTTCTTCGAGATTCATGAATTCATCTGCTATTAGCATTGATATAATGAATCCCTTATTTTTTAGCACTTCAGATACACCTAACATAATCATGATACCAAAGAAATTGACTGGTTTAGAAAACTATGCTGAGCGGAGTAACACTATTTACAATGTGTTACTAGTTAAGCATGTTTTTGTGGATGGATCCTTCACTCTAAATCATGTGGATCCTAATCTTCACTTCCAATGGAAACGATGTAATGTCCTAGTTCTTTCATGGATGGCTAGTACCATGTTAAGGGGATAATTAGCAAAATTTCATATACTCAAAGTTCATATGTTATATGGTTTGACTTAAAGGAAATATTTGAAAAATTAAATGCAATGCAAACCATTCAATTGTGAATGATATATATATATATATATATATATATATTAAACAATCCTCCATGTCAATGTCAATTCTAGAATATTTTACAAACTTAAAGAATCTGTGGGAGGAGTCGAAAATTATGATATTAACTTTGCCATCACTTGATGTTTTGAAGGATATATTGATTATCAATCTCAGAAGAAGTTGTATAGGTTTCTTTTTCTGATGGGCTTGAATGAGGAGTTTAATCATGTTAGAACTCAAATTGTTTTAATGAAACCCTTACCTATAATTGGCCAGACTTATTCTTTGTTGGTTGAAGAAAAACAAAATCAAAGGAGGACTGTTGTTGTGGATTCAGATTAGTTGACTTTGGTTAGTAATAAGTCAGTGAACTATAAGCAGAAGAACGACACCATCATTTGTGATCATTGTAATAAAGTTGGATAGAAAAAGTCACAATATCTAAGTAAATACAAATTCTAAAGAAGAAACCAGCAGCTCAATCTTCTCATATGGGTTCTAAATGTGAAGGCAGATAGTCATGGCGGAGATGATGATAAAAAGAATTTTCCCTTTACATAGGAACAACACAAGTATTTAATGCAACCAATGGATGAGGATCAAAATACAACTACATCTAATCATGTGGTTAATATGACATGTATTATACACAATCTATATGATGATTGGATCATAGATTCAGGTTCTTGGATCATAGATTCAGGTGCTTCGAATCATATGAGATCACATCTTCATTGGATGATGAATTTAAAATCTTTACATTTTAGGAATGCTATTTCTCCACCTAATGGTAATGTTTCTGTTAACACACACAGTGACACCCTTAAGTCCGAATTTCATATTGGACAATATTCTTTATGTTGCAGAGTTTAGCTTTAATTTGATCTCTTTCACTCAATTAGCAAGATATTTATCCTTCTTAATTTCACCATAAACTTTATATTTATTTAGGGTCAGTCGAGTAGGATGGACATGCGGATTGATGAAAGAAGAGGATTATATTACTTGAGTAAGGAACTTGTTAAAGTTACAATTGTTGTTGTTGTTGAAGATGATAAGGATTTGGGCATGTGAACTAGAGATTAGGACATTTGCCTCTTGATAAACTACAACTAATTTCTTTGATTAAAAATTATAAAATTAAAATTTTGAAACATTATTCGGTTTGTCCTTTAGCTAGACAAACAAAATTTACCTTTTACATCTACTCAAAGATAGGATTCGATCTTGTTAAATTTAATTCATGTGGATACTTAGGGACTTTTTAAGTTACTCACTTGTGTTGGACACAATTATTTTGTTACTAAGGGTGGATGATTACTCTACAAACAGAAATTTGAATGTCATCTTGTGTTGAATAATTTCATTAATATGATGGAGAATTAGTTTCATATTAAAATTAAATTTGTTAGGAAAAACAATGGTTCTGAATACCAGAATGTCAATTGTAATTTTTTTCTTCATTAAAAGGGATCATTCATTAGTCAAGTTGCAATTATACTCTCAACAGAATGACCTAGTTGAAACAAAACATAGACACATTCTTGAAGTTGTTAGGGCTCTATTTTTCCAATCAAATTTGCCTAAAAAACTTTGGAGAGGCATGATATAAGAATTTGTACATATTCCCTTGAAATTGTTAGGAAACTTATATCCTTATGAAAAGCTCTTTAATAAGGCTCCATACATTACACGTCTAAGAGTGATTGAATGTGTATGCTATGCTACAAACAAAAATATATTAGATAAGTTTGACAAGAGGGTAAGACCTTCTATTTTTTTTAGGGCACAAAAAGCGTATAAAGTTTTTTACTTGGATCCAAAGAAAGTTTTTCCTTGAATTCATAGAAAATGTTTTTCCTTACAAGTTTGAGAAAGCTATCAAAGATTTGGATGAGATGTAACTAAAATACATTAGCCTTTGTTTGATGTCACACCTGGTTACTCTACAGAATTATAATGAGCAACATTCAAGAGAAGTAAATGATTTTGATATATCTGCTATTGCCAATTAGTGATGAAGTACTGGCTCAAGGTTCAAAAAACCAAATTAATCAGCACACTTTGATGGAAGAGGTAAAAGAATGGCTGAAAGATTATGTTTCTTCTACAATAAAGATTGATGTTATTCCTTATCCTCTGGAAGATTTTCTCTCTTGTAAGACTTGCACTATTCATTATAAAGCATCTCTTTCAGCTTCATCCGTTGTTAAAGAACCTTCTAGTATTATTGAGGCCGGTAAAAATCAAAATTGGCTTCAAGTTATGAAGAAAGAATTAACTACTTAGAAAACAATGAAACTTTGAGTTTGGTTCATTTACCTCCTAAAAAGAAATCAATTAGTTGTTGATGGGTGTATAAAGTCAAATTGATTGTAGAGGGCAAGATAGAAAGGGTTAAAGCTTGTTTGGTAGTGAAGGATTGTAATAAAAAGAGAGATTAGATTTCGAGTAATGATTAAAGCATTGTTGAAGCATCTAAAAAAAAATTACTATATCATTGGAACCTGAATAATGATTTTCTTAGTAGAGATCAAAGAAGCCTATATGTCTTTGCTTAAGGGTTATCATGTTTGAAGGAGAGCATGTTGGAAAAGTAAGTCAAAGAGGTCTTTATATGGTCTAAAACAGACTTCTAGACAGTGGAACTTGAAGTTTATAGAAATTTGAATAGCTTGTGGCTTCCTTCAAAATAAAAATGACTATACACTCTTTACAAAATGTCAATGTTTGTTGCTCTCTTAGTATATGTAGATGATATCTTGGTGGCAGGCAACAATTCACAACTTCGAACTGATACTAAAGCTTATTTAGAATAAAAAATCAAGATAAATGACTTGAGATTTTTTCTAGGAATGGAAATCTTAAGGTCTTCCACTGGGATTTTCTTAACACAGAATATATTTCTTGAAGCTTTTGTTTGATTTTGATCTTTTGGATGGGAAGCCTTGGGGTACTCCTCTTGATCAAAATTAGAAGTTCCGCTCTTGAGTATGATCTTAAGTTTTTTAATCATCATTCACATGATTTTGTCTTTCATCTCCGGACAACTATCAAAGTTTAATTGGAGGCTTGATTTGTTTGACTCACACTTATCCAGTTATTACTTTTGATGTAGGTACTTGAACCAATTCATGCATGCGCCTAAAAGTCCTTTTGGATGTTGCTTTCAAAGTCCTTTGTTATTTGAAACAATAGCCAGACCATGGTATTCTCTTCTGTGCTAAGTCTAATACACAGGTTGCGACCTATATATGTAGATGCATATTGAGAATCATGTGTTTTTTCTTACAAATAAGTGTATGCTTTCTGTATCAAAATAGGATTCTCTTGTATCATGGAAGTCCAATAACAATCTGTTGTTTCTTGTTCATCAGCAGAGGCAGAAAATCGAAGCATAGAACTCGTTGTGGCCGAGTTGCTGCGGTTGTTGCATTTGTTTTTTTTAACTTGGTTTTCCTCTAGATTTTTCTATTCAGGTCTTTACTCCAAATTTCTTATGACCCAATTTTTCATGAATGAATGAAGCTTATCGAGATCGATTGCCACTTTGTTCACGAAAAAGCTTTGTAGTTTGTTCACAAAAAAGCTCTACAGTTTTCTCACAAAAAAGCTCTACACGAGGTTGTTTGTCTTCAACATGTTTCAACAAAAAATCAATTTGTCAATTTGTTGACAAAGACTCTTAGTTGACGACAACACTATTACCTCTCATCCAATGACTTATTTCAGCTCCCAACTTGAGGGGGAGTGTCATCATCTGGAGTGATATTTATTGCATGTTTATTTTTGTTTCTTAGTTGTGAGTTCATGTAACAATCAATTAGATGTCCGGGTAGCTGTTGTTATGCCGATACGTGTCCATATGTCGCTTGTTTGTCAAATTCTTAGTCAAAATTGAAAGAGCTATATTTATTTCTATCCAATGTAGTAAAATGTCTCCAGTGTTTTGTCTCTCTAGCCGATCATCTCCAGTGGTGGTGTGAAGTTTTGACTACCAGATCATTATTAAGATATAGGTGTCACATCAAACTTCGTGACTAAATTCTAATCAAAATTATCATAATTTTAATTATGTTTAGCAATTCCAAAATTAAAATCGGCAAAATTTCCTCCCTTACTTATCTTGTAGTATTTTCCAACACACATACAAAAGACGCACATATATTCATCAAAGTTTAATAAAAAGCTATAAGATAGGATATTCACATATTGTCATTATATATTTTTTTCCACAACCATCTCACATATAATCTCACAAGATTAAATCTTATAAACCTTACAAAAAGTTTCTCACAAACTTAATTACAACATCTAAGACTATCTATTTCATGCATGCTTCGAAAAATAAAAGTGAAGGGAGATTAAAGTGCTCCAACGGCTCGACCTCTTCTTTATATACAACAAATATAAGTTCCGAGTCGACTCAATTCAAAAACTTATGAGTATATGAAAAAAAATTAAAATGAGTATTGTGAGCAACAATCATTTGCTCAGCGAGTAGAATAAAAGTACAATATATGAGAATAATACGAGTGCATATAATATTTAAATAACTACATTTCTTTCATATGAGAAAATATTTAAAGCATATCACATATAACATAGCTTGTCAAATCATATGAACTTTCACATAAGTAAAAGTAACTCAAGATATCGTCATTTTCATAATTAAACTCCACACATGTGGCATTGCACATATAAATCATGGGTCAATACGTATCCCTCTATGATTGTATATCTTATAGTTAAGCAGAACTTCACAATCATGGATTCTCAGATACACAGAGCAAATCATGGATTAATACATATATGAGCACTCTCGGATATGCAAAGTATAACATGGGTCAATACATGTCCGAGCACTCTCGAATACGCAGAGCATAACATGAGTCAATACGTGTACATAGAGCAGCCCCCAAAGGGCAAAGACACCTGATATACGCCCCAAAGGTTTCATGTATATCGAATATGGTCTCAAAGACTTTTTCATTCAACATGATCAATGTACACATGGAGTTTTATAATAGAAAAATAATATATCACCATCATATATTAATATCAAGTAAACTTATATTAATTTCACAAGCATTGTTCCCTGAAAATATTTTGATGTAAAAAGATACTCCATCTCATATGAAATTTTTTAAACATATCATAAATATCTTTCTTAACTTAAGGTATGTTTCAATAACAATACTAATAATAATCTTTACTTGAAATAATATCATAAATAAAAGAAGTAACATATATCATTTTATTATGTTATAAATTTACCCACTCACATTATACTTTTTTCTCTTCAAAGAGGTTTACTAGATTTCCTCTCTTTCACCTGTGCCTTGATGCTTTCCTACAAGTAATAATGTCTTCTTACTTCCCATTTACAACAAAGTAATATGCAATGCATGCTCATAATGCATGAATGTTTATGCATCCTAAAATGCATATAATCCTCTCTAATACTAATTTCTAACTTCAAGTATTTATGTTGTTATTTCACAATTGGAACTTCTCAATGCTCCATAGCTTAACTGTGTGCTATCTCAAAATTTCAGGTTGAATACTTATCAATAAATAATTCATAACTTTTTAACCATATGGAAAAATCTTATGATTCTAGATTAATTAGAAACTAGACATACTAAAATTTTCAACCCCCAAATATCATTAACTAAGTCCAAGTGAATAAGTCATAACATCTAAGGCAATCTGTCCTAAGATTTGTGTCCTGACAGACTGTGTGTCACTGAAATATTAATTTATATTTTTCTTCATACTTATCTATTTAACTAGGTCATAATTTTTCTGAAAATTAGACTTCATTAGTATTTTTTCGTAAACAGTATATAATTTAACTCACTGTATAACCTTATAACAAAAATAATTAATTCGGATCATCATCTATCCATGTCCTGGAATTTGACAGAAGAATCACTATGAAATGAAAAATTCATTTCTACCAATATACATGTTCAAATAAGATGATTCCACTTCTCACCGAACCCTTGGAATATATATTCAAGCATATCCAAATTTCAAATCCTAATTCACTCTATTCCAACTGTGCTTTAATTTACAAATTAAACCTATATCAGACTCGGAACAGAATGATTGACTTGTAAAGATAAGTTCATGACTTCTCTATAAAACTCCTTTTTAGGTGATTCCAGAGGCCATGGAAAGCTAATTTCGAATGGATTAATTGTACAAAATTTCATAATTTATGATTTGTTAATTACGAAGGAATGATCCTGTCAATCAGAAGAACAATTTTCGGATTAAAACTCACCTTGAACAGTCTGTGTTCCCGATTTTTCTCAGGTCGTTTCGTTCGACTTCTGCCTCTGGTAATTTTTCTACGATGAAAGGATAATGTTAAGTGCCTTATATTTTTTTTTCAAAATTTTCTCACGACATAAGACGATTTGAAAAAATATCCCTTTAAGTAACTATCCACCTGTCTGCTTCAGCTGTTTGGAACTTAAGTGATGACCAATCATATTTCTTTGTCATAACTAAGTATTTTAACTCTAATTAAACTTACTTAATCTTATTTAAACATATATATAATAATATTATGTAATTACTTTGTAAAATTTATCGATAATTAAGTAATAATTATAATATATAAATATCACTAAATGAACATCCAAACTAATTTTAAATACATGATTACGAAGAAATAATGTGTGTAGAGCACGTCCATGACATAAGTGTTTCTAAATGAATATTACAAAAATATTAAAAAAAATAGCGTTTGTAAGGATGTAGGAAGAAATGTTTTGTTTTTCCTAAAAATATAAAATATGAAAATTTATATTTTTCTCGTGCACTTACTCCATGTTCACTAGATATACAGAGATATTTTTATTTATATGTTTGAAAATTGAAAAAAATACTTAACCAATTTTTAATGGCTTCCCAGGCAAATTTTATAAAATGATTTTTGTCGGTCAAAGATCCAGGAGTCACTTTTTTTTTCTAACATATGCATAATATCTTCTGAAGAAAATACTCAATTAATAGGTTTGTAGTAAAAAACTAAAAATATTTAAAGCATTGAACAATTAGGAAAAATATAGGTAGCGATGCAACATAATTTTCTTTTACAAAAGTTGAATCGTACCCTTAAAAGTTAAAAATTGAGCTATGAAAATTGATATATAAAATTGTCAATATACTGCAACATTAAAAATGCTCTACATTTTTACTCTAATCCAATCCTTTTAAACAAAATAATTGATTCGATATCTAATTGATACGATAAAAATGAAGTGAGATCAGATCTAACAAATTGGAGGAAGCATGAAGTGAGATCTATTGTTGACCCCTGTCCAGCGTCCTGCGTCCCTTTTCGTCTCATATTTATGCTACTTCTACCCCCCATCACCACTCGCCACTTCCCCCGCCTCCCCCGATGGTGGTGATCTCCCCTTCCAAGGGCATCGCCATCCCTGCCCTCCTCCTCCTCACGGCGGCTGGCGCCGCCCTGCTCCTTTTCTTCCTCCTGCCCTCGCTGTCCCCGTCCCCCTCCTCCATCTCTTGCCCCCTGACCACGACCGTCGCCGCACCTGCCACCGACAGGGCGGGGGCCTTCGCCCAGATCTCTCCGACTTCCGAGGACGTCTCCTGGCTCAGATCCCAGCTCGCCCAGAACTCCATCCAGGAGCCGCCGTCGTCCCCCGAGTCCTGGCACTCCCTCCGCAAGGGCATCAATCCCCGCACTCGCGCGCAGCAGCTCGAGGACCTCCGGCGGTGCGTCCCATTGTGCTCCCCCTTTCTATCCAAGTTTTGTTCGAATTCTTTCGTCAATGTCTGATTTTGATGTCTTCTGTTGATCCAAGTGCCGATCTTTGCTGCTGATCCTTCTTCAAAGTCGTATTTGGATGGCTTATATAGATCTAAGTTGACATTTATAGTACAATATCTTTTTTTTCCTCATAATTGCATTACAATTCCTCTTTGGAAATTTAATTTTTATAAGCCCTACAATTGGTTGGCCGATATCATACTCAGAATACTGATTTTGATGGGCCCTTGTTCAGATTCAAGGGCATTTCCCACTACGAGGGCGACGATGCTGGGAATCACACTGCCCTACCCTGCCCCGGGGAACTCCTGGTGGAGGAGCACCACAGCAACTATGGTGAGCCATGGGCCGGTGGTCGTGATGTCTTTGAGTTTCTTGCCACTGCCGTTGGTTTAACTCCTGCAGACCAAGTACTGGAGATAGGGTGTGGCACACTTCGCGTCGGTCTTCACTTTATCCGATACCTGGACACTGCCAGATTCCACTGTTTAGAGAGGGACGAACTCTCTCTTATGGCTGCATTGCGATATGAGCTTCCTGCACAGGGTCTGTTGTATAAGCGACCTCTCATTCTCAGAGGGGAGGATATGGACTTCAGCAGGTTTGGTTCTGATGCTTCATACGATCTCATTTATGCAAGCGCAGTATTCCTACATATGCCTGACACACTAGTTTGGAAGGGATTGGAGAGGTTGTCAAAGTTGTTAAAGCCACAGAAAGGTCGGATTTTTGCATCTCACAACATCAAATTTTGTTCTCGACTGGGTGGTGAGGAGTGCACAAAGAGGCTTACAAAATTGGGGTTAGAATATGTTGGCAAGCATACACATGATAGCTTATTGTTTAACCATTATGAGATATGGTTTGAGTTCCGAAGACCAAAGCCTTAGAATATTATGTCTTCTTGCTCCTGTAACTGCTATTGTACTTCTGGCAACATGCGCATTTATCTCAATCCGATCAACATTTTGTGGACTATGAGAGGTTCAAGGAACTGGTTTTGATGCTTCTCATCTCTGATGAGTTTCATGGTTAAGGATGGGGTGATCCCATATTATTCACTTTCAGAATTTTCTCAATCTTGAAGCTTTTAGAGTAGGAGGTTATAAAGTGGGTTTATTGGCGTTGCTGTTATTCAGTTAGCACGCACCCTTGTTTGTAATTAGTATGGCAATCTCCTGTCTTGTTTAATCTCTGTAGCTAGTTATGCACTCAAGTACGTTGAACGTTTTGAAGCCAATTTTTCAAACATGAAATATGATGTTCAGTGTTAGCGACAATGGGCTTACTGTCGAATTTTCCATTTATTAATCTTTACTTTTCTTAGGGAAAATTATGGAATGGTCCTTGTCTATGTTGCATCATTTAGCTGAAATAACCAGATTTTATATTATACTTTTGGCAAATTTTCCAGTTTGTTTATCATTGTAATTCTCTCTCTCTCTCTCTCTCTCTCATTCCTGTGTATTCATGGAGTACTCTTATCATGTGTCCAACTTTACGAAAATGGATAATTTATCGCTTGTTTGCCTGATTTGACGTGTTAATATGGCGTGTCTTGTCAACAAATCATTTGAGAATCTTAGGTTCACTCTACGTTCATTGAAGGTAAAGTCAGTTGCTGATAAAACACATCTACAATTATCCGTGTCGCCAAGTGAAACATATTTCACTTGAGCAGATGTCATTCTTTGGCTGTTGCATTAGCTCTTTGTTGTGCTTTAGCTTCCCCTTCAAAGTACTTTTCTGCATCTTTTATCTTAAAAGTGTCTAATATGAATTATTTCATTGAAGGAATCTTTTGGTATGTCATTCAAGTCTTTCCATTTATGTTGAAAATGAATCATCTATAGAGCATTGCAGAAGAATGCATGATACCTCTTAAACAAAATTAAGATTTTTAGTTTGACATACTTTTGAAATATGTTAAATTGAGATCATTCGATGCCACTTGACAAAAGCAAAAATAAATAAATAAATAAGTGATCTACATTTGCTTGATCTTATTTTGACGCCTCAATTTCTTTGGTCCATTGCTTGGATGATCATTTTTATATTTGATGAAGTCACCGTTAAACTTATCATCATTTTAAGTTAAATTAAAATGTTCGATCTATATTTATCATTTGATGTAGGTGTGCAGTGTGCTTGTCCATGAAAGTTTTGATGCTCACGACTTTTCCTGCCTTTTCAAGATTTCTTGTCTATGTCATGCACTGCTGATACTTGCAGCATATCCACAAAAGGGCGTCCGTGAGCTTGAGAGTTTATTCCATCCTGATAAAGCTGCTGCTTGAGCCTTTTGTTAATATTAGTTTAACTTGGTTGCAATAGATTTATTGGCCATGTCATACACTGTTGATTCTTACAGCATATTCGGTTTATAGTTCTTATGCCAACAAAGGAACTTTGATGAGCTTGAGAAACCAATACTCGATTGACAAAAGGCTTATATAGAGGAGAAGAGGTCAATTATGTTGAAGGAACGAGGTGCATGTGTTATTTCATGCATGTGTTATGAGAACTTAGATCTTATTTTCATGCACGGCTGCAAGATCGATATGTTGAAGGAACGAGGTGCATGTGTTATTTCGAATAACAAGTGCTTATGTATTTTGTAATCAAGTCAGATGACATTTGAGATAAAGAACATTAATAGATATAAAGCTGTTGAAATTTTTTGTAACCTTATTAAACTATGAAAGCACCGGTGAATATGAGTCAATTAAAAACTGCAAGCAGAACTATTTTGATCGATTTCCAGCATTTGTTATGTAGCTTGGAGATTTTGGACGTATCCAATACATGCCTACTGATCCCAGCGAGAGCAAGCAAAAAAAGAGAAAAAAAAAAGAAAAAGAACGAAAAACAATATATAGAGAGTTATATGCTGGGAAAACAGTATATGCTGTTGGGTGCCAAAGGAAACCATGATATTATATAATTATTTGGGCCAGGACTATCGAACGATTAAGGAACCGAGACTGCAGAGATGAAGCAACATGAGTTATAGGAAAAGACGCAGCCAAATTACTTGCATAATTCACCACTCACATGAGAAGTGAGTTAAAACTGTAAGTGCTCCCATGTATATATGATACCTGGGCAATAAACTACATTGAGATACTTTCTAAGATTTCGTGGAAAGGCTTCTCAAAACTTATAGTTAGCCTTATGGAAGCATAGCGCACTCATACTTCTGCCTTATAATTATATCATCTTGGTGTTGTGTGTTCATCAACAGAGGAGAAGAGGTCCAGTTTATCCGTGTATGGAGTACTGAAGGATTCACCGTCACCATTGTCATTCTCATCAACCAATTCATTCCCCATCTTCGCAGACGGAGATGAAAAGTCAAGGCACATACTCTGTATGACTTGTTCATATGACGCAGACAGATCCTGGGATGTAAGCTGATGGTACTCCACAAGCTGATGAAGGCACTCATTCTCCCTTTTCAGGTTTGCATTTTCATTAGCCAACCTGGACTTCTCTGCTAACAGAGCCTCTAATTGTAGCCTCACCTGCAGATTTTTACCAAAATAAATGAGCCAGGGTACTTGGAGAAAAGTTTTGACAATGTTTCCCATAATTTAATGCAACAAGGACTACAAAACCAATGTGCATCTCATTCTGATAGTAGCAGATAATAATATTGTTAGACCTTTTAAATGCATCTCACGGTAGCAAGTGAAAAACAGCAAGTATTTTACATCACAGCTGATAGGTTGGTGCATTTGATTTTTGTTTGAATGGAACTTTTGGCAAAAGTCTATAAATGTTATTGAAGCACAATTTATGTTTAAGTTTGTTAATAAGGAGGATAACACTATAACTCCTTTGAACTTTCCTCTTTGACGGTGAATAATCAGAACAAGTAAAGTTTCGGAGAACTCCTCTGCATTCATCATCAAATGACTGTGATTGGACTCGAAATATGAAGAATTTATTTTATTATCAATGGCCTTTACAAGGAGAATAATCAAGATGCATTTCCCTTATACCATGTCTAGCACTATGTACTAGATGTATTTTAAAAAAGTGAGTTATGATTGATATCATACATGCTTGATATCTAAATCTAGAACAATTATGAGAAGATTTAGAAGGAAAAAAAGTCAGGATAAATGTGTTTGTGTTAATTGTAATTTGGCCTGTTCGTCTTTATGGATTGCACTAAAAATTGAAAGATATTCAAGTGCTAAGAAAATTTTAGGCATGGCAGCCAAGAAAATTCAAAGTACCAGATCATCTTCTTCGGGTCGAAGGCCCTTCTCAAACCCTTCCTTGAGTCTACTATTTTCTTCTTCAAGCAATTCACATCTTTCTTGCATGAAACACAACTCAGACTTTATGCTTTTTAGCTCCCTTGCAAGGGTAGCTGCTTTAGTTGCCATAGAAGTTGCCAACTGCAAGACAATATCCAAAATATAATAACGTAAGAATTTATGCCAACACAGAAAACTACTTATTTGATGAAGAAGGACCAAGTTCAGTTCATGTACAGACATTTTTGGCCTTCTTGAGTGTCCCATTTTGAGATACAACATCTAAAGGTATCTTTTCATTGTCATTCTCAGTGGATTTATCAGAATTCACAACCTCATAATTCTCTGCTGTCTGACTAGATTTATTAATTCCACATCCCGCAGAATCATTTCCCCCATTGTTGTCCTTTTGAGGGTCATTAGAACAATGTCTCTTTGATATTGGCTCATCCTCAGCTTCTGCTACCTTTGTTAGAGAAGGTTTCGCAAGATCACCTAGTCCCTGCATGGAAAAAGAAAATAACAGCTCAACAGTTGAATAGATACTTTCTCTAGCATATAAAACTAAAGTTCTACTACCCTAATTAGTTAGACTCCATTAAAACCGTTTGAAATGCTTTAGTTATCATTAAGTTCCATCTGTAAAGGCCCTATCCCCTGAATTGAGTTCAACCAATCTAAAGAAATGCAATTATAAAATAAATGATGACATCAGTGTATATTAGAAAATGATATAGGAAACAAACGCATCTCATACGATTTGAACTCATTTGAACTCTGTATGTGGTATTCTCTGATATCAGATTCAAATAGCTATGAGCGTATTATTATAGCATACGGATCGCCAACAAAAATGAAGTTTATGCTAGGATTTTGTCTGAAACTTTAAACCAGTCGCTAAAATTACGAAAGCTTAAAGGTGATGATTTTGTTCTTTCAGACAAGATTGAAAGCAAGATGGATCGTGAGAGCTGAGAGGACGCCACTGCACCTGCTGTGCGGCGCTCAAGGTGCTCGATATGAGAGACAGCGAAGAGGAGACGGAATCGAACCCTCGCATCAGGAGCTGGGCGTCGTCTCTGAGCCTCTTCCCGCATTCCGACGGAGCATTGCAGCACTGAACAGAGTCCCAATCAGTCTAATTACAGGAATCGTGCAAGAAAAAGAGGGAGATGCGATCAAGTGACGGGGATCATACCTCAGATGACGAGGACGAAGAGGAGGGGTTCTTGGGCTTCCGGTGCTCGAGGATGGCGTCGACGCGGTCACGCAGGCGGTTCCAAAGGCGCTCGTCGGAGGAAGGGCTGATCAGGGGGGCGGAATCCATGGGAGCGGCCCCAGTGGAAGCAGAGAGCGTAACGGCTAGTGGGTCGGAGGGAGTGGGTGGATGCGTAGAGTTGGGGGGAGAATTTAAATTTAAATAGGGGCGTGAGGTCGACATGTCCGCTAACGTCCGGATCTTTGAAACATTTAATAAACTTTTTTTCACTCAAGAAAATAAAAGAAAAACATTAAAAGCTAAACCCCAAAAGCGGCACCGTCGCACCGCGAAGATTTGTTTAACGTGAGGATCTGAATTGCCACATTATTTCGAGATTCCCGTTTGGAATACATCGGACATGTTATAGATTATCCATTATTTTATTTAAATTTTTAAAAATTTATCATATTATTTTATTTGATTGTGATTCATTATTAACAATTTTAATTATTTTAATAATTTTGATTATCACATCATTAATAATCTAGATAGCAGATATAGAAGGTAACTTTTTATATTATCAATCATTTTATCGAAAATATTCATTCAATTAATTTTTAAATTTAAAATATTTTTTAATAAAAATAAATATAATTTAACTTCATCATTTTTATTATTTGAAATTTTTTACAAATAATTCTTAATTTTTTATCATCTTATATATATATTTTATTTTTTATTTATAATAATATATGAGTAAAATCTGAAATAATTTTTAGAAATATTTTAATAAATTTTTTACATTAATTATTATTTACATTATCAATACATATCAAACACTATAATGTAATATTAGTGATGATCTAAATTATCGATTAATTAAAATTGATAATGCGTCAAATGATCCTTTATAGTTTATTAGAATTGCTCTTGCGTTCGAATATCAAATTAATAAAATATTAATAATTTTAAAATTGATAGTTCTCGATGGAAAAAAAAAGAAAAAATTGGAATAGCAGGCAATTCCTTTTTGCAAAATTAAATTTTGCGTCAGGATTTCAAAATTCGAGAAACTGTGAATGAACATTTTTTTTTTCATGTTGCACACCGTATAAAACAGCAGTACCTTGCGATTATGGAAAAAAAATATATTCCATATATTGATCGCTATATATTATAAACCTAGGCAACCAGACCGCCGCATCCTGGACACAATTTATCAGACATTTCGAATATTTTCTATGTATTATATTCAAATTTTTTTTAGTTCTTCAACTTTAGTTGTTTAACACGTTTCATACTTTTATAGATTGCAACATATTCCTTTTTCAAATTATTGACTTATATATATGTATATATTACATGTTATTATTATTAGAGGAAGATTAGTGTGAGATCAGATATTTTGAATATCAATCGTTATAATTATACATCAACGATCCAGATCTTATAAGACTAAATAAAATGTTGAATCTAGTTATTTTTTCATTTGAACTCGGTTCAATTAAGATATTTTAATCTTCACGATCTGGATCGTTGATGCATGATTATAATGACTGAGATTCACTGATTTGAGGGTGAGATCGAAATATTTGATCTCACACTAATTTTTCTCTTGTTATTATACTTATAAAAGATTGAAAAGTTTATAATTATCAATTAGAAAATATTCATAATTTTGGTAATATTTTTTTATTATTTATAAAATATAAATGATTTCAAGGAGATATATATATATACATATATAGTAAATATTTGAAGGAAAAATTATAATAGTAAAATAATAAATTGTGCAAAATAATTAAACTAGTGGGAGAATTAATTGTGTAAAAATACTAGACTCAAACTCAGAGGATCATATGTGCAAATTATGCACGAATTTTGGATCACGCTTGTTTCATATGTATAAGATTTGGACGTATCTAAGTTCTATACGAGGTTCAATATTTACATATAAGATCCGATTATTTATCTGATCTCCACTATAAATTAGTCAAATTATTAGTCAAACCTTCATTACCTGATTGCAACCATATTACCTTTCCACAGAAACGCAAGGAACGCGTGTTTGGGTCCAGTTCATTAACTTTAAGTTCGAGCCGTGGGTCGGGTCCGAACCGATTAGCGCAGCTCCTCGGGTCCGCCACACGTGCGCCACCGAAGCGGGGACGCGGATGTGTGATGTGGACTAATATAATTTACCGGCTTATAAGAAGGTCGCGCGACTCGTTCTAGGGTTCACCTTTCCTCTGATTCGCCATTTTCACACCCTCTTCAACCCCCAAATCCTAGGGGTTTGCGCCGTCCGGCTCCTTTCATTTTCAGGGTTCCGGCAGTTGTCCGGAGATGGCGTCGACCGCGGACTTCGACGAGTATGAGTACCTCGAGAAGGCGGTTGAGAAGCCGGATAATGCGTCGAACGGCGGAGGGAGCGCGGAGAAGGAACGTAGTAGAAGTTCCAAGCATCGCCGCTCCGGGGATGAGGATGTTGATCGGGATTTGGAGCGCAGATCGAAGCAGTCAAGGTCCGACGAGCGAAGCGCCCGCGACCGGCACAGAGAGAAGGACAGGGACAGGGAGTCCTCGCGGCACAGGTCGCCTGATCGCCGGGAGAAGGACCGGCACCGCGATAGGGATCGGGAGGAGAAGGTAAGGGAGAGGGAACGCGACCGGGAAAAGGAGAAAAGCAGGGAGCGAGAGAAGGAGAGGGAGAGGGATAGAGACAGAGAGAAGGAAAGAGAGGAGAAAGAAAGGGAGAAAGAGAGGGAAGCAGAGAAGGACAAGGACCGGTCCCGGAGGAGCAGGAGTCGCTCGGAAAGGCGCAGAGATGAGGAGCCCGAGAGGCCTCACGAGCGCAGCAGAGAGCGGGAGTTTCGCGAACGAGACCGGGAGAACAGGTACTAGTTTCATTTGTTTCCTTTTAGTTGTTGCATGTCTTCATTATTAAGTTTCCTCTTTGCCGTCATAGTGTTGTTCGCGTTGTGAAATCGGAGTCGCATGTTATCTGGAACTAGTGCGCACATTCTTGTTGGTTGTTTCACAAGACTTCCTTTTTCTTGTATGGTATCGTATTTTAGGTTAATGTGGTACAGGGTGCCTATAAATATTTTAACGGACGTAAGTCATGTTATAGATATGGTTTCATCACTCTGTGCTTAAACAGAAGTTTACTGTGGAGTTGATGCATGGCAAAACATAGCATTCATGAATCAATTAATATACTTACAATGACCTCGCATATGTTGACAGTTATAGATCCTTCTGTCCCTATCCATGATGAACTATAATTCTAGAGGCTTGGGTACTGACTTCCGGACCCTCAACTAAAATAGAGGAAGGACTTTAGTAGCCATCCACCTTCTTTATCGGCAAAAATATTTCTGTTCTGATGTATAATATTTTGGTACCTGTTCATGCTTTCATTACCTATGTATTATCTTCCTATGCTGCTGTAAAGAATTACCAGATTTGCTTGCTTCTGAGAGTTCTGAACGCATTCATTGAGCCCTTAAGAATAAGGATATCAGGTAAGAACTAGAGGGGGGACTCACCCTAAGTTGTTGCGCAGTCTTATACCTCTGTAGTTCATAGCCAACTTCGCTCACCACAACAACGAATGCAGATCATTATATTCCCCTTTCTCTGGTAAACTTGAGCTGATGCTCATTCACAGTGTCTTTATATTTCCATTTCGCTGCTTGGAGTATTCTTGTTCACTATGTATGTACATTTCAATACTTATTTGCTTAAAAGAGGAATAATACTTCTTAAGTGTATGGGACATGCAATTTTAAGTCTTCTCTCTGAGGAAAACTTGTGACTTTTCTTAATTGTTTTTCGTGGTTTTGCTGCTGACATATCTGCCATGCATGGAATGTGTCAATCACGTGTGACAATCGGTCCTTTTCTTATGATGTTTTTTTTTTTTGCAAATCCAAGATTTTCATTTTTGTCCGTTCACTATATTCTCATCTCTGAAGTTTTATTTTTCAAAAGAAAGAAATCTTAATATTTATGTAATTGATTTTTTCTTTATCAATTTGTAACTCTTTATTCTTCTGGCTTCAGTAATTTTGTTGGGCAGCTATTTGGGTTTTTTTCTCCTTGTTTTTCTAGAAAGGGTTTTTACTTGTTATTTGCTACATTGACATTGTCATAATTTAAGGGAATACTGATGTCTGTTAAAACACAAGAGGGTAAAAAATTTTCTA
The DNA here is from genome assembly GCA_030549335.1 of Pontederia crassipes. Classification (NCBI taxonomy): domain Eukaryota; kingdom Viridiplantae; phylum Streptophyta; class Magnoliopsida; order Commelinales; family Pontederiaceae; genus Pontederia; species Pontederia crassipes. The sequence continues at coordinate 67,690,099 of CM060194.1, read as the reverse complement.
TTGTTTACTCTGTCGATCTGCACATAAAAAGCGTTCATCATGTTGATGAATTGCTGTTTTATTCTTATATCTGTGTATGTGTAACCATGTGTACAATTTTCTTCCAACTCTGCTCGTAATTGTTAGATTTTGTTGTGTTTAGGCAGTTCCTAGTTCTGTGTATTATGCTCTTAATGACCTTCCTTTTCTTTCTTTTGTTGGGTTTAAAAGGTATTAAGAATTTTGTACTTCAAAAGTTTGCTTCATTTTCGCCTTTGTTCTGTTGATATAGTTGCCATGATGATAGTTAATCAACCACAACCTTAGCCGACCCCACCTAGTGGGATAAGGCTTTGTTGTTGTTGTCTGCTCGTAATTGTTAGATTTTGTTGTGTTTAGGCAGTTCCTAGTTCTGTGTATTATGCTCTTAATGACCTTCCTTTTCTTTCTTTTGTTGGGTTTAAAAGGTATTAAGAATTTTGTACTTCAAAAGTTTGCTTCATTTTCGCCTTTGTTCTGTTGATATAGTTGCCATGATGATAGTTAATCAACCACAACCTTGCTTTTCCTTCAGAAGTGGAATCAAATAAAATATTTGATATTTGTTTGAAGCCATATTTTTTTTGAGAAATGAAATAATTATCCAATAATTTTGTTAGTACATTCACTAAAAAGCATGTGCACACTGTTCATAATGAACACCACATTTGCTTTCTCTAACCCAGCTCTATGATTCTTGTGATGCTGCCATCCAAATCTCTAGCTAGTTGCTTCATCAATATGACTGTTGAAAATTCTAAATGTTGAACATTATGTCAGATCTCCTAGACATGCTAGAGCAATCTCTGGTGGTAACTGGATACTGAGTCTCACTCCGGAACTCATGTCATGGGTCTTAAAATGTTCCAAATCAAGTGTTCATAAGATGACCCGCTGGTAGAGTTAGAGAATTAAAGACCACCGATGATGTCATCATGTAATTATAGATTTCGTGTGTAGTAGAGCAAGATAGCTGAACTGTATTTGTTCTGTTGCAGAAATGCTGGGGGCATCTTGGACATTTTCACAGAAGCATTTCATCTTGTGATGCTTATGAGGAAACTGGTCTTCAGTTGTCTACAAGATGGCTTTTATGTTTTCTTCTTATGCAGGGTTTAGCATTGCCACATTCTGTCATTCATGGTTGTCGTTCACGTGATTGAGTCATTCCATCAAAATATTGACTGCGTAGCCTACCCCTAATACAGTTCTGTTAAATTGTGGAAGTTCCAATATTCCAGGGTATCACCTTTTAGATGATCCATTTCTTTCCTTGGAATTCATCTTCTCTAGAACTGCTATGTCCCAACCCAAGTTTCTTGTCTGCATAAACCTTGTATCGGCGTGTTCTCTGGTCAATCTTGTTTCCATTTAGTATTGACTTAAAAGTGCCTTTTCATGTATTCAAGTGTCGATACATGGTTTAAGTTAGTTTTAGCTTCCTCATTTTATCACAATGACATATATATATATATATATATATATATATATATATATGTTGGTCGTCAAAGGATCTTAGTTTATTTGACCTATACAGTTATGCCCTAACCATGGGATGGGTACATAATAAGCATGCCATCCAATATGTTGTTTCGTGAATTGGGATTTTTTTAGAACGTTCATGAAGTCTCATTCACAATCATCAAACAAATTTTGTGAGTCTTTGAAATGGTTTATTACATTTCTAATTTCTTCTGTTTAATTTTTTGGGTTTATCTCTGTTTTTTGTTCTCTTTTCATATATGTGCTCTAATGTCTTCACCTTGACAATTTAATTTTTTTTCAGTAACTACCTTGACTTAACTTAATTGATACATGATTTTTACTAGTTGTTTAAATAATTGGCATTCCATTGTGATCGGGACATCATGTTATGATTCTCTACATCTTATAATTTGCTACTTCTCTTTCCATCGTTTCAAGTGCAATCTCTATTTTTTTTATGCATGCCAGACTTTTTTTTGTCTAATTACAAATATTTCTGTTGTTGTACCTGATTTTCTGATATGCTTTGATAGGCATTTTCAGCGCATCAGTCTTCCTGTTGATAAATCATCTTATTTTAGAAGAATGGCAATATCTTAAAATGTAACTAGAGTTCGTATCTCCATGTTTTTTCTCCTTGTTTAATTTTTCCTTCAAGGATAAAGACCACCCCTTTTTTATGTTTTATTCAGACGTTACAAAGACAAGAAAGAAGACGCACCAGAGCCAGAAGCTGATCCAGAAAGAGATCAGAGGACAGTATTTGCTTACCAGGTCTGATCTGCTTGAAGCTCAAAATATGAACATGAAAGCTTTCTTGTTGCTGGCTAAATTTGTTTCATTGAAACTCATGTATTTCCGCAATGCCTATCTTAACAGCTCTCATTGAAGGCAGATGAAAGAGATGTGTTTGAATTTTTCTCAAGAGCTGGGAAGGTGTGTAGACTCAATACTAAGTAATTGAGAAGTATTGATTTCTAGTGAAGTATTCATTATTTATGTCTTCTCAATGCCCAGTTTAGTGAACTACTGAAGTAATGATTATTGTGAGCTACCACTGATTGATGGCTTCTCAAAGCAATATCAATAATGTTGTGGAAATAGTGTGATGAAAAACATGGTAGTTAGTGTGAAAAATTGCAACCTCAAGGACCTTTTGATAATATATGAAATGGTTGGAGAATAATTGAAGATCAGGACCTTTGATACTCTTAGGAAAAAAAATGATTGTACTTTCTTTATACTTTCTCGTATCTCAAGAGTTGTTGTAAATCAAATTCTTTTGTCCTGATTTAGTGGAAGTATAGAATCCGTAGAATATGGTTTATTCTTGGCACCATGGAAATAAAATGTCCTCTTATCTAGTCTTGTTTACCCATGAGTATTCAATTGTTGATTGTGACTACAAGACCGCCAAATTTCTTTTTCATGACATGTTCTCAAAAACTAGTTTGTAGGCTTATCAGATACCACTTCCTCAAGACATGTACATTGTCAACGTTCAAATGGTTAGAGTATAAGAGAAGGACCCCAGAACTGAGGTGCAGAAGATAAAATTGGTTAACACTGGTGGATGTGTATGCTATTATACTTTCCATGATTTATCAAAATAAAAGGGTGAGAGACTAGGCAAAAGGAGATCAAATAGTATAGTAAGGAAATTTCATACAGAGGCAGGTAGGAATGGAGGTAAACAAGAAAAAAAAAGAGTTAGTAATACAGGAAATATTTTAGATTTCACTGGTTTTGAATGCTGTAGCCGTAGTGGGTCTTTTTCTCAGGCTCCATTTCACTATTGAAATTGTTGATTGGCTACTAAGCTTATCTACTTGCATTGTTGCAATTATTGTTCAAACATCATGTCAATGATTTGAGTCATCTCCCGATTCATTTCTTATTTTTTTAGATGAAAAGTAGAGCCTTGCATGGAAGATTGTGGATGACTAGCCGTCTTTCCCTGAAAATATTAATGGAAGATGATATTTAAGTTTAGTGTGCTTTAACTATTTATAATGACGAGCACCACTTAATGTCGCTTTCTTTTTCTTAGGTTCGAGATGTTCGTCTTATAATGGATCGTAATTCCAGACGTTCTAAAGGAGTTGGGTATGTCCTTTATTGTTCATAACTGCAGTGTATATAATGATACTTCATTCTTTTTCTAACCTTTCAAGAAAGGCATCATGTTCTCTTCGAAAAAGGAAGGGCATCCATCATATGCTTCCGTTAATGGATTTTAGATGCAAATTCTTTGACTTCCTAAATCTTTGAATTTGTATACTGGTTTTTGTGTTTTGATAATTACAAAAAGTTCCAATTGGTTTTAAATTTATTATCTTTGTTTTGAATATTAAAAAATGGCTGGGATGCTAAATAATCAAGAAAATTCCTACATGAAGACTGTGTCCTTTGGTTCTTGTTGGGATATAGCAATTTTGGGAAGGGGCAATGGAGTGCTCAGAGAAAAAGTTGAAACATGGCATTAGGTCTACTCAAGCAGAGTCTAACTAGCTATTGGATTACTGGAGATTGACTAGAGGAGTGGGGCGGAATCAAAGTCGACTTTTTTCATGCTTTTATACCCTGGACTCATTGAACTGAATGAATGAAGCTTGATTTTTTTTATTCACTGGAAAACTTGACTCAGTCGATTTGAACTTGTTTCTATCTTAATCTTTACAAAAATATGACTGAAATTTTAAAAAACACTGAAAAGGAGTCTAAGCTTATACAGGCATGTGTTCGAGTATCAACTTGCAGAAGCTTAACTTGGTTTAATTAAAACCTGAAATGACTGGAATCATCAGTCCTCAGTATTTCATATGCGACGATTTGATGAGTTCACTAGTCCATGGTCATTGGCCACAAGTTCTCTATTTGACTTTGAGGTAGTTGGATGTTCGGTCCATTAATGTACGTTTCGTCACTCCATGTCTGTTGTTCTATGGTATTTATCTCTGATTCTATAATGTTGACCTGACTTACAAAATATTGTCTCATAAGGTGAATTCTGGAGTTGAAAATAACTGTCTATTGACTGTATGTGTGTCTCTCAGTCATGAGACCACCTCGCAACCTTCAATGTTGGTGTAAGGACTATAATTGTTGAAGGTTGAAATTAATAAATGGACCCCACCTAGTGGGATAAGGCTTTGTTGTTGTTGTTGTTGTAACTCTGATCTTTTTAAAAGGAAAAAGCTATTAATCATCCAGACATTTTTCTTTAATGGGGTTTAATTGTAGTGTTACAAGTGGAGGTATTAAAACCATGTTTTACGACATTAAACACATTTGAGGGGAGCAACAGCAGAAAGAAAAACAAAACACAAAAAACAAAAACAAAATATAAGGCTTTTTAGTATATCATTGTCTTTGTGCTTGTGGTTATTGTGTATTTGTGTTTGATGTAGCTTGTTTGTTGAATTTTGCCAATTATAACACTACTTAGTATGGTAAATTTGCAAATTGGGAAAGATGGCAAGTGATTTGTGAAGCAGTTCTTATTTAGATGTTATGGCTTAAAGTCTTATTTCTTATTGAATCATATATTATCACAGATGGGATACAAAATATAAAGACAACTCTAGAATTGCATGTCAATAGTTGATGAACAGTTATGTCTGAACTCTGAAAGGTAAAACTAAAATTTACTGTTACATAAATTATATCAAAGTTGTATTAATTGCTTTAACAATTTTCATCTGCAACATTTTCCTTCAAGATGTCAAATAGTTAACTTGAAAGTGGCAAATGAAACTGATAACTGCAGGTACATTGAATTCTATGATGTGATGTCAGTGCCGATGGCAATAGCTCTGTCTGGCCAACTGCTACTTGGTCAACCAGTAATGGTGAAGCCATCAGAAGCAGAAAAAAATTTGGTTCAGTCAACTGCAACTGCAGGTGCAGCAGCTGGACCACAGTCTGGAGTTGCACGAAGGTTATATGTTGGCAATCTTCACATGAACATAACAGAGGAACAACTCCGGCAGGTGGGTATTAAACTCTGATTACATGAAGCTGATTGGCCTTCACATTCTTAGTTTGTGATGATGCGACCTCATGTTTGATTTACTTCTATCTTATATATGATTTAATGCTTTTGCTCTCTATTTTTGTAATCATTTGATGGAATCTTGATGGTAAAAAGCAGTGAAAATGAGTGGGCTGACATTAAAAACATGAAAATTTTATTGAAAAAGGCAATATGGTGCTCCCTACTTAAGTAGGGAGTGGAGACATTAAATCCTATGATATAACATATTTCTTATAGGCAGTGTTTGGTAACTTTTGCCAAACACTCTATACGGCGGGAACTTGCCAAGTTCCCGTCACTGTAAGTTCTTGTCTTTGGTGGGAACTTTCTCAGTTCTGTCGAATCTTATGAACATGGATCAACGAATTGGCGTCGTATGATTCATGTAGCCGATCCCACCTAGTGGGATAAGGCTTTGTTGTTGTTGTTGTAAGTATATATTATTAATAATGTATTAGCGAACTTATAAAATAAATTATTAAATTTTATTAATTAAAAATTATAAAATATTTAGTTCTAATAGTTAAAAAAATTTTTATTAATTAAAATGTTCAATTATTTTTATAAAAAAATATATTATATTTGGATCTTAAGATTTACGTAAATTATAATATTAGTAACATTTAAAAGATTTAATCAAAGTAAATAAATATAATATTAATAATATAAAATATGTACGTAAATTATAATATTAATAACATATTTTTTTACTATAATTTTATACCTTATAAAATAATAAATTATATTCTTAGTTCTTACTTTTTATCCAAACACCCACTATAACTTATCTATCAAATCAATTTTTTAAATCCTCATCATTACATTTTTTCATCCAAACACCAACCCAAACTTTTTTATCCAATTGATTAGTTCTCGAGAACTATCTTTTTTCTCAAAATCCCCATACCAAACACACCCATAGGGTATATTCTTATTAGGATATAACTTCTTGATTTGATCCATTCTGCTATGGTAAAGAATAGCTGAACTTAATTTACAAGCAGTTGTACTTGTTGATAAACATTGTTTCTTTTTGAAATAATGCACGTAAATGTAATGTCTAGGTTTCTTAATTCTTAATTGCATTCACATATTAATTTGCCTGGATAGATTCATATTGTTGATTGACTATTACCGAGATAATGTCTAAGTAATGCTGGATTATGAATTTGGTTTTGGTTCATCCATCTTTGTGAAGTTTTGGATCTTTGTCACATCTTGAATTTGGAGCTTGATTTTGAGCATTAATTTTTGCGATATCATATATTGAGCATAGTTTTTGGTCTGGTCCTTTCATTAGTTAACGGTGTCCTATCATATTGAATTTGGTTTATCCATCATAGTTTTTTCGTTAGTTAACAGTGTCCTTTCTGGTTGTCAAGAGTTAACAGTCAGCTCCTCAAAGAAAAAGAGTTAAGTTCTGCCCTCTTTCTTGATAATTCTTTTTCGTCCGAAAAGATGAAAAGTAGTTTTTCTAACATGCATCGTGTTTGCACATATATGTCTATGTACCCCTTCAAAAAGATTCTTATCCATCTTTTTGGAGTAAATTTCAATCATGGTCATCCAACTTAGAGGGTCCCAGTAAGGTCATCCAACTTCACTTTAGAAACGTTTCACCGCGGTCATCACAACCGGTTATAGTCAGTAAATTGGTAAATCGTTGACGTGGATGCTTACGTGACACCACGGCCGCATTTTCCCTCTCCTCCATGTCTAATTTAAAAGAATGAAAATGCCACATCCGCATTTTGCTCTCTGCTATGTCCAAACTTAGTTTTGTATCTACATGGTCATCCAACTTTTCAAAACTTTTAGACAAGGTCATTCAAATTTTAATCGTGGTCATCATTAAAAACTTAAATAAAAAAATAAATATAAAAAATAAATTGTTGAAACTTCAGAACAACCCTGGTTAGTAGATATGGGAGTTAATCTTTATTCGTTCTAGTGGTTCAATAATCAGCCCTCTTCTTTTCAATTGTCACAGTTGTGTTTGATTATGGTGACATCATGTGCTTAGCATATCTTGATTTAACTGTCGTAAAACCTGTCCTTCAGGTGTTTGAATCATTTGGCCAAGTGGAGTTGGTTCAGTTACCCCTTGATCCTTTGACCGGACACTGCAAAGGTTATGGCTTTGTGCAGGTAAGTAACCATGTTCAGTTGCCTCTGCTGTATTCTAAAGTTTTTGTTTACAGGGTTTAACATATCATTTCAGTTTGCACGGCTTGAAGATGCTAGAGCTGCACAGAGTTTAAATGGACAGCTTGAAATTGCTGGGAGGACAATAAAGGTTATAACTATGCTTCCATTTGTTAGCCACTAATGTGTATTACTAAGTAGGACATTGTATAGACATTAAAGTTTTCTGCTTTTATTTGTGCTTGTGTAGGTTTCAGCTGTTACAGACCAAACTGGTGTTCAAGATGTTGCTGCTACTTCTGCAGATCTTGATGATGATGAAGGTGGTGGTTTGGTATGTATCTTCATCAAATCCTTAGTTTTTTTTTTGGAGGGATGAAATCCTGAAGGTTGCTTTTACCTTTTGAAATTTCTATTTCTTGAAATGATCTGCTTGTCCTCTAGCTTCTTAATTTTTTTTTGAGTGCTCAAAATGTATCACTCTCATATTTCTGCTGGAACTTTGAATACTTCCATCTTCAACTTCTTTAATTTGGTTTACATAAATATTCATATTACCAGGTATGTCTCAAAAAAATTAACATGGTTATAATGCTCAACACTAGTACGCCACTTACATTACTAAAGTTGATAGATTTAATCATATTTTGGATTTACTTACATTACTAAAGTTGATAGATTTAATCATATTTTGGATGACAACTTTCTTTGTGAGATAGAGCGGATCAATTTTCATAAGTTCATGCCCCAAAATAACTACTACAAAAAACTGCTTTGTAATTAGAATTTAGATTTCGTTAACACACACACACACACATATATATATATATGTATGTAACACCTAACTTCTGTTCTTTTAAGATTCAAATCACTTGTTAGTTAAGTGAATGGAAAGTGGGATATGCCATGACATATGACTTAATAATGATATTATTTATTTTTATTTTGCAAGATATTTTATTAAAATCCATTTTATGCAAGATATTTTGTAAACTAAAGCTTCAACAGCTTGTAATAGCAAAATTAATAAATTATTTTTGAGAATTGTTGAATGTGGCATCCTACGTAGGTTGCCTGGGAACTGCTAAATGGTTTAAGAGATCGCTGATATAACAAAATAAAAGTTGATTTAAACATTGGAATAGATTGTTAACATAAAAATTTGTTTTCCAAATGTTGAGCGCCCTTTACGTTGAAATTTTAAAATATTATCCAGACCATGATTTATCCATTACATTTTAAAACCCGCAATAGTGCTACCTGATGTATTATGTTTGTTTGAAATAAGGTTTGCTTGTGAAATTGGTGCAATTACTTAGAGCATGTTGCTTGCCTAACTAAGTACACAGTTTCTGTTACTTGATACCTATACTAAGTTTAATCTTGTTTCCTGTTTGATTGAAGTCTTTAAATGCCCGCTCCAGAGCCCTCCTGATGCAGAAGTTGGATCGTACTGGCATTGCCAGCAGGTTTGACACTATCACTTGAAATTTCGTCTGTTGTTTGCAACGTTACCTTCTAATGTGGCATTCTTCGAATTGCAGTGTCGCTGGTGCTCTAACTATACCGGCTGCCCCCGTTCTTGGAGCTCCTCCTTTGGTTCCTCCACTATTACAGCCTGCTCTTGCAGGCCTCCAGGTTCCTACTGGCAGTGCACAATCTAGTGAACCTGCTGTTCCTAGTGAATGTCTGCTCTTAAAGAACATGTTTGATCCTAATTTGGAGGTAAGCCATTCTTTTCTGGACATTTTTATGTCATCCCCAAGTTTTTGCTTATACAGCCCTCTTTTTTGGAAAGTTGACTATAGTGAAAATCCTCGTCCTGCAGACTGAACCTGATTTTGATCTAGATATCAAAGAAGACGTTCAAGATGAATGTTCCAAGTTTGGTCCCCTAAATCACATCTTCGTTGATAAGTATGTATGACAACCAGTCTTCTGAAAATTTACTTTAATTGTCCTTCTCATTCTATGTAAACTTTTTGTCAAATCCATATTATTCTCCTCTGGGAACAGAAACAGTGCTGGACATGTGTATCTCCGATTTGACAATGTGACGGCAGCCATGAATGCTCAGAAGGCACTTCATGGGAGATGGTTTGCTGGAAAGATGATCACAGCCACTTTCATGGTGATTTGCTTTTGGTTAAGTGCATATTTCTTTGGGACATTTGCCTTCTAATTTTTTATTTTTTATTTATATATTTCAGATCCCACAGCATTACGATGCAAAATTTTCAATCAAATCGTGATGGATGTCCATGGTGAATCTTCCGACCAATTGCGGCATTATCTGACACCAGTACTGCGATTGGGGCTCATACATTTCAAGATGCGTTTGGTGGTGTAATATTTTTCGTCGTATTTTTTCTATATGACTCGTCATGCTAGATATTTCTTTTAGAAAATTTGCTTGGATATTCAAATGTTAGTTCACGTTATTATTCATTGCATGGATGTTTAAACTAGTGCGTGTTAAATGAAAAAAAAAGGCTTAGCATGTGGGATGAGATCTTTGCAAACCCTTGAGTAAAAATATTTTGTTCAATGTTCTGTCGGAGAGCTGCGTTTTTTTTCGTTTTTAAAGAAAGCGTAGTTAGCCGTCCTTATTTAGTCATATACGACTTTTACTTTCTATGATATTTATGTGCTTGAATTTTTTGTCATGATTACTTGGATATAATATTTTGATAATTTCAAGTAAATTGGATAGGGTATTACGATAGCATATATGTTATACCTCTAAATTTTAAAATTATTCACTTCCGTTAATTTTTCAAACACTTTCAATTAACAGATGCTTAACATTAAAGTGTATTTATTTTGTCGTATTCTTTATCTTGTTAAACGTTGTACATTTATTTTTATAAATTCAAAAGGAAGTAATTATGCCACACTGAAATCTCACCTTTGTCATGATGTCTAATTTTTTTAAAATTTAATAAAGGTAAAAGGGTGCATGTGAAGTGAGAAGTAAATATAGTTTAGGTATTTGCGTTTAAAATGAAAAATGTATGCTTAAACGGATAAGATTTGGGCAAGTATGCTTAAATCACACCGAACAAAAATGTTGGAGGTCAACACTCGAAGTAGTTTGTGATTTACATTGTTTAATAATATTTGTGATCTTCATTGTTGTCCAAAACCGAGGTTCGCAGTGGTTACGGTGAAAACTGGGGCAAATCTTCACTGTTTAATAATATTTGTCATCTTCATTGTTTAATAATTTCATTAGGTATGACCGTCGAGATAAAAAAAAAAGACAGCGGAAAGTTTATTTGCAAATCTCTCTCTCAAGGCCAAAATGTTTAGGATTATTTTCATAAATATTTTTTAAATTATTACGATTTTCCACATTTAAAAACTTATTTTTTTATTTTTAAACTATCACAACTTTTCTATTTTAGTCCTCTCATCATTTTTGTTATGTCTTCCATTAATTTTACATTTTTATTTATAAAATACTAAATTACCGCTCCCTTCAGAATATGAAATACAAATATAAAAAATAAAAAAAAATTATTGAAAGGATTAAAGTGATAAATAAAAAAAATCATTATTTATGAAAAAGATTAAATTATTTTTCCCTGATTTTTTTCTTTTTATATTTATTATTTGATATTATGAAGAGAGGGGTAATTTAATCTTTTTCATAAATGAAATAAATCAAAAGCAACAGAAAACGTAATAGAAGTAGACGAAAGGACTAAAGTGAAAAAAATGTGATAGATTAGAAATAAAAAAAATAATTTCATAATTTAAAATTAAATATGAAAAATCGTGATAATTTAGAGGAGATTCAGGAAAATAATCCAAATATTCATTACAAATATCTCTCTCCCCCCAGAAGTCTTGTCATTCAGGTGCCTGAGCTTTCGATTGTTTGGCACATTTCTGGCACAAGAGATGCCTCGACATTATATTTTAAGCATTGTCCATTTGGTTGCTTAAGGCAAAAAAAATCTCTAGTCAAAATAATTTTGAGTGCAGGTATTACCTAATTGCATGTGGCCTTGATTAACTACATTCTTGAGGCGCTCAAACCTGCTATGATTCTGAAATCGGCTGATGACAGATCTGAAACAAAAGTATTTCATTAGATGCAAATTCAGAGAAAGTTAAACCTCTTGCTTCCCTGAGATCATCTTAAAGTAGAAGAATTCGCTGATGCTTTCCAAGTCAATATTACTATTCCGTTTTTTTCCTCCACATGGCTCGTTAAGGTACTTGATGCATAAATGTTGATTGACTTGTGCTGATGCAGTAAATAATTAACTGAGGATTGCCTTTTACACTGTGAAATGCATATCACAAGAGGAGAGCTGAGCTCAGAAATGGAGCTGGTGTCCAACTAGAAAACTGATTTGTCTTCAGCGTAAATGTTTCTTCTGCAGATAATTAAGTATCACTGGAATCAATTGATGGGGCACTTAACTAATTACTTGCATGTGATTGGATCACATGATCAGGGCCATATTATTCAGATTTCTGTGCTTAATTAATCACCGCAGAATGCATGCTTATCCTCGTGACACTGCCTGGCCCTCTAACATGGCCAAGTCTTCTCTGCACCTGTGCATGCAGATGCGGTGAGCATGTGCTCAAGAATCTGTGTGCCACCTGATCGTGGTCTTGCAGCATGAAGTCGTGTCATAAAGGCAATGGTCATCTCTTAATTTTAGTCTTTTTCTTCCTCTGATCCATCAAAGTAAGACGTTCTTTATCTCCCGTATTTGAAGTACTGGATGATAAGTTGACCTGACAAGAGCAGTTCAGCATTCACTTTCATTCACTTACAAGTTTCTGACTGTATTCTTATCTTTTTTATGTTGAGAGAGAGAGAGAGAGAGAGAGAGAGAGAGAGAGAGAGAGAGAGAGAGAGAGAGAGAGAGAGAGAGAGAGAGTACTGGACTGATGGGTCAACAAAAAACTGTTTATTCATGATGATGCTCGTAGAAAACGTTGGGGTTGGCGTCTGCTTTTTGACCAATCTTGTGCAAGAAATTGTACAAGTGGTATCTTTTATTAATTGTAACTACAACCACGTTGTTAATCCTCTAGTGATGAGTGGTAGATCGGAAATTAGCTTACGATCTTTATAATTCTCTCTATTTTCTTTTCGGTTCAGATGAATTGATCGCTGCTAACCGACACTTTAATCACTTGCAGTTTATTTAGAACCAATTGTGACAGTGGATATTGAATGCGCTCATGCAGTATACATTTTGTCAAAAGTGAGTACAATTCTGCAATTAATACTTCTTCGAGTGCCATATATAACTAATGACAAACACTTATTAATCTTTCATTTGATTAAACAATAATATATATATATATATAATTGATAACGTATTAGAATTATTTTAAAGTAACAAATAGCCAACACGATTAATTACTGTTGTGAAACTTCTTTCTTTTTTTTTTCTCTACTTTTTATTTCTCATATTGTTGACCCGTGTTCATAGATATTGTTTCAGGAGCACACCTAAGACCTGGCTACTAATGGGTGCAAATTTAAAAATTTATCATATCAAAACAAATAGATTATAATATAATTAAGAATAAGAATTTGCATTTATTACTTATATTGGATGCCTTCAATAAAATTATAAAATTAAATAAATGACAATGTGAGAACTTAGAAATAAAATTATAAACTAGATTACAAGGAATTAACATTAAGGTAATGGTATTTTAAAAAATTACAAATAAATATATATATATATATATATATATATATATATATAGATCATGAGAAAGACTACTAAAAGTTAATAAATATTAGACATGCAAATATTTTTTTTGATAAATATTATGAAAATCCAATAGACAAAAGAAGGAATGAATAATTTGGAGTTTTCTGCTTTCATCTGTCAACATTTGTGAAAACTTTAAAATATGTTTTTCTTTAGTCTTTAATTATTTAAATATGTACCTGACTTCTAATTTTCTTATCTATACAGTGAAAAGCAAAAAAAAAAAAGACATATAAAATAAAATGTACTTCATTTTATTTAGAATAAAAAATAATGTTGGAAATCAATCTTATAAGAATTTATCTCAACAATAATTTTAAATAGGTAATTTTACCAATTCAGTGCATCAACATTCAATTAGATAAGAAGACACTAATAAAAAAAATGCTAAAACTTTATGGGTCAATTGACCCCATTAGTCACCATGTAGCTCCCCCCATGTATTGTTTGCTTTATATTATTGATATACATAACGTATCTTGATAATTGAAAAATATAGTTATGTATAGGTTCATTATCATATTTTTATTTTGTTCAAGTTAAAATAAATTTTTTCCTAAATGAATTACGCAAAAAAAAAACACATATATGAATTTCCTAAATGTTAGGATTATGAGCTAATATGAAATTTGAACAATTTTAAATTTTCTCAAAATTCATTCGTTTAACAATATTATCTTATCGTTCAACTATGGGCGAACCTCATAAGTCTAATTTTCTGTATGTCCAATTTCTCTCGCACAAATTTGTTTTATATAAATTTGTTAGACATATAGATGATTATGGTTTTAATATACATACTTCAATGGTTGAATCGATGTTGAAATTAATTTTCGGTAGTTTATTTTTTAACGTTTTTATTTGTCACCAAACAAAATTAGTTATGGTTATTAGCAATATTTTAATAATATGATCCGCGACCGGACTTAATGATCAATTGAGTCAAATTTAACAAGAATTTACCAAAATAATATTATTTATAATAAATTCTAAAAATATATACTTAATTAATATTATATAATGCTTAATATTACAAAGAAGATTAGCATGTCCTCTATGCAAAGATAAAAAAATTACTCATAACTTATAATTCTTAGTAAAATATAATAAATATGTATTAATTAAAATTAAATATTTATAATAAAATACGTTAAGTTTTATTTTTTTAGTTGACAATTGAATTGATTTTTACCGATAGTTTTTGACCGATTGAATATCATTTCCGATTTTGAACTTATATCAGACCAACCGTCAATTCACAGTTAAAATAATCGGTTAGTTCGATCCGATTTTATAACATTGATTATTGCTCAAAACTAGTTATCTCCACGTTAAATTGATTCTTTGGCAATATGTGATCATTTCTAGGGACATAATCGAGCTGCATGAAGTTGATATATGACCTTATTTGTTAACTTGGAGACCAGCTTTTCTTGAAAAAATAAAATGACCAATGTCCAATAACCAGTTGAAAGCGCTCGTAAAGTTGAATTTACTTCAATAGATAAGTTAAATTTCTCTGAAAAAACATTGTTCTTTCTTTGTCTCTGAAAAAGGGTTGGTTGGCTGCTGAATTTTTCGGACGGATACCTTTTTTCATGAGGCTTTTTATATGTAAAAATACTTCAAAACCATTACAAAAACTCAAAAACCTAGTAGAAATAAATGTAAATATAAAAAACAAAAAGACCTGCATTTTCATTCTTAAACATCGAGATTTCTTGATCTCTAGGTCGAACAGTGTTAGACTTTATTTTAAATCATTTGAAAAGAAAAACCTACATTTTAGAAATCACCACAAGAAAATCCGACATTTCCGATGGAACATTTCCAACGGACCGAAATTCTTCTGAGTTTTCGAAGGACTTTTGCGGCGGCATTGTTAATCCTTCGGAATTAGCGATAGAAAGATTTTTGACGGGTGCATTTGTCAAAACTTCTAATGGCTGTCAACATGTCGAAACTTTCGATGGTCGTTTCCGTTGGAACTTCCGATGAATGTCAATCCGTCCGAACTTCAGACGACGACAGCCGTCGGAATACAAATCTAATATATTATATTATGAGATTTAATCTAACGTCATATTATATAATTTATGAATTAGTTATTATATTATATTATATTATATTATATTGTTTTCGATGGCTGTGTCCCTTGGAACTTCTGATGGTCTATCGTCTGTCAAAACTTTCGACGACTGAGGCTGTCGAAATTCAAATTTCAATGTAATATATTATGAAATCAAATCTGACATTAACTTTATATATAATATTAAATTTTATTTCTAAGTTTTATAAGCTTTAGTTGAACGATACTTTATTACTTATATAAGAACATTAACAGGGTATAGAAGATAATAAACTTTCGACGGCTAAAGTCATCGGAAGTTCTGAAGGTTGTGTCCTTTTGTCTGTAGATTTGACAGACTTGGCGAACTAGCTCGAGCTTTGGCGATCCACATTCGAAGGACACGCACGCCCCCTCCATCGACGGTACGCCGCGGCGACCCAGGTCCGACTGTTTCCTTCAGCTGTGTTAGAATGCTCGTTGCATCCAGATCTGGCTGGCCAACACTGCAGGCGGTTGCTGCAAGCCGGATTCGGTTTGCTACGACGGCTGCCTGCCGTAGGTGGCCACTACAAGCTACATTCAGCTTTGCAGTAGGCGACCATTAAGCGGCCGGATCTGGCCGCTTGCGACAGTTCAGGAACCGTATCCGACCACTTGCGACCATTTAACAACTGAATCCGACCGCGTGCAGCCACTTGTGGCCATTCAGCGTCCGGATCCGGCCGCGTCCTGTTGGTTGTGGTCGTTTAGCGTCCGATTTATGAGAAAAGATATGGAAATTATTTACTGAATTTAGTCAATTTTTAAAGGCTTATGTTCGACAACACTAACTATGAAAAATATGCATCAATTAGAAATTAATATTCCAATCATTTTGTGTAAGTTAGAAAAAATATTTCCACCAGAATTTTTTATTCCATGAAACACCTACGGATCACAATGGTAGGTTGACCAATTCAGTACAGGTGGATGTATTCGTTTGATAGATATCTCAATAAAATTAAAGAAATGGTAAAAAATAAAGTATGTGTTGAAGGTTTTATATATGAAGCATATATGATTTAAGAGGTGTCATATTTTTGTTCACATTATTTCGAATCTCATGTCAAGTGCACTAGAACTAGAGTTTGTTGAAACGATAAAATTCCATAAGAAATATGTAAACAAATTTTAGCTAGTTTTAACCAATTGTGCAGACACTATGGCAAGTTAAAAAGTTGATGGTTGAATGATGTAATATTCAAGTCAACAATGAATGTCCTCTTAAATACACAGGAAGCGTTACATTATGTAGGTTTATTTTTAACACATAGTTGAATATATTCTTTATTTCTATTTTTAATTATTGAAATAATTGGAAAATATTTTTGAAACTACTTTTTATTTTTTTAAAAAATAAGGGAAGTTTCGTCGGTCGCACCTGTCAGAACTTTCGACGATTGCAATCATTGAAAGTTCTCACAGTCTCAACCATGTGAAGGTCCGATAGTTTGAACCATGGGAAGTTGTCACGATTGTAATCGTTTAAAGTTCCCACAGTTGTAATCGTCTAAAGTTCTCACGGTCATAACCATAGGAAATTGCGAGAAATTTCCACGGTCCCAACCATGGAAACTTCCAATGATTGAAACTGTCGAAACTTCTCATGGTTAGGATCGCGGCAAGTTTGGAGGACTTGTGAACTTCCAACAGATCAGTGTGGCCCATCGCAAAATATTTGCGATGAGCATTTTTCAAACGATTATTTCCCGTCAATAACTTTGTCTTCCGACGGATTTTTGTTATTTGCGACGGATGAGACCGTCGAAACTTTTAATTTTTCTTATAGTAAACTTTTGGCTTCTAATTAATTTAAAAATAGTATTTTAAGAAGTTAAATAAAAGTATCCTAAGGAATCAGTTTACTTTTAAACATATTAAATATGCATGCATTATGCATCATTCATATTGGCTCATAATAAACGTGTGACCGTATTAAAAATTGAATGTCGGTTATATTTTTTTTAGTTCATGTGCACGATGCATACAGTAAAACTTATGTGCACCGTGATACTTTTCTTAAATATTATATCCATGTGCCGGCTTCTACGTATGTAATATAAATTCTATAATAACACATTATATCGATGTCTAAGTAAGTGGTGAGTTCAAAAAAACGAAAAAAGTAGTAAGTAGTGCAGACTCGTACTCCTATCTACTCAGTTTAAACTCAAGTGATCAACCATAGGAGAGAGTAAATTTCACGAAACAACATTCAATTTAGGGGACATTCTCAGTAAGGTCATCATATTTCATTTTGTAACATGACGGTCATCTAATTTTAGAATCATTTTAACCAAAATTATCGTGATCGATTATAGCCGGTAAACCAATAAATGGCTGACGTTGCACTGTCATGGATGCTTACGTGACACTATGTCAACATTTTTTTTCTTCTCCATGTTAGATTAAAAAATAGAAATTATCATGTCAGCATTTTTCTTTCCGCTCCATTCAAACTTTTCTTTTGTATCTACATAGTCATTCAACTTTTCAAAACTTTCAGATAAGATCATTCAGCTTTTCAAATTTTAATCGCGATCATCATTAAAAACTTAAAATAATAAATACTAAATAATAAACGTAAAAAAATAAAAATTTGAAGACATTTAGATTGACTTAGTACATTTTTTGGCATAACCCATTCGTATTGAACCGCTCAAACTTTTTATGTGTATTAAATATATAATATAATGATAATTAATTATTTTTAGTTAAAGAAATAAAAAAGTTAAAAATATAACACCCTTTTATTTTTTTGCACTAAAATTTAAAATATTAAAAGATATTATAATTATAAAATAAATATACTTTTTTCATGCGATATTTCAATAGGACCGAGTCAAATCCTAACGGCTCCTCTAGCAAATTTAGCGAATTGTTAAGTCAAATTATTAATTATCATAATATTAGTAATCAAAATTATTAGTTATAATAATATTATATAAAAAAATCGTGTTTGGTTCAACAACCCGTTTGATGTTGGATCGTGCCTTGCACCCCGCTGGACGAGCCATTACGATTTGAATCGGTATTATATAAAAATATCATAATATAATATAAAGATATAATTGGTATGTTATTTTTATAATTTTTTATTTCCATAATTATAAAATTATTAATTATCATAATATTATATATTTAATACACAAAATGAAGTTAGATGATCTTAACGAGAATGCTTCTTAAATTAGATGATCATCACTGAAATTTACTCTCATGAGATGAGAGGGAATAAGAGCCTGCCTAATGATGTAGGTGTCCTTTATTTTTAGTCTTTAATTTTTTATATTCGATTTATAAATTTTCCTTTATAATAATAAAAATTCTAAACAAATTCGTGTTCACCATGCAAATAAAAGCTCAGCACGCACTTGGCTCAGGTCTAGTTTGACTAAGTAATTTGTAAGTTAGGTTGTAAAAATTTTAGTGTTTGATAATTTTAAAAAATAATTGATAAGACGATATCAAATCTATTTAACTACTTAGTATTAATATAAATATTTTTACCCAAACGTAATCGTTTATTTTTAAAAATAATTTTCAATTAATAAAATACTTATCAACACTTTAACTTATTAGTTATTTTATATCAACTAAATCAAATGAATCCTTAATCTTTATGCAAAATTCTTATATTTTGAGTCTATATTTGAAGTCTCTAACATTTTTCGAGTGCATTCCTAGTTTAAGTGGTTTAATCTTTCTCCATTAAACTACTAACCTAAAATATAATTGCATCCCTAGATTTCAATTTAGAGCGTTAGTTATCTAATCTCTCGTGTTCTTTTCACACTATTATCATGGTAGTCAGTTATTAAAAGAGGTACAAGAAATTTTAATTTGAGACGTAACAAGATACATATAACTTATCTCCCTAAAAAAACAAGAAAAGACTTTATATAACAATGCATCTTCCTCATGCTCTCTATTCAAAATAGTAGTTAAATTTTAGAGGGAGTCGGATCTTTTTTCTTCGCCAGACAAGTCCAAAATTAATCGGACCAAACACATACATATATATAGGATTAATGTACCTACAAAGTACTTTCCGCTTTGTAAGTATTCTGAATGCATTTCAATCATTGATTTACTTATAAAGCATCAATGCTGAGCACATCTCGTTGATCCATTCATCAACGATTGAGATAATTAATATTTTTAAATCATGAGATTTAATCACTTTTGATCAGATTCATTAATGAATGGATTAATGATTGAGATGCGTTCAACATCCTTACAAAATGAAAAGTATTTTATAAGTACATTAATCCATATATATATATATATATATATATATATATGAGTTTAAGTGTTGTGTGATGGGAAAATCCGAGAACAAGTAGAGAAGATCACAGAAAGATTGCAGAAAAAATAGAGGAGACACACGAAATTTACCCAGGTTCACCCTTGAGATTAGGGCTACGTCCTGCAAAGAGGTTCCACTATATCGTTTAGGTTTACAGCCGCCACACCAAATTACATCAAAAATTAGGCTATTAATAGCCTCTCCAAACCGGATTTAAAAACTCAAATAAACAGAGAAAAAACCTAATCCGAACCACACGGGCCGGCTAAACAAAAGCCCAAAATCCGTCTAGGTTTCGGGGGCGCTGCCCCCGAACCCCCGCCCGCTCACCGGCGAGCGGAACCGCCGTCGGGGGGCGGGGCCCCCCGAACCCCTCTTTCGTTCGTACGTCAGCAATACTGTTAATTGGGTAATACTCAGATTCCCCTAAGCTCACGTGGGCGAACCCGGTGTAAGAAACAAGGGGCTCTGAAGTATTCACCAACTCTAACATTGTGCAACTACAAAACCGTGGTTACAACTTCTAACCATTCGACAAAAAAAAAAAATATTTGATTCAGCCAGTACAATTTCTAAAGGGCTCTGACAAGATATATAACGCAAATTAGACAAAAACTAATTAATTTCATAATAATTTTAGTTGCACCGGTTTATATTTATTAAATATGTACAGGCGCGATATATGAATGCTATTTTTCGTGTGTACTAATTTGATATTTATCTAAAATTATAACATGATTTTACGCGCTTTAGTCGTACCAAAAGAGGATTAATTACTAACATCTTACTAATTTCGAAACAAAGTAAAAAAAAGAACAACATTCTAAAGACAATTTCGAAAATCAAATTCAAAACTACTAATCTTGTCGATTTTAGATAAAAAACTCAACTAACCAATTGTGGTAATAAAATCTGATTAAAAGTTTGGACGGCTTTTAATAAACTTAATCATGCAGTATAATAATTAGTTAAGAAGAGCTCAATAACTAAGTGCACTAAAACTGTATATTGAAGAGCTAACTGCCACAAGTCCGCACGTTAAGGGCAGGCAATAACATGTGCTCTCTCTCTCTCTCTCTCTCTCTCTCTCTCTCTCTCTCTCTCTCTCTCTCTCTCTCTCTCTCTCTCTCTGGCTATTTAAGCACAACCGAGGTCTCACAGCTTTTCAACACCATCAGTAATATATCCATCCATTGCTGGTCTTCTTTCCTTCATCAGATTCTCACCCTAGGCACCATTGATCCATCTCTAGTGGCCCTTCATTGGTAGTGAGCGGAGATGGGCGTCTTATTAGGGTTGTTGTTCGTGACCTGCAGCTTTGTGTTCGGAGGTGCTGAAGCTTTCGCTCCTTCTGGTTGGATCAAGGGCTCTGCCACATTCTATGGTGGAAGTGATGCATCCGGAACTATGGGTATGCAATCTTCTAAACTTGTAGCATCTGTTAACTCAGATATTTAAATTTAATATGCTAATCAGTTTTTTTAAAAATTTAAGTCGTTAAAAAAAGAAATGTCAATAATTTTATATTCTTAAAATATATTTTTCTATTGATTTTTCATTGAAATTAAACATGAACAATTAGTACGACATTGATGTTTATAAATTTACTTGAAACCTGGCGACGGGTAACATGCAATTACTGTTGGAGTTGTTCTGAAGACGGTTCACGGATACATGATCACCTTGGTGCAGGTGGAGCTTGCGGCTATGGAGATCTGTACTCGCAAGGGTACGGCACGAGTAATGCGGCGCTCAGCACGGCGCTGTTCAACGACGGCGGTTCCTGCGGGCAGTGCTTCAAGATCATGTGCGACGCCAGCTCGGGCTCGCCGTGGTGCAGGAGCGGCGCGTCCGTCACCGTCACGGCCACCAACTTCTGCCCTCCGAACTACGCCCTCCCGAATGACGATGGCGGCTGGTGCAATCCGCCCCGCCAGCACTTCGACATGGCGCAACCTGCATGGGAGCAGATCGGCGTGTATCGCGGTGGAATCATCCCCGTCGTGTTCCAAAGGTCTCTCTCTCTCTCTCTCTCTCTCTCCCCCCGTCCGTCTGAAAGTAATGTTGTATGTTTATGTGTGGGCTGATGCAGGGTTCCATGTGGGAGACAGGGGGGCGTGAGGTTCACCATCAATGGGCGCGACTACTTCGAGCTGGTGCTGGTGACGAACGTGGGGGGCGCCGGAGCGATCCAATCGATAGCCATCAAGGGGTCGCGCACCGGGTGGATGGCCATGTCCAGGAACTGGGGCGCCAACTGGCAGTCCAACGCGTACCTCAACGGCCAGTCCATCTCCTTCAGGGTGTCCACCGACGACGGCCAGACTCTCGTCTTCAACGACATCGCTCCGGCGAACTGGGCCTTCGGCCAAACTTTCACGAGCCCTCTACAGTTCAATTAACCAAGAAGAAGAGCAAGAGGAAGAGGAAGAAGAAGAACAACGAAGAATATTATTGAGTTTGGGGCATTCATTTTTTTATGACAATTTCAGGATAAAGTTTTGGCAGAGGCATGCTATCATTTTGCTGTAGTTGCCCGCCGGTCATTGTGTAATGAATGCTTTTGTTTACCAGAGAACTACATCCGGCTACCGCAGCAGGTATATTAATTATTTATATGTGTGCATCACAATTAAGTGATTAATTGTTGCATTTAAGAAAGCATTAATGTAATGGTAACTTTTTGGATGCCCTACTTGTACAACATTAAACACTTAGAACACCCTAATCTCAACCATTCGTTTCACATCTACGGTCCAGATCACGTGATGCAACCTCCTCTCGATCGCCTCACTTCTCCAACTGCCGCCAGGCTGACCTCCTCCCCTCCGATCGCCTGACTTCCTGAGCGCTATCACTGTCGCCGTCATCCGACCCGTGTCGCCCGACCTTCTCCTCCCCTCCCCCTCATTATGCCCCCATCCTCCCCTCTCTCCCCAGCCCCCTTCCTCCAATCGCCGCCCTCATCTTACCATTCCCGCGCCCCGTCCTCTCGTTATAACGATTTTTTTTGTGTCTAAAAATGAGGTCATTTCTAATCGTCTTTTCGTCTAATTAATTCTATTAAGTTTTCTGTTATTTATATTTATAAAAAACTAAAATGACCTTTGATAAACTATATTTTCTTTTGATGTTTTAAAAAAATTAATAATATATAATATAATGATAAAAAAATAAAAACTATTTATAAAAGGAGGTCGCTGCCCCTCATCCTCTGACTATGGCAGTTGCCTGCCGGTAAGGGTGTTCATGGGTCGGGTTTGACCCGACCCGTGAACAAACCCGACTCGACCCGGCCAAGGTTGGCCGGGTCGGGTCGGGTCTCCGCTCTTTTTGGGCTGCAACCCGAACCGACCCGATCCGGGCCGGGCCGGGTGGTCGGATTACCCGACCACCTTTTTCTTTTTTTTTTAATTTTTCATTTATTTTTTAATATAAAAACTATTTATTAATTTATTTTTAATACAAAATAAAGTATTTTAAATACCAAAAATATTTTTTAAAATATCTATATACTTTTCTACATTTAAAATAATTTATTTCATATTTTTTTAGATTTTAAATAATACAAAACTATATATTTAACTAAAAAATAATTAAAAATAAAAAAATAAAAAAAAAACCGGGTCGTGGGGTCGGGTCGGATCAACTCGAGTTGAAAAATTCCAACCCGAACCCGACCCGACCCGACCCTTGGTCGGGCCGGATTTCCGGGTTCACCGAGTCGACCCGACCCGGTGAACACCCCTACCTGCCGGCGAGAGAGGAGGGGACCTCGCTGGGGCCGCAGGTCAGACTCGCTCATCCACGACGTAAGTTTTTGGTTCGCTTCCCATCTTGAGGTCATGCTCGGTGTGTAGGTATCAGTCGGGTTGTTGAAGCTCTGCCAAGCAATGCTGCCCGAATTGTTGATGACCAAGTTGCCTTTATCTATGAGCTGGGCAGAGGAGCCGGGGGATGCGGTGGTGGCGTTCGACGACCACCGAGCGGCGCCGTCGACGTCGAGCACGACGAGGTCGTAGTCGTCTCCAATGGAGAGGGAGTTGCTGCCTGCGATCGAGCTTCCTTTGTCAGTGGAGAAATTGTAGCAGCATGTTGTTGCACGGGCTGAAGAATCCGAGCTCAAACACGTTGCTGGCGGAGATCAAGATGTCGCCGTCCTTCACGGGTTGGTCCCTTGTGATGGTATCTTGCATGGACGAGCTGACATAGAGTCATGAGGAAGGCGACAACGTCCAAGATCCTCTGAGAGGGCCTTTGAGAGGAGGCACCACAATTGCCATCACACCGAGGACAAAGGGAGAATGTCCCTCTGCCAATCCAAGGTCTGGCTTGCAACTCTACTGGTGGCTTGATTGGCTAGCACACTTTCTGTAGCGCCCCGAGGCTCGGCCTCGTCACGCGGCGCGACCTTTTCCCGCGGAACTACTTTGACTCTTTTCTTCTTTCTTAACTCATTTGTTGACCGAATGGTCAACACGAAGGAAGTGAAAAGCGGAAGACTAAATGAATAGAGCGGAAGACTAAATAAACAAAATAGAACGACATGTAAAGAATAATGTGGAAGCTGATAGATATAAAATACTTCAATTAGCCTTCACATGAGGCAACAATGTAAGAGCCAATACATCCAAAAGGTGATCAAAATACAATCTAAAAAAGGTGACTTAGTATGAGAAATAGTATCATTACTAATCACAGTGCGGGAACAAAAAAGGTGTACTCATCCGCCCAAAAAGTAGTGGCTCACAAGTGCGAGGCTAGAATAGATGAAGAAGGGACTCCGATCCACAAGGACCCGGGAGGTCCCATCTGCAAAGACACACCAACTCATATTACGTAAAAGCAAGTAGCTACTGCCACGCTCGGCAAAGACCATATGCAATAATAGACCCCGTCGAGATGTCCGCACGTGCACCACCACCTCAAAAGTAACCATCATGCACCTGTGGGGATCACACAGGGAGCAAGCTCAACTATTAGCATAAAGCTAAGTGCGAATTCATATAGATCATAAATAAGTTTTATCAGAATATAGCATGAAAAGAATGTGTAATCAACATGAGAGAGGGATAATGTCATCATGGATCGACTTCATCGGTCATGGCATAAATGGAGATCGTAACATCAATATTGTAGAAGAAAATAAGAATCATAAGAGAGAACACATTTTCATATCCACTTCTTTACTTCAATCGTTCTTCTACATTGCCATGCTTAACTTTCATACATGCTTGCTTCCATACGTTCATTCATTCATTATTCATCTTTCATCTTTCATCTTTAAGGGGGAATGCCATTGCATGCAAATGTGATACAGCTGTCTAGACATCATGTGCCAGTGGGTGATCAATGCCACAGCGAGACCTCGTCGGGCTGGATGACCTCACCATTGGCGGAAACATTCGTATGGGAGAAACTCCCACCTAGATAGAGCAAATGGCAACCCGTGAGGGAGGGCCTGTTACGAGGCTGGAATATCTTTCCTCATCATACATGGGCCTATCTTTCGATCCGTGTACCGATCAAGGCGTAGAAAGATTATCATCTTATGTTCGTTTTCATTTACTTAAGAATCAGGTGGACGAAAGTTCATTTAGAAATCAGGTTAAGATAATGAAGGTCGTCACTTCCTGGCCCACACGACGAATGCCCGAGGGTTATGGGTCACCTGTCGAAATCATATCGGTCGATCGAAAAAGTGCGATCACAGCTTCTTATCATTCTTATTTATAATGTCATGGTTCATTATCGTTCATAATAAGGTTCATCAGAGTCATAATCATTCTTAGAAGAGATCGAGAGGAGTCATTAACATTCTTGACGTAAAGATCATAATCATCTTTCTTTCATTTTTTGATGAGATATCAGTAATCATATTCACGTGAGCAACATGGGTTTGTCCAGAAACCAGAGAATCAACGTACATAAGTTCAACATGTTAACAAATCAGAAGATTGCATAATTAAGTCGAGGTCAGAAATCGTAAACGTTAAAATCTGGGTCCAGAACCCGGGCCGGGTAAAGGGAACCCAGGCCAAGTTGGCCTGGAGCGGGCTCGGTCCATCGAGGTGAGAAACCGGGAGTAATCTGGGCCGAGTGTGGAGCATACCTGGGCCGAGTTTTGGAGGACGATCGAGTCGGGAGAGTCGTCTCTCCTGATCATCTTCTCCACGGCGAACCCGGGCCGAGTCATGGGTGACCCGGTCCGGGCACCTAGTTCACCCCGAGCTCGACCTCGGCGTCCATGGCAGACCCGGCCCATGCACGGGGAAACCCGATGTGGCCAGACAAGACCTGGGCCGGGGGGTTCTATCGAGTCGTAAAATAGATTCAAGTTTTCATTTCTCTTACGATCGTTGATTAAGTACAACTAAGTTAACTAAGCTACTAGTATTACAACCATTCATCTATAGAGCATCTAGAGTCTAAACTATGCAGAAATCGTGCTAAGCATGCAACTAGAAATGAAAGACTTTGATAATCAGTTCATACATTCATGTCCATTCTTAATCGGTTCGGTCATACATGGAATCGTTCCAGTCAACATACATTTCTTCGTTCTTAGTAGCAAAGTCATCATGTGATCATTCTATAGGATATTATGCATTCGTCTTCGAAGGTTCTATTCGTGGGTTTGAATCAGGCATGCAAAATTCGTCAAGAAGCTTGACTTATGAAGAAGATCCCAAGATCCGCACACCTTTTAGCCTAAGAAGTTGAGGTTCATCCTAGTGCTGTCCGTGCCCCGCTCCTACGTCGCCCGCTCGAGGATGATCGTCGATGTTGCTCCCTCATTCTCCACTGTTCGCGCACGTAGGAAAAAGGAGAATGGTCGAGTGAGAGAGGAAATCGGAATCGGGCGAACGAAAGAGGAAGCAAAGGATTCTTTCTCACCAAGTCGAAGTCTCTGCTGTCCGCCTCCCACGTCGCCTTCGCCGGAGACGGTCACCGGCATCCCTTGCTCGCCCTCTGCTGCCCGCACACCGGAGAAGAGAGAAAATGGAGTGAGAGTTCGGGGAGTGAACAAGAGAGGGGAGAAGAAGGGGTCGGATGCTTCATATAAGAGGGGGGGGGGGGCAGCTGACCGTTCACTCTCCTTCTCGGTGGTGGAGGCAGATCTCGGCCATGCCTCCATGCTCAGCATTGGGGGTGCTGGGCGACATGGGAGAGAGAAACAGAGAGAGAGAAAAGGCCATAGTAGATGGAGACAAAAGGGAAGAATAGAAGAAGAAGGAAACAAGCAAGAGAAGGCAAAAACTAGGAATGGAAGGGTCTCTGCCTTTACATTTTCATCATTCATCATCATTTTTTTACCGTGTTGTTACACTTTCGATTTATTTCCCTATGCTGGGAAGATCATGTTATTCGTGGTTGATGCAGCAACAGTGTTGCCCTTGAAGCTAGAGTGGGTCGGATTCATTCTGAACTCGAGGCTGCTATGGCGGGAGACCGGACCATGTGGTGGATTTGGACGCCATCGACGAGGAGGGAGGGGAGGTGGAGAACCCGATTGCGCTAGTCAAAGATCCAGCCATCGTGAAATTGTTGGGAAACTGCGGGAAGAAGGTGCTGCCCTTCTAGTCACGGAGGGAGAGGAGGAAGGAGCAGCGGAGCCTTAGCTTTTTTTTAATTTTTTTAGTTTTATGTTATATATATTATTTTATATTTTCAGACATTAAAAGAGAGGATAAATTTTTTCACAAATAAAAAAAATAGAGACAGTAGCACTTAGGGTCTGTTCAAAAGGCGTTAAGGGGAAGGAAGGGAAAATAAAGGAAAAAATAAAAAGAGAAAGGAAGAAAATGAAGGAGAAAAGTTAATTTTATTTGGATGATAATGAAAAAAAAAGAATGAAGATTTAATAATAATTTTTTTAGATTATTTCATTCTTATTGAAATTTTGTTTTAGTTATACTTTTTTCCTTTTTTTCATCCTCAAGGAAAAAAAGGGATATTAGTGAAGAATTGAGAAAAAATTCTCTCATTTTCTCTCCACCTTAAACTCAACCAAGAGGAGTCTTCTCCTTTTCCTTCTCTTCTTTCAACCACAACCAAATAAAAAAATATGATAAAGTTTAGGAATATCTGTAAATTGTTCATAATTTAGAGTTATAATAATTGAGAGAAATTTGATAAAAATAACTCTTGATTTTATAAGTCTGGCTTAGCTTATATTTATTAAGCTGATTTTTCAATTTAAAATAATTTTTATTATAAAATAAAAAAATTGTATGATGATTCTTTTTATATTTTTATAAGAATTTATTTGTTAGTATGTTGACCTCATAAGAATATTATTTATAATAAAGTAATTCTAGTTTAATCATAAATCATGCCTGGCTTGTTTATCCAAATAAGTTGGACCGAACAAAACTAAACTAGGCCAGGCTCGTGAATAGCCCGACCTTGCCTCCTTTTCGGCTGCAGCCTATATTAAAGCCCATTAAAATTATAAGTTAACTAGAACTTAATTAACTAATTTCTTTGATTATTAGCTTTGTTCGAATAACTTAGGGATTTGATCATGGTATAATGATTCGACAACTAGATGATAATGATTTAATTAGAAGATGATAGTTAGACATTAGTGAGGAAAAATATTTTATTGAAAATTGATATATATATATTAAATAGAACGATTGAATTAATGTATTAACAAAAATGTACATAAAAATATAACGGATTTCATGCGTGTGTGACGCCCCTGATTGCAGTGTGAGACGCGTCTCCCAGGAGTGTTGAATCGTGATTGCTCCCTCTTCCTCTCCTTTTTTTTTTGTTCATTCAGTTTTTTCGTTGTTGTTCCTCGATGAAGTGGAGGAAGGGGTGTAGATGCATGCACATTTATAAATATTTTACGTGCATAATTTAGATTATTTTTCATAATTTTATCATGACATGCATTTCTTTTCTTAATTAATATTTTAAAATTTGTTAGAGCCAAAAGCGGATCATGGCATGTATCTCTTTTCTTAATTAATATTTTAAAATTTGTTAGAGCCAAAAGCTGCCCGCTTTTGGCTTATTTTGATATCAAGATCATCAATTTGGAGGTGTGGAGCAATTGAACCGAAAGAACGCGAGAATGGAGCAGAATTGCCATGTTACAACATTCTGGACAAGAACTTGGGCTGAGTTGACCATACACTCGAGCTGAGCTATACCATCGGACCAAGACTGACTCAGGTTGTGCACTGTTGTGCACGACGCCAAAACCCAGGCCGAGTACCTTGGAAACCTATGCCGAGTTGGTTATTAGACGATGTTTTATCATATTTCTAAAGCAATTTAGAGTCTTTCCGACGATTCCCTGAGACAACCACACGGTTGAGTAGGGCTGAGCAAACCCGGGACCGGGTCCGGGTCTCAGCGGACTCGGTCATGATCCAAATTATGCTAGGTCAAAAATTTTTTGTCCCGATATCGGACCCGAACCCGGTCGAATTCGGTTCCAGGTCAGACCCGACAATCCGGAAAAGTCACCAGGTTTGCGGCCGAGAATAAACAGTGTAAAAAAATATGAAAGGTCGGATCGACCACTAGTGGCCAGATCCAGTGCCTGGGAGCCGATCCTACCGCCAGGCGCTCGAATCGGCCGCCAGGTGCTCGGATCGGCTGCCAGCAGCCAGATCAGCCACTGGCGCGTCCAGATCCGATCGCCTAGCGACCGGATCAGCCGACAATTGCTAGATCTGATCGCTGGTCGCGCCAGTGGCCGATCCGGCCGCCCACCGCCCAAGCAGGCGGAGTAGAGAGAGAGGGAGTCAGGAGAGGGGGAGAACGGTCGGAGTCGAGAGGGGGAGGATGGCCGGAGTCGAGGGTCGCCGCCGTTGCTATCGCTGCCGCCATGAGAGAGAGGGAGAGGGAGAGGGCGAGATCATGAGGCGTGAGACTGAGAGAGATGGGAAAGAGAAAGGGAAGTGTGAAATGAAAAGAAAAAGTGTGAGTGTGATTTATATAGTAAAAAATAAATCGGATTGGGTCCGGGTCAGGTATCTGCACTGGAGACTTGGTCCTGACCCGAAACCCGATGGGTTTTTCACCTGTTAGACCCGGTCCTGGTCCGAATCTTACTCGGGCCGGGTTTTTAATCCGGTTTTTTGGATCGACCCGGATCGTGCTCAGCCCTACGGCCGAGGCTCGTGATAGAGGCATCAACGAACTCTTGGAAGCATCTTTAGTAATATTTCTTATGATTTTCGTGTTTATTATTATTGATTTGATGTCAAAACAATTCTATATGGAGTAGTTTTATTGTTAGGGAAAACTAAGTCGAATCCTGTTTATCTCTCAATTTATTAGGATATTAGACTTCTGTTAAATTGCAAATTCATGCATGGTTAATGTTAGACTATCATCTAATCTTCTTGTTGTGTTATTCTGCAAGTTTTAGCATGATTAGCCGTTTAAATTTCTTCCAAATTCTATTCTGTTCCATCAATTCTGCAATCCCAAAACTCAGATCGGGTATCACTAAACCTGGGCTGAGTTCTTTGTTTCGGATTGAGTCATTGCTATGTTTTTCGATGGAACCCGGACCGAGTTGTTTGTACCCGGGCCGAGTTCATCGAGACTTGGGGTACTTTTCTTTTGCTCGGGCCGTGTTAGTTGCGCATCGTTGAATCGAAAGTTTTCTGCCTGAACCCGGGCCGTGTTAAGAAGAACTCGGGTTAGGCCCGAGTTTTTCTCATTCGAGCCATTTTTTATTTCTAGACCCGAGCCGAGTTTTGAAGAACTCGAGTCGGGCACTAACTAGGGGTTTCTAATAACTGTATTTCGAACTTAATTGTTATTAGTTGTGGGTTTGGAAGGATCTGTACTTTATGCATTCTGATTATGATTATGTTCAGTTTGATTGAGTTTTCAATTGGTTGGACTTAATCTTGATTAGAATAGTTAAGTTCTCGAGATTTTTGAATCATTTATATTTAATGATCCTCTTTTGTGCTTGATGCATCTCAATTAAGATTAGATTATTGTGAATTGAGTTTCCAGCAAATTACAAACTTATTTTAATTTGAGATAGTTAGTTTCTCAAGTTTTTTAGTACTATATTTATATTTGTTAGTTGCATCTTAATGCATTTTGATTTGAAGTATAATTATAGATGATTGAGATTTCAACGACTTTATTGACACTTTTATTTGGATAGTTTGATTCTCAAGTTTTTTTTTGCTTAGATCAATATTTATGAGCAACTCTTTTCCACTAGAAATTTAAATTGTGATTTATTGATTAATTGAGATATAACATGGGGATACGAGGTTGGACCCTAACTCATTATCATTATTGATTTCTCCTTTGTCGGGTGCATTTTCATTAGCATTTTAATTTACTTTTCACACTTCTTTTTTCTTAATTAGCAATTTGAACTCGAAATCTCCATTTGTTTTTCCACAATAACTTTTAGAGAAGAAGATTATTAATCTCTAGTCATCGTGGGTTCGACAATTTTATTCACATTTTATTACTTGATACGATCTAATATACTTGCTAGTATATTTGCGCTTAATTTGCACGCATCCGGTGTTGATTTGATCAGCGGGCGGCGATGGTGATAGACGAAGCCTTCCCATCTCCTCCTCATCGTTGCAGCACTCTATCTGCTCTTGATTTCCTCAAAGTTTCATTGATTCGTCCCTTTCCTGGTGCCATTTCTCTAACCATTTTGATAGGATCTGCCTATCGAACGAGACGAGTACCATAGTGAGCTCAACGACGCCCTAAGGTTGTCGTGCTCTCACAGCCCCCTTGTCGTGTCATGTTCGATACCGATAGTTGTAGGATCTCAAAGGGAACTAAGACGGGGGGGGGGGGGGGTGGGGGCGAATTGGGGTTTAAAAGTAAAATATCAATTTGACTAAAACACGTTGCGGAAACTTAAAATCGATTCATTAATTTTTAAATCAACACAAAAGCAATCATATGAGAAGGAGAGGGAGAGAGAATTCAAACACAAATAACACGGTGGCTGTTGATGAGGTTCGGCCACACCTGGGCCTACGTTTCCATTTCGACTTCTCGACCTCGAGACCGTCGGAGATTCCACTAAAGCACTTCCTTTGTTCCAAATGGGGTAAGGAAGAAAGCCCTTTACACAATCACATTTTTTTCCCTTCGAGAGACAAGACAAACCTCTTATACAAAGAAGCTAATCTTTTCTTTCGCTCGAGAGGTAAGATATGGAATCTCTTTTACATATGAGTTCTCTTAATCTGCTGAACAATTTGTTTCTCTCTTTTACAATTCTATACTCACAAGAAGAGAAGAGAGAAAGAAGAGAACTTTAAAATGAAAACTTCAAAGAAAATGTCTTCTTTTGATAACTTAATATTTTTCTTCAATGAATGAATGAGTGCCTTTGCTTCTGGCTTTGACACTTCTTTTATAGGCTATAGTATGTGAAAAATTCATCCAAAATTTGTTCATAATTTTCTCCTTCAAAATTGACTGTTACCGTTCATTTGACTCGTAGGTTGGTCAACACACATCTGTACCAGTCAACTAGTCTGTGTGATCGTTGTGCGATTTCTTCAACTTCTGCGCTTGATCGGTCGATCGGTACATCGACTGGTATCGTCTCGATGTCAACCGGAGCAGGCTCAGTATACATCGATCGATCGACATCTTCTATTCGGTCGACTGGTATTGTCTCAACTGGCCTTCTTTACTTCGATCAGCAAGTTGACCGATATACACTATTTTGAGCTTAATGTTTTGCAGAATTATCTAAATTAGATAATCTTGAATTCTATGAATAGCTAACAGAATTCTCTACAACTTTGATAGATCATATTCAATTATTTAATCAAAGTGTAGTGCATAAAATTATCTCTTTTTCTATAAACTTTTTCAACATTTAACTTTAATCTTTCAAGGTTTGTATTATCAAAATATAATTACATAAGGCATTAAAACTTAGATCCAACAATAGTAACAACGAGAAGAATAGGGATGCTAGTGCGAATTATTTGGAGTGGGGCTACAACAGATCATCGACGAGGTTTTGAGGTGGTATAGCCGGACCAGAGTCTGCCATAGGAGCGAAAACTTCTCAGAGTACAAGAAGTCTGCGCAAGAGGTGTGGGCACTCGGTCTCAAGACCTAGTCGGAGGCATAAAATTACTCTGTTGGAAACAACTTTAGCACTATGATCATGACCTGATCATCCATCGGAGAAGAGAAGAAGAACTAGTCTCCATTCATTCCTGATCCCCTCGCTGCCGTCAAGATATGATCAGACAACATGGATGTAGTGTCTCACATTGCAACACCCTTAGGAGTGTCACACGTGCACTTAACCCAAATATAATTTATGCTCATTCTTACAAGAATCATATTCATATAATTAAATTATGTAGTTTTATTTTGGATAATAATATTTTAAAAAAATATTTTAATACAAAAATGTTGATTATTTAAAATTTAATCCGCATCTTAGTCCCAAATCTCTGATAAGGGGAGAATTTAATCCCTTGCCTCGATCCCCGCATGACTCTGAACCCCTCCGGGACCTCGATTCCTTAATTTTTTTAATTGAAAAATATGAAAAGATTAAAAAATATTCAATATTTATATACTATTTACATAAAGTCACAAATGTATTCCACTAATATAAATTTCAAACTTTTCTACATATGTTAAGAATAATATATTTTTATTAAATAAAAAAACAATTGGAGGTGATTGAATCACGAAAAAAACACAATATGTTCCCTTCATCATCATCCGCCAATGGCATTGCCTCATCCTCTCTAGTCTCCGTCGTTGACATTCGCATCGCCTTAGCACCCTAGAAGAGAAGAACTACTTCCACCCTCCGCAAGAGATGAACGATCATCACCTTCCATTGAGACGAACAACCGTCGCCATACACCGAGATGAGCCATCCATCGAGATGAGCCCTCTGCCAAAATAGAGTACCTCTGCCCTTCATGGAGGCAGAAGCATTTGCGTGCCGGCCATCATTGTGAGCGTCCTTCGCTGGCGATGAACGTACAAGCCCATCGGCATCATGGAGTTTGAAGACTGCCCGAGTTGGAGGGTGAAGCCACAGCGAGCATCGCCCTCCTCACTGGCGATCAAAGGTAGAAGTCATCACGTCGGATGACGTCGTGGAGTTCGAAGGTCACCGACGTTAGAGGACGAAGCCGCAACGAGCGCATCTCCATTGCCTTCATCGCTGGTGTCGCCCTCCTGCAGCGAGCATATCACCATCCTTAATGATGTCATCTCCATCCTCCTCATTGGCGGCGAAGATTCCTAGCATCATCGTCGGCGTTAGAGATTGAAGCCCGAAAGGGGATGGCGTTGGAGAGATGAATCAAATGTTAGGGTTAGAGATGCCAGGGAAGAAAGAGAATATATATATATATATATAATAAAATAAATTATTGAGATTTAAGATTTTTTTATCTGGTGATTGATATGATCAATGTGCAAGGATTCTAAGACCCGATGGGGTGGGGGCAATTTGCCCTTCACCCCCGCGGGAAAAAAATTCTGAATGCATGGCACCGAATAGGGAGTCCCCGAGGGCCTCGCAGGGGAAGGAGATATTTTCCCCTACTTGGTACAATTGATTCACTTCATCCATACAACATACAATGTAGCATCCCAAGATTTTTATAAAAATTTAAATCATTAAATACAATGGCTCACCGGTCGATTGAAACCTTTTTAGGTGCTCGGTCCGCAGCCCTTATATTTCTAACTATGAAGTCAAATCAAACTTTGACTCCTTTTTTCTCACACAACTTTTGAAATCTCATGCAACCCGTTGATGTTCATGACTCTTGGGGTTGTGGGGGCACAAAGTGTCATCCTCCATCTCCTTTATAAACCCCAAACCTCTCATTTTCATCCTTTACTTTCATCTTCTCATTCTTTTCTCTTTTACCATTCTTCTTGTGTGTACTCCATTGCTTGGGCTCATCCAGAAGCTTTTGGAGAAGGATAAATAGGCGCTGACCATGAAGGAGGATGAACTAGCATTTGATCTATCAAAGAAACAACAAAAAACTTAGGCTGAAAGGTGTGTTGACGGAATCTGGGTTATAAGGGTTTTGTAAAGTTTAGCATGTTGTTTTAAGGATCTTTTAGGTTTAGAATCATGCTAGGAAGAGGGTAATTTAATGCCTTAGATAGTTATGTTGATAAGCATGCCAAGTTACAAGCTATGATGCTTAAATTCAATATTAGTATGCCGAGATGATTGCTGCCATGAATGTTTGAAAAGATGAATACTATGAGATGATTTTTGGTACTTGATGTCATGCATGTTTAGGGTATTGAGTGTTCAGATTCTCGGGTCACAATGATAACATGTTTGGGAATGATTATGCTAAGGGGTTGATAGCATTAATTTCTTTGCGATATGGGATTGATATGAATGGACTTAATTGATCATTACTCATGAATTGATAGTGATGGAAATGTTTATCTCAGTGACTGAAATGTTAAAGTATGATCATATGAAAAGTATTAATGCATATTATGGAAATAAGAATGATTATGATGCTTCATGTTTATTAAGATCCTTATGATGAAGATATGGACTATGGATTATGCCCACATGTTTTCTGTTGTGCTAGACTGCTAGTTAATATTAGACGTAGATTGATTATAGAATGTTATGTTATAAAATTTGGTTGAAAACGTAAGGTTCCTGTAATAACCTGTGGTTCTGCCCAGTAAGAGCGGTTGATCGATCTTGAATCGGGCGACCGTTATCAACTCAGCAAAGTTAGTGGACTATTGAAATTGGTGACCGAACCTCTTCTGGGTGTCCGCTGTAATATTTTGATATTGAAATCGGTCAATCAGTCGACTCGATCTATCGGCCGAAAAATGTTTGTTATGCGACTTGTGGATAGAAACGGGTGATCGGTGGATTTTCGGATGACCGAAAGTTCCAGGCTGAGAACTCTCAATTTCTATCCAAGGAAGGATAAGATGACCCCCGACCTTTTGGACATTCGATTCGCACCCGACCTTGCGCTACAAGAAAATTAGCGATTAGCGACGTGAAATAGCGTCTCGAACAAGGTGACACTTCATCGATGCCATGAGCATCATTATGGCATCTACTTGCCTCTCAATAGCGTCACATTAGCATTATCGTAGCAGTTCGATAAATAGACGCTAACAAAGGTGCCATAGCAACGCTAGATAGCCGCTATTATTGCGCGCCATGAAGCGAAAGTGCGCGGGAGAACCTAGCACTGTTCTCGTGTCGATAGCTTTTGATGCGAAGCTAGCATCTCATCTTCTTAGACGCTATGGAGACGCTACCTAGCGTCACACTAAAGACGACACTATGTAGACGCCAATATGAAGAACCACTATTTTAACACTTACTTGGCATCTCATAATTATTTATGTTAATTAAGAAATAGATAACTATATATCAGCTATCTATATTTATATCGCTATATGTTATCTATTTTGATGCAACCCTATATATTATCTATATTATACTTTAATCAATAAATAAATTAAATATTTTATATCTTCAACATATATGTATTCCTACATAATTACGTATATATGTCTACACCATAGGAGTGTTTCTAAATATATAATTTATTACTTATATTATATATATTATTTATCCATACAATATATATCATATCTTAATTATACATATATTATTTTTATATTCTTAATCATGAAATTATGATGGTTGAATTAAGAGACATGATTTGTTGCAAATTATCCCATTTTAGCATCTTCGTAGAGGCTTAATAGCGTCTACCTAACGCCACACTAGAGTCGCAATCATGGTCGATGCCAGAGAGACTGGTGTCTCCTTATTGGGACACTAAAACGTATCAGACGCTACGTCAACGCTATTGTGTCGCTAATATATTATAGCGACTCAATAGCGACTGTATTGCGTCGTAGAAGCCGACTTTTTATCACAAATCGGGATATAAATACACGTATGTACTTATACTTATATATAATAAGTACACATAAACATATTATCATCACTTAATCTCTCACATATAAACATATATATACTTGGAATACGTATACATATATACGTTATTATCACTTAATCTCGCAAATATATATACATATACATACACGTATATACTTATAATGCATATAGATATACACATTGTTGTGACTTAATCTCTCACACGTAGACATATACATACACATATATTATATATATATATATATATATATATATATACACACACAATTTTGTTACATATACATATACATATAGACTTATAATTTTATATACATATATGAATAATTATATATGCATTCCATAATTTTTAGATTGTCGGAAGAAAATAAAATGATTGGAACGTGGCACAATGCAATGAGACACTATGTTGATAAAGAAAATTATATACATATAATAGAAGATTAGAATATAGAAAACCTATTAGCGTCGCCTCCATAGTGAGATGCTAAGTTTGCAGAGACGCTACTACGACACTATTGTATTGCTAATATATCTTAGCGACACATTAGCTTCTCTATAGCGCCGCATTAGCCAACTTTTTATTACCTCACTTAATCGGGCACATATTGACATATAAATAGACATATATAACTCGTGTACATATGCATATTATTATCACTTAATCTCGCATATATAATGTTAAATTAGGAAGGAAATTAGATATAGCATCCCTACAACCTCGAAATAGTGTTTCTACTATGACGCCTCTGTAGCATTGCATAATGTGAGGTACTAAATACTTAACTTAAATTCCTAATCCCTCTTCTGTTTTTTCACTTTTTATTATTACGCTTGCTCGCCGATTTTCACCACAACCGACGACGCCTGACAGTCGACGCCCTCCGCTCCGACGCCCGACGGTCAACGCCTGCTGCTCCGACGCCCGACCCCACCCTCGTCGAACTCGCTATGTTTTCCTGCGATTCGCCTACGCCGACCTCCGCCGCCTCCTCCGCCTCCTGCGCCGCCCTTCGCTCGCCGTCCGTGCCCCTCTGCCGCCCGCCCTCTGCCTCCTCCGCCGCCCTCTGCCTCTTCTGCTGCCATTCGCCTCCGCCGCCCATCTGCCGCCCATCCGCCGCCATCCGCCTCCGCCGCCCTCCGCCTCCTCCGCCCTCCGCCTCCTCCGCCCACTGATTGTGCTCCTCCATCCGGTGTCAGCCATCGCTCACTGCCTTGCTCCACCGCTTACCCTCGTTCATCGCCCGTTGTCATCCTTCTCCGGTTAAGAAGGTAGGAGCCCGCAACCATCCATTATGTAATCCCCAGTTAATTTGCTATTTTTTTAATTTAATGCATGTTAAGTTAATTACTTGAAACAAATCTAAGGACTAGTTAATTTGCTATTTTTTAATCTAATGCATGTTAAGTTAATTACTAGTTAATTACTTGAAACTAATCTAAGGACTAGCTAATTTGCTATTTTTTAATCTAATACCATGTTAAGTTAATTATTAGTTAATTTCTTGAAATTAATCTAATTCCTAATTAATTACTTGAAATTAATGTAATTCCTATTTTATAGATGGTTGAGTTAATCATAACGTTCGACATTTATAATTGATCTAATGCATGCTGCTTTGCTCACCACCTCTCTTATAGTAAATGCATGAGCAGAACAAATTTGTTCCACGATTACGAGTTACTAGAAATCAAATACTGATAGATTTTTTTTCCATAATTCTAGTACCTCTCTTTTATCATGTTCTCATAAATTTTACTAAGGATGTACATCCACATTCTTGGTAATAAAATGAGATTATGAAATGACGATGAAGTACTTGAAACATGTGATTTTAGACTTCGTATCTTCAAAATCACATGTTTCAAGTACATGAATTTATTGACATATGGCCTAATATTGTCCGTTACGAAAATGATAAAGTCATATCGTAGTTGGATTCATCATTGGAAGGATAAACGTGATGTGATAACTGAAAAATATAAGGATAGTGTTGATGAATTCATTAATGTGGCATATCAAAATGAAGGTGTTGCTTTTTCATATGGCGAAATCTTATGTTCATGCCGAAAGTGCAAATGTTATCAGTGAAAAGTAAGATATGATGTGCAGAAGGATTTATATTATAGCGGTTTCTTACTGACATACATAAATTAGATCTTTCATGGCGAAGAAAGATGGACTAAAGAGACAACTAATGTAGATACCAATGTGGGCGACTCGAGCAATCCGTACAGGGACATGATATGAGATGTAATGTTAGGAGAAAATGTTGGCGAAACATTGATTGAAGAAGACCCGAATCCTTCGGCTTCTAAATTTTATAATTTTTTTAAAAAAGCAGATGAACCTTTATGGGACGGATGCATGAAGCAAACTACACTTTCTGAAGTGGCACAACTAATGAACTTGAAATCAGAATTTAATATGAGTGAAAGTTGTTTTAACCGGATGCTTGCCATTATTAAGAGTATGTTTCCATGTTCAGAGAAATTACCAGGACATTTGTACAAGAGCAAAAGATTGACGAGAGATTTAGGGTTGAAATATCAAGAGATTGATGCATGTCGCAATCATTGCATGTTGTATAATAAGGAAAAATAACTCACTTATGAGTTGTTCTATTTGTGGCGAGCTCAGACACAAGCCGAAAAAGAATTCCTAAAGTTCGAAAAAATATGGCAAATGCAGTATTCTGATACGTTCCCATTGTTCTAATATTACAGTGACTATTTTTTTCTGAAAAAAACTGTATCATTTATGTGGTGGTTTAGAGAAGGGGCACGTGATGATCGAAATTCCATTACACATCCTTTGGATGTTGAGGCATGGAAACGATTTGATGCATTTCATCTAGTTTTTTCTGCAGAATCACTCAATGTTAAATTAAGACTTTGCACTGATGACTTCAACCCATTTAGCTTATTAACTACTACTTATTTATGTTGGCCGGTTTTTGTGACACCTTATAATTTGCCTCCAAGTATGTGTATGAGACGAGAGAACATATTGCTTATGGATCCTCGATCTCCTAGTAAAATCTTACATGTTTACTTAAGAAATTTGATTGATGAACTCAGATGTTGTGGGAGGGTGGCGTGGTTACCTATGACAAATTTAAAAAGTAAAATTTCATTATAAGAGCCGCATTAATGTGGACCATAAGCAATTTTTGAACATATGGAATGTTGAGCGGTTGGAGCACAAAAGGTAAACTTGCTTGTCCCATATTTGGAAAGAATACAAAATCATTTTATTTGAAAAATTGTAAGAAAGTTTGTTGATTTGATTGTCATAGAATGTTTTTGCCATTGCAGAATTTGATGCATCACGATCGAAACTCATTTGAAAAGAATACAACCGAGAACACTTTGTCTCTAACTCATTTGATGGGACAAGAATTGCTAGATCAAGTAAACAAGCTCAGTGAAGTCTCATTCGGATTGAAGGCCGGTAGTTACAAGCAAATTGAGTTTGGAAGTGAACATAATTGGGAGAAAAGAATTTTTTTTGGAGGTTTCTTATTGGTCTTCAAACTTGGTACGTCATAACTTGGACGTCATGCATGTGAAGAAGAATGTATTTGACAACATCTTCAACACTATTATGGATGTTAAGACAAGATTGTTACTTTTTTCAGTCATGGTTATCATCAGGTATCAAATTTATTGTCAGTTGCTTATTTATAATCGATTATAATAGTTAAATTCATTTTTTAATAATGTAAATTGCTCCGCGTAGCCGGATCATCATGTAGTAGGTGATCCATTGGCGGGTCGGCTCCACATATCACTCCAAGTACGTGTCACATAGTAGGCGATACATAGTAGGAGATAGAGTTTTGTAAATATTTTACTTTTGTGACAGTTGCTCCACCGTCGACGGGGCACATAGTCGGGACGTCTTGATCACACGACGACGATCGGCATGTCACACCAGGTTATTTTTTGTATATTTTATAATTTTAAATAAGAGGTAAATTTTATATATTTTCTTATGATGGCTGTTGCTACGCCACCGCCACCGTCGAGATTACTGGATGCTTCACCACATTCTAGCATTGGCGAGCGACATCATACCCCAGGTGATATATTTATTATTATTAACATTATATTTTTCAATTAATTACATTAATCATTTTTTAATAATTTCTATGTCGCCGATAGCACAAGCTCCTGGCTCGTCACATTCTGACGAGCGGACTGTCACGGATCATGCAACGGTAGATATCACTCGAGGTGAGAATATTATTGTACATATATCAATTATCACTACTTTAATTTCATATGACAGTAATGATTTATTTTGTATTAGGGCCCGTAGATGATGTCAGATCTTCTTAACCTACCCTAGCTGTACTAGATGATGATTTCTCTTCGACAGATGAAGAGGAATTACACGATAATAAGGTGATCACCATGAATAATATTGCTCGGCCGTAAGTTAAATAAGTTGTAAAAATTTTGTTATAATTGAAAATTATTTCTTTTTTGTAATTGACAGGACCACTTTCATACCCACTAGTATCGTGCGGGATGTGGCCGAAGGGGTAGGATCTTGGAAAGATGTCCCAATTCAAGTGTGAGATGACATCTTTCGAGCCTTTACGGTGCGATCTTCTATTTGGGTTACATAATTTATTTTATATTATTTTAAAATTACTAAGTTTTAACGTATTGTGTAGGCGACAAATCAGTTTCATTCGGATCATTGTTTAGGGATGATCCGGAGAGCTTTTGAGGAGGTCGCTGCGAAACGCCTTCGAAAACAATTGTACAAGTTTCGCAAGGTCGTCACATCCGTCGGTCTTACTTTGGAGCAGGGCATACTACTTTTAAATTATTTTTATTAAAATTTATAGTTTTTAAAAGTCTAAGTATTTGATGTTCATAAAGGATGGATGAACAATGGCAAAGGAAATAAAAAAAAGCAAGAGTTAATCGACTTTCGAAGCCCGAGACCTACATTCACACAAGGGGTCGATGTGATTTGGCGTGCATCGATGGGGCATGGTAATTTACATACAAATTCAATTAATCAAACTTTTGACTTATATATATTTTATAAAATTTGAAACTTTATTGTAGGAGGAGAAAGAAGGCGGTCCCGTGGACTTTCGCATGGTCTACGAGACCACGCATAAGAGCTAGAAGACCAACGGCTTGGTCATTCCCACTGCTCATAAGCTTCTAGTAAGTTTCATCACATGTTCATTTGGTTATTGGTGTTAGTGCACTATTTTTGAAATGCGCAATGTTTAAATTTTTTAGGATGAGTATAATGCGAAAATGACTGAAAAGTATGGATATTATCCGAGTACTCAGCCACCATGTAATGTTTCTTGGGAGGGATGTCATGTTTTTAATTTATGTGTTTATTGATATATAATTTATATATTATATGATTGTATATTTTTTCTATTTCATAGAGGACTCTGCTGTTTGGGAGGAGGTGACCGGCATGACACGAGGAAGATATTTGCGTGACCTCGGCACAGTCGCTCAGATACTTAGGAGGAGCGGAGGATATGCAGGTGGCCTATATACTCCGAACTGATCTGCTGCACCTGATATGACGCAGCTATCGTAGCAATTATCGCAACAGCTATCGGAGCAGATATCACAACAACTAATAGTTAGCTCCGCTATTGCAGATGATTCAGACGCAGAATCAATCACCGCGAGGCCATGGACCGAGCATGTCAGAATTGAATGTCCGGAACGATAACAATAACTCCCAAATCTAGGATAGAAACAAACCATGGATAGAAACTATACTTTTATCACTAATAGACTTATTATTAGATATACGTATAGTTTGTGAGTTCAGTTTATTACTTTTCATATTCTTATCTTAAATATTGTGCATGTGATGCTTTCATATTATGCCTCTGATGAATATTAATGCATTTATATACATTATATAATTGTACGGTGTGGAAAATGAAGAAAATGTGCATGTAATAGGTAAAAAAATATGTAATTAGTGCCTCCATAACATCACCCTAGCGTCGCATAAATAGTTGACGATGTATTAAATATATGATCCTTAGCGTCACGTTACTGTTTCATTGGCAACGCAACAAACGTGATGTTGGCCTCATAGAAGCGTCGAAATAGTGTCAACTAACCAAAAATATTAGCGTATCTTGAGCGCCGGAGTAGCGCCACCATTGTAGTGCAACTTTAGCGTCTCCTTAGTGACGTCTGTCTACTGCTCCCAGCCCACATCATGCGTCTTTGTAACGTCGATATAGCATCAGTTGGCGATAGTAGTGTCTCCACCATTGTTGACTCTATTGTGACGCCAATAGCCACCAATTACCGGCATCATATTTTGTCGGCACTATTTGGACGCTAAGGTGGCGACGCATTAGTGTCAAGTTCACTGGGTCACTATTCTTCGATTTTCTTGTAGTGTTGGAATGGCCGAGAGACATGTTACGACCAGATGACT
Source organism: Pontederia crassipes (assembly GCA_030549335.1). Classification (NCBI taxonomy): domain Eukaryota; kingdom Viridiplantae; phylum Streptophyta; class Magnoliopsida; order Commelinales; family Pontederiaceae; genus Pontederia; species Pontederia crassipes. Next base: position 67,646,838 of record CM060194.1, on the reverse strand, counting down.
GCTCGACCATCGAGTGTCCGATAAACCTATGGACCGAATGATCGCTCGACTTTCGGACATCCAGAAGTGGACAGAGAACGAATGACCCTAAACACAAAATAATATGATTTACTCTGTCCACCCGATTGTTCCCACATTCCATGATTATGAATATTAACATGGAGCCAACCTTGCTCCCCAAAAGGATTGATTGATCCTTGCGATCAAAAGATAGTCAATAGGTTAATAAAGATAAAGAATGAAATGGAGGAATATCATGCTTACCTAGATGGGAAATCTATTATTCGTTGTGCTTCCCTTGACTCAAGACCCCATGCCCTTAGGTAAGGCCCCCCTTCTCCAACTGTCTATGAATGTTTTCGTCTTGGGCGAGGCCATTCATTTTCGCTTTTAACGAGGTCATTCATATGGGTGTTGCTACCTTAGCGAGGTCATCCATCCCCTCTAGGGGTTTTGCCATGTCACTGATCCCCACCGGCCCATGTTATGACTAGATATTTGCACCATGCGTGTGCATCCTAGAAAAGTGGAGAGCTCTTTCAATTCATGAATAAGATAAAAGATGAATGAACGGGCTATGTTCACATGAACATGGACATGAATGCGAATATGAATATGAAAAGAGAATGGAATAAGGACATGTTATGCCTTTCTAATGAAAAGATGAATACTCTCATGAGCCATGTTATTGACCATTGATAATGATCTTCTCCCATCATGGTCCACGAATAGAAAGATTGAAAGATAAAGATATTACATGAAATAGTGAAATGAATTAACCATTATGTCGTACATGATGATTCCTATTATTTCTTGTTATATTTCTTATGAATTGTTATCGTGCTCATATTTTTTGAATCATCCTTATGACTCATATGTTATCACATTTAATCTTGTGTGAACGGGAGGGTTCTCCTCCCCTGTGTTGATTCTCACAAGTACTTGATTTACTTGTTATGCTCGGTTGGTGTGTGTGCGAAGCCCTCTGCTCGGATGGTGTGTGTGCACATTAATATAGTAGTTGGTCTTTACTATTTTATGTCATCGAGATGTACGTGAGACCTATGTGTATTTGTATTATGGCGTGGTCATGAATGTCTTATTATGTCATGTGATGTACCTCTTATATTACCGAGCTTCCGCATTATGTGTTCACATTTATGGACTTCTACCTATTAAGCTTCGACATTTATTATTTTAAAAATTATATATTTTATTTTTTAAGTCTTTCGCTTACGTGGTACTCGATAAAATGGTCAATATGATTGAAGGAAAGAATAGCACCGCCGTACCACTCTGAGGGAAGATTTTGTCACGTGAAGGGGTGGAATTTCAGGGCGTTACATCCAAATTACACCCTTCCAAAAATTTTCATTCATCTCTATTTTTTTTAGTTTACTCATGTAATTTACTAACTAAACCTATTTTATTATTTTATCAAGTAATCACTTGATATTGTAAGCATTTTTTTAACATCATATAAGTGTTTGGCTTTTATACTTAAGTTCTCAATTTTAGGTGACCAAAGTGATAAAAATTGCAGGATTTTTATTCATTTTTAACTTTGTTACAATATTTATGAAGTTCTTGATATTGATCATTACAAACAAATATTATACTTCATACAATTCGATTTTGGTTACGAATGGAGAAGTTTATTTTAAAAGAATGATCAAAGTAGAGATTTCTAACTTTTGTATTTCAAAATTCTGCATAAGTTTTTTTTTTAAGAAGAAGATTATCTATTAAATTGCATAGTGATGTCCTGATATATCAAAAGGGAGAGCCCCGGAGGGGGGGGGGGGATTTTCTCTAAAATTGTCGTTCATGACTGAGCGAAAAAAATCAGCAAATTGATTTGCCTCTCGATATACATGTGCTAGCTTCCATTCCTCACAATTCTTCAAAAGGTTTTCCTTGCTTGAGAATAAGTTGCACCAAGACTTCTGAATCTGATACCATATGGAGCCGCGTGTAGCCTAGCCGTCACACCCTTTGAATACCAACAAATATACCCCAAACCTCGAGCTCAAGAATTGAAAGTAGTCACTCTCCTAAAAGACCCTGCAGATATAAGAGAACCATTAGGCGATCGGATAAGAAAGATAGCCCCCACCCCCCTGACTCCTCCCTTGAAATCAGGGACCGTCTGAGTTAATTTTAACTAAGTCGTGAGTCGGGGCTCCCATTTGACCCAGTGCAAGTCATGGGGGTGGTGTACCTCAGGATTGTAGATTCTTTCATGCTCATTGTACCTAGCCACTGCCTTTTCCTAAGTTGTCAGAACGGTTGCCCTTTAACCCCGGGAGTGAATATCATTTCTCATGTCCCAAATAGACCAGAGTGAGAAAGAGATCAAAGAGAGCAATTTTTTTCTTTGAGCACAGACCCAGTGAGGCGCCCTCATCAAGCCAGGCCCCCAAATCCCATCTGAGAGTTTTGACAAAGACATCAAAATTGAGTAGCAATTGGACAATGGAAGAAAAGATGCGAGACAGATTCAGGCTTAGTTCTGCATAGAAGACAAGTAGGATTAATACTAGCATTGAATCTAATAATGACATCAAGGGTAGGCAATCTGTCGTGCGTGAGTTCACAATAAAAGTATTGAATTTTAGGGAGGCTGATATTTTCCAAACCCGATGGGTAGGCCGTCCATGAACCGGCGGCGACAAATGAGCTTATAGACAGAGTCAGTCGTAGAAATTCCATGGGAATTATTTTCCCAAATCCACATATCATCATTGACGTGCATAGAAATGAATATAGAAATAATGCACAAAGAGGACCTGATGCGCAAAATGATTTAGCAAAATAAAATCGCTAGCAAGTGCACTAGTCGCTCAAGTAATATAGAAAATAGGAGTAAGAGTGTCGAACTCACGAGGAATATTATTAATTCAATATCTGAATTTATAAATTAATAAGAGAGAAAAAATAAGGATTTTGAAAATGAGTTTTTTAATTATAAAATAAAGTAAAGAAAATAAGATAAGATAATGGTGTTGAAGTTAGGCCTTAGGATGAAAATAGATTAGGATAAATATTTGAACCATAAAAGATAAATTTAATCTTTAAATATGGATTAGAGTTTTCCTAAAGTAATCTAACATGATTAACTTGCGATCTCCACGACTGGCATCCCTCAACCTAATCACATAGAACTATCTTAATTTAATAAGAATTAAAGTCTCCACGACTTGTATCCTCAAATCACATTAAAATTAAGATGCATTAAATTGGATTATCTAGATTATTAATCACTCCACAAACTGGTATAGATTAATAGACCACACAAACTTGATTCTCCACACACTAGTTATCAAGTTTATGTCAATTATTAATTTCATATAAAATCGATTAAAATTAGTATAATGAATTCTGAAATTAAACACTCCACAAACTGGTATAGCCTATTTCAAAATTTCAATTAACTAACATAAAAGCATTAAGCACAATTAATAATTAATCAGAAAAGATTAAAACAAATAAAATAGGGTCCAAACATTTTCCTTCAATTAATAATCTCCTAAAATATAAAATCTAAAAAACATGGAGTTCATCTTAAAAATTCTGAAGAGATAATAAAATACAAATTATAAAAATTGGAAAAATTACACCCAAAGTAAAATCAGGATCCTCGAATCTGGGCAGACAATCTGGCAGCCTCTCGAACTTGATCAGAGTCGCAATCAACCTCCAGCCGTCGCACCTCTCTTCTTTCGATCGTAGCCTGCAGAGCTCACGACTCAACTGTGGAAGAAACCTGAACTTCAGAGCACGAATTGGGACGACGGCTTCTTCACGTATTTATAGGTGCGGACAGACTTCAAGTTGATCTCGGCCGTAACATCATACGGTCAACTTTAAATTTGGCTAGAGATAAAACTTAGTTAATGATAAAAATTTCACGGCCGATAACCTCTATCCACTTCGTTTTGCACCTGATGATATCTTTTGTAAATCTTGGTCACAAAATCTAGTTTGCGCCCAAGGATGGCCGCTTGATAAATTGGTTAAGATAAAACTTGGATTCTTTTGCGGCCGATAAACTTGATACGAGTTATGTTTTGCCCAAGATTAGTTAGAGTTCTCGGTCGATACGGATAAAACTTTAGATTTGGCGGCTGATAATGGAGTTCTCGGCCGATACACCTTGGTTAAGGATAGATCTTTGTATCTCCTGCTCGGCCGATATCTCCATCTCTACGATGTTTTGTGCCCTTCTTCTTTGTATCTCGATCGATAACAATAGGTTTTTCTTGCCATTACGACCAAAATGATAACATCTTCTTATCTTTACCCCTTTCTTCGAATCTCGGCCAAAACGATGAATTCTTTAATCATTACGCTAAAAAATAATAAATTCTTTCTTCAAATCTCGGCCAGAACATAAGTCATTTTTGTAAATCTCGGCCAAAATGATGACTCATTTTATCTTTACATCATTTCTTTTACCCCCAAAAGAAAGTCAGACATATTACTTTTACTCCCTGGCAGGCTGTGATCATCTCGGCCAAATAATGTGGTTTACGGCCGATCCATCCATTAATTCGGCTTGTCTGCAAAATAATTATAAAAATTAAGTAAATCCATCCACAATTAAAATATTCAGAGAATTAATAATTAAAATTGATAAATCCGGAATTAGGACTAAAAATTGTCTAAAATGATGCATATCATGATCAAATTACAGAAAATTAACTAAAATAATAATCTAAAATATATTGTATTTTGCATGCATTAAACTCCCCCAAGCTTAAAGTCTTGCTTGTCCTCAAGCAAAAATTCAAAAGCAAGACTCAAGAAAGTTCCATCGTAGCCTCACATTGTCACTGACCAATTTTCTCACACAATTCTTCTGTATATTTACTACTCAGCATCTCACCATTTTTCATGCACTTAGCTTCATAGAGGTTCTGAATGCTACACAAATTGAAACAATCTCAAATTCAGCTTTGTAGAAAAATAAATTGTTTGTCAAATAATAGCATTAATATTGAATACATAAGTACTAATTGAACTTAAAACTCCTTTTTTTAACCATTTTAAAAATTCTCATCTTCAAACAGGATTGCACAAGGAAGTCCATGTAGCGGGCTTTAGACTGATAACTCCCAGAGCAGATGGCCTTAGGGCAATAGGTGATAAGGCACCCCTCGAGTTTACTTGCCCGAACAACCAAGGTTCTGAATGAAGAGTTCGAACTTAGCCATGATTCAGTACTCCTGTGCTTCTGCATATTCCACAAGATGATCGTTGTAGTAGGTTTTCGATCGACGGATCCCAGAGCAGTTGCCCTTAAATTGCCAGGCATGAACCCCTACGGATCTAATTACCCGAACACACTTTGATTCCAGATAACACTTTTGTACTTACACATAACTTTATTCATTTTTTTTCACTACTTTTTTGTTGGGGCTTAACTAACCCTTCTTTTATTCTCTTTTTTTTTATAAGCTCAAAAAGTACTTGACATGGTCAATAAGAAGGCTACTACTACCAAGACTTAACAGAAATAAATAAAAAATGCATGAACATGATCTTGTAGTCTAGACATCCATAATTCTACTTAGCATAAGTACATAGTCCATAAGTTCAATACTGAAGTAACAGTGATAAGAAAGAAAAGCATTTAAATTTCATCAGTTAACAACAACAACAACAACAAAGCCTTATCCCACTAGGTGGGGTCGGCTATATGGATCATACGACGTCATTCCGCTCTATTAGTAATCAAACCTTTCGGTATATTATTCACCAATAGATCTTGCTCTATTAATTCGCCAAGTGTCCGCCTTGGCCTCCCTCTCCCTCTTTTAATCGGACTCCAGATTATTTGATCTATTCTTCTTACTGGCGCATCAGTTAACAACATGTCTTTAAATTTACTTAAAGATAATTAAAATAATAAGACAAGAGTTTATAAGATGGTAGCAAAAATAAATGCATGTAATGGTATTTTTGGGAAAATTTTCAAATTTTCATTTTTTTATAAATGCATACATAGTAAAATAAAAAGAAAAATAAAGACGAATGCAATGCATGAAATGCAAATTCCTCTAACCTTGAACTAGACATTGTCCTCAGTGTTAAACCAGCAAGGGAAAGTTATACATACTCAATAAAAAGGAAAAATAAAGAAATTAAAATAAAGAAAAAAAGGACACAACCAGATTTATTGTCGGTGGGGTGGCGAAGGTGGGTGGTAGCTGAGATGTCCTTGGTGCTTATGATACTCATGGATGCATCTCATCATACGAACATGCTGATTCTGGAGGGATTCAAAGCGGCCTTGGCTGCGTTGTGTGCTTTTCGCTCCCGTGACACATCTTGTCACGTCGGATAATTAAGTTATGTCTATCAGGTGGCAGCATGTATGCTTCACATAATATCCTACGTAGACTTCATGCATGCAATGGCGGAGCGCCGAGTCGAAGTATCCGAAAATAATTTACTTGCCCGAATTTCTCTCCTTGCACGAAAAATAGTTAGATGACTCTAAGACTAAAAGACAAGTATATTACAGAAACTTGACAACTAACTAAAGTAATAACTATGCACTAAAAAAAAAGTAACAAATCTTTATCTAATTAACTAAAATATCTAAGGCCTTAACTAAACTAATTAAATTAAAAGACTCACAAACTTAATCTAAAGCAATAGAAAAAGAATTGGTCGTGATATAATTTTCAAATAATTTATGCAACAATCAAGTATCAGATAAAAAAATTAAGAAAAATAAACGTTTGATCAGAATGTGTGATATAAATTTATCCAAAGGATTAAATTAGTTATGATTAGATTTTCACTCGTCCTGCAACAACTAATTTTCAGTAAGATAAGAAAAAAAAGAATATAAAAAAATAAATATGAATAAATACAAATAATGAGTCATGGTTAAACAGTGTAAATAAGTTTAAAAATATTTTGTTGACAATGGCTGAAATGATTTGTTTTTTCAAAAGTTGATAATTACGATTCAAAAGATATAAGAGAATTTCATAATCAGAAAATAATATCGAAATATTTAATCAATTTGTCTTAATATTAAAGTGCCGAGAATTAAGAGATATATCATGTTGTAATGACTCTAAAAATTTGAATCTCGAACTAAATGTGGCGTGAAAGATAAATCTGACAAATCATAAGAGAATAATCTGACAAATCATCGCGAAAATAAAATCCGAATAATAAGGGAGGTAATCGGTCTACATTATTTTTGCGGGCACAATATGCTGAATTGCGCACCAAATAGATGCAAGGCGTAATCAGGGGAATATATGATGAGAAAATCTGTAAGCACCAAACAGAAATATAAAAATCCCAAGATCACATAGATAGAAAAAAAATTAATTTCAGTTTTACGCGCAGACAATGCGTAATTAAAGGCGCATTATAATGATAGGACAATCAGCACTTGGATTGGGCACCAAATATGGAGAGACGAAACTTGAAGCGCACTGTTATCATTTGTGGGGCCTAATAGTTGGGCGCAAAATAAGGGCGACAAATAATTTGAGCACCAAATAAAATCAATCCGGCCGTAAAATCGGGATCGTCAAATAAAATCAGCAAGTAATCATTCCGAGCGCAAAATCGGAGGCGATGAAACAGAAGATGATGGTAACTTGCGGGCGCAAAATAAGAAGAAGATCAATTTCAGATGTCAATTGCGGACGCAATATCATAAGAAGATGGCCAATTACAGGCGCAAAATAAGAAAAGATCAATTGCGGACAAATTACGGACGCAATATGATATGCGCAATATTAGAAAAGGATAATCTGACAAATTTGTCCCATGGAGAGAGAAGAAATTGATTTTTTATGGGCGCAATCAGAAATTGGATATCATGGCGTAATCAAGAGAAAAAATCAGGATGATATAATGGAAATCTGCATCAAAGGCGCCAAAGAATATCGGACCAATCGCGGGCGCAAAATAAATCTCCGATATTACGAGCGAAAGAAAAATCCCCACGTTACGGGTGCAAACCAATCCCACTGAAGCAAACAAATCCTATCATATCTCGGCCGAAATAAATCAAGGCGTAAAACAAAAGTTAAGGAAAGTAAAATTATCATCGCCAAATTCAATGTCATCATGGCTGAAATAAAGTCAAATCAACGGCATAGAAATCGAGATCAGAGAATTCACGAAAAGCGTGAGATGATAAGGAAGAAAATACCGAGAAGTTGGACGGAAAGAGAAATTGGTGGAGAGAAATCATGGATCCATTTAAGAAGTTCATATAAAATCATGGCCGAGAATTATGATTAAGGAGATGGCGTAAAAAGACATGAATAAGCCATTGTTCAGCCGTCAAAACCATGAATAAACAAATCCTTGGATCACGGAGAGATCATTTCAACATGGCAATGGACGCCATTTCACGGAGAGAAAAATAAATGAATCAAATCAATTCAGATTTATGCCATATCAGGTGGAAAAGAAAAATCAGCCAAAATTATAGGTGCAATAAAGAGATAAAATCAGACATTGAGGTGCAACATTAGAAGAGAATAATATGGTAAATCAGCCGCATATCACGGAGAGAGAAAAATCAGAAATTATAGGTGTAATATACAAATCCACGTATGAAAATAGACAAGAAGAAATCATCCAATTGAGTTAAACATGATCAATGCCAACTCTTTGGGCACCAAACATAATGCTCAGGATATCACGGTCAAAACAACGTCAAATCTAATATATTAATCACAAAGATCAGAAATTTAATAATTTTCGGGCACCAAAGTTACCAAATAATTTCAGAGAGGTTAACGGACACGAGTTGATTTGCTTGGTCGCCAAACAAAAAATTATCCACATCTCGGCCGAAATAGAATGAATAAGCAACTTAAGCATTAAACCAGGGCACAGAAGAAATGAAAGAAATATTAACCAACGTCAACTATGCGCCAAAATTCTCAAATATCATTAATGGATGTTATGGCCAAAAAGGGAAAACAGAACCTATTAGAAGATTTAGAAATTCTACCCATAAAATTTGACCCGAAACCAAATATAGCGCAAGACAAAAAAAATCCAGGAATTACTAGCGCCAAACAGAAAGCTATCCACATCTCGGCCGAAACAAAATTGTATCAGCAAATTGAAAGTCGTGTTAATCCAACTCTTACGTATAAAAGCAAGGCGACAAATAAAAATTATGGCCGAAAAGGAATGACAGTGACACCGAGCGTAAGCGGATTAAGTCGAAACTTGATCCATATAGGGCACAAAACAGAAACCATATAAACTAGCCAAAACAAAGTCAAATAAATATGCATTAATCATGGCGTAAAACAAAATTCTGAGAATTAAAACATTACAGCCGCAAAACATAAGTTTAGAACTCAGAAGGTTTTGAGCACAAAAGAAAGGTGATCTTGACAAGATGAGACGCAAATCATACGGCGTAACCAATAAAAATTAATCGTGAATTTTTTTCCAGAAAATCCACTCGATGTCAAAGTTTTTTTTTAATGAAGCATTGATCAAAAGTCAACAAATTTTAATAATGTCGTGACCTCTTTATCTGCAAAATGAAAAATGTTAGATTATTTACACAAATAATTAAAATAAAGAGTACAATAATATGTATTGACAGAAAAGAATAAATTACAAAAAATTATTTACAATTTATTTACATCTCCTAATAATTTATAAAAATAAAAAATTAATTAATAAAATATTTCCTGGTAACGGTGCCAAAAACTTGATGCGTAAAATGATGTAGCAAAATAAAATCGCTAGCAAGTGCACTAGTCGCTCAAGTAATATAGAAAATAGGAATAAGAGTGTCGAACCTATGAGGAATATTATTAATTTAATATCTGAATTTATAAATTAATAAGAGAAGAAAAATATGGATTTTGAAAATGGGTTTTGTAATTATAAAATAAAGTAAAGAAAATAAGATAAGATAATGGTGTTGAAGTTGAGCCTTAGGATGAAAATAAATCAGGATAAATATTTGAACCATAAAAGATAAATTTAATCTTTAAAGTTGGATTAGAGTATCCCTAAAGTAATCTAACATGATTAACTTGCGGTCTCCACGATTGACATTATTGCGGAATATCCACGATATCAACTTACTGTTGATACCGATGTCTGGGAGAAATCGATAAACAGATGGGGGAAGAATAAAAAGAAATCACACATAGAGAAAGACATACAGATTTTACGTGGTTCGGAAATTGTCTCCTACGTCCACGGCCGTCACAGAGTTTCACTCTATTCAGATGTCTCAGATCACATCGCTACAAATATTACCCAGATCCCCACAATATATGGTGCATAAACGCTACTAGATATGTATCTTGGGTAACAACTCAGGATAACTGCATATCTTATCCTGATTCTCCATAATTCCATATCTAACAAATAAGGTAGTTATGATATCCACTCAATCTCCCCAGATTATGGTTACAAGGAAGTTACAATCTCTCAGATTCTTCCTACCATATCTAATAACAAATTAGTTAGGCCCATAATCAGGCTCTACCTAACGAACTCCAACAATCTCCCACATGGATACTGATTCTCTTGAGATTGAGCTGCACCTGTTTGTGCTTGAACTCTGGACGGCTCCTCCCTGCAACTAACTTTGGAGGGAAATTGAGGTTGTGCAGAACCTCAATTTTTCAGTGACTACCATTTTGGTCAACATGCCAGCTGGATTCCCTGAACCTCGAATCTTCTCAAGCACCGATGTTTTCTCTTTCCGAAGATCTCTGATAAAATGATACTTCAGCCTGATGTGCTTCGTCCTGGCATGATACACTGGATTCTTTGCCAAATGAATTGCACTCTGACTATCACTGTATAGACTCGAACTCGGTTGCACCTTGCACAGCTCTTCAAGGAACCCCTTCATCCAAATCATCTCCTTACATGCCTCTGTCATGACAATGTACTCCGATTCGGTAGTAGAGAGAGCAACAACATTCTGCAATTGAGACATCCAACTTATCGTCGTGCCACCTAAAGTGTACACATATCCGGCGGTGCTTCTGGCAGTATCAATATCACCACCTAAATCTGCATCAACATAACCCTTCAGATCCAAATTACTTTTACCGAAACACAAGCACATACTTTTAATTCCTTTCAAATACTGAAGGATCCACTTCACTGCTTGCCAGTACTATTTCCCTGGATCTGACATGTATCTACTCACAACTCTCACTGCATGAGCAATGTCTGGTCTGGTGCTAACCATAGCATACATAAGACTGTCTACTGCTGATGCATATGGAATCTTCCGCATGTGTGCACGTTCCATATCTATCTTGGGTGATTGCTCCTTTGAAAGCTTGAAGTGACTTGCCAAGGGTGTTTGCACTGTCTTGGCATCTTGCATGGAAAACCTCTCCAGCAACTTTTCAACATAGGCTTACTGTGTAAACTTCAGTGTACCTGCTTTCCTATCCCGGACAATCTCCATCCCAAGAATCTTCTTCGCGGCTTTCAAATCCTTCATCTCAAACACACTTGATAATTGTTCCTTGAGCCTTTTGATTTTCATCATATCTGAACCTGTGATGAGCATATCATCCACATACAACATCAATATAATGTAGCAATTACCAAAATGTTTGATATAATAACAGTGGTAAAAAAATACTTAGCATATCCCATGCTAGTAATGAAGTTATCGAACTTCATATACCACTGTTGAGGGGCCTGCTTCAAACCATACAAGCTTTTAGTCAGCTTGCACACTAGGTTCTCTTTACCAATAACCTGAAAGCCTTTTGGTTGCTTCATATAAAAATCTTCCTCCAAATCACCATGGAGGAATGTTGTCTTTACATCTAACTGCTCAAGATGTAAGTCCTCAACTGCAACTATACTCAACACCAATCTAATAGTAATTAGTTTCACAACTGGTGCAAATATCTCAGTATAGTCAATACCTTCCTTCTATTCGAAGCCTTTCACAACCAGTCTTGCCTTATACCTTTTGTCACCATCTGCCTCCTCTTTAAACCTATACAACCACTTGTTATGCAAGGCATTTTCCCTTTAGGCAATTCCACCAGCACCCAAGTATTATTCTTGTACAACGAATTCATCTCATCCTGCATTATTAACTCCCACTTGAAGGAATCATCAACCTCAAGGCTTCCTGAAACAATCCGGCTCACCAGCATCAATTAGCAATATAAAATCTAGAGAAGGTGAGTACCTCACAGGTGGTCTTATCTCCTGAGTAGATCTCCTGACAGGAGGTAGAGTACTCGGTCAAGCCTGTATCACCTCAGGCTCCTGCTGAATAATCTTTTGTGACCCAACCACATCTTTATCTGAAATGCCCTCAAGTTCCACTTGAGCTTTGCCTTCTACCTCTGCATTATCAGATTTTGCAACCTTGTCTTTATACATGGTTTTTTTATGGAATACCACGTTTCTTTTCCGGATAATTTTTCTGTTCTCATTATCCCAGAAATGATATCCAAACTCATCAGAACCATAACCAATAAAGAAACACCTCTGAGACTTAGCATCTAATTTATCTCTACATGCAGAATCAATATGCACATATGATAGGCAACCGAAAATCCTCAGACGAGAAAGATCTACATCCTTACCACTCCAGATCTTCTCTGGTAGTTTGTTCTCCAATGGTATAGATGGCCCACGATTGATCAGGTATGCCGATGTGTTCACTGCATCTGCCCAAAATGACTTCGGTAGACCTGCATGAATCCTCATGCTCCTGGCATGCTCATTCAGCGTCCTATTCATTCATTCAGTAACCTCATTCTGTTGTGGCGTCCTCGGAACTGTCATCTCCATCCTGATGCCATGTTCCCCGCAGAACTCCTTGAACTCATGGTTCACATACTCACGGCCATTGTCAGACCGCAAACACCTGATCTTGACGTCTGTTTCATTCTCTACTTGCGCCTTCCATTTCTTGAAAGTAGAGAACACATCAGATTTATTTTTCAAAAAATAAACCCATACCTTCCTGGAATAATCGTCGATAAATGTCACATAATATAGTGACCCGCCGAGGGATGAAACTGGAGATGGCCCCCACACATTCGTGTGCACAAGCTCCAACTTACTATTCTTCGGCATCCTTGGCACTTTGCTGAAGGTGAATTTCCTCTGCTTTCTTAGCACACAACCTTTACAAAGTCCACCATTGACTGACTTCAAATCTGATAGTCGACCCATCTTGTGCAGAATATTCATCCCCTTTTCACTCATATGTCCAAGTCTACAATGCCAGACTTCAGACATATCATCCGAATCAACTGTTGCAATAATTCTTGCGTTCGACTACCTGTACAAAGTACCCAGCTTGCTGTCCCGTGCAATCACCATGGCTCTTTTGGTGACCTTCCAAGTATTACCTACAAATATTGTAGTGTAACCTTCTGTGTCAAGCTGTCCAATCGAGATCAGATTTCTCTTCAATCCCGGTATATGTCGAACATCCTTCAGCTTCCAAGTTGTCCCATTATCAGTGACAATCTTCATATTCCATTTTCCCACAGTGTCCAAGGCTTTATCATCAGCCAAATAAACCTTGCCAAAGTTACCGGTAGTGTAATCTTCTATACACTCCCTTTGTGATGTGGAATGGTACGAAGCTCCAGAATCCAGAATTCAGAATCCAGGATTCCGCCGGACTGTCTATACTCAGAACCAATGCATCTGAGACTTCTTCTGTAGCAGCATTCACCGACTCCTCATTGGTTTTCTTCTTGGATGCTCTGCAATTCTTCTTCAGGTGACCTTTCTTCCCGCAATTCCAGCATGCGAATTCACCAGATCTAGATTGACTTCGTCGCCTTGCATTTGATCTTCCTTGATTTTGTCCTCGCTGATGCGTTCTTCCCCTGCCCTCTGCACTCAACGCCGAGCTTGAGGCTTCTCCTGATTCTCTTCTGCGAACGTCTTCGCTCAGAATCAAATCTCGAATATCATCGAGCTTCAACTTTGTTGAACCGGAAGAACTGCTGACCGCCGTCACAATTGCACTCCAACTTTCTGACAAAGAAGACAACAAGATCAAAGCCCTCACTTCATCATCAAAAGTGATACTCACCGAATTTAACTGTGTAATGATAATGTTAAATTCGTTGATGTGATTCGCGACCGAAGCTCCCTTAGACATCTTCAGGTTGAATAACGTTCTCATCAAATACACCTTATTTGATGCAGACGACTTCTCGTACATGTTTGATAATGTCTTCATCAAACCCGTCGTGGTCTTCACGTTCACAATGTTAAAGGCTATGTTCCATGCCAACGTTAGCCTGATAACACCAAGCGCCTACCGGTCGAGGAGCACCCAGTCCGCGTTGCTCATCGCCTCTGGCTTTTCTTCAGATAGAGACCCGTGCAATTTCTTCTGATACAGATAGTCCTCGATCTGCATCTTCCAGAAGCCGAAATCTCTGCCATCGAACTTCTCGATCTTCACCTTCTCATCGTCTGTCGCCATCACTCCCACTGCCCGCGAACTCCTTCATTGAAGAGCTCTGATACCAGTTGTTGCGGAATATTCTCGATATCAACTTACTGTGGATACTGATGTCTAGGAGAAATCGATAAACAGATGGAGGAATAATAACAAGAAATCACACACAGAGAAAGACACAGATTTTACGTGATTCAGATATTGTCTCCTACGTCCACGATCGTCATAGAGTTTCACTCTATTCAGATGTCTCAGATCACATCGTTACAAACATTACCTAGATACCCACAATATATAGTGCATAACTGCTATCAGATATGTGCCTTGGGTAACAACACAGGATAACTGCATATGTTATCATGATTCTCCATAACTCCATATCTAACAAATAAGGTAGTTATGATATCCACTCAATCTCCCCAGATTATGGTTACAAGGAAGTTACAATCTCTCAGATTCTTCCTACCATATCTAATAACAAATTAGTTAGGCCCAGAATCAGGCTCCACCTAACTAACTTCAACAGACATCTCTCAACCTAATCATATAGAACTATCTTAATTTAATTAGAATTGAAGTTTTCACGATTGATATCCTCAAATCATAAAATTAAGATGCATTAAATTGGATTCTCTAAATTATTAATCACTTCACAAACTGGTATAGATTAATAGAACACACAAACTTAATTCTCCACACACTAGTTATCAAATTTATGTCAATTATTAATTTCATATAAAATTGATTAAAATTAGTACAATGAATTCTGAGATTAAACATTCCACAAACTGATATAGCCTAATTCAGAAATTCAATTAACTAACATTAAAGCATTAAGCACAATTAATAATTAATCAGAAAAGATTAAAATAAATAAAATAGGATCCAAACATTTTCCTTCAATTAATAATCTCCTAAAATATAAAATCTAAAAAACATGGGGTTCATCCTATAAATTCTAGAGAAATAATAAAATATAAATTATAAAAATTGGAAAAATTATACCCAAAGTAAAATAAGGATCCTCGAATCTGGGCAGACAATCTGGCAGCCTCTCGGACTTGATCAGAGTCGCAATCAACCTCTAGCCGTCGCACCTCTCTCCTTTCGATCGTAGCTTTATAGGTGCGGACAGACTTCAAGTTGATCCTGGTTGTAACATCGTGCGGTCAACTTTAAATTTGGCTAGAGATAAAACTAAGTTAATGATAAAAAATTCACGGTCGATAATCTCTATCCACTTCGTTTTGCACCTGGTGATATCTTCTGTAAATCTCGGCCATAAAATCTGTAGCACATTTTTCTAAAGAATGCAAAATTCCAAGAGAGATGTATGTAGCACTAAGTGCGTAGACAGACATAGAATTAATAACATATTTTATAAAGGTAGCCCTGCCTGCCTGGTTTAATAACTTTCCTTTCCAAATCGACATTTTAAATGAGATCCTATCTAATATGATAGTTTTGTTCTTAAAGGGGATATACTTGTAGGAAATTTGTACACCTAAGTATTTGAAAGAAAAAGTGCCTGTCCTGATGCCCAAAATTTCTTTAATTATATTCCTATGCCCACAGCTTAGTTTTTTTTGGTAAATACAATTCAGACTTGTCCACATTCACTCTTTGGTTTGTAAGCATGTTATATGTTTCCAATATAAGCTTCAATCGTATGCAATTGCTTTTAGTAGCAGCTAAACAAATAATGATATCGTCCGCAAACATAAGATGGCTAAAAGAGAAGGAGCTTAAGGAGAAAGGGATAATGCTGCCTATAGTAACTTGACTTTGAAGTAAGGATGTAAGAATCTTGGATACAATGATAAATATGTAAGGAGATAATGGGTCTTCTTGTCTAAGGCCTTTATAGCTCTTAAAATACTCAGATGTGACTCTATTAATAGTGTAATTAAATAATGGTGACTGAACACAAGTAGCAACCCTATCAAAAGTCATGAAACCCTATCAAAAGTCTTGTCCATGTCTGCTTTATAAATTAATTTTATTTTCCTACCAAAGTTTAGTGAGTGTGTTGTTTCTTGAACTTTAAGAATATTTTCCTAAATATTTCCACCAGATAAAAGCAAATTGAGCATGATCAATTAGTCTAGATAAAATTGGTTTTAACTGGTTTTAGCCTATTAGTAATGATTTTAGTAGTGAGTCCACATAGTACATTACACAGGAAAATAGGACAATAGTCAGTTACCAATTTGGGGTTTTATTTTTTGGGGATGAAGACAATGGTTGTTTTAGACCATTCAGATGGAAGAGTATTATTATTGAAGAAATTTTGTATGGTGCTAGTAACCCCAAGACCCACAATTTTCCAATAATGCTTGTAAAATTCGACAATGTATCCATCTGGCCCGGGAGCCTTTCTTGGGCTGATGTTCCATAGACAATTTTTTATTTCCTCAGGGAATACTAAGGTGGACAAGTTGACAGCAATAGAGTCATCTAACTTAGGTAGAGAGGGCCAATCTCCCAAAGGGATGGCCTGTATAGGCTCTTGGTTCGAGTTCTCCTTAATTCCTTATAGTGATGTACAAAAGCTTGTCTTATGTCATTATCGTCCTTAATAGTGATGCCAGAGGGGTCAATCAAGGAGTGAATAAAGTTCTTGTTTCTTCTGATGGCAGTAGATAAGTGGAAGAACTTAATATTTCTGTCACCATTCTTAAGCCAATTAACTTTTGATTTACTCCATAATTTCACACTAATTTGTCTTAAGTATGCATTATGTTCATTATAAGCAGATATGAGGGAGTTGAGTTCATCATTGACTCAAGGAGTTTAATCTTATTGTGAGCTGAGTCAGCTCTCTGTTCAAGATTGCCTAGACAATTCTTATTCCATACTAGAGTTTTGTGTTTGATTCGCCTTAAGGATGAGAAGATACAATCATTTTTCCACTCATTTTTAACAATGTCGTGTTGGCCTTGATGTTCAAACCAATAGTGTTCATATTTAAAATAATGATGTTTACGTTTTCTATGCTTGTCGATTTGCATAAACAAGGGAGATGGTCCGAGGCTATTCTTGGGAGGTGTTCAATGTTTAGTGATGGAAATATGCTAAGATGGCTAACAAGGATGCGATCAAGCTTGCATAAGATTCGCGCCGCCCCCCCCCGCCTATTATTACACCATGTAAAGTAGTTATCCTATGGCCTAAAATCAATAAAACCCTTTGAGTGAATTAGGTGATGCAACATTTTAACATATTTAGAAAGTTGGAAAGGAGCTTCTCCTTGTTTATCCTGAGGTTATAATATACAGTTAAAATCACCCATAATGGTCCAATGAATGTCTCCAATCTGGAGCCTTCCAAGCGCTGACCATAGGGATATGGCGAAGAAGAGGAGAGGTACTAGCATATACACTTGTAAGCAAAAAGGTAAATCCATTCAAGGTAACAACTAGATGCATAAATTTCAAAGAGAGTTGGAGCGGGGTAACCTGGGTAGTAGCGTCCTTCCAGGCGATGATGATGCCCCCTGACAGTACGATGATCCAAGCTGTCTGATAACCTCTCTGGATCTGCGTGCATCAAAGTGTGTTTCTAGCAAAACAAAAATGTCAGGATTATTTTTCGAAATTAGTTCGAGGAGGCGGTTCTTGACTTTCCCACGAGCAGCCTCTCGATGTTTCCACACTATAATCTTCATTTGTGGATGGTGTGATTCACCATCCCTGGCCCCTGCCTGACCTACACAATAAGCGATTTAAGTGAGTTTTTGCTAAGAGAAAAAATCTTGCCAGTCTTATCCATGTGCCCTTTTGCCTCTGTGTTACTCGAGGCAAAGGGATATGGCCCCTGGGTAGCTCCTGCTTCTGATCTCGTCTTCTTTTCGAACGCAGGGAATAATCTCCAGATCCGGCTCTTCAGCTTCTGACGAGTATTACTGATCCTCCTCCTCTTGTTGACAGTTGCTCGCTTTGAAGCTTTCCAAGATTTTATGGACAACCTCGGCATGGTGCTCCTTGTTTGACAAATGCGGATCAGATCTCAGAGGTTCCAAATGCTCGTCACGCAAGGACGGAGCAGTGGCATTAAGAGAGGTAGTGCTTTTTGTGCTAAGGGTGGGGGAGGGAGAGGGAGGTTGTCTACTCCAGCATTTGACCTGAGAGTGAGATTAGGGTTTTCTGTTACTAGAAATGAGGTGAGGATATATGCCATCCGGTTTGAGATTGAAGGTTCAGATCCATTGATCTCTGGTGTTCAACACATGGTGGAAGATCGAGGCGGGTGCTTTCCCCGCCAAATTCACATGACGACGAGTGGTGGGTGCCAGTTGTATCACACATGAGTGTGGAGTTGATGGTCGTCAACCCACCATTTGCCTCCGTAATGTCACTAGTTGTACTAGCGCCTGGTACAGAATCCGCCCGTAGGTCGACCAGCAATGACGGAGCATTCAACTCCGGTACCTTCTCTCCAACTACTACTGTACGACGATCCCTGGTCCTATCTTGGCGAGCAGCATTCCGACTGCGTCCCTGATCCTGGCAGTGGTTGGAGGCAGGGGGCTAACGTAGGTTGCTAGCTGCCCAAAACCACGGCCCATATAGGAGCACACTTCCCTCCTGAGCCACCAGGCCTGCAGTCGTCGAAGGTTGTGTTCGACAAGCTTCGAGTCGGTTCCTGTGCGCCCACATTTGAAGCGTAACATAGGAATGTGTTCATATTTTATTATCTGAAAAAACCAACGTCCGTCAGGGGTTCCTACCCATACTCCTTGTTTCAGTGGCGCCACCAGGTCCATTTCAATGCAAACGCGGGTGAAGCGACTCTGGTCGCTACAGTCGGTTTCGACATCCAGCTTCAGTGGTGTACCAATACAATCAGCAATGCGGAGGATTGCAGCATCGGATTGTAGTTTGTATGCCAGATCTGGAAGACGAATCCATATCGGGGATGTCGACAGGAAACCATCTTCCAGACGAAAGAAAGGTTTAAAATTTGCCATGTTCAAGAGATGGACTCTTATACGCCATGAACCTCCCGTTAATACTTGCAAGTTCTCATTAGGATACGTAAAGCAAAAGACCAAGTAGTAGTTACCTATATCGATGATCTCCAAGGGTTGCTTCAGGCTCCAGACTTCCGTTAGCTCGGCGCGGAGAAGGTCGATCGCAATGCCTTCACCATAGAAGCACCCGACTAAGTAGCGTTCACGTTCCTCAATGCACTAGGAGATGTCCTCAGCGTTGACCACAACTTCTTCAACGATGGATGCATGGAGTTGTCGAAGTTGACGTGGAGAAGGTGAAGCGAAATGGTGGCGAGACCCCTTTCCATGTGAACTACAGTAGCCCAAGACATCCATTGAAGAGGGGGTTGATGCTTGGGGTCGCCGAATGGGCCTGAAAGGGGGGATCGCTGTTTGGGGATGGATTTGGGGGGTGGTGGCCAAGTTGATGTGGGGAGGGGGAGGGGAGGAGGGAGGGTCCGGCGGTTCCATACCTTGGAGCTCACGGACCAAAATTTGGAGTCCCTACATAACTTATATTACTATATCTTCCCTAGATATCAATGGGCATGCCTAAAAATTGGTTATCAAAATGACTAATACAAATAATACAATAAAGAATGGAGTTTACATAATCATATATCAACCTTTTTTATTGTAATATAAAGATAAGGATGTAAAAGGGATACAGATATTATATCAACAGGTTGTACTCTTTGTCAGCTTTCTCCTTTTAGGCTATATTTGGAAAGGGAACTTTTTGTTCTCGTTGGTTCTCGAAAACTAGTCGATTAGATAGAAAAGTTTAAGTTGGGTATTTGAATGAAAAATGTAATGATGGAAATTTGAAAAGTTGATTTGATAGATAAGTTTTAATAGATGTTTGAATGAAAAATAAGAACTAAGAATATAACGTATTATTTTATGAAATATAAAAGTATAGTAAATTAAAATATTATATCTTTATTTAGTTAAAATAATAATTTACAAAAATATTTATATTAATATTGTAATTTATATTTTACAAAATATTTATATTTATATTATAATTTATAATTTATGAAAAATAACAATATAATAATTTATTATTTTCATATATTATTAATATTATAATTTATGAAAAATATTATATTAAGTTAAAAAAATTATTTTATAAGCAAAATGATAATATATTAAAAATAAAATGTTATAATTGATTATTATTTAAGTGAATATAAAAATAGTTTACTTAATAATATTAATTAGAAATTATTAATTAGAAATATTTTGGTAATTAAAATAGAATAAAGAATCGAAAACAAAAAAGCAAAAAAAAAGAGATCCAACAAACAGCAAAAAAAAAAAAGTTGTTCTCGCCGGAAGCGAGAGCGAGAACTTTTTGTTCTTCAAAATGGAGAACATTGATCACGTGACGAGAATTTTCCAAGTTCTCGTCACATTGACCGTTTGGCAAAAAATTCCGGAACTTGGGCAAGTTCTCGCCCAAGTCCTGGGTGCCAAACACAGCCTTAGGATTTATCATACTCTTTTTTTTTGTTTTTGTAGATTTTATTTTTCTTTTTTTTTAAACATTAGCAACCTCTTTTATAGAGTCAAAGAAGCAACTTAATTTTACTTATGATATACAATAGAAAGCTGAAAGTAAAAATCTATAGATGTTGCAATTTTGCAAAGACATTAACTGGTCTTATCAATCTTAAAAAATTATATGTGAAATTAGATACCAAATTTCAATTGAGAATTTGATGGATCATGACATAAAATAAAGAACATGTTAATTATTGTGGACATTTAAAATGGTATGTTAATATCACTTTCCACAAATATGACTTTATTCCTATTTTCATTGTTATATAAAAATGTGATGTATTTAATATAAAAAATGCAAATTGATGAGTATTGAAGTCTAATTAATAGTCACATGGCGATCATAATATTTTTTATTAGATAAAATATTTCTTAATAAAATTATTATCATGGAATAATTAAAGGTAAAATCAAATTTAATTACATTTTAATTCGGTGAAAATGTATAAAGACGTGCAATGAGACGTTTAAATAGTCCATTTATTTGGTAGGGGGAGCTGTTGCACCTCATTAGTATGCAGGTTTGAAACTCAACACCCAAAAAAAATTCCATTTCTTTTTGTATCAGTTCATGTGTTTACATTATTTATATGATGATATTTTTATATATATTAACAAGATTTGACGATTTTTTTAACTCGTCTCAATCAAATTTGTTCAGCTTAAATGATATTTGGGCTATGGTCAGGATCAAGGCTGAACCTTTCAGGTGTTGTCATCCCCTCGATCTAAGGCTCTGTTTGGCATTATTAGTGATTTGACGAGCGGATAGCGGTGGTACTGTTTAGTATTATTAGCGATTTGATAAGCGGATAATGATTTGATCGCAGATAGTGGTTTAAAGTGTAACGCCCCGAGATCTACGTGACTTTCACGTGCTCAAAGTCAGACGCTACACAATTTTATATAAAATGCTTTTGTGAAAAATAAATTCTATAAAATACGAAAAAGATAATATGAACATCTAAAAGTCCAAAATATCAAAGGAACTGAACCATCCATAACTTCACAATATTAAAAGTGCGAAAAAGTAATAACTAATATATAAATCTAATATGACACAATCCTACATCATGTGTAACATTTCTATCACCGAGCCTGATCACCTGCATCACCATCCTCTATCACCAACTCACCTGCATAAATTTAGATGCAGGGAAAATTCATGAGTATAAAAATACTCAGTACGTAAGGTCTAATCATAACAATAATCAATAAATCAATAGTGTCCAATAAAAAAGAATAACAATATGATACAATAATCAATAGAGCACTGTATGGATTAATACGATAGGAGCTCAATAAATTGATAAATCAACAAAGAAGATCAGGAAAGGTAAAAAAACAAATTAATATCAATTAGCAATTATGTCTAATCACTATGGCACTACTCAATTTAATAATTTCAATTCAATATCAATATCAATGGTCATTAACTAATAACAATCTTCATACTATTCAAAGGGCGGAGGCAATGTCAATCAACGTCAATATCCGAATGACCATGATTCAAGTCAATTCAATTCGATTTTCATTCGATTTGATTCAATTCAATTCGATTTCTATTCAATCTTTGGAGTTATCCAATTCAATAGGAAGCGCTCAGTCAATTAGGAAAAATTCTATGTCTCTTTCATGTAGGTCAATAGGAGATCAAGTCGTCCTCTAATAATAGCGCTAAATAATAATTCGTGATGGCGGAGGACAATAGCCATCACAGGACAGTCATAGCTTTCCTAAATGATGACGTCTCAAACATTTAAGTACGCTATCCGTCTCATACAATATGATAATAATAAGGCCCAAAGGGCTTAGAGACAATCAGATAATATGAAGACCCAATAGTTTTCATCTTTTATTTTGTGTACCCTAAAAATCTATCTTTAACAATTCAGTTTAGGTTAAGCAAGGACCCAATCAGAAAAAAACTATCAGATTAAGACTGATGAATCAAATGAAATAATAATATCAATAATTTCACAATTAGATCTAAAGAGTACAATGAGATTAGATCTGTTAACAACATGGTCATGGATGGTTTGGAACAATTAGTCATAATAATCATTCAATTATCCATAATAAAATGTCCAAAAATAGATTTTCTATCCCCAGAACTCGGCCCACGTCAGATAAAGTCCGGGCCATATTCGGTGACAATAAAATTTCTCTTGGCCAGGGTAAACTCGGGCCGTGTGTATGGTGAACCGGGCCAGGTCGGCCGGTTCATCTTCAATCACGATCGCATCGCACTCGTGCCACGCCAAAGTACAAACCGGGTTGGGCCAATAAGAACCAAGGCTAGGTTTTACAACTTGGTCCAGCTTCGAATCCAACTCGATCCGGATTCCATGCAATATGGGCCGGACAGCACAAAACTCGGGCCACGTTCTGTCACCGACGGAGAAACAAGTTTTAACGCGACTTTTCGATCACCATAATCGTACCATATGATATCTTAACGATGCATAACTTATATCAATAGATTTTTTGTAAAAAGGAGAAGAGAGTAGGGTTCCATGTCACGAAAAATTAACGATATAGGGATTTCCCTTACATACCTAAAGTTGGATAAAAAAATTAGCTGCAATCCTTTTTCTAAAAAACTGCACGACTCCCGAACTTTAGCCGGCGATTACTCTTTGTCCACGTCCTGAAACTCACGAGTACTACTTGAAAGATCTTCTCATATATGTTGGTTTTGAAATCAGCCGTCGTGTACTCTCTAAAATACTTCGGTTCACGTGAAAATAAGAGGAAAAGAGAGGCTAGTGAGGTTAAAATTTAGTTTGGCTGAAAGGGAGTTTTCAGCCACTCTTTAATGTCTATTTATAGTGTAGACTAGAATTTTCATTTCTATTATGTCTTGAAATCTTTTAGAATCAATCTTGATCATCCATCATAATTAATCACTCCATAATCTTTTAGATTTAATTAAATCCAAATTTACTCAATAATCATATACTTATCTCCATAACAATTCCATCTCTTTTCAAATCTTACCTTTCTAACTTATCCCATAATTTCCAATTTCAGAATTAAATAATTCCATAATATTAGATAATAATTTTCCATATCTTATAAATGAATAAAATATTCATTGAATAATCTCACATGGATAAAATACGAAGGTGGTCATGGACTTATATGTAGCTATCATCTTTACCTATCAAGACGCATTTTAAATTCGTGCGAACCGAAGGCCCAAAATGAATAATATCTCGAGAGAGTTAAGGGGGTGTTACATAAATAGGAGATATCGATTCATGATTAGCACATTTGAATAAGGATAAAATTGAAAAAAAAATATATAAATCTCTAAACGCTAAAAGCTAAACGTTAGTAGAAATAACTTTTCAATATTTTCATTCAAAACACTAAACTCTACTTGATTATGTCGACGACCAAACGTGTTTCAACCGCTAAACACTACTCTAAATGTTATTTGTAACATTGCCAACCAGAGCATTACTTATATGAATTCTATGGCAAGATCCTAACCTCCATTGATTAAACTATAAATTTTAATACATTAATTTACCATGATTTATCATTCAAGATCTTTCATCATTTTTAATCCAAATTTTTGTTACCGTTATTTGCAATTGTTTGGAAATATCATTTCAGGTTCACTTTCTTTTAGATAAATATGAATTTAGAGTAAAATTATATTTCTTTATAATAAAATGGTTTTTTTTGTTATTTTCTAATTTCTTCTTATTTCAAATTATTAAGATACAAATAATAATTTTTTATTTAGTTTACAAACCAGACGGCAATAAAAGTTGAATAAAATCTAATGGAAGCATGGAGAAATCGAGATAAGTGTCAAATACTAAAGTCTATAACTTTATTAATTGAAATTATTTTTTGAAAATTTATAGTTAGAAAGTGCAGGAGAAAATACTTCTATTATTATTATTATTATTATTATTATTATTATTATTATTATTATTATTATTATTATTATTATTATTATTATTATTATTATTATTATTATTATTATTATTATTATTATTATTATTATTACCTTCCATCATCATCATCATCATCATCATCATCATCATCATCATCATCATCATCATCATCATCATCATCATCATCATCATCATCATCATCATCATCATCATCATCATCATCATCATCATCATCATCATCATCATCAGTAGTAGAACCTTCCACTTGACATGTCGCTAACACTGGAACTCAACTCGGAGTCACGAGGGATACAACGCAAAATTCGCGTCTCTTTGTGCATCGCGATTCGTGTAGTGTATATGAAGGGGGAATTGGCGTGTGTCTCGGTGTGTGCATAAATTTCTCAATTCCAAGTCTTTGATCAGCCAAGTTCCATGGTCTTCCCATGCACTGCACGTCTGCCTACTACTTCCTTCGATATATGTAAACTTCTACGACTATCACGCGTCAAACAAAAGTCATTGGTTAGTTTATAGTTTGGATGTGAACTTTTAACACGCACAAAGTGTAATTAATTAATGTACGACCAGACGTGGTCTATCGACATTTCGCGGAAATTATCAAACAACGACATGGAACTTGCGGACGCGATTTTTTTGTAATTTAGTATTTATTTCGGTTAAGGTCAATACTTTACATGTGGGAATTCCAACTACAATTTTTAATGAGGGATTGCAACTGCAACACAACTTCTCCCATCACGTCTCCACTCACGTCTCCACTCACGTCTCCTCTCCCTCTCTTCCCATTGGAAGAATATATCAAAGATGTGTTGTATAGTTAAAGTTATGCTCACTACAAATTATATGATAATATACATTGGACAAATACACTCATGTATTTTTCCATATGAAAATTGTAGGTATTGTTTGGTAATTTAAGTTTATAGGGATGTCTTAGGGCGGTGAAATGATTGTTCATGGAGTTGATTGTGGTGAGAGTTTATATGAATCATGTTTGAATAAAATGGAGTGTATTAATTTAGTCCATTAGTTGTTTGGATACATATTTTAATGCATGAATTAAGTAAGGTTAAAATAAGTAAATATCTTTATCATTTTTAACAAGATTTTGTTTCTTTTTAAATTTTAATAAGAAAAAAAGGGTAGAAATATTGGAATAATAATTTTTAATCTCTCAAGAAATCATCAATTTGATGTATTTAATTTTAAGTCATGTGATGGGCTAACCAACACCAGCCTAATCTTATATAAAATATACAAATTAATATCCAAATAAAATTTAATAATTTTAAACTCACACTATCCCAATTTAAACCTAACCTATCCCTCAGCCTTACACCCTAAAGTGTTGTTTGGTTCAAGAATATTTTTCATTGGAATAATCGTACGAATATCGTATTCTTAGATATTCTTAAAAAGATAAGTATATTCTTATTTCTTCTTAGTGTTTGGTTCAAAAAGAAAATAATTTAAAAATATAATATTTTATAAATAAAATATTTTACTACATATAGTTAATATTTATTATAATAATATAATAATGCATAAACAAATAATAAAAAATAATATACAATTGAAAAAGTGAGAAAAGAGAAGAATATGCCTATTATTTTGTTTTGACAGAATATAGATATTCTGAATGCTGGATTAAAAATGGTAGTTTTACAGTTTTTAAGGTGATTTTTAAAAAATCAATGTTCGATCACTTTATCACAAATGATTGCTTGTATTCCGAGAATATTAAGATATTTGGTTGTTTAATATCGAATCAAACGGCCCCTAAGTTGGTCTAAGAACCAATTGAGGTCCACTTGACTGCATCTTTTGCGGGGATAAATATCAATTAGAATTGTGACTTTTGAATTTAGGAGCAAAATTTTGTGTTGCGGTGGCTTTATAACTGTATCCAAGAAAAGATATATCTTATCAACATGTACATCTTTGAATACTCATTAAAAGTGAATTATTACGTGTTCGTTCAAACTTAAACGTCATCTATTCGTTATTCAAGGTTTTAGATTCTGCTTCGTTACAAAAGGGCAAACTCAACACGAATTGACGTTGAAAACCGTATGCAAGACCCCGGTGCTAATGGTACACTTTCATCGAAGTTTGAAGGAAGTTTGATTCCTTGGTTTTCTTATCGCCATGAAAAGTAATCAATTAATATTGATTGACCATGAACAAAGGCATTGATAATAACTAATAAATAAACCTGGTCGTGGGAACAAGTTAATATATTCAAAGGGAGAAGGTGGAACTGGGCATTACGCCCGGTCTATTTAGAGAGGAGGCACATATGTAGCAATTAAGCCCCCAGCACTACACAGCCTGTTCCTTGCTGTATCTCTGAGTTGCTCATATCCAACAGTTCGGGAGCAGATTAGGTGAGAGGAGGAGGAGAAGAAGAAGATAGAGATGACAGAAACTACTCCGAACCACACGCAGACAGTTTCAGGATGGGCAGCAAGGGATTCGTCTGGAAAGATTGAGCCATTCGTCTTCAAAAGGAGGTATAAGAATTCCTGAAACTTAATTATGATATGGCATTGGGATGAAGTTTCAGATGTGTATTTTTTTTTTC
Source organism: Pontederia crassipes (assembly GCA_030549335.1). Lineage (NCBI taxonomy): Eukaryota > Viridiplantae > Streptophyta > Magnoliopsida > Commelinales > Pontederiaceae > Pontederia > Pontederia crassipes. The sequence goes on along the minus strand of CM060194.1, from coordinate 67,619,305 downwards.
TTATGATGAAGGAAGAAACTCAGACGTAGAAGTACTTTACATATGAAAACAAATTGAACTTGATGGCATGATTTGTTGTAGCTTTCATCTTTCAGTGCCTTTTTAAGCTGCGCGACAATTAATTGCGTTGCTATGCAGGGAGAATGGAGTTAACGACGTTACGATCAAAGTGCTCTACTGCGGGATGTGCCACACCGACCTCCATTATCTCAAGAACGACTGGGGCATCACCGTTTACCCTCTTGTTCCTGGGTATATATATATATCTCTCTCTCTCTGCCCTCGAGGTACAGATCTGAAAAAAATTTTACTCTCTCTGCCCTCGAGGTACAGATCTGAAAAAATACTAAAAATTATTATTCCTCCATTATATTCACAAATACATCTGTCAGAGACAAAATGTTAACAGTAGTTTCATAAGTTGAGTTATTTGGCTCACTTTCAAGTTTTAACTGCAAAGGATCCCGATTCCCGATCTCATGAGATTAGGTATCCTTATTTTAAAGATAAAATCCTTTTAACTGAGCATTACTTTTATATTTTTTTTAATGTTTATGGAATCAAGTTCAAATTCATTAGTTTTGCTTTGTTTCAATGTTGTGTTTTTTTTCTTTTATATCACAAAGAAAAATAAAAGTTTTAATGTAAAAAAAGAATTGTAATTGTGATAAGATAGCAATAGGAATCCAAATTGGAAACAATGTGTATGGTTTTATATAGGGATACATGGATTTGTAATAAAAAAAATAGTTTATTTATGACCCCGATTATAGGTAAAAGTTAAAGACTATTTAAGAAGCGCACCCCCTGAACAACTTATAATTACTACATTAGACAATACTTTTATTATATACTTGTAAAAAAAATTTAAAACTTGGCCCTCTAATTTAAGTTAAATTTTATTAAATTAATATTTTTTATTCTAATTAATATTTTCTTTTTATTATTTTTATAAGGGTTTAATGAGCGTGTGAAGCGCCTTCCGTGTGAAGCGCGTGTGAAGCGACTTTAGACATACTTATGTTTATTTTTTTCGACATTTTTCTTCACTGATAGTTTAGAGGGTCACTAAGTTTAACAAATATATATGATTCAAATCATTAACAATAATTTTTTTCATCATTTTTTAATTTTGAAGAAACTTCTGCACATTATTATCCGTCATAATGGATATAAACATTTTATATATCTTCTAATCTTATAAAACTATTTTTTGTTATCATAAATGATTATTTAAGCTATTAATAAAGAAAGATATTAAAAAAATGAAAAAAAAAATATATCTAAGGTCGCTTCACACGAAAAACGCTCCGCACGCTCATTTTTCCCTTTTTATAATATCAATTTGCCTCTTTTTGAAAAAATTTCGGATCCGCACATATCATCGTCATATCAAGTCAAATTATTGTGACTTTTTCTCATCTTCAATGTTTAATTCAATGGTTTATACGTCAAAATATTCCTTTTATATAATAAAACTCGGCATGTGGGAGTATGTCATACAATTGTTCCTTGGTTCCCATAATTTTTTCCTCCACAAAAAATGAAAGAACAAAACAAGGAAAAAGACAAAAGAGGGCGTGAACTGTTCACCTAATTAATAAAAAAGGAAAAAAATAAGGCCAATGGACCCATCTTTTATTAGACCTTGGTGGAATTATAAATATTATTTACTCTGTCGTTCTAGTTAATAAAAAGAAAACTTGGATGCTAATAGATATTTTGCTTATTCTTTTGCAAGTAACCAAAGCTTATTAGAGATTTTATACAAGTTTGTAGTTGGTCTCACTTTAAATATTTTCTTAGATGAACTATAATAATTTTAGGACTAATATAAATTTATAAATCAATGATAGTACACATCTATAGGCAAATTTAGATCCATCCAATCATCAATCTCATTTGAAATAAGGATTAAAGAAATGTGTACTTGAACTCGCCATTGATTTGATATAATTTTTTTATAGATAGTTTTAAAAATAAATTTCTAATGAACTTAGGACTATCATAAATTTATAAAACAATGATAGTTCATACTTTTGAATTCGTACAATCCTCAATCTCTTGAAGGAACATCAAGTTCAAGCTATTTCTACAACCTTAATTTGTCTAAGAATAAGAAATGTGAGAAAAACAAAAACGATTGGTCATCAATGCACTCTGTTAATTGCTGTTGCCTGTTTGTTCTGAACTCTCGAGCAGGCATGAGATTACCGGGGTCATCACCAAGGTGGGGAGCAACGTGAGCAACTTCAAGGTCGGCGACAAGGTGGGCGTCGGGTGCCTCGCCACGTCATGCCTCACCTGCGAATTCTGCGAGCAGTCGGAGGAGAACTACTGCGACAAGGCCCAATTCACGTACAACGGCGTCTTCTGGGACGGCAGCATCACGTACGGCGGCTACTCCAAGATGCTGGTGGCCGACAAAAGGTAATTAGATTCCTCCTGCGAATCTTAGTGCATGATTCAATCATGCATACATTCATGTCAGGTAGTAAAAGGTTTTGACGGTGCGTTTTACTGCAGGTACGTAGTGCACGTCCCTGATGGTCTGCCGTTGGACAAGGCGGCACCGCTGCTCTGCGCGGGGGTCACGGTGTTCAGCCCCATGAAGCACCACAACATGTTCCAGGCCGGCAAGAAGCTGGGCGTGGTCGGCTTGGGGGGCCTCGGCCACGTCGCTGTCAAGTTCGGCAAGGCCTTCGGCCTTGACGTGACCGTGATCAGCACGTCTCCGTCAAAGGAGAAGGAGGCCAGGGATCGCCTCGGAGCGGATCACTTCCTCCTCAGCACCGACGCAAAGCAGATGCAGGTGCTGCTGCAAGCTCTCCTTCCCTCTCTCTCGATCACCACATTGCACATATATAATATACTCAACTCTAGAAATCAACTGTCGCTAAACAAATTTGTACACGAACGTACGCATGTAGGCCGGAGCAAGGACGCTGGATTACATCATTGACACGGTGTCCGCAGCTCACTCCCTGGGGCCGATTCTTGAGCTGCTCAAGGTCAGGGGCATCATGGTGCTCGTCGGAGCGCCGGACAAGCCAGTGCAGCTGCCTTCTTTTCCTCTCATCTTTGGTGAGTCCTAAGAGTAATTGCCACGCCATGGCGTGCGTGCACGCATATGGTTTTACTTTCTATCGATCGAACTCATGATTTGATCTTGTTGCTGATGGATGGGGCGTGCATGCATGCATGCGATCGATTGCAGGGAAGAGGGTGGTGAGTGGAAGTATGATAGGTAGCATCAAGGAGACGCAGGAGATGATGGACCTCTGCGGGAAGCACAACATCACCTGCGACATCGAGGTCGTGACGCCGGATCGTATCAACGAGGCGCTCGATCGGCTCGCCAGGAACGACGTCCGCTATCGCTTCGTCATCGACATCGCATCCAAATCCAACCTCTGAAGCTTGCACTGCATGGTCCACAGCAGCAACAATGCAGTTGATGCGCGCTTGTGCTTCGGATAATCGGATGGATGTTACTTGTAGTTTTAGGTGTCATATGCATGATGTGTTGTTCGATTTGCTCAATTTTGTGGCCAATTAAATATGTTGGCACCTACATTTTCGTCACCTTTTACCTTGTTACTTGTACTTCATATATATGTTGGAAGTGTTCATTTTCCTTTTACGAGTACAGAATAAGGAATTCTTTCGTGATGGCCTTTTACATGGTGAAAATCTTGGTCTATTCCAAAATTGTAATCGTCCATCGATCCTGACCGGATCATGATAAAATTATTCTTTTTAAATAAGAGCGTTGTCCAAATTTGAGCTAATTCTTGGTGTAGCTAGGCATGGACCCCTAAGGAAGTTTTTTTTTTAATGCCGTCGAAATTAAATTCTAGATAATATCGTACTAAATTCATATTGGATGGTTGATCTATTAACAGTAGCAAAAACTCGTATGTACCAGATGTCCAAATAATTGTAAGATACGCTCAAAATTAAATTGACCACGAGAACGTTACACTGCTTACTGCTTCCTTGACTTTGACTTGACAATCATTGATACACTGATACACGTGGCAATAAAAATAATAGAGAAATAAATGGAAGAAAAGGTTTGCGGAAGAAATTATTAGAAAATCAAAGGGTGTCACATTTAATAAAATCATCCAAGGAAAAAGGGGAATTCACATATTTCAAATAGATCAAGTAAATAATCACATGTGCGAAGTTAAAAGAGAAAAATTCAATATCCTTTGAATATAATATCTAATAATCCAAATAAGAAAATAAAGGAACGAAAAGTTATAGCATTGGTCGAGCCATATGCAGCGGTCCTCGAATTCTGCACCCGTCAACACCTCTCTAAGTAGGGTTCTCACTTGCAAAATCCCAATACAGGGGTATAGAATACCCGTGAGCGAAACGCCCAATACACTCATATACATAGACGATAAAATGATAATCAACTTCGGATCAATAATAATAATAATAATAAAGGGTGATCAGTAGAACATTTGCTTTTTAACATTGGTCTCAATACCTTGATCATAGTGGGCCATGAACAATACTTATCCATGTCTATATTTTATTCATTACCATATCAATATCTTGCTCTGTTCTGTACTGTGACAATATTTTACCTTTACTATGCCATGTTCTGTACTTTACTTTAATCATGCTTTGTCTCTATTGTACTATGCACTGTATTTTGACATGCTTTTATCGTACTTTGCAATACAATACTTTACCGTGTTATACTTTATTTTATCATACTTTACTCTGTTGTACATTATCATGCTTTACTTTATTCTGTGTGATACTACATCTTTTACATTACTATAAAGTCCTTAAAATTCGTTATCATATGCGAGCTCGACTTAATTAAGTTGGAAAGCTAAAGGTGCCTCTATACATCTGTGTAGTCAGGATGCTCATGAAAGCAAAGGCGTATACTAAGGCATACCCTTTCCGGAATATAGGTAGGAGATGACTTGCACCCCACATGGAGCGTATGAATTTCCTGGAATGTAAATAGACCAAAAAAGGGAATTCAGGGATAGGAATAGGAATTATAGTACCATTGGAAGAAGGGGCACTAGTGGGAACATCTCTACTGACGAACCATTTCAATAGTACGGGTGCTGTCGTGTCACGAGGCACGACCATGGAAGTAATGAAAAAGAAGAAGTTCTGTAGTTGGATCATCTACTCTATCTGTTCGATTTTAACTTCTCCAAAGAAGATGAGACGCTCAAAATGAAAGTGTTCGCAACGCATACCGAAAAAGGGCACCCATATTGCCGACCATTAATGACTAGTTTGAACACCAGGAGCAGGGTTGAAACCAAGAAAGATTTCGGTACTGAGGGCTTTAAGTGTGTGTGAAAGAGATTGCCGGATAATTCATTTACGCCCACATTTCCACCCACAGAGTCTACCCATTCCAGAAGCTTATGAAAGACATACTGTATGCGCTCGACTAGCTTAGTCATCCCGCTTCAGAACTAAGGGCTTTAAGTGTGTGTGAAAGAGATTGCCAGATAACTCGTTTACGCCCACATTTCCACCCACAGAGTACCCATTCCAGAAGCTGATGAAAGACATATTGTATGTGCTCGACTAGCTTAGTCATTCCGAAAACTATCCGGTGGTTCCCCCTGGGGAAAAGTGGTCACTAAAGACACATAAGTTCAGTATCTCCTCAGCTACCTGTCCCTCTGGCATTATATTTTGTAATCCATATATAGCCCTTGTGGGGGAAGAGTGTGTCAATACATCATCCTTATTCGGAACACATTAGGCAGAGGGTCTGTGATCCAGGAGCAGTGGTTGTTAAGACCAATAGGTGCACTGTCTCCTCAGTCCAGCTACCTGCCCCTTCTCTGTCTCTGTAATACCGTCACAGTGGGGCTATTAATGCTCACTTCATGACATTGATCGTGGTGGGACTATTAATACTCACATGTTGACCTTTGTACTCTGTACTTTGGGCGGCACATAGCTATCTCATTATTTTATCTTTACTTTACTTATCTTTTTTATCGTCTGTGAGGCTTGAAATCATGGATTAGGAAAAGGATAGAGTCAGACCCTTTTTTCCTGAGGAAGAAAGTCTCAATACATCCTCTACTATGTTGGACATGGCCTCACGTGGGCCTGCCGGAAGTGGCCCAATTATGAAAGATCGAAACCCAATTAAAAGGTGGATCCTTCTGCTTGACAGAAGCTGGGCCGGGTCGGGTTTCTATCATGGGATTTCATACTATGGCCCGGTCCGGGTCGATGAGTTGCTGGCGAAACTCCGATCGCCATTCGATCGAGCTGGTGCTCGGTCCGATCGACCAATTGATGCAACTTGGGCTAAGTCGTGGTTTAACTTGGTCGGGTCGTTTGCACAATATTCTCACGACATGATAGATCGAGGCGACTCGGGCCGAGTATACTTATACTCGAACCGTGCTCTATACTAACCCGGGCCAGGTCGTTGGTGACTCGGGCCGAGTTGCTAGTGTGCGGGATCACGCCCATCTTCTTCCTCCTCTCCGGCGACCATTCATAATAGTCATAATATGAAAAACAACACTAGTACGTTCTAGATCAATATGGAGTCCTAGTCCACATTCTATGATTAACAAAACATCGTTTAAGGGGATTTTACATTTAAGGTGCCTTCTTTTCTCGCTTTGGTTCGTCGATGACGTTAGAGTCGTCTCCTCCAGTGTCGATCGGTCCTAGTCGGCGATGCGGTGCGACTGATGCTCTACGTGCGCGTCGAGGGAGGATCGTCGTGCGTCAGCCCGTCTGCCGGATCGTCCCTTGCTCTGTGCCCGTGTCCGCTCGTCGTTCGCCGTTCGCCGGAGGAAGGGAAGAGGAGAGAGGATGGTGGCGGCCGAGTGAAGGGTCCAAAACTTCAGCCGCTCTCTCTTCACTCTCTCTTATAGGCTGGCCGCCCTCTCTCTTGGGGAAGAAGTCATGGGGGAGAGAATTGGAGGGAGAGAAGGTTACTCCCCCCGATTCTCTCGTCCCCACTTTTTTTTTAATTTAAATTTCGAGCACTCTTTTTGTTTTCTTTTTGAGTTATTTGTGCCGGTCGTTACAATTTAGTCCGAAAGAACAAGTGAACATTAACATTTCGATTGGCTTATTGTTTATTGTCCACTTCCTTCACTACAATTATTATGAATACACATGTAAATATCACAAGCTCATACTTCTGTTGCAAGGCCCGTGAAATAAATGCCTCAGGTTTGGCCACTGTGTTATCAGATTATATTAGATGTTATGACCCTACACATCTTAATTAAGTTATCAACTAACTTAGCATCTCAGCAGTGCCATCAAAATAGTCTTGTGTTGTTTTCTTATTTCTTTTCTCGACATCTTTCTTAATTATAATTAATTAGAAGATCATGGATAAAAGGCGATTTAAATCGTTAATAATAATTATATATATTCATTATTTTCTAAATTTTAAAAAAAAATTAAAATTATTAATCTTCATAAAAATATAATTATCTTTTATAATTTACTATGTTATAAAATTAGTTTTAGACATCATCAACGAGCTTGTAATGTGTAACTAATAAAAAAAATATCTAAACATAAAGAAAAATGTGTATGATGGGATACGCGTGACATTAGGGACGGGCGGGATAGAAAGTTAGGAGGGCGAAATATAAAAAGTAAAAAAGTAATATATATATATATATATATATATATATATATATATATATATGCATATATAAATACGCAATTGTAACAAAAACTAATAAAATTAAGAAAAAATTACCCTAAAAATAATATATATTATAAAATAACTTATATGTATAAATTTTATTTATTTCACTTAAAATATATCTTTTTATTATTCATCGTTCATTTTTTATTTGTCATGTTCGCCTTGCAAGTTGAATTTTATGAAAAAATAATATAATCATATTTAACATAATATATATATATGAAATAATTAACTTCAAAAAGATATATGTAACCTTTTTTAAGTACTTAATTAAATAGTTTGATTTGTTATAGTAAGGAATCAAATTTATTGATATATATACTATATTTTCCATAAATGCACATATTATACTATAAATATTTCCGTATATAATCATAAATACAATAATATATTATATTTATGTAGATTTCTAAGATGAGGAGACCTATTAATATATTTTTTAGGGAAAAATATATGGTATATTATTATTATATATAGCATACTTAAAAAAATTAAGGAGGTAAACCATAATTTCTTTAAAAAATCATGTATACTATAGTTTCGTCCCTGCGTGACATGGAAGTAGCATTTGAAAATAAAACAGTAGCTCCTCTCAAGTTTTTCCTAAATAATTAAATTGATAAATTAGTTCGGGGTGTATTCGGAAGGAATGAAACGTAATAACGAGGAATCAGAGTTAATGTGGTAAGAAAAAATAATTATGATGAAATAACTTTTTTGTGAATGTTAGCATGGTTGTCAGGATCCCAATCCGAATAGTAAGATGTAAGATCTTACGATCCTCCAGACAAAAAATGATCCCGATCCTACCTAAAAGATCTTAAACGTAGGATCTATATCGGATATATAGTCGGATCTTAGATCCTAACGATCATACAATATTGTTATGAATCTAATACTATATTATCTTACATCAAAATTAATTTTTTATTATTGCACGTATACTAAGAATTATATTTCACATTAATAAATATTATAATTCATTAAGATCAAATATTATATATTATTATTTTAGTGTTTTTTAAGAATATATTTTATATTATCTTTCAGATGATATAAAAAAATTATTAAACTTGAAAATATGAATAAAGTATTAATGGTCTGTGTTTAATTAACTTATATATAAACATAATATTTATGAATAAATATACTACTTTACTATTTTATATTAAAAATATTTTTTATTATGGGATAGGATCTTACGATCTTCAATCCGATCTTACGATTCTCGATCCTCGAAGCCCCTTACGATTGATCCTATCTCGGAAAGCGATCTTGACAATCTTGAATGTTAGTATTAAAAATATTATAAATAGAAAGTATAATTTTATTAAATAATAAAAACTAAATTATAAATTATTTTTATGAAAAACTTTTTGTTAAAAATACATTATTCAAATATTAAAAAGCATTTTAAAAATAAATTAAATTAATAAAATTTTAATTTATTTAATGAAATGATAATTAAAAATAATATTATATTAATACTTTATTACAAATATTATATATTTAACAATAAATTATTTTATAAAAGAAATATGTGTGAGAGAGAAAAAATAATCAAAAAATAAACAATGATATAAAAAAAAGGTCACGTGAGGAGTTATGCTAGAATGTTTCGATTTCAAAAAAGTGAAACTGAAGTGTTGAAATTAGAGTTCTGTGACCTAATTTCTATTTGAAAAACTAGACTTGAATCAAGTGAATTAGGATCACCTGATTCTAGTTCTCGTTTAGAGAATTACATTGGAAGAAGCCCTAGTTCGAGCCAGAAAGTATATGTAATCACTACACCCGGTCGTACGTAAATTCTATAAATATATAGTTAAATTACTAGACTATTATTAGTAGGTTTTGCTCAAAATTATACGTTTTGATGCAAAAAAATGTCATTATGTCAAGTTGAATTCGTTACCGCGATTTGATTACCACGCATTCATCTTTATCTATTTTTTGTGGTGAGTTTATTTATAAACTTCTCTATAAATCGGAACAAAACTCATCCTTCATATGGTAATTTGATTTTTTGTGTCTCTTTGAAAAGAGAGAGAGAGAGTACAACCGTCTATTTAAAAAATATTTGAACATGTCGCAAAGGATTTAATCACAAAAAATATTGATATAACTGAAATATGTAAAAAAAACGAATGAAAATGCTGTACAATTTCTAAAAATTCAATCAGAAAATTTGTCATCCTAAAATTTTCGAACTATTGAAGACCATGTTGAGACGATGCAGGTGAGAAAACAATTTAATCATAATTTATTTAGAAAAGCATTGTCCTCTTTCCTTTGTGAAATAGACTCAACAGTCTCAACTGATATATTGGCTTTTATTTATTTTTTTCATTGTCATTTTTTTAAAAATAATGCAAGGAAATTTTCCAAAAGTGAAGGGGCCCTCCGAGTAGAACTGTCAAGTTAGTAGAAGACATTTTACCCAACCAATATTAGGGGTGTATTTTTTCATTACCATTTTTTTTCTAATGTGGTTTGAACAATTTGATGACATGTTTGAAATATTATTAAGTAAATAAGTGTAATTAAGGACTGTCCCAGACTCCCAATGCGATATTTAAAATAAATAAAAAAGAAATAAAAGTCGAATAGCTATGACTATAAAATTACCCCCACAATTCTGCATCTTTAAGGGAGAACTAACCAGATTCGGATAAAGCAACAGGACAACAACATCCGTGCTTTAAGTTTCATACTCTTGCCGACACTGACAGTGCTCCCACCGAGATGTTATTTGCTATAATTTTACTGGTAGAAATGATTTATGCATAAAGCTCACCGAAATTTTTATTCCTTTTATTTAATGAAGAGCTCTCGTGAGCTACGTGGAACCACTGTCATTTAGTTATTTTGTACTTTGTAACTTTTTTTAATATGGTAATCTTTTTTTTTCCAGTTTTCCATGTGGAAAATCACTGTAATAATCTCCAGATTTCACAATCTATGTCATTGTTACTTTTGATAGTACCTTCGCGTGCGTTCATAAAACAAGAAAAGATCCAGCCATAGAATCTTCTCAAATCTGATGAGAAGATCCTCGAAGCCTCTAGAACACTGTAGGCGCGGAGGGTGGGCGAGCTGGAAGGATACAATACCCTAATCCCGGCCCCAGTTCTCTTGTCCTGTTTTTTTCTTTTTTCTTTTTTCTTTTTTCCTGCGGGGCACACCACCAGCTCGACAGGATGAATAGACGAATCCAACAAATCCTTCATGTGAGATATATATTGCCACATACACTAGCAAGACGACATGTGGATAAGAACAGGCCACCCAATTTGGCATTGGATTCTTCTCATGGGAGACCGTGCTGTGTTATTACAATTTTACCTCTCTCTCTCTCTCCACCTAACCAAACCAAAGTGGCAAACCTCTAGCAATAACTTCACCTTCCCCAGCTCCACGCCCCCTCTGCAAGCTTTTTGGCCCCTTGTAGCCCCTTTGTATAAAGCTAACATGGCCGAGTACAGGGGCAGCATGGACCCCCAGCCAGCTTTGACAGAACGGCCAGATCGACCACCTCATGAGCACTTGCGTTCTTCGAGTACTCATTACCACCTCCTTTCTCTCTCCTTTGTCTGTATTGGCATGCAGCTAAGTAGATTGGCCCCCCTCTCTCTTGTGTCTGGTAAAGTTAAAAAGGCATCATTGGCTAACCTTTTGATAGTTTATTCTGCAAGTTAAAGAAAGATGCTTACTTTACAGCTAAGTAGACAACTACTGTGTGAGATGGAGAAGGAGAGAAGAGAGATAGGTTGGCAGGGGAATGTTCTGGATGTTATGTTTCTCCTGATATTATTTACTTGAGCACAGCACAGGGAGATAAGCTTGATGAACTAAAAAGAATTAACAATATACAAGATGATTATGGAACTAATTAAATATGAGACACCAGAAATGAAGATCAAATAAATTAAACATAACGTCTTCCATTACATTACACCACAAGGAGGAGCAGACGAAGGAGGAGAAGAAGAAACATATGATTTGAAACTAAGAAGAACCTTGTAAACCACTGGTTCCTCTCCCTCCCCCAACTCCACCTCCTCTCACATAAATCATTCATCATGATACACACAATTTGGAGACCATCACGATCTCATGTCCCCCCTGCACAATGCCCAGCTTAGTTGTTGGTGTTGCTCTTGAAGGATCCCAAGGCCTTGACAGCAGCTGCCCTCAGGATGATCTGGTGGTATACCGCTGCTGCAAGAGCGCCGACCAGTGGCCCGACCCAGAAGATCCACTGCATCAAAAGCATAAGAGAAAGAAAAGCTAAAAGCTTAAAATCCGGACTCAAAATAATGTAATTTACAGGACTGGACATTAAAAAAAAAGAATCAAAGAAGGATCGTAGGACCAACATGGTCATGCCACGGCTTGTGCTTGTTGTAGATAACAGCAGCTCCAAAGCTCCTTGCAGGATTGATGCCAGTCCCAGTGATGGGGATGGTGGCCAGGTGTACCATGAACACTGCGAAGCCGATGGGAAGTGGTGCCAAAACCTACGCCAAGAGTTTAAAGACCAAAAGCTCGTAAGATGTTGAACTAAGTAACTTCACGTAGCTACCGTGTGTGCATCGAGATGGCACTGCATGCTTACAGGGACGTGGGAGTCGCGGGCGTTACGCTTGGGGTCGGTGGCAGAGAAGACGGTGTACACCAGGACGAAGGTGCCGATGATCTCGGCACCGAGGGCTGTGCCCTTGGAGTAGCCGCTGGCGACAGAGTTGGCGCCGCCGCCGAAGCTGTTGTAGGGGTCCTTCATGATGCCCTTCACGATGCCCACGCCGCAGATGGCGCCCGCGCACTGCGCGACTATGTAGAAGAAAGCCCGCACCAGCGACACTTTACGCGCCAGGAACAGCCCGAAGGTGACAGCCGGGTTGATGTGCCCACCTGAAACCAAAGTTACATGACAAAGGCTTAGTTTGCTAAGCATTTGAGCCGGCGCCATTTTCCGGAGCATTTCTCTACTGCTGCTCCTGATATGCTTACCGGAGATGCCAGCGGTGCAGTAGACGAGGATAAAGATCATTCCGCCGAAGGCCCATGCGATGCCGAGGATGCCGACGCCGCCGCACTGGTCGGCAGCTGCCTGCTTCTTGTAGCCGATGACGGTGGCGATGGTGACGTAGAGGAAGAGCAGGGTGGCGACGAACTCCGCAATGAGAGCTCGGTAGAAGGACCAGAGCCGGAGCTCGCCCAGGCCCAAAAAGGGCGCCGGCGGAGGGTCTGTGTAGTCCTTCACCGGCGGGTGCTGCTCCGCCTCCACGCTCACCTCCTTCGACATGCTGTGCTAGTGCTACTCTCTCTCTCTCTCACAGGAAACCTTCTGTAGTCCTGAGAGCAAACGAGACGATGGGGGTTTTAAAAGGATAAGAAGAGTGGGCTTCTGGCAAAAGAGTTGGGCTGTCACTTTAAATAATTATTATTTTCATAACATATATAACGTAATGATTGCTCATCTTTTAGTGGAGAACGGAAGATTGAGTGCTAGTTTGTAAGTTTATTAATAGATGAGGTTTCTTTGTTAAAAAAATAATTGAATTATATTTTTATTGCATAAATTAAATATATTTAACAGAAAAAATGGAGGGGTGGGAAAAACAAGAAATTTTCTATTAATAATACAATGATGTCAAAGTATGCCATCCTTTATTGTTTATCGATAATGTGACGCGCTGTTGTTGTTCTGAATTTTGATTGATCAGTAGGTAGCATCATAATTATGAAATGTGAAGGATTAATCAAAGTTATTAATTAGCAGTTTCTTTCCTCGCTAGCTAAGCTATTGAAACTAAACTAAATACATTGATGCAGATGTTTTACGTATATAACAATTAACATCCTTGTCGTCAATCTTTCGAGATAAAAGAACACATTTCAATTTATGTCAAAAAAAAAAAGAGTTGGTATTTACTATCCATCGGACAACCAGATGGGTGTATCATTGGATTTTTCTTGTCATTTTCATTACTAGTGATAAAAGTATTTACTCATTTGTTTTGCTTTCAGAGAAATATTTGATGAATAAAAATCGAAATTGTCAATGATGAAAGGAGAGAGACATATTTACAAAGGGGGAGAGAGACGTGAGTGGGCGGTGCGAATTGATGGGTCCAGCGACAGCGAGACCATGTGAGCTTATCATCTCTCTGTATGTGGTTTGTGAGCAGTGGGTAGGCAGAGGGGCATGAGATATCTATATCAGGACCAGTCAGCCTGGCAACTCTCTAAGCGCAGCACACATTATGATCTCTCTCTCTCTCTCTCACACACACAGCTGCCCAACGGTTACATATCGCAGTCCACTCAGTGTCTTCAAACAGGAAGTGAACCGAATAGGAAGAACAAGAAGAAATTAAAAATATGCACATCCTATCTGTGATGTGGAGGAGGTTGTGGTCTTAGGTGCCACAGTAAGATTCAAACTGAGCAAGCTTTTAACTCTTGGTCTCTCTCTCTCCTCTCTCTTGGGCTGAACCATTCTGACATACTGATGACTGATAGTTTACCATGTGTGTGCCTTAATTTTGGGTGCAAGAACAGGCCCTGCAACTGATGAAGCCGAGTGCCTTAATTTGGTAGGGAGGTGCATATGGCCCCTTGTAACGACGTACGTAGCCCTTGTCAGGTTGCCTAGCTACGCTTTTGATCCGTCCGTCCGTCCGTTTTCAATTCGCATTTCGTCGTCCCACGTAAATTTACATATGATCCCTCTCTTTGCACTTTTCTACGTTGCATGCATCGTAAAGCTTTATTTTTCGTGCATTCTAAAACTATAATGTTCATTTGCTTTGCATGCACGTTATATATATATACATGTTTTTCTTTGTTACACATTATTGCTCTAAATATTCTTCTTTTTACCGAATGAAAAATCCATTGAATGACACTAATATGACCACTACGGTTTTAGCTTGTATATTAATTATTAAGTTTGAAAGTTAATTACCTTACTACCAAAATAATTTTAAAATAGAGTTCGAAGGTGAGGTGGACATGCACTCTTCATCCAAAGGGCAAATAGTCAAATACGTCTGTGCATGGGCTCCAAGATCTCGACGAATGGATAGCCTCCATCAATCCACGTGGCAGCTCGAGACAGGGTTAGATATGGGGCCCAGATCGCCGTCGCTGGCCGCTGCGGCCCCACCGGACCCGCCGAACCAATCATGATTGATCTCCTGTTCCGACACGCACAGCGTACAGCTTTCGTTCCTCTATCCGACGGTCGGATCCGCTCGAGCGTTCCATCTGAGTGGACACGACCGGGTGTTCGCTGTTGCGAAGGAAACAGCGAGTTGAGAGGTTCCTTTCGCAGGACGTCGCAGACGTTTACCGAAGCAACGCGTCCAACACAATGGACGTTGATATGGGAGCTGCATGCGTTCTCCTCCTTATCTCGCTATTAAATTAAATTAATCATTCCATTATTATCACAATTATTGTTAACATTATCTTGTTTATATTTTTTTATATAAAGATATCTTATCGCGAGCAACAAACATTAATCAGCTGACATGTTTTCTTCTGTTTCTAAGTTGAGTTTCGTATGATCCAAATTTTAATTATCACTATGACAACGAACATATATGACCCGATAAACATAGAATTAAGATGCCATTACGAAAGCCTAGATGCCTCCTATTATTGTGACCGAGCCAATTAACTTCTGAATCATGGGCTCCTCTTATCGTTTCCTTGACTTTAGGGGGGTTTTTTAGTATAAAAGAAATGTAGTAGTACTTTGTTTCTCTTTTTTATTTGGATGACAAAACAAATCCCTGCGTTTTAAGTCATAACTCAACAGAATTTCATTTCATTTCTATTTAGTTATAAAAACATCATAAAAATTCGATATCGCGTGTAAATGCAAGTTCTCGATATAGACGAAAATACGATATTAAAATTAATTGAATGTGACGTAAAACAGAGACGAAAAAAATTGAGGAGCGATCAGAATTGATGAAATCTTATCTAAATTGAAAGAAAAGTGGACGTTGGCCGAAACTAAAATTTTGATGGATCAAATTTTCATTAATTATGATGTTTGACATAACTTGGATATAATTTCATCCGAGTTATTCAAGTTCTGGCATCCAAACGTATATAGGGATGAGGAGTTGCATCATTATATATTTATATATGTTAGTTTAATTGTAAATAGAGCGTTAGTATTTCGATAGAATATTGATGTTACATTGTCTCTCAACTAAGACTTACCTAAGATGTTAATTAATTTGATATATCGTACAAAATAAATATAGTTCATATCACTTCTGACGTCTGATACATAAGAAAAAAACTAAATTGCCTTGTTTAGGTGGCATGTAGTTGATAGTATTTGATCAAACTTTAGTTGAATTATACGGTGTGCACAAAAAAAAATCTATATGTATAACATCATTTCCTTTGTGACATCTAGGGGCGTTTAGGTGGAAGAATATTTCAATATTCAGAAAATATAGCCAAATACGAGTTAAAATAAATTTAGTTCGTTCAAATATATTTTAAAAAAACTGTCTAGAAAATTATCAAGTAACCTAATTTAACCCTCCAACAAGAATGAAATTATTCTTACATGTGGAAAGAATAGTTATATTGTCATATTGTTTTTTGTTTTCTTAGTTATATTTTATCTTTTTTTAATTTATCATGATACTATTATTACAATGAACACCAATTATTTATAATAAAATAAAATATTTTCAAAATTTATTATATTTATTTAATTAAAATATGATATTTATGTTATCTATTCCATTCGAATTTATTCTTTAACTAGATGGTCCCGGAATTTTATCATTTCAGCTTGTTTTCTCTTACTTTGAACGAGTATTGATTACAAAAACAGACATGTGAGATGGCCTTATAATATTGCCACTACCTACCAAGCATATATATATATATATATTCCAATTATATATATATATATACATATATATTCCAATTAAATCCTAGAATCTTCTAGTTGTGATAATGTGAAGGTCCATAAGAATACATGCAAATTCCATTTGAATATCCGGACAAGGAGGAAAAAAATGAGGCACATGTATCTCTAATACTAGTTAAATCTCCATAACTATCATGCATCAATTAATTGAATAAGACACAAAGTAGGAGATAGAAAAATCTCTGGCAGCTTCTTGCACTATGTGGAGAATATGCTCAAGGAGTGGATTAGTAGTTTGATCACTCCCTGTTTAATTAGACCAAAAGCAATTTGGGCAGCAAGGCATGATGCGTCAATCATTAGAAGCCACAAGGTGGCAGGGATGTGGAATGCCAACTCAAGTTTGGCCTCTTCTCATCTCATCCTTCCAAATTAAATTATGACAACTTGATTAATTTACAGCACCATATATATATGCGTCATTGTCAAATATACAACTCAAATAAACATGGTTTGTTTCATCATTAGCCATCTAATTCAAGAGCTTCCAGTTTTGGTTGGACAACAAACATCTTGTTGTCATGATCATTTTAATGTGACTGATTGCAGAAATAATAAGTGACCCATCATGAATGATGTATATGTGCAATTCATGAGCTAACAAAATCTTGATCAAATATGCCAATAAGGTGATCTCGTGTGTTACATCTTTTACTTCTATTATTTAAAGCTGGTGAAAGCCCTTTGAAGAAGAAGCGTGCTAATTAAAATAAGATGGACAGAATGGAGGGAGAGGGGCCACTGCTCCAATGAATGATTGAATCAGAAGATGATATCCATCTGCTAATTGTTCAACAACCTTTGTCTGGCAGGATATTATCATAGGATAAGCTTCTCAAGCTCAAAGGGTAGGCCCCTATATATTAATTTATACACATATAAAGAGAGAGACGGACATCGACAAATTTTTTTCTTTACAAGAATAACAAAATGAAAGATGACTTTTTTTGTGTCTGTTCAATGCATGGATCAAATCAATTTGAAGTGACGACATTAACTTCTTTATGACCCTGCGGCCACCATTTATCAAAATTCAGATCTCATTCGTCAGATGTTTTTTTTTTCAATTTCGAATATCAGATTTTTTTTCAATTTTTGCAATTGATCCGGCCCAACCAAACAATACTAATTTAAACTCAACCCAATCTAATAGAATATTATCCAATATAAAAAAATTAGCTGAGCAGAACATTGATCAAAATCTTATCTACCATTGGAGCAAAATTTTAATGACATATAAAATTATATTTTGATGATACAAATTTCAAAAAATTAAAGTGAAATGTTGAAAAAGAGATAATTTTATGCCTAAACTTTGATTAAATAATTGATTATGATCTTATCATATTCTGAATGAATGATGAATATAAAAGTTGTAGAGAATCATATTACGTATCTATATAATCTAAGATTATCTAATTTGGATAATTATGCAAAATATTATGTTCAAAATAGTGCAGGTCGATCAACCTGTCGAGCGAAGATATAAAGGTCGGTCGATCGATCGGAGATATCGATCAATACACGAGCTGTCCAGATCCACATCGAGTCTACACCGGATCGATAGATCGATCGATGCACCGACCGACCGATCAGCTCAATGGCTGAAATAAAAAATGTCGAGACTATATCGGTCGATAGTCCGATCGATCGATTAAGCGCAAAAGTTGAAGAAATTAGCGCAACGGTCATATAAACCGGTCCATTAATGTAGTCGACTAGTCCACAGTTGACATGAACAGTAATGGCTATTTTTCAAGGAGACAAATGTGAAAAAAATTTTAGACAAAATTTTCACACATATAAACCTATAAAAGGAGTGTCAAACCAGAAGCAAATGTATCAATTAAAGTATTGAAGAAAAACTTCAAGTTATCAAAAAAAAATATTTTCCTTTAAGTTATCATTTTAAGTTTTATTTTTTTCTCTCTTCTCTTTATGTTAGCATTCTATTGTAAAAGAGAGAAATTATTTTTAAAAAGATTGTGAGCGCTCATGTGTGAAAGATGTTCCAAGATTAGTTTCCTAGGATGAGAGGTTTTCCTTGGCTCTCGAATCAGAGAAAAGGTGGTTGATATAAAGAGTGTTCTTTCTTGCCCCATTTGAAATTAAGGAAAAGTTTAATGAAATCTCCGACGATTTCGAGATCGAAAAGTCGGAGCGAGGATAGATCAAAGTGTCGTCAAACCTGGTCAACAACCACCCGTGCACTTTGTGTTTGATTTCTCTCTCTCCCTCTTGTATTGTGTTTGATGTAATCTGAATTGCATTGATTTGAAAGATTTAAAAAATTGATTTTAACTTTCGTGACGGATTTTCGTAAAATCATTATTTTCGGATTAACACCAATTTACTCCCCTCTCCCCCCTCCCTCTACCTCTTGGTGCCCTTTGGGATCCTACATCCACCTAGTCCAATTTAACTTTTTTTTCTATTACAAATGGAAGGATAAATACATAGTACAAGAAAAAAAATTGAAGAAAATGAAGGAACACAATTTTTATTAGTGAGTATCATACTCTTAAACATTTCAACGAATTTAATTTTTTTATGAATTACTTTTATTAAAATAGTAAAATATGCAATATATTTTCCAAAAAATCATCGGCATTTGCAAAGCGAGGTTTGCTAAAATATTTGATGAGGGTATAAGCAATAATATATTAAATTGTTCAAATGATGAAAATTGATATTATATGCAAGAAATCAAGGAGTACATTCATATTTTAGAGCACCTTGGTGGAGGAGATTAACCAAGGTTTGTGTGACAGGTTACTACACATGCAAGAAAAATGCAGATTACAGACGGTCAGAATCGTCTGTAATTTGCGAAAAACCGTCGAAAATCATAATTTTTGACGGGTTTTTCGACGGAACGGATTCAACAAAAAAATGGTCGTCACAAATCATTTTCGATGATCGAGAAAAATTTGTCGATAGTTTTGACAATCATAACCGTCGCAAATGTTCGGCGGCCGTAACCACCGAAAGTTTGGATGGTCACGACCGTCGCAAAAAAATTTTATAATATAAAAAAAATTAGCTCGCCGCGGGCGCCAAATCGGTCGCCTGGCGGTCGGATCTGGCCGTCCGGCTGTTGGATCCAGCCGCTTGGCAGTTTGGGCTGGAGATAGAGAGAGAGAGAGAAGGGGAGAGGGATGTCGTCAGTCGTCGATGCTTGTCGTCCGGTCGGAAGAGGCTCGACGGCAGGGAGAGGAGAGAGAGAGAGTGGGATTGAGGGAGAGATTACATATATATATATATATATATTATATAGGTGAAAAGATGAGAAAGCGGGAAAATAAAAAAAAAGGAGCGGGATAGTGAAATTTTAATTACCCACGGCTCTGACTGTCGTAAACTTAGCAAATATTAATAATATATATTATCATGATACATACGAATATGATATTAATTATTTTTAAAGTTATCGACAATCATGACCGTCACAAATTATATAATTATAAATATAAAATACTACATTTAGTTATATCTAATATTTATTTTTTTAGTTTACGGACGGTTTGAACCGTCGCTAATTATTACCGACGGTCCTGACCGTCAGAAATTACGACGATTCAGACTGTCGCTAATTATATTAATAAAATACTCGGTACATTATATTACTTTTTATTTACCGATGGTCAGAACCGTCAGAAATTACAACGATCTAAACTGTCACTAATTATATTAATAAAATACTCCTTATAATATATTATTTTACATTTACCGATTGTCTGGACCTCGAAAATTATGACGGATAGATACCCGTCGAAAATTTTGACGTTCCAAATCGTCAAAAAATAAAATAATAATATAACAAAATACATAATTTATTATTTTGATTTTTGACGATTGTGGCTGTCGGAAATTCTGACGGATCGCTATCCATCGTAAATTGCGATGAATTTCTATCCGTCGAAAATGACCCGTCGAAAATTTTCAATTTTCTTGTAGTGTGCGCACTTGTGAAAATAAAGTTCTCGTGCGATGAAATCGGATAATAGTGTCACTTTCCAGCTCCTGATAGTTGAACAAATGAACAATTTGAGTTAAGCTTAACCTAGTTTGAAGGTGAGGTCTCCCATAAGGTGGGTCTTAAGGATGTGTTTATTTTCCTCAATGTTTATGGTGGCTCATTCCAACATAGAGATCTATGAGGTCTATTTAAGTATAAAGTGAGATAATTTCTCATGTCCTAAATGCCCTAGAAAAACAGTAAACAACCAGTCACTCAAGGGCTGATATGAAATCATTTTTCATGTTGGACCCATCATTTGTCTTATTTTTAGGAATTATAATAGCAAAACGAAAAATTAAGACCTTTGAATACGAGTCTAGAGCTGACAAAATAATGGGTATTTAAAGAATAAATGTGACACAAGCTCAATAACGAGACCTACCTTGTGTTGATTGAGTGATCAACAACATCACTTTTATTGTTTCTATAATAGAAATTTTCTATTCAAGAATAATCATTTTTTTTAGAATTGCAGCCGGAGTTAAATAATTCTTGTTAAATTATTTCACGTTATTTCTTGTTTATGAGGACTAAATTTTTTTTCTTTAATTTCATCTTTGACCCTCATCATTACATGAAAATAAAATTGATGATTGACAATAATAAGCAGAATAAAACTAATTCATTACTTTGTTCTGCTATCCAAAGAACCCCTTAAAATGTTTGGCTAACGGATAAGCAAATGAACAAGGCTTGTTCATCTTGAAAGGCCTTACATATAGGCTGCAATTGGGAGAGGTTTTGGGGATTGTTGTCTGAAAAGTTTTGCTATTTGATAATGTTTTTATTCATTGCTTTGCTCTACATATTAATTTTGTCCTATATAATTACTTTTCTTGCTTTCTTAGAAAGGTGGATAAAGATCCTATGGATTACAACCTTGTGAACATGTGTGGTAGATCAAACCAAGTAAATGTCAAAGTCACAAAATTTTGGGATGAGCAAAGTGGACTTCGTGATTGATTGTTCCTATTCTGATTACAATATAGTTTTGATCGAGGCTCGAAGATTTGGAACAGGCCATCCTAGTTTTATCATAAATTAAAATGGACAATTCGACTTTTTTATTTAATTTAATTTCGTGTAAAAGTATTTAAAATAAACTATACAAATATAAATATTGATTATAATTAATTTAAAGTCTCAAATGTATATATTATTTATTATTAATAAGATTATTTTATACATAATATATTTAAAGAAAAAATATAATATTATAAATACATATTTAATACCTTGTAATATGTTTCTACATTGTAATATTAAATAACCAAGACAAGAATGAATCATTTCTTTAATTGGGATCTCCTAACGTAGAATATGTTGAATTTAATAATTCAACCCAATCGGATTGAACATCAAACCGGACCGAATCACCGGTCGATTAGCGGTTGAACCGGTTGAACCGGCCGGTCCGGTCCGGTTTTAATAACATTTCCCAATCTCATCTATACTTTGATTCGTTATTTTTTTCAGAGATAGAGTCAAGCCAGGATAGTCAAATCCTTTCACCCTTGTTTTCAAATCCTTTCACCCTTGTTTAGCTCTAATCCCCATCTTAGCAAATTTGAACTCAAATTTTGTAAAGAAATGTGAGGGGGGCAATGTCATGCAACGTATCAATTTTATTTATCATCGTTGGTTGTGCAGTTATATGTGCACGATTGACAATATTTTACATTCATCTTAGTCTTTTGGATTTAAAACTACACAAATAAATATTTATGACTTTCCATGGTGTATAATACGAGTTTGGGATTTAAGATTTAGAAGTGTGGACAGTGTCGGAGCTGGAACGAATTTGCACTGGGTTCACTAATTACTATATAATAAAATATTTTTAAAAATTATGTTTTTCAAAATATTATTCTATGCTTCTAAATTCAATTTTATTTTAGCAAAATAAAAAAATAACAAGAACCTCTAATCCAAATTCTATATATAAAAGTTTTATAACTAATTAAATTAATTAATTAAACTAAAAATTATAAATAGCATTTTTTAAAAATAATGTGTATACAATAAGTCATATCTCATTAGAAACTTTGATGATAACCAAGCAATCTCATATTAGATAATTATAATAAAAACTAATGATGTTTTAATATAAAAAAATATAACGATTTTTTTAACTAATTGAACCGGTGAGGCTTTCATTTTAAATAACTTTAATAAATGCTACAATAATAATAAAAAGTTTTATAGAATGATGTTAATGAAATTCTCATCTAAAATTTAAGTTTAATAAAATATATTTAAAGAAACCTAAAATGTAACAAAAGAAATAACATGATATCAAGCACCAAGAATAAAAAGAATAAGAAATTTTGTTATGAAATCATATATAATAATAAATTTGGGATAAAATAATATATAATAATCTGCAAATGTAGCAAGAAAAAATAAAGAAAATTTGCATGGCAAAATATAAATTACCATTGGAAGGAGAACAAAAATGCCAATAGAGGAAATCAAACCCACGACCCATGGAAACAGATCCAAACATTGGGCCACCATGTCATGATTTCGGATCTGTTAAGAGTAATGTACTATATTTATTATATTTTTTCAGTGCCTGCACGTGCAAGCGCGTGCAGGCATCTACCTCCGCCCTTGGGTGTGGATGAGTTTCCCAAGTCCAAGGCATGACAATCTTAGAGTTCCATGTCATCATTTCTTATATACATTAAGAGCTATGACATAATCATAGTAGAGTTAAGAGAATAATAACATGAATTACTCTAGAATTCTACAGTATCTTCTAATTGAAACATATGTTTCTCAAAATTTTTATACTTCTTCTTGATACAAAAATTATTTATCCATAATGATAAATATAGCAAGTTAAGGAAGCTTGTTCTCTAAAAGCAAATTTTGCAATGAAGTTGATTGGTTGATTTGTTTTTAAATATTACTTGTTAAGATAGGAAAGAAATTGACAACAATCACTTGTTGAATGCTTCTTGATGAGAGTTATTTTGTTAAATTAGACGTAATGAAATTTAAATTATTGAGAAGATACTTATTTCATATATTTTAATATTAACTACTTAAGTTTTATATAAACTCCTTCTAATTCAAACTAAAAAATTGTTAGCATATTTATAATTTTTATAATTGTTATATGGTCCCGATATTTTCTACAATATTATCAATCAAACAATGTGAAACCGAAAAAATTTGTGTGAAATATAGCAGTCATTAAATCTTTTGACAATAGTGATTAATTATTGAGAAAAAATCAATATAATATTTAATATTCATGTTATTAGCTTTGCCCATTCATGTTATAATAAGAAAATTATGAAATTACAAAATGAGAATTTCATAATGTGATAGAAAAATATGAAAATACATATAAAAATATTATGTCTATAATAAAAAATTGATAACTTAGGAATTAATCATATAAATAAAAATGAGCTTCACGAACATCTACGATTTTTTCATATGGACTCTAATATTAGCAGGTGAATTTAAATTTATAAAAAATACTCTAAATCGTATTCAACTCCCTAATTTCCAATTTTTCATATAAGATAAATTTTTCGGTTTGATTAATTTTATTTGCTCATGGGAGGAAAATTCAAATTGTCAAATGAGTGATAATCTGATTTAAGTTTGCTTTTCAAGTTTGTCCCATGAAACTTTAATTAAATAAGTTATAAAAACTCAAATAATTACTACATAATAATTTAATATTAGCACTATTGTTATCTTGTCATTATTATTATTATTGTTATCATTATTTATCATAATAATCTAATTGTTTTTTTATTATATTTTAAAATAGATCATTATTGTTTTCATTAAATGCATTGCTAGTATGATACAATATATGCAACTAGATTTTATTATTAATCGAAGTAATATAACAACAATAACTGAGAACATCACTTGTTGATATATTATTACCATTTTGCTAAAACATAATAATTTGGAATAGTAATTGTTGTAATATAATATGAATTGCGGGAGATATTATTTTTGTGTACTATATAAAGTTATGAATATTTCTAGCAAATTAATGAATGATAATCTTCTTTTTTTCAGGGGCAATATCAAACGGCCACCTAAAGCATTTGTCAAATTATTTATCTTAATTTTTGTGTGCAAGAGCTAAATCTTGCCCTATGCCTTTCAAGCATGTTGCCAAATTCATTAACACTAAAGATGATAGTGTGTCGGATTGGAGCAACCCCGGTCCATCCAAAAAGAAACAAAAATCAGATCGAGTCCGTATTTGACCCATAAGTTTCACTACTGCGCTTAATAAATTTAGCGATAAATATAGGTTTAAAAATGTAGTGATATTAATACTATAACAAAAAAAGGGAAATATATGTTAATGTCATCTAATTATTATTGATAATAAATTATATCTGTGTGTTAAATATCAAATATGAGTCAACTCGATTAAAAAATGTCCTCGGTCCAATCGGATTTGGATCCATTTTTTTTGTTCGGATTCGGCCCATGAGCACTTTCGCATAAAGATTGTCGATCGAATTTGGCCCATGAGCACTTGCACACAAGAACTCCCTCGATTTGGTGTTACACAGCTCATCTCCCTCCACCTCATCCGAGCAAGAAACAGTTCATTAACCCTCTCACTTCACTTTCATATACAACAAGTTGCCGGCTAGAATTCTTTTGAAGTGGATGCATCTTTCCATGGCCTTTCTGCAATTGGTGTTACGATATATTCTACCCATATATAATGTCATAGTCCTCTCTCCTCCTCCTTTATTATATAGTCATTTGTAGGATTAAGAGTAGAATGTTAATAGAACATATGTAAGCCAGATTTGCTTACAAGTGATATTTCAGAATTTGGAGGAATACTTAATTGAACTATTTAATCCTCTAGTATCAAAATGAATTAAATTTACTAAGAAGCTCTTGTTTTTTATATTTATTTATAAATATAATAATAAAAACACAAAATGTTCATTAACGTCTTTGAATTATGAAGTGAATTCACACTTACAATTTAAATGATACACTTTTCTTTTCAATTTGATATTTTTCTCTTTCCAACTCTTACATGTTTTATTATATAAATTGCAGTTGGTATTTTTATCCTTTCAGAAAAAAATGATTAATAATGAGGTTTATGAATTAAAAATGGGCCGAGACCCGCTGCGCAGCCTGACAATCGAACATTTTTTTTTTGAAAAATAGAATAGAATTAGAAAAAATATAGAAAATGAGAAAAATATATTTCTGGATTCAGAAAATTTCTAAAAATTTTCTAAAAAAATGTGTGATATATGTTTGACATAAATATATGCATTTTTGTTATGGTGTGTTTTATATGTTATTGTGCCATGATAAATATATATGAAAAATTAGATTATTTCTAATTTATGCACATTATTGAGTTAGAAAAATGTGAGTAATTTTCTGAAAGTTTCATAATATTTAATATGCATATTTAGTATTTATGCATATGTTGTTTTGTACATTATGCCTTGTAATTATGTTAATTTCATATAATTTAATATGTATGTTAGTTTTCATGTCACATTTAATTCTAAGTACTTCTAAGTACGAATAATATGTACTTAGTTAGTTTCAATACAAAAATAATCAAATTATGATTTATTATGAAACTTTGTATTTTTGGAATAATTATGTGGTAAGTTAATAAGACAATAGAAATTGTTTTTATAAAAGATGTGATCATGTAATGTTAATAAGAAAATTTTTCGAATATTTTTTTTGGAAATTGTATGACATTTGTTTTATGTATATTAATGGTGTTATGCATATTTATTAGTATATGAAATATTCATGTCATTTTGTCATGCATCATATATGATTATGAATTTACGTAAAATTCCTTCACATATGTTATTACATGATATTTTTTAAGCATATTATGTCACACTTAAATTAAATTTCCATATGATTTAAATATTCATGCACATAATTATGTTATGTTTACTTAAAGTGTATTTAAGTATGACACTCATGTAAATTGATATGATAATTGAAATATGCACATTATTAGTTCGCAATAAGAATCCATTTTCTTTATGAAAGAATATGTGCATAATTAAATTTGATTACATATTTGACATAATATGTGTTATGTGAATTTGTGAGTAATTAATTCACATAGTTGTATTACATTATGCACAAACTATTATGCGACATTTTTTATGCGAAATATGCGCATTAATTATGATCAATTATATTTATTTATGAATAGAAATATGTGCATATATGTTTTTTGTTACACATAAAAATTGATGCAATAAATTTTAATTAATAAGATATGTATGATATGAATTTATGTACATGATTGAAAATTATGCGACATAAATGTAGAGTTAGACATGTGATCATAATTGTGCGATTATTTGTATGTCTATTATCATGCTTATGTTAATTATATGTGTGACAACTAATTTTCATTTATATGTGAATGAATTGTATAATTATTTGTGTACATAATACACATTCATATATGTCATTTATGCAATGCTTATTTTGAATGCATAAACATTTGTGAATTATGAATGTGACATGCATAATTTGTATGATGGTCATGATAGTATTTTTTTGTTGAGAAAGAAAAAGGTGAGGGAGAGAGAATCTTTGACAATGACAACACAGGTGACGGCAACGGCAACACGGTGGCGGCGACAGTAAAACAACAATGACGGCGAACTCAGCCCTAAAACACAGCTCTCGCCACTCGTCAGCACTCGCCAGTCTCTACATGGGTGACGGGTTAGGACCTAGGGTTAGGAATTTTGGTTTGGTTTTGATTTAATTCATTTTTAAAAAATGAACAGGTTAATGGGTCGCAGCTCGTCACGGTCTCATGGGTCGCAACTCGCAGGTCTCGGGTGGGTTTAATGATTATATGCTATATATAATCCGGGCCGAGTTCGAATCGGGTTTCTACACTGTGAACCCGGTCTTGGCGCGGAACCCGACGGGTTTTCTATGGAACGGACCCGATCCCATCCCGGATACAATCCGGGCGGAGTTTATTCCTTGATTTTCCTGGCCGGTGCAGTCTGGGTCGATCTGGTCGACCATGACCGTGCTCAGCTCTACCTCTTTTTTTGTGAACTTACCTGGTATACTGTTAACGCAGTCTTCAAGAATTATTATGTTTACATAAAATGATGACATTTTTTCAATTATTGTTGTGATAAGGAGAAGGGGTAATGGTTTTCTAATTGACACCTTACAAACGTAAGAAAAAGCTCCCATAATCTCATCATATATTATTTAGATGATTTTGGATATTCGTTCTCCAAAATGAATAGAATATTACCTTGTCAAAACATATTATTTTTAATGAATGATAATTAGTTTTTCAGATAGTGGGAGATGAGTGGGAGCATAACGATCATCTCGATGTCATTGCCTTAAAAATATTATTATGTCATTATTTATTAATATATGAGACAAGAAGACGTGTAGAAAACTAACTCATTTTTATTCCTTATGTAATTTTGACTATAGATGATAACACAAAAATCTGAGTCTTTGAAATCTAAAAGAGTCAAAAGTTGACACATGGCAAAATATTATCTCTGTAAAATATGATCACTATCATGATTCTCACGATCTTGAGATAACCCAATCATCAAGAAAGAAGTGGCTCTTACATAAACTTTATTCATACCAGATGTGTTCAACACATACAATGGAACAACATTTGTGTGTGATTACAAGACTAAGCTAGAGAATCTTGGTAATATTTTTTTTTAAATGATTAGATGGTATTACTCACTTCCAGTGAGTATGGTGAACTTGCACACATATTTGATGTTTAATGTGTTTTGATGATGCTATCCTTTATTTGAAGAATTATGGATCATCTTCAAATGTGACATTTGTTGTCCACACTAAAATAAAGGATGCTAGTTCAAGTCCCAATACAATATCGTCATCTAATGAAGAATGTATGGATGCTAAGAAGGGCTCACGCCACTCATGTCGACATGGAAAGCATGACAAATAAATAAAAGCAAAGCAAAATGCTACACATGTGGCAAACACAGTCATTTCACTCGTGAATGCACTGAGTCGAAAGAAGTAATATGACCTTATTTTTGTTTTGTTTATGGTAGTGTTGTTTTATTACTAAAACTCATCATTTGTGAATTGTAGGTTCTGGAACAACTTGTCATATAGTTAAAGAATGATAAATTCTTTCCATGACTTAGTCGTTGAAGCCAAGGACATAGTTGGAACCAACAAATCGTTAGAAGTTAAAAAGATTATGACTTGAGAAAGTTTCTTTTGCAATAGAATGATCTTTTATTTTCATTGTCCTATTTTGCCCTTGTTTACTCTGTGTATAGTATCTACATTTTCTTTTTGGACAAGCATAAGCTATGTATTCACGTTTATCATTAAATTTTGCATTTAATAAAATTCCTTTATGATATTTTTCTATATAATGATTTCCAATGTCTTGATTACTATAAATTTTCAAGTTGAATATTTATGACATAAATAAGTATGCCAAAAATCTTGACTAGACAATTTGTGACATTTTTACGGCAATTTAAATATGGACTATCTCGAGAACTATATTTTCTCGCTAAAGTTATTTTGCCTATTTTTTTGTGATAATGTCTAATTGACAAAAAAATAAGAAAATTGTTTACGAGCAGAAAATATGTAATAATCCATTTGTGCTTTATTGAATATCTAAGGTTCTATATGGTTTCCTTCATCATATTTTTGCATTATAAATCATACACATGATTTATCTAAGTTGGTCACATGAATTATTTTATTCAAGTTCATGAACTTAAATGGAGACTCAATTATGATCGCAAGATTAATGCCTTACTGACTAGATTGATAATGCGAAATGGTTGAGACTTATTCAGATAGTCTGATGGAAATGATATAGTTATACGACTAACTATTTTTCACAATGATAAGTGTTGCGAATACGATGAAACCATAATCTACATGAATGTGTGGCGCAAAGACATTTCCAAAGTTATATTTGGAATGTTATTGTTAATGTCGCCTAAATTAGTAAGAGTTATTGAAATAATAAGCAGGGATATGTTATTCATGTATATATTTTCTTAGCTGAACGAGATTAACATTTTCACTTTAGAAGTTGAAGATTCAGAGTTGACAATGCATGCTGATTGATTTGTGGTTTGTCCATATTTTCTTCCCACACATCACTCTGAGTGTGAACAATTCATAGTCATCTCATAATTAATGTTCATTTATTGAAAAATATGAGTTATGTTTCACATTGTCAATGTTGAATAACTATATGCAATGAACATGCGCCTAAAATAAGTGATTGAGGCTCTTTTGACCTAGATAAGGAAAAAGGATTAGTGCAAAAAGTTAGAATCTAAAAAAATCAAGTCAATGACTTGTTAAATCATACGTCTTGCCGAAAAGTAAATGTTCGAAATAAGTTGATATGGATGATAAGAGATTTAAAAGTGATGAAAAGCAACAGTCTATAGAGAAATTATGATTTTTTTTGTCATTTGTCTAAGTCTAGCTATTGTTTTACTATTAGATAAAAATTACATAAAGCTATTTGAATGCTTAAATGTAAAAGTAATGAGTGTAATATATAGTTTGCGACGATCCATTTATGAATTTAGTATTCATCCAAATAATGATATAAGTATCATTATGTGTATATCTTTTTTATGGATAAATATGTCATCAAAACATTATATGTGAAACAATATTATGTATAGCTAAAAGTAATTAGAAATTTCTTCTATTAACGAAGAATTTAATATCTTTTTATAGAAAAAACATGGGTGAGACAGTTATTCACACCCATTTAAGTAACAAAAGGAAATGTCCTTTTGTAAATATGGTCAGCGAACAATAAGTCGAGCAGTCTGATATTTGTGTCATTGGTCAAATGAGAAATTTACATACTAATGCAGAAAGCCTATTTTGGATGATGATTAAGAGAATTATTAGACACCTCATGAGCATGTTGACTCTCGTTTTGCACTATAATGAAGATCGAATTATAGATTAGCTTAATAAATATACTCTATTAGGATGACAATATTAATAAGCAAAATTCTATCTCCAATTATGTATTCACATTATAGAATGGCATTATTGCAAAGTTTAGTTCAAGTAAAATTATAGTAGATGTCAACAATGAAAATTGAGTTCGTATTATATTCAATGATCGTACGAAGCCCTTTTAGTTAAGTAAATTATTTTACTCATGTATTGACAATGGTCAAGTATGTTTTTTTTTTGCAATATTTATGCCACTATTGTTTGATAAAAAGATGGACCATTATAAAGGAAAACACATTAATGTCTAATATGTCTTGAAATGTGAAGAAGATACAGTTGATGAATACACGTATAAATATGAGATACTTATTAAGCCATGCATTTATATGTGCAAGGCTTATGTGATAATACATTCTAAATCTTATTGTGATAAATAAAATTATGTTAATTTTATTTTGAAGTTAGTTAATGATAACTCATGTAGAGTATGTCAATCGGGCACAAGATTATCGGTCACACAAATAATCGCCTCTGGTGCTTAACGTATATCGAACAGAGATGAAATAATTTAGATCCAGATATATGATCTAAGATCGCTCGGATATGTTCAGAAAGATATGACACAAGTTTATACATAACTTTGTGTAGCCTGATAAGAGAAGGAATATGTGAGACTTTAGAGCCAATTCTTGGGTGACTAGTGGGAGGGCTCAGGTCAAACGTCATGAAGGTGTTATGAGTTTATGACATATGCTCCATCAGTAGGAGTCTTCATCACAGCACTTGGCTATGAACTTTGTATGCTAAGTCAACCTTGAAACTTGATGAATACTTCATAGTTTTACGTCAGAATGTGAGTTTTTAAGTATTGAACAAGTCTGGAGATTGCTTTTAGACTCTTGACAATATTTGAAGGTAACGGGTTAGTATAGCTACTTTAGAGAGATACTCAAAGACTAAAATTATATGCAGCCCGTCGAGCCACGACTAGGAAACCAATCGATTTAAAACTGAGAAATATGAGGACGAGAGAAAGATCCACTGGTGCTGCATAGTATTTGTAATGCGATTGGTACCAAATATGTAAGCATACAAATACGAAGTAATTGAAATCATGCACGAGAAGATATGTTTCATCTGGAGTATACAAGCAAGATGTTTCTAGGGTAAAATGAGTAAAACGTTCGAGCAACTACGTATTGATAAATCATAGTATTTGCTCATATGATAGTTGAACAACTATGTATCATCGAGAAGATATAGCATGAGCTCACACGTCGATTGAGCAGTTATGTAATCATAATTTTAGGCTCTCAAATTGATCAAACAACTGTGTATCCCTAATAGGTCATAGTGTAGGCTCTCAAGTGATTGAGTGACTATGTATCCTTAACAGGTCATAGTTCTCCTTGAGTTGTGGATGTACTTGTGAGTCACACGATCTATTTAGCAAACGGACATATGCAAGAATCAGCCCATTACGTGCGAGTGGAAGATTGTCGGAAATTAACACAATGCTCGTATGGGCTTCTCGATTGCTGGCCCATCATGCTGATAAGCATGGAGTAAAATTGTAAGAAGTAGTTTTATAAAATGCTTATGTGATGCATTATATAATGCATTGAAGCCGTGAATTTTTGTATGTGATCACCACAGGGCTGACGAATTCCGACTATGTTCATGCTATTTGGATTGTGGAACATGTTCTCTTTCTAATGTGATCGAGTTCCCGACTATAGTACATAAACAACATAGAAAGGTTTTAGACGATCTAGTTTTCGCTGTGAGGTAATCCGCATTACCCCTTATTTTATATGTATCAATTTCTTCAAGTACAAATAAAATAGGGGTGTTACAAAATACCTCACGGTAGAAGATGGATCACCAAAGACTTTTACATTGTTTCAGACTCGTTGTCAGAAACTTGATCACATACAAAAGGAGAACGCATTCCACGATCCAAATACTTCAGGAGAGCATCAGAATCATAGCGAGAGTGCGTCAGCATGTCAGTGCTCGTCGGACAGCACAATTACGCTCGTTGGAATGGGCTTCAAATGCCTTCAACCACACATGGCTCTCAGTAGTACGTCACACACAAGAAGAGTGGTTTCCATAACTACACTCATTTGTATACATGAGTGGTTTCCATAACTACACTCATGTGCAGTTGGCACAATTGCACGTATGCAATTTGCATTCCATTTGATCCATAAGGGTGTTAATTTCCAACAATAACCAAATTATACTTTAAGTATTAATATTTTATGGACTAATTATACTTAATTCTTAAAATTATAGGTATTAGAGACTAATTTCCCCAATTCTTATCCATTAAAAACTAAAATTTTCATTTATGGTCATTAAAGGACCATCCTTTTAGGACTAATGAAAAAAAAAGATTGCTAAGAATTTTTAATGACCAACTTGTAAGGATCATGAGAGATCAAGATATTTTGTTTCCAAAAAATATTAAAGACCAAAATTGAAGTCTCATGGAGTAATGTGGCCCTTGAAAAGCTTCTTTCGTGTAATGTACATTTAGAAAATGCATATAATTTTGATTTAACTTATTATTGCTAAGTTCAATTAATTAGTTTGATCATGTATCATGTAAGCTAAATTTTATTGACTTATGATCATTAAATTAATTCATACTTTAATTGATATATGGATAAATCATGGTTATTGAGATAAATAATAAGGAGTGCAAAAAGATGATGGGTTAATTTCTTAAACCTCATCTAAACTTTAGAGATTTTTCGTGTTTAACAATAATATATGAACTTACTGTAGCATCCCTAAACTATATCACGATTTTCACTTTAATCCATCAGTATTATTCTGTTAATTGTTTTCATTTTTTTCTACTTATGAAGTAGCTAAACTATCCTTTTGTTATATATTTTAATATTTAAAATCATATATAATAAAAAATATTAAAAAATAAAAATGAGGGCTACTCACCATGGTTGGCCACCCCTCAACTCCATCAACCTTGACCCCACCTCCGGCGCCCTCGCCGCGGACATCATCCTGGTGAACTACAGTAGCATCGACCTAGCTCTGGCATGAGGAGATCGCAGCAGAGGCAATGACCAAGGGTTGTTGGGCCGTTGACAGAAAGCTAGCAATCTTTGCCTAAAGGGGTGGTCAGGTGGCTCTCGCCATTGTTCAATGCTTTGGGGAAGGCGATGTGGATGGGGCTAACGGGGAGCGGGCAGAGCAGCAAGATCGCGATCAACGATAGCTTGCATGGGCTGAACGAGGCGATGATCTTTCCAAGAAGGCGGGATTGGACATGGTTGCATTCCTAGATGAGGCGGGCGACTGGGTCGAAGGCGATGGAGATCTTCAGCGGGCGGATAGGGGGGAGGCAAAGGAGGGGGAAGGGCGATGCCATCGCAAAGGACGAAGGGAGGGCGAGCTCTGCGCGTCACCCCACCCCACCCCACCCCCACCCTCACCCCCGCCCTACAAGTTCAACAACAAATGGGGCTCTATAAGCAAGCTTGTAGTCGCGTTGGGACGACATGCCCCCCGAGCTTGCCGACAAAAGGGGCTCTACCAATGACCTCATAGTTGTAGGGATCCTTCATAGGTAGCATTGTGTTGCTGCAGACCATCTGAATGGGCATGAATGATGGATCCCAAAAAGCGTGAAAAAAATTGGAGGCTTAAGAGAGGTTGAACTAGTTCAACACAACATTTTCATTTTTGGGTGAACAAATGCAGTGGTTGACCATTTTTTAGTTGAGAAAATGATCATTTTATTCTCTCTGAATAGACTAGAGCCTTCCTACTCGAGAGGTTTTGTTCATCGTGTAGGGAGACCTGGACAATTTTAGTCATTAAGCTTTCCAATCAAATTCGAACAAATCATTTATCATCTCCTTTTATAGTTCTCGTGATCCATCCATGGATGACTTCTTCACTTTTGACACGTAGAGTGCTCTTCACCACCTAGCATATGTGCAATATCCAACACTCAACATATGTCATGCGGTCATCCTTGAACATAGGACTATGTGCGATGACTAGACGAAGAGGCACATAATCAAGCATATTGTGAGTATACAACATAAAAGATTATGATTTGGTGTGACTTGCTGATAGCACTCTTATATGCTTTTGATATGGACGTGTCGAAAGTGTTCAATGAATTGTTATGGAACCTAACACTAGCACGTTGATGTACCAATACAAACACTTGAATGATTGTCATATGAATGATCGTACTAATACATGGCACCAAGAAGGGTCAACGATGTGATTGCCACCTTACGCTCAAGGCACAAGCACTAAATTAAAAAACGTATTTGCATTAAGTAGAAAAACGAAAGACACATGGGAAAAAGAAGGTAACCTTGGACTCCTTTACACTATATTATAGATATGGAAGTTTGGCTAATGATATATGATGGGGAAGTCTTCCAAGCGTGCACTTTTACTTCTACCTATTATTACAAAATTGTCATTATCTAACTCTAGCTAAACATAAATGCAAAAATGGAACAAATATAAAAGACAACTTTTACGAGTAATTTGATCATTCGTAAGGATATACATAAGGACGACTTTAAAAAAATTTACAAGGATGGATAACAAAATTACGTAGTTCGAGAAGGAGCGAGTAGACTTAGACCGCTTTGCATGTTGTGTCCCAGAAAAATATTTGATGACATGTACGCATAGCTTAAGGCATCAAGCTTTTGGAACATAAATCCAACATTGGGTTTAATATAAATATAACTATACATTTATGGATTGTCAAAATAGATTAATGCCCAAATAAAACTATTAAAGTATTTATGGGCATATTCATTAATATGAAAGTATATATCAAAAGGTAAAATGGTGTGTATATATATATTTATATATATGTATGTATGTATAAAGTTTAAGGGATGTATATATATGTCAAAAGGTGTATAAAGATTAAAGGTGTTTATGTGTTCATATACCAAAATGTGCATGAGAATGAAAGAGTATTTACATAATGATCAAATGGTGCATCAATATCAAAAGGCATATAGACATGAAAGAGTGCATTTGGAGGTTTAATGATGGCCGAAAGTGAAACTTTAAATTTTTTGTGCCTACTATAAATAAATGGTTATAGTCCAAAACAAACTTGGATGAAATCAATTTTGCACAAAGGAGAGTTAAAGATGGGATTTTCACGTCACGTTCAAGTAACAAGCATTAAATTAAAAAGCTTACTTACATTAAGTAGAAATACGAAAGACATATAATTCAATGAAGGTAATAGTGGACTTCTCAATATTGTGCTATAGATACGAAAGTTTGGTTGATGGTATATGATGGGGAGAAGTCTTCCAATTATGAACTTTTACTTGTACCCATTATTACAAAATTTTCTTTATCTAACTCTAGCTAAATTTAAATACAGAAATGGAACAAATATAAAAGACTAATTTTTTTACGAATAATTTGATCATTCATAAGGATATTCGTAAGGTATCCAAGCTTGGCTCAGACGTAGCTCGCTTCTTTTTGGGTGTGAAGCAGCATCAAACCAAAATACCCAACAAGCATACACATTAGCTCTCCTAAAAAAGAGGTGATCAAGTCGCACCTTCCAGTACGACTACCTTGTTACGACTTCACTCCAGTCACTAGCCTGCCTTCGGCATCCCCCTCCTTGCGGTTAAGGAAATGACTTCGGCCATGTCCAGCTCCCATATTGTGACGGGCGGTGTGTACAAGGCCCGGGAACGAATTCACCGTCGTATGATTTTGATGTGGAAAAGAAGAATTGAGATATTATTTAGTCTCGGAAAGCCCTTATCATGTTGAGACGAAAATGGCCTTAGCTGCCTTCTATTGAAGATGACTTTAAAACATTTTATCACAATGATGGATAACATGTTATTTTGTAAAATGATCAAAGTATTTATGTGCATATTCATTGATATGAAGTGATATCGAATTATATGTGTAGAGAACAAAAGGTGGATATAACAAAAGGTTAAAGGGTGTATATATACCAAAAAATGTATAAAATTTAAAGGGTATATATATATATATATATATATATATATATACACACACACATATCAAAAGGTGTATAAATATTAAAGGTGTTTATGTGTTCCTATACCAAAATGTTCATGATAATGAAAGGGTATATACATAACGATCAAAAGGTACATCAATGTCATATAAAGATCAAAGGGTGCATTTAGAGGTTTTATGATGAATGAAACTTTAAACCCCTTGTTCCTATTTTAAATAGATGGTCATTGTCCAAAAAAAATGGATGAAATCAATTTGGCATCAAAAAAGGGTCAACAATGTGGTTGCCACCCGACGTTTGAGGCATGAGCACTAAATTAAAAAGTTCATTTGATTACGTAAAAATACAAAAGACATATAAGCCACGAAAGGTAATAGTGGACTCCTTTATACTATACTATAGATACGAAAGTTTGGTTCATGATATATGACGGGAGAAGTCTTCAAAGCATTGATAGTGAAATTATGGAGTGTAGTGATAACTTGCTGATTTTGAGGTCAAATTTCAGATTTTTTAATTTTTGATTTAACTCCCCAATTCACTCTTTACTGCAAGTATACATGTCAATTGTAGTCTACCCAAATGTCGTATCCTCAGTGATTTGAAGCCAAAGACTTCCTAAAAATAATTTAGACTAGTCCTACTTAAAGTGGCAAAAATAGAAAATTAAAGAGAATAGAAAATAGATTTTTAATTGTGGCAAAATGATTATTGTTTTTGGATTTTTGAAAAGTTATCTAAACCGAATTATAAATGCTAAACTAGAGGCTAAAATGGTTTAACTATCAATGAGGATGATTCTCTTAGGAGTTGGGGTTCATCTAATTTAATTATGGATGTAATGGAACAAGTTATCAATTTAAAATTCAAATATGATTCAACCTGAAAAATTTCTACTTTCACAGCTCAATTAATCCAGAACTAATTATCATATTTTCATATGATTGATTAGCTAAGTTGAATTAGAAAAGTTGCTTACTGAAATCAAGTTAACATTAAGCTCAAAATCAAGTTCCTTGCTAATTTTTAGCAATTTAGTGAAATCTGAAATGATAATAATCAATTGCACTTTAAAAATGAGAAAATTACTTCAATCAATTAAACAGGAATGAAATCAATCCAACATTTGTGCTAATGCTTCTTGGTTTATCTCTAAACTACAAGGGAATTTTAAATCAGCATCTTAGCTGCAAATTAAAATAAAATCCACATTTTCACTAATGGATTGGATGAAATCAGCACATAATTACATATGAAAACTCAGCAGTATCATTGCATCTTGGTCCATCTCTGAATAACAAGATAACTTTAAAGTCACCTCTCAGTGATTAAATGAAATCAGAGGTTTACAATAACAAAGAAGAATCCCACAGATTCTTGAAATCATATTTGAAATCAGGATTGAAAATCAGAAATCAACATTGAAAAATTTGCAATAATTCAGGGATTGAAACCTTGGAAATATCATTGTCTCTTGATTCATTTCTGAACAAGAATGAAACCATAAGAAACCTCTCAGTTATTAATTCAATTAGGGTTCCACAATGATGAAAACATATTTAAATAATTCAGGAATCAGAAATCATGAAAATCAAAATTCAGAAATCAGGAAATCAGATTCCTAATTAAGATGGAATCTAGAAACTTGGCATTGGTTCTTAATTCATTTCTGAACAAAGATTAGATCAAATAACAACTTCTCAGTTGTTAATACAAATAGGATCTTGCAATGACAAGAACTGATTCATAACAATATAGATTTCAGAAATCAGAATTTGATTCAGTGCAGGAAATCAGACTTGTCCTTAATCCATCCACAATTAATCTAGAGTACTACCCTATCCTAGGAGACATGAGATTTAGCTCCTCATAATTACAAATTTAGATACATCATAGAATGAAAAACAAAAGTAACTCATCCTGAATTGAAGGCTATCGACAGAATCAGCAGCACTTTAGCAGCATTTCAGCTCTACTTCAGCTCCAATCAACTCCAAACCTTTGCAATCGCCTGCCTCGTTTGATTCCAGAGTTTCTTCAGCTTATATATGTCTTCTGTGCACCCTTTGATCAGCATCAGAATGTTCACTTCTCTAGATTCAAGCAGTCTGTCCAATGGCCCTGAAATTCCAGCTGCTGCAGCAGCTTTTGGACAGCAAAAGCAAGTGGTCCCCCCCACACTTTTCGACTGAATTCAGATTTATATTCCCTACTACAAAGTCCAAAATAGCAAGCATCAAAGTCCTTGAATGAGATTTTAATAAATAAGGATTAGGACAATGATAACTATTAGCTCAAACATCAAATGGGATTTGGTGTTGTGCAAGAATAAAAACCAATATCAAAAGTAATAATTTTGGAACCCGGAATGATAACTTTGCACCATATTATGGAAATTGTCCAATTATGAGTTGTTCAAGGCATTGAAGGCATCAAAGGGATTAGTATGGCAAGTGAATGAGGTTAGAAATCAAATGTAGATGAGATTTCATAATATTGATAACTTGATGACTCGAAATGATAACTTGTTGCTATACAAATGATAACTTGTCATAACTTTGGTTGTGGTTATTCAAATGTGATCAAATCAGAGCAGCAAGGAGTTAGGACAATAATTTAATGATTGCTTAATGCCTTTATGCAGAATTGATAGCCTTGCATGTCGAAATGATAGTTTTGCCCTTAAACGATAACTTGACACTAAAAAATGATAACTTGTGAAATGGATTGATAATTTTGCACAAGTTGAGATATAATCATCCAAATATGATTAATTCATGATGACAGGGGATTTATGGCAAGATAATCACTAGAAATCAGCTCAATTAGAAAAATGATAACTTGCACATTAAAATGATAACTTGGCATATAATTAACATATTTATGGATTTTAGCAATTCAGAGCCTCTATACACATGGGATTAAGTGCAAAATGAGAATGATCAGCTGGTTATCACAATCCATTGCATTATAAGCATAATTCATAAAAAATAGGTAAAATGAGGGCTCGGTATAGGTGATTTGAATAGAAAATTGGATAAAAAATCTATTGTGATCAGCTAGTGATCAAACTCCCCCAAGCTTAACATTTTGCTTGTCCTCAAGTAAAACATTTAGAAATTAAGGACAAACTTAAATTAACAATCCACAAATGAATTAGAAATCAGCTGATTTAAATCCAATGAGTTTCTCACTTAGCCAACATTTCATTCTTTTCAAAAACTTGAATTTATAGCTAGAGAATCACAGAGGCTAAAAAAATTTAAGCTATGAAAGAAGTACTAGCAATAACAAGTTGAATTTCAAGGGTTGTCGACTTTACAAAGATGTTGAACTACAAATCTCTTCATGAACAAATTTTTCATTGCTTAAATAGGTTTAACACCTGACTTTTATTCATGAAAATACAAGTAAATAGGTCAAGACCTGATTTTTATTCACGCTGGTCACAGGATAAAAATTCTGGCTTTATTCAGGAGAGGTTCTTTTTTAGAATTCCACTCTATTTATTTATACATGCATGCAATGCAAAATGCAACTTTTCATTTTTTCTTTTCTCCATTTTTCTTTTTCTATTATGTTCATGAAGTGAGCAATAGTTCAAACTTTAGTAAGGTTTAAATCCCTTAATCCAAAAAGTCAAGTTTTCCTATTTAACATGACAACAAGAGCCTTGACTCCTTTGTAGACATCATATATTACTAATTCAATCCATAAATGTCAGCTAGTGTTACCCACAAAAAGAAAATTTTCCAGTTGAAATTTAATTCAAATGCATCTGAATGATTGAGTCAATTAAAGCAAGAAGACTAATGGT
Source organism: Pontederia crassipes (assembly GCA_030549335.1). Lineage (NCBI taxonomy): Eukaryota > Viridiplantae > Streptophyta > Magnoliopsida > Commelinales > Pontederiaceae > Pontederia > Pontederia crassipes. The sequence goes on along the minus strand of CM060194.1, from coordinate 67,578,740 downwards.
CAAATTGGCCACTTGGTATTGGAGTATACCAATTGTCATAATGAAGTATTTCACTCATTTTAGAGTTAGAATGAATGCAGGGATTGAGTTGAGCCCAAAGAATGATAACTAGTGATAACCGAGTGAAATGAGTGATAACTTGTTCAAAACAGTGATAACCTGGTAGTAAATGATGATATGAACATTAAAATAGATTGAAAACATGGTGTAAAGTTTAGAAAAGCACCAGGTTTTCTCCTCCAAGCTTATTATTAGCACTGTCCACAGTGGTGAAAGAGATAGACAAGGGAGAGGGTTGGGAGGGTATGAAATTTATGGAATTGTGCATTTGATCCCTTCTAATGATTCTTGCATTTCAATCAGAGTCTTCAAGTGATCCATACTTCATGATTTGCAACCAATCCTGCAAAGAAATAAGGGATATCAGTGAAATCTATAATATCATATTTTTAGGGTGCACAATTTAACAATGCATTGAAATTCACTAAAATTCAGCTATGATGGATTTGGATAACTGATATGAATGATAATTCAGATGTTAATATGATGATTTCAGCATGAAGAAAAAGATAATATCAGTTATCATTGGGATTTCAGTGAGGAAAATTAAAATTGAGGGTAGAGGTACTCTCTAAGTGAAAGGGTGTGATAGCTTCTGATTTTCCTCTGAATTATTCCTGCAAAATAGAAAGATTAAGTGTAAAATGGCTTGGGTTACCTCTCAAGAAGTGTCCTACTTTAATGTCTTAGGCTAGACATTGTTCCACTTGAATTCAGCTAGGCAATTTTGGCAAGTCTTACAAATTCAGCACCTCCTTAGCCGAATCCAGAGCTGTGGGATTGTACAACTTCAACCTTTGTCCATTGACCTTGAATATATCATCCTTATCATTCACAAGGTCCACAGCTCCAAAAGGATAAACTTTGTGGATTTTGAAAGGTCCACTTCACCTTGATTTCAACTTTCCAGGAAACAACTTGAGCTTTGAATTAAATAACAACACAAGGTCTCCAACCTTGAATTCTTTCTTCAAAATTCTGCTGTCATGCCATCTTTTGCTTCTCTCCTTGTAGAATTCTAAATTATGATAGGCATTAAGCCTAATTTCATTTAACTCATCAATTTGTAGGAGCCTTTTCTGTCCATAAGCATGCATATCAAAATTCAGAGCCTTCACTGTCCAATAAGCCTTATGTTTCAACTCAATTGACAAATGACATGTCTTTCCATAAACCAATTTGTAAGTAGAAGTACCTATTGGGGTTTTATAAGCTGTCCTATATACCCAAAGTGCATCACTTAACTTGTTGCTCCAATCCTTTCTAGTCAAGGAAACTATTTTCTTCAAGATGGTCTTAATTTCCCTATTTGAAATTTCTACTTGGCCATTGTTTGAGGATGGTAAACAGTTGAGACATTGTGTTTAACTCCATACTTGCTTAGGAGGTTCTCAAAATATTTTTCAATAAAGTGGCTCCCTCCATCACTTATGACCATCCTTGAAATTCTAAATCTTGGGAAGATTATCTCCTTGAACAACTTTATAACAATCATGGAATCAGCAGCTATGGTTGAAATTGCGTCTATCCATTTGGATACATAGTCAACAGCTAGCAATATAAATTTGTATCCAAAGGAGCTAGGGAAGGGTCCCATGTAATCAATGCCCTAAACATAAAAAATTTCAACTTCTAGGATCCCATTCTGTGGCATACATATAGGCTCTTTGACATTCATCACAGCTCTTCACATACATATAGGCATCTTTGAACAAGGAAGGCCAATAAAAACCAGATTGAAGTACTTTGGCAGCTATTTTTTTAGTAGCTCCATGTCCACCATATGAAGATGAGTGGCATTCATACAAAATTAATTGGAATTCAGCTTCTGGTACACACCTCCTGAAAATGCCATTAGGGGACTTCTTAAATAGAAATGGATCATCCCAATAGAAGTCCTTCAAGTTATGGAAGGACTTTTTCTTCTGCTAGTAGGAGAATTCAGGTGGAATGATTTCACATGCCAAGTAATTTACAATATCAGCATACCAAGGAGTTTGAGTAGAAGATATAGCCATTAGAAAATCATCAAGAAAAGAATCATTAATAGGAATTGATGGAGAATCCTGAACTCCTTCCATCCTTGACAAATGGTCAGCAACTAAATTTTTTGTCACTCTTTTATCCCTGATTTCAACATCAAACTCTTGTCGCAATAGGATCCATCTTATAAGCCTTGGTTTGGATTCTTTCTTACTAATCAGGTGCCTCACTGCTTGGTGGTCAGTGAATACAATCACTTTGAATCCAATTAGATAAGATCTGAACTTATCAAATGCAAACACCACAGTTAGCAGGTCCTTCTCAGTGGTGGCATAGTTGATTTGAGCCTCATCTAATGTCTTGTTGGCATAACAAATGACATAATGTTTCATATCCATGGTTTACTCCAACACTACCCCTACTGCTTGATCAAAGGCATCACACATAATTTCAAAGGGTATGGATCAATCTGGTGGCTGCACTATAGGAGCTGAGATGAGGCTTCTTTTAGTTGCTTGAAGACCTTCATGCATTCTTCATTGAAGTTGAACTCAGCATCTTTTGCCAACATCTTGGTAAGAGGCCTGGTTATCATTGAAAAGTTTTTGATAAACCTTCTGTAGAAACATGCATGCCCCAAGAAGCTCCTTACTCCCTTCACATTTGTGGGTGATGGTAACTTCTCAATTACTTCAATCTTGGCCTTATCCATTTCAATTCCTTTACTTGAGACGATATGTCCTAGGACAACCCCTTCTTGGACCATAAAATGGCACTTCTCCCAATTAAGAATCAAATTGAACTCTCTACATCTCTGTAGAACCTTTGTCAAATTTTCTAGGCAACTTTCAAAAGAATCTCCATATACTGAAAAATCATCCATGAAAACCTCCATAATATCTTCAATAAAATATGAGAAAATTGACATCATACATTTTTGAAAAGTGACAGTTGCATTGCACATATCAAATGGCATGTAAAAGTGGTCTTATGCTGATCTTGGGGATGAATTGATATTTGAAGAAATTCTGAATAGCCATCTAGATAGCAGAAATGAGAGTGCTTGGCCAACCTTTCTAACATTTGGTCAATAAAAGAAAGAAGGAAGTGGTCTTTTCTTGTTGCCTTGTTTAATTTTCTGAAATCAATACACATTCTCCACCATGTCATTGTCCTAGTGGAGATCAGCTCATTTGAATCTGATTTGACTATGGTGATCCCTCCTTTCTTTGGCACAACTTGAACAGGACTGACCCATTCACTATCTGAAATAGAATAAATGATTCAAGTATTCAGTAATTTCATAACCTCCTTTTTGACAATTTTCATAACAGGATTTAACCTTCTTTGGTTTTCAATTGAAGGTTTATGGTTATCCTCCATAGGGATCCTATGCATGCAGATTGAAGGGTTTATCCACTTAATGTCTTCAATAGAATAGCCAATTACTTCTCTATATAATTTCAGTCTCTTTAGAAGTTCTTGAACCTATTCCTCATGTAGTTAGCATTTATGATCACTAGAAGTGTAGATCCCTCTCCCAAGAATTCATACTTGAAGTTGTTAGGGAGAGGCTTCAATTCCAATTGAGAGAAAGAGTCCTGTGTTGAATTGATATGGGGTTCAGCAGTGAGAACCTCTAGCACTCCATTCTGAAAGTCTGAATTTCCTACTGGTTGAAGTGAATTCATCATTGATTGGTAGGCCTTGGCCTCTGGTCCTCTAATTCTCTCAAATGATCAAACATGAGGTATATCAGCAGTAGATCTTCAATTGGTATTATTGCTGAGGTTTGTTTCACAACTTGATCAATTTGACCATCTCCAAAGTCATCTTATTGACAAGTTCTACTGATAATTTGTGTCAAGTTAAATTCTATTTTATCTTCTCCAATTTGAAAGGTCAATATCCCTTCTTTGACATCTATGACAGCCCCAACAGTAGCTAGAAAGGGCCTCCCTAGCAAGATTGGGGTATTCAGATTCTCATCCATATCAAGCACCACAAAATCCACAGAGATGTAAAACTTTATAACCTTTAAGGGTATGTCTTCAATGATTCCATGAGGGTACTTAATAGACCTGTCAGCTAATTGTAGAGGCATTTTGGTGGGCTTCATATCTCCAACTTCTAGCTTCCTGCATAGAGACAATGGAATCACACTCACAGATGCACTTAGGTCACACATGGCTCTTTGGATTTTTTCTATTTCCTATCTCACAAGGAATTAAGAAGCTTCTTGGATCTTTTAGCTTAGGAGGTAACTTGTTTTGGATTATTGCATAAGCCTCCTCAATTAATGCAATGGTTTCATATTCCACAATCATCCTCTTCTTGGTCAATATTTCCTTAAGAAATTTTGCATATGAAGGCATCTCTTGAATGGCTTCAACAAATGGTACATTAATGTACAATTTCTTCAAGATTTCTAGAAACCTTCCATATTGCTGATCCTATCTGGCCTTGACCAATCTTTGAGGGAAAGGCACCTTGTCAAAGACTCTGGCCTTGATTTCATTTTGAGGTCCCTTGTTCTGATTTTTCATTACAACTTCTTCAGTTGACTCTTCTACATGCCTTGAACTTGTACTTGCTTTAGCTGAATTGTTCTCAGCATTCTTCATTGATTCTTTAATAATTTTTCCACTCCTGAGCTGGACTTTGGGGTTCATTTCTGGTTGTCTAGGGAGAAATATAGGTGGCCTAGCTGAGGTACTAGCTTGTTGGGCAATTTGATTCTCAAGAATCTTTTGGTGGGCACTCAAAGTCTCATATTCAGAAGTCAATTTCTGCATTGCCTCCTCTTGCTTTTCCTGCTTCTTCAGAATTTGTTGCAACATCTCCTCCATTTTTGACATTTGAAGGGCTTGAACTTGAGGTGGCTCATATCGAGGTCTTTGCATTTGAGCTTGTGGAGGCTGATATGGTGGTGGTTGATTCCTTGACAAAATCTTTAGTTGCCAATTTGAATTCTGCATAAGTGGCCCTTGGTAATGGTTGGCATTGTAGGACAAGTAGGAATGATTCCTATTTTCTGGAGTATAGAATTCAGCAGGGGGCTTCACCACATAATTCCCTATTGCATTCACTTGATCTATAGATTGTTCATGTTGTTTCATTATCAAGTTGCAACTCTCAGTGACATGGTCCTGATTTCCATATACATCACACCTTCATTTAGAATTTGAAGGATTTCCTACATTAGTTGACAAATTCAGCTTCTCCAATGCATTTTTCAACCCTTCTTCAATCTGGACAGCAATATTATTGACTTGATTATCATTGGATGGCCTCCTTGTCCTATCATACGTAAAAAAATATGGTTCTTGGTCATGTTCTCAATTAATTGATAGGCTTCATCAATGTTTCTGGATGTAAAAATCCCTCCTGCATCTGTATCTAATGCCACCTTTGATGGATAGTTCAATCTCTTGTGAAAATAATTGACCAATTGCCATTATTTAAAACCATGATATGGACATGCCCTCAGCAAGCTTTGAAGTCTTTGTCATGCATCACATATGTTCTCTTGATCCAATTCATAGAATCTCACAATCTGATCTCTATAATTGTCAGTTTTGTTAGGTCGGAAGAATTCAGCTAGGAACAATTGGATTATGAATTTTCAAGTGGGAATCTTTTCAGGTTTGAGGGTCTTGTACCAAATTTTTGCCTTGTCCTTGAGTGGAAAGGGGAATAATCTCATGTAAACAGCATCCATAGGGGTGTTGTTGAAGTGGATAGTGCTGCATATCTCCTTGAAATTGTCCAAGTGTGAAGCTGGATCTTCATTCCCCAAACCAGTAAATTGATATTGCCTTATCATTGTGACTAGTGTTGGATTCACTTCAAAGTTGGCTGCAGGTGCAAGGACTCTATTCCCTTGTTGATTTTTGACATTGCTAGGTGAATAGCAATCATTGAGTGTCCTTGGTGCAGCCATGTTGACTTCTTCTTCTTCCTCTTCAAAAATTCTTCTTCTTGCCTCTATCCTTTGCAATATTCTCCTTCTCAAGAATCTTCTTTCAGGTTCAGGATATGATTGATAATGATCCTCTGAATTATTTAAATCCTGCATAAATGAATTCAGAAGTATCAAATTCAGAAAAGAAAGTAAACAGACAAAAATAAAAAATTTAGAATGATAACTTGTAAAAACTGAAAATTGGGCTAATAAATGGACTGAAAACTAGTCTAAAACTAATTTAAACTATCTAAGTTAATCTAATTGGCCTCAAATCCCTGGCAACAGCGTCAAAAACTTGATAGTGAAATTATGGAGTGTAATGATAACTTGCTGATTTTGGAGTCAAATATCAGATTTTTCAATTTTTGACTTAACTCCCTAATTCACTCTCTACTGCAAATATACAGGTCAATTGTACTCTACCTGTCACGGACGTGCTCCACAAATATTATTTTAACATAATCTTACTTTTAATTATCATTTTAAGTAGGTTTAAATACTTATATAGTCATGGATGCGTAAAGCAACTAACATTTGGATTAAAGCATAATCATAATTAAATTATTGATAAGTATTATAAAGAAATTATATAATATTATAAAGAATAAATTATAATGTTTGTAAATATTATAATAAACATGTTTAACTATGATTAAATATGATTAATTAGGGGTTTAACATTAATTTTTAACCAAATAATATGATTGGACCTTCATTGCAACAAATAGGGTTTCAAGCAGCTGAAGCAGGCAGCTCACTAGCTGCTAAGTAGTGAATTTTTTGAACTGCCATACGACGTATTAAAAATTTGAAAAAAATATATAAAACAATTATTTGTATCCTCCGTCAGTAGAAAACTTTGCAAGATGAAATCCCTAGCCCAACGTCCTCAAGAAATTTGGCAAGTTTGCTGAGTTAAGGTCAATTTGCGGATCCGAAATCAACCCTCATCTTCATATGATTATATTTTCCTAGTTAGTTCTTCATAAATCCTTAAATTTTATGTGCTTCATCCTATCGACATTAGCTGACCATAAGAATCATATAAAAAGGACTTCTGTAGAGAAAGTTATGAACCGAGAACCGTAGGTCGCTCACTCTGTCCCGAGTCAGAGACAGGTCCGCCTTGTAGATTAGAGTATGATTAGAATAAATAGAATTAGAATTTAAAATTTATGCATGTTAAATTATACTTTACAAGGGTTCGGTGAGAAGTAGAATCATCCAATTTGGATGTGTAGAGGGGGAGAAATGAATTTTTCATTTCATAGTGAGTCTTCTCTCAGATTCCAGGACATTGACAGATTGCGACCCGAATTAACTATTTTTGTTATAAGTCTATATAGCGATTTAAATTCTTTAATTTTTATGACAAAATACTAATGAAGTCTAGTTTTCAAAAAAAATATGCCCTAGTTAAATGGACAAATATGAAGAAATATATAAATTAATATTTCAGTGACACATAGTCTGCCAGGGCACAAACCCTAGGTCAGATTGCTTGGGATGTCCTAACTTACTCACTTGAAATTTGATAATGATATTTGGGAGTTGGAAACCTTAGTATATTTAGTTTCTAATTAATCTAGAATCATAAGATTTGCCCATGTGGTTAAGAAGTTATGAATTATTAATTGATAGACAGTAAACCCTGAAACAACACCTAGTTAAGCTTTGGAGAATTAAAAAGTTCTAAGTGTGAAATAACTTATGAATATAAATGTCTGAAGTTAGAAAATTGTATTAGAGGAGATTATATGCATTTTAGGGTGCATAAGCATTCATACATCACGAGCATGCATTGCATATTGTTATTATTAGTAATAGAAAAGTGAAATAGCATCATTGCTTGTAGGAAACCAACAAGCTACAAGTAAATGAAGAAAATTTAGTAAACCTCCTTGAAGGGATAAAGTACAAGGTGGGTGGATAAATTTACAACATAGCAAAATGTTATATGTTAGTTCTTTTATTTATGATATTAACTCAAGTAAATATTATTATTATTATTATTATTAAAACATATCTTGCGCTATGAAAAGTATTTATGATATGATTCAAAGATTTCATATGAGATGGAGTAATATCTTATACAAAAATATTTTCAGGGAACAATGCTTGTGAAGTGAAAATAAGTTTTATTTGATAATGATATGAGATTATGACATGTGTATTTTGATATTGTTAAACTCCATGTGTTCATTAGTCATGCTGCTTGAAAAAGGTCTTTGGGATCGCATTCGATATATATGAAGCCTTTGGGGCGTATGTCGGGTGTCTTTGCCTTTTGAGGGCTGCTCTGCGTGTATGTATTGACCCATCATTGCTCTGTGTATCTGAGAATCATGATTGATATGACACACATTCATGATTGGGATACGTATTGACCCATGATTTGCTCTTCGTATTTGAGACTCTTGATTGTGAAGCTCTGCTTAACTGTATGACACACCTTGATTATGAAGCTCTGCTTAATTGTATGACACATTATCATAGAGGGATACGTATTGACCCATGATGAGTATGTGCAATGACACATGTGTGGAGTTTGACTATGAATATGATGATATCTTGAATAATTTGTATTTATGTAAAAGTTCATATGATTTGAAAAGTTATGTGATAGGAGTTATGCTTTAAACGTTTTCTCATATGAAAGAAATATGATTATTTAAATGTTATATCCACTTGTATTGTTTCTCTATGTTGTACATTTATTTCACTCATTGTGCAAATGATTGTTGCTCACATTACTCTTGTTGAATTTCTCAGATGATTCTAAGTTCTCGAGTTAAGTTGACTCGAAGCTTGGTTTGATGCATATAGAAAAAGTCGAACCGTCGGAGCATTGCTATTTTTCTTTCACTTTTATTTTCCCCTTCACCTTTATTTTTTTGAAACATGCATGTAATAAATAATCCTAGATGTTGTAATTAAGTTTGTAAGAGATTTTTATAAGATTGTATAAAACTTGATCCTGTGGGGTGTTATATGTGAGGTGGTTAGTGGAAAAAAATTATAATGATAATATGTGAATGATATATCTTATAACTGTTTATTTGACCTTGATGAATATATATGAATCTTTTGTGTGTATTGACAAATGACATAAGATAATTAAGGGAGGAGGTTTTGTCGATTTTATTTTTTGCTAAACATAATTAAGGAAGGTAATAGTTGGAATTAAAACTTAATCACAGAGTGGGGTGTGACACTACCCAAATGTCGTATCCTCAGATATTTGAAGCCAAAGACTCTCTAAAAATAATTTAGACTAGTCCTACTTAAAGTGACAAAAACAGGAAATTAAAGAGAATAGAAAACAAATATTTAATTGTGCCAAAATGATAACTATTTTTGGATTTTTGAAAAGTTATCTAAACTGAATTATAAATGCTAAACTAGAGGCTAAAAGGGTTTAACTATCAATGAGAAAGGTTCTCCTAGAAGTTGGGGTTCATCTAATTTAATTATGGATAGAATGTAACAAGTTATCAATTTAAAATTCAAATCTGATTCAACCTAAAAATTTTCTACTTTTACAGCTCAATTAATCAAGAACTAATTATCATATTTTCATATGATTGATTAGTTAAGTTGAATTAGAAAAGGTCCTTAGTGAAATCAAGTTAACATTAAGCTCAAAATCAAGTTCCTTGTTGATTTTTGGCAATTTAGTGAAATCTGAAATGATAACAATCAATTGCACTTTAAAAATGAGGAAATTACTTCAATCAATTAAACATGAATGAAATCAATCTAACATTAGTGCTAATGCTTCTTGGTTTATCTCTAAATTACAAGGGAATTATAAATCAGCCTCTCAGCTGCAAATTAAAATGAAATCCACATTTTCACTAATGGATTGGATGAAATCAGCACATAATTACATATGAAAACTCAGCAATGTCATTGTATCTCGGTCCATCTCTGAACATCAAGATAACCTTAAAGTCACCTCTTAGTGATAAAATGAAATCAGAGGTTTACAATAACAAAGAAGAATCCAACAGATTCTTGAAATCAAATTTGAAATCAGGATTGAAAATCAGAAATCAGCATTGAAAAGTTTACAATAATTCAGGGATTGAAACCTTGAAAATATCATTGTTTCTTGATTCATTTCTGAACAAGAATGAAACCATAAGAAACCTCTCAGTTATTAATTCAATTAGGGTTCCACAATGATGAAAACAGATTTGAATAATTCAGGAATCAGAAATAAGGAAAATCAGAATTCAGAAATCAGAAAATCAGATTCCTAATTAAGATGGAATCTAGAAACTTGACATTGGTTCTTAATTCATTTCTGAACAAAGATTAAATCAAATGACAACTTCTCAGTTGTAAATACAAATAGGATCTTACAATGACAAAAATAAATTCATAACAATACATATTTCAGAAATCAGAATTTGATTCAGTGCAGGAAATCAGACTTGTCCCTAATCCATCCACAATTAATCTAAACTACTACCCTATCCTAGGAGACATGAGATTTAACTCCTCATAATTACAAAGTTAGATACATCATAGAATGAAAAATAAAAGTAATTCATCCTGGATTGAAGGCTGTCGACAGAATCAGTAGCACTTAGCAGCATTCCAGCTCTACTTCAGCTCCAATCAACTCCAAACCCTTGCAATCACCGGCCTCCTTTGATTCCAGGTTTCTTCAGCTTATATATGTCTTCTGTGCACCCTTTGATCAGCATCAGAATGTTCCCTTCTCTTGATTCAAGCTACATGTCCAATGGCCCTGAAATTCCAGCTGCTGCAGCAGTTTTGGATAGCAAAAGTAAGTGCCCCCGCCCAATTTTCAGCTGAATTCAGATTTATATTCCCTGCTATAAAGGACAAAACAACAAGCATCAGAGTCCTTGAATGGAATTTTAACAAATAAGGATTAGGACAATGATAATTATTAGCTCAAACATCAAATGGGATTTGGTGTTGTGCAAGAATAAAAACCAATATCAAAAGTAATAATTTTGGAACTCGGAATGATAACTTTGCACTATATTATGGAAATTGTCTAATTATGAGTGGTTCAAGGCATTGAAGGCATCAAAGGGATTAGTATGACAAGTGAATGAGGTTAGAAATCAAATGTAGATGAGATTTTATAGTATTGATAACTTGATGACCTGGAATGATAACTTGTTGCCATACAAATGATAACTTGTCATAACTTTGGTTGTGATTATCCAAATATGATCAAATCAGAGCAGCAAAAAGTTAGGACAGTAATTTAATGATTGCTTAATGTCTTTATGCAGAATTGATAGCCTTGCATATCGAAATGATAGTTTTGCTCTTAAATGATAACATGATATTAAAAAATGATAACTTTTGAAATGGATTGATAATTTTGCACAAGTTGATATATGATCATCCAAATATGATTAATTCATAATGGCAGGAGATTTAGGGCAAGATAATCACTAAAAAATCAGCTCAATTAGAAAAATGATAACTTGGCATAGAATTAACATATTTATGGATTTTAGCAATTCAGAGCCTCTATGCACATGGGATTAAGTACAAAATGAGAATGATCAGCTGGTTATCACAATCCATTACATTATAATCATAATTGGTAAAAAAATTAGGCAAAATGAGGGCTCGGTATAGGTGATTTGAATAGAAAATGGGATAAAAAATCTATTGTGATCAGCTAGTGATCAAGCATGCACTTCTACTCATTATTACAAAATCATCATTATCTAACTCTAGCTAAATCTAAACGCAAAAATGAAAAAAATACAAAAGACTAAACTTTTACGAGTAATTTGATCATTCGTAAGGATGACTCTAAAAATTTTTATCACAAGGATGGATACTTGTTACTCTATAAATTACACAATTCGAGAATGAATGAATAGAGTTGGACCGCTTTGCATGTTGTGTCTTAGAAAAATCTTTCACGTCATGTATGCATAGCTTTATATGTCGAGTTGTTGGAAAACAAATTCAACATTGGGTTTAATACGAATATAATTATGCAATTATGGATTGATAAAGTAGATTAAGGCCCAAATAAAGGGATCGAAGTATTTATGTGCATATTCATTAATATGAAATGTTATTGAATTATATGTGTAGAGATCAAAAGGATTACATACCAAAAAGTTAAAGGGTGTATATATATACCAAAAAATGTATAAAATTTAAGGGGTGTATAGATATGCCAAAAGGTGCATAAGAATAAAGGTGTTTATGTGTTAATCACCAAAATGTGCATGAGGATGAAACGATATATGTATATAATGATCAAAATGTGCATTAATTTCAAAAGACATATAAAGGATAAAACTTTAAACCTTTTATGCCTACTATAAATAGATGGTCATGGTAAAAAAAAAACTTGGATGAAATCAATTTGGTTAAAGATTTCTTCTTTTACATTTCCCATTCATGTTAAGAAGAAAAGATTGTTGTTGTATCATTTTGAAAGTCCATTCTATCAAGTATTTATCAACATAAAAAAGCAGACAATTTGTTTAGGATCGAAAATAGAGCGATAGACAATTGTAAGTTTTTACATTCAGTTTATTTGTTTCCTAATGGTTTGACATGATTTGATTCAATTTTGCTATTTCGATCCTTCCAATTGGTATCAAAAGTCTAATTTATTGTATGAATATATACTTTTAATTTTCTTCCATTCTTTAGTGTGACATCTATGATTTTCTTTTGGATAGCATTGCGTATGTTTATGCAAGCACTTCATTTGCTGAATCCAAGCTTATTCATGCATTTTTGTTATTTAGTATTATATTAAAAGTGCCACGCTTTTAATATTAAGTGAAGGGATAATGATAAATATATTCAAATTATCATTAAGTCTTACTCATGTACAATACTAGAATGTTGATTCCTTTTCTTTCATGAAGATATGTTTGGTGAATGTTTATATTATTTATTGATTAATGTGAATGATTACTTTTTTTTGTTAACTTCATCCTACACATGGTGCATGAACATAATAATTATCCAAGTATAGATAATTATTGTGTGTGAATCTATTTATGATTTATCACTATTTTATTGTGATGAAAGTGAAGAATAAGTATTAGATAATTATATATATATTGAAAAAGATTAGTATTACACAATTATATACTTAAATTTTGATATTCTTTCCTGCAAGAATTTGTGATAATTATTTGATATTACATATAAGTAATAAATTTGCCCAAAGGAAAATTTATTATTCAACATGTTATTTTATTATCAAATTATTATCATGAGAAGATATCAATTACAAATTAGTATTTATGTCTAAAACTAAATATTAATGTTGTGTAGATGTCTTGTGATAAAGTTTATCCATACTTAATTTTTGTTATTGCTTAATTTAGAGGATGGTATTAGATATAATGAATCACATCCATCAGATTCTGAAAAGTTATAATTCTCGAAAGTGGATGGATCTAGTGAATGTGAAAATAAAGTTCATTAATGATAATAATGTTCAGAATTTCATCTCAATGCCTAAAAGTGTTTATCGAACTTTATAAAGAAAGAAAACATTCATTTTTCATATTTCTCTTTTGTACGAATGACTTCTTCAAGATTCTATGACATTTGGTAGCATTTTTTTTATTTTGAGTCATATTCGATGGATGTTAATATCATGAGTTTCATGAAATTATTATCTCATTTGGTTTTGAGATAAACTCAATATATGATTGTGTACGTTATAAGTTCGGTTGGACATTCAATAAACCAAGATAATTCTGAAAAGGCATATTGAGATAAAAAAAATCTTTTTGATACAACTTTTGTGTTGCAATTTTCAAATATATCAAAATTGTGCTTACAAACCAAGAAGTACTTGTTGAATCATATGTTTTGATGATAACAAATTAAAATGGACCTAAAAGTTACTAATCTATACTCAAATGGTGATAATGCAGGTACAGGAAGAAATCGACAAATTAAATTGGAAGAAAAATTTTTTTTTCAGCAAGACCGATCGACTCATCGGTCGATCGGCCATGGCACCGGTCGACTTATAATCAGCAGAAGAAAAGTCAAGATTATACGGGTCGACAATGAGACTATACCAGTCGACATCGAGACTATACCGGTCGATATACCGATCGACAGCAATTACACCGATCGACGTCGAGACATTACCGATCGATGTACCCCGATTTAAACCTTAGTTTAAACCGGAGTTCGTGACTCATTACGAACGATCGAATAAAATTATGAAGAAATGCAGAAATGTGATGTAATTTTTTTTAACATACATAAGAATGAAAATATCATAAAATAAACTACACAATTTATGATGATCCTTCAGAGCAAACCAATAATCCTTAAGTTTTACATTTCACAAAATACTTTTGCCTTCTTACAAAATAATACATATAAATTGTCATAACTAAACCCCTCGACATCCTAATAGAAGGATACAAAAGACTCAAATCTTTCAATCTTACCACAAACCCTTCAAATAATATCATCTCGTATGATTCCCAAGAATTATCTGAAAAATATTAGAAACAACAGAGTGAGCTAAAATAGCTCAGTAAGTTGATAACTCATAGTCTATGTATTACCAACTAATTAATTTAGAGGGACATAGAAAAGCATGCAATAATCATAATAGCAAAATAGTCATTTTCATATATTTGATAATTACATATATAACATACTAATCAGAAACACCACACTCAATTTGTAATCAATATCATATAAATCATATCAAACATATGTATGCAAATGCAACACTCTCATATGAATGCACGGATCACTAACTAGCCAATGGTCGGTAGGTGGACTTTAGAGGTGGCTCCCATTGTGATCAACGATGTAGCACTTAGCTCCATTCTACCTCATCCCTTTCGGGGAACAAATCATATAGCGATAGGTGGACTCTAGAGGTGGCCCCTACGGATTCTAAATGTGGCCCCCATCGTGACTACTCATGATGTGGCACTTAGCTCCGCATGGCACTTAGCTTCAGCCTATCTCATCTCATTATTGGGGAACAGAATGATGGATTGGACTTTAGAGGTGGCTCCCATCGTGATCAGCGATGTAGCACTTAGCTCCAACAATCACATATGCAGATGCAGGTAGATGCAGATGCATGATTCATCATATAACAACTTCATATCTTAGATCAAAAGATTAACCATATCTTGTAATTCAAATATTAGAAGATGAATCGTGTCAAACACTGATTCAAACGGAATAGGATTGCATTTTATTAAATCAATCCTTAACATACCACATATGATTTTTAATTGTACCATCACTCGATCAATCATTTCAAACGGAACAAGATTGCACTTCTCGTAATCCATTCATATCATATATGCTTTTTCAAATGTGCAATCATACAATCATTCATATATACTTTTCATAGTTGCCTTTCTTGAAATCAATTCATAACATATACAAAACATATTCAATACTATAATAATTCATGTCACACCAAATTCAAAAGAGGTGAAAATATAGAGTGGGAGAAATCAACTTACCTATAAAAGCTAACAAAATATTTTCCTTTTCCTTTTCACTACTTTACTCTTCTACTCCTATACAATAATAATAAGAAACACATCACTTCTATGCTCTGAACAGAAGCCTATCACATGTGAAACACAATTAATTGAAATGGTATATGAACCTTAAACATTTACTCTTTTAACTATTAAACATAAGGATTGACCTAGTATTATGACAGATGTACACATAGTAAAGAAAAATCCATATCTTCTGGTATACATAATCAAATGACATCATTCTAATTTTATTTACTTTTATATTACACAAACATTAATCTGTAAAAGTTTCATATCCTATTTCGTTACAGTTTGCTCTCATGAAAATCAACATTCAACCTAGCTTTTATGTTATTTCTATGTTTTGACAGGCTGAGTAACCTTACTTTTATGATTTTATATACAATAATAAACATTCCCATTCTGGTACTTTTAATTTTTCCCAAATAGTAGACATCCTAGGGTACAACTCGTAAAATTATTTGAATTTATATCTATTTGTACTTAGCACAATAAATTTAACAAATACTAGCATAATCTGCCCTAAGCTCCATCCTGATAGACTGCTTAAGGCTCGGTAAAATATTTATAATTTTAGTTACACATATCATTTTCTAGTGATTCCAATTGCCTATGATAGATAACATCATTATATATAACACTCTAAATTATTAAATAATTCCACGACATATTAAATTTAATACATAATTTACACATTCAGGTAGCAATTTCGGTGGACAGAGTGATAGTACCTTAATCCTGATGGCATAACTTTCGTTTCATAACTCCTATTAACATGATTCCAAATCTCATGTAAACTAGACTCGAATATTATTCTATATGTTAAATTTCATAATTTTTAAGGACGAATAGATATGAAAGAAAATCTTAGGAAGAACACCATCACTTGAGGATTAGAATCTTCACCTTTAATAATCTTCCTTCTCGAATTACCTTCAACGTCCATGAAAGGAGTCATGATCGGAAATTTTTTATGTGTTGTCTAGTGAGAAGGATAAGACCATACGAATTTTTTAGATTTTTATCACTTGAATAGATCGATTGGGAAAATAGTCTAAGCATGAGGTGGCAAGCTGCTAGCTTCCTGGCAGCTTGCATGTCAAGAGTTGAAATTCTTATCCAATTAAAATTTAATATTTAAAAATCATTAATTTTATCCCTAATTGATATTAATTAGTATAATATAATCCATGTAATTTATTCACATATTTATATATTAATTTTTGTTACACACATATATTTTCATATGCCACTTGACGACATTTGATTGGTCCACTAGACTTAAATACAATCTTAACAAATCACATGCATAGTTAACCATAAGAGAATATACTTTATCATAATATGATTATTAATCATACTTTAGTACTTTAGTTAAATTTTATAAATTCTTATTATATCACTACGTGACATGACAACATATACTACACCACATATATTCAATTGATTATAGCCATATAATATAGAATCTAATGTGGATTAGATCATGGATATTACAAGATCGGTCGACCGGACAACTTCAAAAGGCTGAAGAAGCAGCAACGGTCACATAGACCGGTCGACCGGCCCGTCCCAGTGGTCGATCGGCCTCTCGGTCAAATGAACGGTAACGACTAAATTTTTTAGGAGAAAATTGTGGAAATATTTTTGAACGAATTTTCACCTCATGAAGCCTATAAAAGAAGTGTCAAGGCCTGAAGGAAAGGCATCCAAGCAAGAGAAAGCATTCTATAGCTCCTTTCAAGTTTTTTAGCATAAAAGTGTAAGTTTCTTCCCTTTTCTTTTATTAACCTTAAGTGAGAGAGAAAATTTGTGAAAGAAAATAGATAGAGAGAAAATTTACTTTTAGATCTAGTGTGATTGAGAGCTCCTTGTATAAGAGGTGTCCTTGCCTCTTAAAAGAAGAAGAATGCTTGATTGTGTAAAAGAGGATTGTTCTCTCCCTACAAAAAAAGAGAAAGATAGTGAATCTCCGGCGGTCTCGAGGTTGAGAAGTCAGAGCGAGGACGTAGGTCAAGAGTTGTGGCCGAACCTCGGCATCATATTATATCTCACTGAGTTTGATCTTTATCTTTCTCTTTATCTTTATTTGCTTGTGATTGGCTTTTTATCGATCTTTCCGAAAGCGAATTTTGAGAAGATTTTTTAATACACAAATTCACCCCTCCTCTTGGTGCCTTTGATCCTACAATTGGTATCAGAGCCAAGTTGCTCTAGTTTTAAGATTTAAAATATCTTTAGAGCTATGGCATCAAGTGGTTCCGATTTTTTCGAAGGTCAATCTATTAATCGTCCTCCACTTTTTAATGCATCAAATTTTGCATATTGAAAAATTAGGATGCAAGCCTATGTTTGTTCTATTGATATTGATATGTGGAATATAATTCAAAAAGGTTTTGATCTAAATAAAAAAAAACTTCTTTTGAATATACCGAAGGAGAAAGACTTTTAGTAAAACTAGATTGGAAACCTAAATATTTTTTATTGTGCTTTGGATCCAACCGAGTTTAATCGGATTTCTAGTTGTGAAAGTGCTAATGAGATTTAGAAGAAACTTATTATTACTCATGAAGGAACGGATAAAGTTAAGGAGTCTGAATTAAACATTTTAAATCATCAATATGACTCTTTCAAAATGCTTGAAAGTCAATCTATAAATGAGATGGTCGTTCGCTTTAATAATATTATAAAGGGCTTAGCCTCTTTGGACGAGTCAAGGATTAACCCTCAAAAAATGAAAAAGTTTCTCAAATCTCTCTCCTCAAATGGCATACAAAGAGGACGGTGATTGAAGAAAATGACTTAAACAAGTTAGACTTTGATGATCTTATAGGTTCGCTCTTAACCTATGAGATCGGGATCAAGGAAGATGAAGAAGCAAATACTCCAAAAAATATATTGGTATTAAAGGTAAATAAAGATGAGGAAGATACAAGTGAAGAGGATGAAGATCTTGATGAAAAGAAGCTTTCCCTATATGCAAAGAAGCTTGACAAATATCTCATGTTTGCTAAGCAAAAGAAAAAAGGCTTCACCAAGAGAAGATCGTCATCAAGCAAAAGTCAAATAACTTGCTTTGAATGTAAAAAGATTGGACACTACAAAAATGAATGTCCAAATTTAGTCAAAAAGGAGAAAGATGGAGAAAGATCAAGAAGGAAGAAAAAGACTCTCCAAGTCACTTGGGATGAAAGCGAAGATGAAGAGAATGACTCCAACATCTCCCCTAGTGATGACGAAGAAGCCTACATATGTCTAATGGCTAATAGCCATGAGGTATCATCTAACTCCTCTAACTCTAGTGATAGTGAATTTTTCAATGTGCATAAGGAGTTTAGAGGTCTAATTAATAAATATGGATGCCTAAAAAAGAAATACTATGAGATAAAAATAGAGCTTGAAAATTTGCAAAAGAAAAATAAGAATGTTAAAGCATGTGAAAAGTGTAATATATTGAATGAAAAAAGCTCTAGTTTAGAATTCTCAATTGAAGCATTAAAAACAAAAAATAGTGCACTAAAATCATTATGTAAAAGACAAATTGTAGAAATTGCATGCTTGAACAAAGAAACTAATAAATTGAAAGTTGAACTTAAAAAATTTTCAAATAGAAGTAAAATGATAGATGTCATACTTAGTGGATCTAGAATATCTTTAAACAAAAATAGACTTGATTTCACCTCTTTTGAAAAGAAAAATGA
Organism: Pontederia crassipes; assembly: GCA_030549335.1. NCBI lineage: Eukaryota > Viridiplantae > Streptophyta > Magnoliopsida > Commelinales > Pontederiaceae > Pontederia > Pontederia crassipes. The sequence continues at coordinate 67,559,484 of CM060194.1, read as the reverse complement.
TAAAAGAATTTTGTTTGTCAAAACAACGCATGATTACACAAGATCACATATTATTTATTTTCATTGTGAATATGAATGACATTATTCTTATGATTGCAAAATTAGGAAATGAATAAGTAAATGAATGAAGAAAATTTGAGTCCCAAAAAGGATCATGACTAACCAAGATGGACCCAAGCAAGTTTGTGTACAAAAAAATGAAGCTTTTTCGGCTTTCCTTGCAAATTTTGAGCCCAACAATATAGATGAAGCACTTGAAGATCCAAATTGAATAAATGCAATGCATGAGAAATTAAATAATTTTGAAAAAAATCAAGTGTGAAAACTTGTAGAAAGACACAAGGATCATCCTATCGTTGGAATCAAATGGGTCTTTTGAAACAAGTTAAATGAAAATAATGTCATTGTGAGGAACAATGCTAGATTAGTGGCCAAGGGTTACTCACATATTGAAGGGATTGATTTTGGTGAAACTTTTGCTCATGTTACTAGACTTGAGGCAATTTGAATGCTTTTGGCTTTTGCATACTATAAAGGTTTTAAACTTTTTCAAATGGATATTAAATCGGCTTTCTTGAATGGTTTTATAAATAAGGAAGTTATGTTGAACAACCTCAAAGTTTTGAAAATTTAGATTTTTCCCATCATGTGTTTAAACTCTCAAAAGTTCTTTATGGATTGAAACAAACCCCTTGAGCTTGGTATGAAAGATTGAGTTCATTTTTAATTGAAAATGGTTTTCAAAAAGGGAAAGTTGACACCACATTATTTTTAAAACATTTTAAAAATAATATTTTAATAGTTCACATTTATGCCTATGCAAAGAGTTTGAAACTCTTATGCAAGAAGAATTTGAAATGAGTCTTGTAGGAGAGATCACTTTCTTTCTAGGCCTAAAAATAAAACAATCGAAGGCATTTTTCTCAATCAAGAAAAATATACAAGAGAACTACTCAAAAGATTCGGGATAAATGAATGCAAGCCAAGCACAACTTCTATGAGCACCACTACAAAATTAGATAAAGATGAAAAGACAAGTCCATTGATAAAAAAAATACAGATGGTATGATTGGTAGTTTGCTCTACTTGACGACATCTAGGCCGGACATAATGTTTAGTGTGTGTTTATGTGCTAGATTTCAATCCGCCCCAAGAATCGCACTTAATCGCCGTAAAAAGAATATTGCGCTATTTAAAGCATATAAGTGAATTAGGCATTTGGTATGATAGAAATTTCCCATTTGAATTGCATGCCTACATCGATGCGAATTTTGCTGGGTGTAAAGTTGATAGAAAAAATACTAGTGGGATGTGTTATTTTCTTGGTAATTCTCTCATTTCATGGGCTAGAAAGAAATAAAACTCTATCGCACTTTCTACCGTCGAGGTCGAATATATAGCCGTCGGTAATTTTTGTGCACAAATACTATGGGTAAAATAATAATTGCTTAATTATGGTGTAAATTGTTCAAATGTACTCATGAAGTGCGACAACACAAGTGCTATAGAAATGACAAAAAATCTAATTCAACACTCTGGGACTAAACACATTGACTTACGGTATCATTTCATTAGAGAACATGTGACCTTTAAGGATATTGTCATTGAATATGTATCCACCGAAATTCAACTTGCAGACATATTTACAAAACCCTTAAGTGAAGAACGATTTTGCATGCTTAGAAGGGAATTAGGAATAACTAACTCTTGATTGCACATCAATTCAAAGTAAAAGTGACTTGGTTAGACAATATCACTATTGACATGAATTGAACATTAAAAGTGTTGCATAACACTTACATTTGTTGAATATCTCTGGGATATGATTTTTATTTTTATCGATTTTTTATGGCTTAAAATCTAAAAAAAATGTAGGGATCTGTCGACTGAATGGAAGGACTGATCGATCGGTATATGAACACGTCAGGCTGACATTTGAAAAAGAATTGTCCAGTCGACCGTTGTGCAGGATCGGTCGACCGGTATATGCCAAAATCGCGCGATAAAAGCAATCGACCAGTCAAATCGATCGACCAAAACTTTTTTTACGACCGAGCCTCTTCGACCCTTCTTCCTTCGACAACCGCCGACTAACCTCCGGCCGGCCACCCTCCGGCAAATCCTAGGGCTGCAGACAACGACCTTCTCCCTCGATCGACCTCTCTCTCCCTCTCTTTCTCTCTCCAGCCGACCTCTCTCTTCGGTCGATCGTCTCTCCGTCTTCTCCTCTCTTCGCCTCTCTCCGGCCGACCGCTTTAAGCTTCTGCCACCTCTGGCCGACCGTCCCATTAGTGACATCTCTCTCTTTCGGCCAGTCTCTCTCTCCTCTCTCACCGTCCGGCAACATTTATCTGTCGGCCGCCTCTCTTGTTCGATTACTCTCTCTCTCTATATGTCCTTCCCTTCGTTCTCCGGCCAGCCACTACATTTTTTTCTCTCCGACCATCATCTTCTCTCCATAAATCGCAATAACTTCTCTTCTTCGATCAATTCCATCTTTACCTCGATCAGTGCCCAGCCTCATTTTCGACCACCATTGTTGAATCCATGGCCGACGATGATGGACATTTCCGTACTAAGATGGTCTTTCAGCATCGTCGTCGCCTTTCCGGCTCCGGTGGCACCATTCATGTCCTCCGACATGAACCTGAACCATAATCCGAACCCAAACCCATTCGACGTAGCTGTGGACGAGGACGATCTCGTGGACGTACTTGTCAGTCATCTTCCACCGAGCTCACTGAGTTTGATAGTCATCTTTTTGTCACTAGGGACATCTCTGTCCGGTTCAAAGCCTTGTACGCCTCTCACGAAGTCCGGCGTGCCTATACCATTGATTGAGATGCTCTGAACATTCCAGATGTTCAAGAGATGTTCGCAACCATCGATTGATTGTCAATTCTCTCCCTCATAGAGCGTGTGTACCCTCGTCTTGTTCGTCATTTTTATGCGAACATGACAATCACTCGAGAGACCATTATTACCTATGTCCTTGGTGTACCCATTCGATTGGACCCCGACCATCTCTGTCGCATCTTTGGCGTGGCCTGCCCTTTACCTAGCTTTTATTCATTTGTCACTCATGGCTGGCCTTCCGATTATCTTCCGATCGCAGATGGTATTCGTACGATTTTTGCTGGACAAGATGTCCAGTATACCATCGAAATGGCCTATCGACATCTTCATCCGATCGTGAAGATGGCTCATCACATCCTCAGTCGCATGATCACTCCCCGGGCCGGGCACTATACAGAGGTCACTCACTTTGATCTCTTCTTTCTTCATTGTCTCTGCATCCGTGATGCCTCATTTCTTCACTTCGGCCATTACGTCTTCTATCACATGGACTACACATTTCAAAAGATCTCCTTTGGTGCTCGTGGTCGGTACCACTTATATTTTGGTGCTTGGATTATGAGAATTTTACTCCATTGTGGTGTCGAGATTCCTGCAGATGAGGAGTACATTCGACCTCGTCCCACTGACGTCATTGATTCAGGGACCCTACACTAGAAGGGTCTTAAGTTTGGAGGGCAGCCATCACTAGATTTAGACGACAGAGATGATGGCACAGATGGAGAGCCAGCACCGATGGACACTCAGGATGCACCGGAGGCTGGCCCTAACTTCCCTCCACCATCGACGCCCACTGAGCATATTGGGCCTTCCTAGCACAGTACTTCAGACTTCCATGGCACCTATGACTTCACGGCTCTTTCACAGCAGGTGGCTGCCATGGACTATCGTGTGACACAGATGGATCATCATATTCGACGGATGGAGCATGACTCTCAATATCTTGTTGGCTCACTCTAGGCTTATTATGCATCGCACGGGTTTATTCCACCCGTAGCTCGTGAGGATGATAGCCCCGATGAGGAGTAGTTATCCCTCATTGATGATGTCAAAAAGGGGAGAAGTCTAGGACGATATCATGTTCTATGTGTCTTAGTATGTTATGTTGTTATGTGCTTACATTTGTGTCTTAGTATTTTATGTTGTTATGTGCTTGCATTTGTGTCGCTTTAGTCACATTTGATGATGTATTATTAACTATGAATGTATATGAATGATGTCTTTTCAAATGTGATGACTTTTCTGCATAATGAAATACTTTTACCTTTTCATACCTTTTGATTTCAACTTTGATTTCATATTAATTTTTTCCTTCTCACCATATGTTCATATCGTCCCAAGGTACAATGAGAATATAAATGCCACTTTTTTAGGGGGAGAAAAAGTGAAATATGCATAAATATAGGTGGAGCTTGCTTACTACTTACTAAACTTACATTTCATTTTCTTTCTTCTATCGTCCAAATTAATTTGCCATCATAAAAAAGGGAGAGATTGTTGAATCATATGTTTTGATGATAACAAATTAAAATGGACCTAAAAGTTACTAATCTATGATAAAGTGATCATAATGCAGGTATAGGAAGAAATCGACAAATTAAAGTTGAAGAAAAAAAGTTTTTAGCAAGATCGGCCGACTTATCGACCGGACATGGCACCAGTCGACTGAATCAGCAGAAGAAAAACCGAGATTATACCAGCCGATGTCGAGACTATATTGGTCGATATACCGGTCGACAGCAATTATACCGATCGACGTCGAGACTATACCGGTCGACAACAATTATACCGGTCGACATCGAGATATTATCGATCGATGTATCAGTCAAAAGATCGGTCGATCGGACAACTTTAAAAGGCTGAAGAAGAGCAACAATCGCATAGACCGATCGACCGACTCGTCCCAGCGGTCGACCGACCTCTCGGTTAAATGAATGGTAACGGCTAAAATTTTTGAGGAGAAAATTGTAAAAATATTTTTGAACGAATTTTCACCTCCTAGAGCCTATAAAAGAAGTGTCAAGACCTGAAGGAAAGGCATCCAAGTAAGAGAAAACATTCTATAGTTCATCTCAAGTTTTTTAGCATAAAAATGTAAATTTCTTCTCTTTTCTTTTCCTAGCATTGAGTGAGAGAGAAAATTTGTGAAAGAAAAAAGTTAAAGAGAAAATTTACTTTCTGATCTAGTGAGATTGAGAGCTCATTGTATAAGAGGTTTGCCTTGTCTCTTGAGCGAAGAAGAAGGCTTAGATTGTGTAAAAGAGGGTTGTTCTCTCCCTACAAGAAAAGAGAAAGATAGTGAATCTCTGACGGTCTCGAAGTCAAGAAGTCGGAGCGGGGACGTATGACAAAGAGTTATGGCCGAACCTCGTCATCATATTGTGTCTCACTGAGTTTGATCTTTATCTTTCTCTTTATCTTTATTTGCTTGTGATCAGCTTTTTATCGATCTTTTCGAAAGCGAATTGAGAAGATTTTTTAATATACCAATTCACCCCCCTCTTGGTTCCTTTGATCCTACAGTACTCTACATCTAAAGAAGACAACTTCAGTCTCAACCAATATCATTTGAATATTGCGTACATTATTGAGATATTAGGCAAATATTTAGATAATACAGGAATGGATTAAGAAAAATAGTCAAAAGGGTCCTATGGTATTATAAAGGACAAAAGGATTAGTTGACATGTTAGATAATAGATCAAGTTGAGATTGTTGGGTATTCAAACACAAAATTGTCTACATTGGACTACATTTATTTGTAGGATGTGTTATATTGTGAAATTGTGTCAATCAATTAATTGGTAACCTCTTTAACGATGAAAGTATAATTCATTACATGGTATTAGAGATATAATTATGAAATTTTGTTACGCGCTTAGTTGATGCTATTAAGAGATTATTAACGATTTTGTTACAAAGATAACAATCTTATATTTCAATAATAACAAGAGCTTGGGAAAATTGAGACGTCAGGTTCTTTGTTATTAAAGAAATAGTGAAGAAAAGATAATTGTCTATTGAGACATGCTCTATTATTGTAGATCCGATTATAAAGAAATTATCACTCAAAGTGTTTCTCGAGTACACTGGTAATATGGGTGTTAGTTCAGTTTAGAACATTAAATTTCAGTGAAAGTTTGTAATTTTAAATGAGCATATCATTGACATTTTATCTCATAGTTTAATTTATGTATTAATCTTAAGATATTTAGATTTAAAGTTTAATTTCACTCTTTATGAAGATTGATTTCGTTAAAGTGGACTAATTAAAAATAGACATGTTATTATCACATTGCATATAATTTCCATGCTACACATTCATATTATGATCTTGTTGTCAATTGTATTGATATATATATGACAATTGTTGAGTTACATTACAACGAATGTGGCAAAGATTGCTTTAATCCTTTATTAATTAATTGATGAAAGATATCATTTTAAGGCATTATGATTTTGATGACTCATTTCAATATGTATAATTATAATATTTCATATATAACCCAGGTAGGAGACTATATTTAAGGGATGCATATATATGCCAAAACATGTATAAATTTTGGTATGTGTTCATATACCAAAAGGCGAATGATGATGCAAGGGTATATACATAATGATCAAAATGTGCATAAATGCCAAAAGACATATAGAGATCAAATGGTGCATTTTGAGATTTCATGATGGGTGAAGTTCTGATCAAAATGTGAATCAATGTCAAAAGACATATAGAGATCAAATGGTGCATTTTGATATTTTATGATGGGCGAAATTTCAGACCCTTTGTGCTTACTATAAATAGAGGGTTATGATAAAAAAAACTTCAAGTGTTCGTCATTGGAAGAAGGCGATGCACAACTTGCTCATGATGAAAAAAGACTGATGATCAATTGTAAATTTTCGCATTCAATCTATTTAATTTCTTAATGGTTTGACATGATTCGATTTAGTTTTGCTATTTAGATTATTTCATGAGTGGCTTCTAGCACCAAACGAACACATAGTGCATATGCGCATCCATCCTTTCATGTCGTTGGGGCTTCCCCATCATGTGCCCAATGTTGTCCCCTTGAGTAGTTGGCATAGATGGTGGTTCCATCTGCTGTCGCGATTAATGAGCCTAGGGGCACATCTATACTCGTTCGTCATGTGGAGGGGTAGGGTGGAGACAATCGCAGGACTGCGCCTATAAGTTTATCTCCCTCGAAGGCCGTGTCAAGAATTTACAAAGTGTTTTCATGGGTTATTTATGAGAAAGATGGTGAAGAGTGTTCCAAATCGCCGTCAAAGTTTACATGATCAATGAGATTATGGTTTTTGAGGCAGAGGGGGGCAAAGATCCGATTGGAGTCATTGGAGAGGCTGCGGGATGGCGGGTGGGTGAGACACTATGAACATTGCTCCTCTGTAATGCTCAAGGTTAGGGAATGTGATCGGAAGGTGATCCGACAAATGATAAGCTTGCAGGAGATGGTAGATTCAATTCCAGCCATGTGTCGACGCCAAAAGCCTGACCTAGACTACAAATGAAACCGTTGATAAAGAAAGATCCAAGATTGCTAGTAATTAAATTGTTGATGTCTTCATCTTCGATTGCACCGATTGGATTGCTTCAAGCGCAGTGACAAAGGAGCCGGGGCGAAGAGAAGAATAAGAAGTGAAGAGAGAAAAGAAGAAAAAATATTGATTCGCTTCACCTAAGATATTCATTCTACTGGCTGATTGAACTTTGTGTCTATGCTTGTTCTTCTCATTAAACCTTTTGTTTCGATGATAGAACTTGGCCAAGTTTTGCCAAATGTCACTGTGATGGCAAGTTCTCCTCACTAGTACCGAGAACTTGGCAAGTTCTTGCTAGTAGGGAGAACTTACCTTTTTTTTTGCTTTTTTATTCAATTCTTTATTATATATAATCTTAATAGTATTCATTCAATTATTTTTATATTATCTTAAATACTAATCAATTATAATATTTTATTTATTATTATATTATCATTCAACTTATAAAATACTTTATTTTAACTTAATATGAATTTTTGTAAATTATAGTATTATTAACATATAAAAATAATAAATTATAATATTATTTTTTTCATAAATTATAAATTATAATATTAATATATAATTATATAAATATGTTAGGAAATTATTATATTAATATAAATATTTTCATAAATTATTACTTTAATTAAATAAAGACATAATATTCTAATTTATTATAATTTTGTATCTCATAAAATAATAAATATATTCTTAGTTCTTTCTTTTTATGTAAACACCTACTAAAACTTATCTATCAAATCAACTTTTCAAATTTTCATCATTACATTTTTCATCTAAACACCCAATATAAACTTTTTCTATCAAATAGATTAGTTCTCAGAAATTTCGGGAAAGTTTCCCATGCAAACACAACCGATAAGAAAATCTTCAAATAAAATTTTGCCGAACACTCGAACCGACAAGAACTTGGACAATTCTTATGTAGAATGAAAGTTCTCGTTGGAAGAGAGAATTACCGACTTTTTTTAGTTTTTGCTTTCAATTCTTTATTATATTTTATTAGTAAAATATTATTAATTACTATTGAATGTTAATATTATGCATTAAACTTTTTTATATCATCTTAAATAATAATTAATTACAATGTTTTATTTATTAATATATTATCATTAAGTTTATAAAATAAATTCTTTAACTTAATATAAATATTTTCCATAAATTATAATATTAATAACATATGAAAAAAAAATCAAAACTAATATTAATATATTATGACACAACTTATTATTAATAAATTTTAAATTAATAATTGCATACCATATTTTTATATGTTAGTAATTATTATTTTAACGAAATAAATACATAATATTTTAATTTACTATAATTTTATATCTCATAAAATAATAAATTATATCTTCAATTCTTACTTTTATCTAAATATTTACTAAAATTTATCTTTCAAATTAATTTTTTAAATCTCATTATTTTATTTCTCATCCAAACAACAAATTTAAAATTTTCTATCTGATCACATGGACGCATTTGACATGTCCTATATACAAAAAAAGGGAATATATATAACATAATATAATAATTATATTTATTATACATTTTACGGATTCACGAAAGTGTCCCTCTCGTATTTTCCGAAATCATCCAAAACCCCAAGTCATTCCTCAAATCCCACGCCACCGCAGGGTCGAGCCCTTATTCGTCTCTTTACTCTTCCCTCTTCGTCCGCCCCCCTCCACCTCTTCGCCGGAGGAGCTCACGAACCCGTCGCGACATTACAAAACAAAACCCTAACGCTAATCCTAATCCTAACCCTAATCTCCTGATGGCTTCCTCCTCTGCTCCGGCGCCCGTGGCCGACCAGCCATCCCCACGTTCCGGCCGCCACCATCACAATCCGCCACCGCTGCCATCCGCCACGACCACCTCCCATCCGTGGTCTCACGTTGTCCGCGGCGATGCCGAGGGTGTGATCCCCTCCGCCGAGCTTCTGCCGCCGGCCGAGGCGATCGTCGCAGACGCTGACAGATCACTGCTGTCCGACGGCCATGAGGACGACGCGAGCCCGGCGACCGACGGGAAGAAGTTCGCCTGGAGAAGCCCGACTGTGGGGTCTGGAGGGGCTGGCCTTGTTGTCATGGGGGCTGTATCGTGGCCGGCACTCGCGGATTCCGCCAAGTCCATCCCCAAATCGTCGCAGTTTCCCTTCGCTGCATCTGACGTTCAGAAGCCCCTTGCCGATGGAACGGTGAGAACAAAGTTTTACCTTTTTTTGACGTTTTGTTGATATCTCGATCCTTTTAACTTAACTTTCTTCAAAAGAAGCCGATCGATTCTTCTTCTTTCATGCATGTTTGATTTTTGTTATTAGAGTCTTCCTGTTCCTGCTGCTCATCCGAAGGGGAGCAACTCGACCCCGAACCATGTTGCTCCTGCCCGCCAGAAGTCCTTCAAGCGTGGCGGCGGCGGCGTTGGCGGCGGCGGCGGAGGAAATAGTGGCATTGGTGGTGCTCCGAACAACGGTGGAACCACACAGAAATCACAGCCACCAGCAGCATCGCCAGGTGTTGCTCCTGAAAAACAGGTGGCCGGTTCAGAAGCCTATCCAAGAGACCGTGCCAGCAAGGGCAACAATAACTGGGATCATGGGTCGAGGGGAGGAGGCGGTGGTGGTGGAGACCACCAAAGAGGATACAGGAGGGGAAATAATGGCGGCAGTGGTTCTCACCAGAATAGCAACTATGGCAATAGGCGGGATCATGAGCGAGGGAACTTTGATGCGTACAATCGGGGAAGAGACGTTCACATGCAGCAGCGTGGCCCCCGGCCATATAACAGGCCGCCTCCGCCCCTGGCTCACCCGTTCATGAACCTGCCTCCTCAAGCGCGGCCATTCTTAAACCCCGTGGTCTACCCCGGTAAGTCACCATCCAAGTTTTAATGCCGCATTCTCCTTGGAGTTGCTGTTTTTGACTTTGTCACTGGTTAATCTGTCATTATCATCAGATATGCCTGCTCCTGTGGTCTACATTCCACCGCCACCTCCTGAGTCTTTCAGGGGCTTTCCTTTTGTTCCTCATCCACCTGCACCACCTCTGGCGTTTTTTCCATCTGTAGATACTCAGCGTTCTATGTTATTGAATCAGATAGATTATTATTTCAGGTGACCTTGTGGTTATTTATGACAATGATTTGATGCCGCAATTGTTTTTCTCTCAGTAACCCTCACAAATTCTTCTGCAGTAATGACAATTTATGTAAAGATCTCTTTCTGCGGAAAAATATGGATGAGCAGGGATGGGTTCCTCTGTCCCTTGTTGCTGGCTTCAACAGAGTGAGTTGTTGTCATTCTCATTAATTATTATTTTAACAATTTCTTTCTTGTATGAATCACTATTTTAATCATCTAGCTTATGGGTAGAGATGGAAGTTTGGTCGGCCTATCTTCCCTGCCAGGCATCGTAACCTTGCTCATTGTCAGCACTACCAAGCTGAACCCACTAATAAATCTGCATAAACTAATTGGCACGGGCTGCCAGTTGAATGACCACTTTCCAAGTTTGATCTGCTAAAGTCTAGGCTGCAATCAGTTCAGTCCAAGCTTACAATTTTTCTTCCTAGGGGTATAAACAGTTAACATTGGCAAATGGCCAATCACTTCTTGGCCAATTGTTTTTACTGTAGCATTTAAATGACATTTTCGCCATAGATAAGGTTATTTCAGAATTTGCGTTTGTCCTACACAGCCTCATCTTTCAACTAGATGAGGCATCAACTCTCTGATGATTGATTCGGTCTCAGTAACTGCTCACACATGAACTCAAATTGGAGGTTACTGGCATCACTTTTTTTCTACTAATGCTATCAGTTAAATTCTGTCACTACAATTATTTCGACGTGGCTTAAGTTTTGTGAATGTCTCTTGATAAGATTTTAAAATCATATAAACAACACATATCTGCCCCTCACCAAAAACATATCACCTATCTAAAGGTGTTTTCATTAACTCTGTTCTTTTTTTTCACTTGAAAAGGGATGCCATTGTGCTTAGTACATGAAATGTTTAACCGGAAAATAAATGGTCACATATAGCTCCACGTGTGAGAATCGATTGAGATCTCTTGATCCATGAGTTGGCATGCACCATTGCACAATGCTCTTGTTCTTTGTAGATTTTTTGTCATCCAATGTGTGCACACCTATGCATATACATTTCATTAAGGTAGTTTCGTTTTGCATCTATTATTTTTAGCCTTCTCAGTTAGCTTAGATATGCCTACAGTTGGCAAACTATTTTTGTTATCAATTATCATATGAGCAATTGCCGTGTAGCTTCTCATGTTTTCTAATACTCTTATCTACAATTAGCATAAACAGACGCAACCTACTTTGATTCCCCTAAACCTTTGCTCTAACTATGTTCTTGTCTTGTTATGGGTGCATATGTTTGAGTTCAATGACTTTGTACACTAGATTTATCTAGTAAATCATTAACTTCCTTTTGCTGATACAAACTAAGTTGATTCTTTTCTTTACTCTTTGGCGAAGTTGTACATCAAGTTTGAAGTGCAGGTTTGCAAATAGGACATTTTCGTTTCTGTTGATCATGTATGGTGTTGGTACATCCATGCTGCATTTTAGTGACCTGCTAAGGTTTGCAAAACAATTGTAAGACCTAAATGTAGCAGCTTACATATATGTTATTATCTCACAATAGGGCTGTCACTAGTTGTGTGATAGGAGCATAAATATAAATGACGATAGGATTGTCAACATGGAAATAAGGTAGGTGCTATTAGTGCTGAAAGTGCAAGAATCTTAAACACGATGCCAAAGAATAAGTTGTCCGTTTGCGAGAACAAATCTCCATGATGCAATAATTTGTATGTAGTGGACGAAACTCCAGTAATAAGGTTGATAATTTTTTTTTTAAGGCAATAATAAGGTTGATAAATGAACTTTTCAAATGTTGAAAATAAAGCTAGAACCCATGGTTGTACTTATATCCTGATGGATTGGTTATTATAAGAAAGTTGCTAGTGAAGAACATGGAGAGAAGGGACATGTGAGTTGTAACTATCAACCATTTCCTTAGTCAGCCCATTACATTATTAACTAATACAAAGTGGTATCATATCACAGGGCCATTATTGTGAATGAAAAATCTATTAGGTTATTACAAGACTGCTATTCTGGCGATTTTTATTATGGAATTCAACTTTGCCATTGCTTGGGATTGACATACCTATTATTCGGTCCTCGAATTTGAAAAGTTAACTTAATTTCTTTGTGTCTTGGGTTCTTTGTGGGAAATGGATATTGATATTTTAGTTGTTGTTAGTTTCTGTTTCAGTTATTATTATAGTTTGATTGTAATTTGTCTTTGATTGGAGGGAACTAGTTGTGCACCTCATGAGGATATTGTGTCCTTTGTGAATGGATGGTGTAGCCAACTACTTCGCCTTGGCCTACTTGACTGCTGTATGCTTTTATAAATATATGTTGGAAATTGTGGACTCAGCAAATGGCCTTTTATCTCTTTGACCTTTTTTCTGAAAGGATGTTCTCTCTGTTTTTTAAGGGAGTTTCTTTAATTTTTTAATACTTAAGGATCTTTTAACAGTGCTAATGCATTTAGGTCCTTAAATATCTTGTTCGATTTCTCTTCATCCTTTATAAAAAAAACTCTTTACACCAATGAAGAATCTTGTTGCTGCCACAGTGGACCAGGCATATGATTTTGAATTATTTAACAGAGCTTGTAGGAATATTACAGTGACATCTTGGAGGGACATCAAAAGCGAAGGATACTTTGATACTCTTGGTCATGCGAAATAAAGGATTAACTACATATAACAATGCTATTACTTGATAGGATTTACATCAGAACATTGATAACTTTTTATGTAGAGAAATGGTATTTGCAGGAGAGAACCTAAAAGAGAGTCAAGAACTAAAACTCATTGTTCATGATTTATTATCTGTTCAAATAACAGAGGATTAAGAAAAAATCATTTTAATCTATGTACAGAAGTTTCGGTTGATCTATTATTCTTGCTTACTAATTCTGAATCCATCACGTTACAATTGGCAATGCTGACATCTATCTGATTTTCTTTAACTAGCTAAATTAGTAAATTTTGTCTCTAATTGCTGTAGTATTCATGTTTTGCATTTTCAACCCATAGTCCATAATTGATTGAAACATAATCTCATGCCCAACATCTGCTATTGCTGCATTTGCTGTGGGATCTAATTTTTTTTATCTTTGCTAGAGAGCCACTATCAGGATGGCTCTGGCTCAATTTTCTGTTTGCACTGTTTTGCATTCCATTGAATTTCTTTTCACCATTTCCTATGTTACTGTTTGTATTTGCTTTCTTCTAGTGATCTTGTACTTTAAACAGTATGTAAGATATGTGGTTACATAATTACAATTTTTTACCCCCTTCAAGGCATTTCACTTTTTTTACAATGAATTTGCAAAACTAACAGAACTGTGTGTTCTGCTACTTTTCATTTGTAGCCTTCACTATCTCAGTTGAGTGATTCATCAGCTTGTCATTTTGTTGCTTCTTGTCCATAGACTGATCTTCATTACTCACATATTGTCCTGATTGACCACTGCTCTATAACTTTTTGGTGAATTGTTCTATAATTTGTCAGGTTAGAACATTAACTGACAACATGCAATACATACTGGATACAGTGAGGTTTTCAACAGTAGTGGAGCTACAGGTACCTTCCTTTTCTTCTACTCAAGTTTACATTTTTATATATAAAGTTAACTAGAAAAAAAGACGTTACAAGAATGTCTATTTAAACTTGTGTAATAAGCAACATTCCAATTATTGCATCTCATTCCATGAAACATAAATAACAATTAATAATCTGCTAGCTAAATTGAACCTAGTAAACTTAAAAGAAACCTAGTGAAAAAATTGCCCCTGCCCACGGGTAGCAATTTTGGGCAGAACTGACCATGAAGAGATCTGAGGTTTGCAAGAAGAAGGGCCTCTACTCATGAGGGGAAGAAAATACAGCCGTGCGTCATCTTCTGCTTGCAAGAACGGGAGAAGCTTCCTCTTCTGTTCACAAACAGAAGATGTAGCTCGGGAGCAGGGGAAGTTGGGAGTGAGTGGGAGCAGAAAGATGAGAGTATGGATGACTGCATCAATAGCGTACGGCAACTTGATGAGCGGCGGTGAACTTGTTCTTCAGCTGCAACAGCAGCAAAATGTGAGCAGCAGCAGCAATTTACGCAAGCAGCTACAACAGCAAACACAGGTAATTGGTGATTGAAGGAAGATGCAGATGGTTGTTTTGGATTTATTAGGCGCCAGATCCAAGCAAAGAAAAAGTAATCTTTGACTTGGACCAGTGCTGGATTCTCAACAATTTTGTATGACTCAAAAAATAATTATGTATATGATCCAGCTCCTTTATTTTTTTTGAGAAGTGAAAGGATAGCTACCAAGATTGTAGCTATCCTAGATCCAGCTCCTTTTGGTTTGGTAAGACCATAAATTTGTTCAACTTTACAAGTCAACTTTTCATTTTGACAACATTGGATCTTCTCTCTCGAGCAAAAGAGCTTCAAATATTTTGTCCAAATTTTCTCATTTCATCACTTTATTATGTCTGTTGTACGATTAAAGTTGCTATGATAATGGTGTCTAAAACGTGGTTATCTTCTGCATAATCACCACTTGTGTGTATAGTGTATACATATATAAGATAATAGTTTCTAGTTCTCCTCAAAAAAGAAAAGAAAATATAGTTGCTTTAATTTGCTTTTGCGGGTACCCTTCAGCAACTGCTCCTACCGCTCAATCTTTCGCCCTTGTGCAGGGTGAGAAAATAAGGAAGCGCAATGACTGGATGAAATGGATATTGCCTCCAAATAGTAATCAGTTTGCTGCTGTTTCTGGTCCGCATTCTCCAACAAATCCAACTTCTGATGGTTTGTCTGATCACTTGAGGATAATGGGACTAGGGGACTCCGCCAACCAAATTTCAATACCAGTACCTTCTGATACTGCATCATCTCCTAGCAGATCAGTATCAGGGAACGTTGATACAGTTGCAAGCTGCTGGAGACCTAAGTAGACAATTGAATGTGCAAGTATCTGGACGTACAGATTCTGATCAAACCAAAGACAGCTAGAAGTTTAGTCAGAAGTGATACATTATAGAGTTACATCATCAATGCAACCAAGGATTATTGGTAGAGTGGAGTCTCATTATATTTATTATTATATTATATGTTATTGGCAGGAAAGAGTTACAGAGATGGCTGTTGCAAAAGCATAGTTTCACTGGTTTGCTCACTTATGGTTATCTTTAAGGCAGCTACAGTAAGACATGCCTTATCTGATTTCACTTTCTGATCATAAAATGATAAAGAAAAAAAGAAAACAATAGGGACAAAGTTGGTATGAGAAAGGACATTTTTGGGATGTGATGCCAGGAGGGTACCGGAGTTATCTGATCTACAGCAACTTAGGGTTTCGAACTTCGGAATGACAATTTTTGTGGTGATATCTCATTACTGAGTTGATAACGTCATTGCTGAATTTTTTTTTTCCTCTTGACTGAATTTTCAGGACTTTGCCTGTGGTCTAGATATTCTCGTACCCAAATATTCTGAATTGCTTTGATTCCTGTAAACTTCATTCTCATTTTTCTTTTACAGTATAAACATATGTCTGACATCTATGTACCTTTTTCCTGGATACAAGTTAGAGATTGTTGCTGCATAAATTTCTCTATTGAATCTGTTAATTCTTATAACATGCAATATATGGTCTTGTAGACGATGTTTTTTTTTTCAATCAAGTTTCCGTGGTGAATTCCTGTCTATGCCTGGTATTGATATTTGCATTTTTGTGGAGTCCATCTCTATGTGCTGCACTTTTAGTGCCTGCTATCTGATTGTTAAAATCAACCTGGTGGAGGATAAACTGATGGCGCTCGTTACCAATCCTTGTCTTTGTTACTTTGGTTGATGACTTGTTACGGGTTTGAATTTTGGATAGAATTGGAGTTTTGGAACCTCTACCGTTATAATAGGGGGGATACTTTATAGACGAAGTCATTTATATATTATGTTAAACATGTGATACCGACATTTTTTTTTATCAAATTGGTTAACTTAAACAAAAACCTTGGATATGGAGTTCTCTTATCCTTGTGGATTATTTTGTATAATTATGTATCACAAGATGAGCTAAGCGATGAATTTGATTGTGGTAGTCTACAACATCATTTTTCTCATCGTTGTAACAAAGCTGCTCTTTATTTCATGATTGATAATGAGATTTGGCACATAAGTATGCTACGTTCCCGTTCGAAATGTGTCACTGGACATTGCCGCAAATTTTTGAGCCATTTATGACAAAAACAGATGCTTGTCCGGCTTATTAATCAAAAGTTATTCTTGTGACCAAACTGACGAGTGACGACTATAAAAATAAATTTCGAGACTAATAAAATTTTTATCGAATTTTTTACACAATTCTTTTTAATCAAATTTACGGATCAGGCTTGATTTATAAGTTGTGTGGCCTTGATCATATTTGAATACCAGGGCCGATAAAAATTGGTCACCTTGTATTTATTTGAAATAATCAATTTTGAAAAGTGTCATTATCACTTTCGGATCGATACTAAAAAAAAGACTGCGCCAAAATTGAACCTCCAAGAATGAATCAACCTTTATCTATCAATAATTTATTACTAAATTTCAGAAAATTCTTCTCATGATATAAGCTGGACCAAAATTTTATCCGGATAAAATGGGGTCCCCCCATTTAAAATGGGGGACATTCCCCCTATTTTACTGCGCCCGTCCGATTCCGATTGGACGGACGCGGATGGAGAAGGCGATTTTTCGCCTGAACCCGTGGAAATGAGGCGTGAACCGGTGTCGCGTGTGAACCGGTTTTCGGCCGAGGGATAAAATCATGGTCGCAGTAAAAATTTTCGCCCTCCTTTTTCACCGATCTCTTTCCCTCCTTCGGACCTCTCTCGCACGGAACCGCGCGCCAGCGACTTCGACGACGACGTCCGCGTGACCACCCCTTCTCTCTCCCTCTTTCTCACCTCTCTTGCTCGGATCCGCGCACCGGCGACTTCGACGACGACTCCGCGCGACCACCCCTTCGCTCTCCCTCTTTTCACCTCTCTCGCTCGAAGACGCGCGCTGGCGACTTCGATGACAACGTCCGCGCGACCACGACCGGCCGCGAGTAGATTTGCGCGACTTCGACCGCCGGCCGACCAGATCCGCGCCACCACGACCGCCGTCGACCAGATCCGCACCACCACGATGCGCCACCACGACCGTCGGTCCAACCACCGTGCCACCACGACCATCGGTCCGACCACCGCGCCACCACGATCGCCGTCGACCAGATCCGCGCCACCACGACCGCCGGTCCGACCAGATCCGTGCCATCACAACCGCTGTCGACCAGATCCATACGAGATTCGCGCGACTTTGACCAGATCCGTCGAACTTCGACCGCCAGCCGGATCTACGACCTAAGGTACTTTCCCCCATTATGTCCTCTGTACCTTTGCCGGTTTTTATCTCGGGCCGACCTTTGTCTTCGCCGATAGATCTGGTCCGCCGCACACACGATCCTGCCCGCCCGCCGCCCTGCCCGCTCGCACGACAACGCCCGCACGTCGCCGCCGCCGCCCTTCGTCACACGCACGCACGCCCCCGCTGACCGCCGCCGCCGCCTAACCGCTATCGCACGATGCCGACACCCTGCCGCTAGGTTGCCGTGTAGTGTAATTAGTTAAATACTTTTTAGTTGATCACTTTGTAATTATGTAATAGTTACCTTGTAATTATGTAATAGTTACCTTGTAATTATGTAATAATCACTTTTGTAAGTAGTTACCTTGTAATTATGCAATAATCACCTTCAATTGTAAGTAGGTGATCACTGATCATGTTGTACTTAGTTAATCAACTTCATCATGCAAGTAGTTAATCATCTTGTAAGTAGTTAAATATCTGAAGATTAATTAAATGATGTGAGTTAATTACTTTTTAAATTGTTTCATGTGTAAATATGTTTGCTTAATAATTCTTGTTTGCAATAATACGAGTTAATTGTTTCATGAACAGTGAGCAAAACAGAGGATATTGATTACAAAAATATAGTTTCATTTCGCCATTTTACATGTCCAACTTTGTTCGCCATTTTACATGTCCAATTTTGTGTTGTCGTGTTCTTTGTATTCTGCAAAAGAAAAGTGTGAGTTTCTTGCGTGCAGATTATGTGCTTCATCGCTGGACCATAAATGCTAGATACATAAAAGCACATGTCATTTATGCTTGTCAATCCACTTTCAGTGATAGCATATCACCCATTCAAAAATTATCTTGGCAAAGTAATATATGAAAAGTACAAACGATGGGTCTCATTTCACCTATGCATTTACAATGCAGGGCGCCAACGATAGATGATCTCATCTTGAAAATGAGTGCTAATCATGTGCTGAGTAAACCTATAGATGCAAGTAGAGCAAGCACAAGTCACTTTCAAATAACTCAATTTAGTACTACTGACTTACCGCTTAGTGAACCAAGCTCCATAAACTTGCATGACTTACAATTTACGATCCGCAACCCATTTTGTGTGAAGTCTAAGGGCGGGCCTAAGAATATTGTAAGGATGAAATCTGGCGTGAAAATTTTCATGTTACAAAATGATTCCAGAAAGAGGAGTTGCGAGAAATGCGGAAAGCAAGGACATGACAACAAAAGTGTCCATTATTGCAAGTTCATTTACTTTTCATTTAACAGAAGTTTAATTCATTTTCATTTACTTCTCTCTTAGGAAGTCTAATAATCGCCTTTATATTTGACAAGGTGCTGAGAATGAAGGTCATGATTGAAGACTTATATAATATGATGGATGTCATATGTTTGATGTAATATGTTGGAACCTACTTATGTTGGAACCTATTTATGTTGGAACTTATTTATGTTGGAACTTATTTATGTTGTAACATATTTATGTTGGAACCTACTTATGTTGGAACATATTTATGTTGGAACCTAGTTATGTTGGTACCTATTTATGTTGGAACCTAGTTATGTTGGAACCTATTTATGTTGTAACACATTTCGCTATGTTGCAACCTATTTATGTTGGAACACATTTCATTATGTTGCAACCTATTTATGTTGGACCAATTTCGTTATGTTGTTTATAATATATTGAAATCATATCGCTAAATGTTATATGTTGAAAACATATCGCAAACTGTTGTATGTTGAAACATCTCGCAAACATATCATCATCGCAAGCATATAACATCTCGCAAACGTATCGTCGGCGCAAGCATATAACATCTCGCAAATATATAACAAATTTTTAACATATCGCAAGCATATAACATCTCGCAAACATATCGCAAACATATAACAAATTTTTAACATATCGCAAGCATATAACATCTCGCAAACATATCACAAATTGTTAACTAAACATGATTACATGCAAGTTCATTACAAACTGCTATTACTACATAAAGAGAAGAAGGAAACTAATGATTACAAACCCTGCAACTAAAGAAAGTTCATTTTAACTAATACAAATGATATTATCATTCCAAGAAGTAAATACATGATTTTATCTCTCCTTGCAACATCTTCATAGGCGATAATTTTATTGAGCAATCCTATTAAAATGATCCTATATTTATCCGATCTTCGTTTTTGAACTTTTTCATCATCCTTTAGCAAGCTTCTTAAAATGTTCTTATGCCGATCATCTATAGTTGGATCGAACTACTGAAAAAAATTACAATCTTTGTGTGGGGGCTTACCCTGTAAGAACATTATACACAAAATGAACATCAGACGATGAAACAGAAATGAATTGCAAAATACATTACTTATTGGCAATGAAAATGTTTACCCGATAACGAGAGCACCCCCAAAATCGTCTCCCGGGATTATTATTGATCCATGAAGTTTGTAATATTGTCTTATCACCACACGCACAAAAAGAAATATCTAATTGACGTGATATGAAAGAGGTAGAAGATGACATGCCTGACCTGTGAAACAATAAGACATGCATGCATACATGAACACGATGAAGTAACATGAAACAAATAAGTACAATTGAAGTTTAGTTAAACAACATAATTAAGTACAATTGAAGTTCAGTTAAACAACATAATTGAGTACAATTTATGATAAACATAGTTTGATCTAGATACGACTTTGAAAGATACCGTGAGGGCGTGGTAGGGGCATGCGAGAACAACAGGGCATGCGGGGGCGGAGTGCGATCAGGGTCGTGCGACTGCGGAAGGGCAGGGTGCGGCCGGGGTGCGGGCGAGGTCGGCGTGCGTGCGGGCGTTGTCGTGCGATAGCGGTTAGGTGGCGACGATCAGCGGGGGCGTGCGTGCGACGAAGGGTGGCGGCAGTTAGCGGGGGCATGCGTGCGTGCGACGAAGGGCGGCGGCGGTCAGTGGTCAGCGGGGGCGTGCGTGCGACGAAGGGGGGCGGCGGCGGCGTGCAGGCGTTGTCGAGCGAGCGGGCAGGGCGGCCGACGGCAGGCGGGCGGGATCGTTCGTGCGGCGGACCAGATCTGTCGGCGAAGACAAAGGTCGGGCCGAGATAAAAAATGGCAAAGGTACAGAGGACATGATGGGGGAAAGTACCTTAGGTCGTAGATACGGCCGGCGGTCAAAGTTCGGCGGATCTGGTCGAAGTCGCGCGGATCTCGTATGGATCTGGTCGTGGTGGCGCGGATCTGGTCTACGGCGGTCGTGGTGGCGCGGATCTGGTCGGCGACTGTCGTGGTGGTGCGGATTTGGTCGTCCGGCGGTCAAAGTCGTGCAGATCTACTCGCGACTGGTCATGGTCGCGCGGACGTCATCGTCGAAGTCGCCGGCGCACGTCTTCGAGCGAGAGAGGTGAGAAAGAGGGAGAGCGAAAGGGTGGTCGCGCGGACGTCGTCGTCGAAGTCACCGGCGTGCGATTCCGAGCGAGAGAGGTGAGAAAGAGGGAGAGAGAAGGGGTGGTCGCATGGACGTCATCGTCGAAGTCGCCGACGCGCGGTTCCAAGCGAGAGAGGTCCGAAGGAGGGAGAGAGAACGGTGAAAAAGGAGGGCGAAAATTTTTACTGCGACCATGATTTTATCCCTTGGCCGAAAATCGGTTCACACGCGACATCGATTCATGCCCCATTTCCACCTGTTCACGTTCGGTTCAGGCGAAAAACCGCATTCTCCATCTGCGTTCGTCCGATCGGGATCGGACGAACGCAGTAAAATGGGGGGACTGTCCAAAAAATGGGGGGACCCCATTTTATCCATTTTACCCAACGTGCTGCTGCTGCTGCTTCTTTCAGTTGCTTTTAGCAATCATTTTCAAGGAAGGAAGCAAATATCCAAGGGATGTTCTACTGGTCTAATTCCATCTTGAACTTTGTAAATGTCCCTGTACATAACACGAGGACCACTCATTGAATAGTATAAACAATAAATATGGAAGGTATTCAAACCTGAACGCGTTCATGACGGTGCACGAGTGAAACAACAAAAGGATTCACATGCATGATTTATGTAATGTACAACAGTAGGACATGGATTATAATAGAACACGAACACAGGAAAGAGGACATGTCATAGTGGGGAACCGGGAATGCCGTCTATAATTTGTGAGGGATGTGTAACGAAATTATTTTAATATCGTTGCCATTATAACGCGATTTGGAAAGTAAAACGTAACTGATCTTTCTTACTTTTACTATCTACTTATTTGTAGACTTTTCTGTATGTGAAACTAGATGTCATCCTTCCGATCGTGTTTATACTTATGGAGAAAATCAATGAGTAAATTTTAACATTGATATTCGAATTCATTATTTTTCCAAACTCGATCAACTGATTTTAGTTTATAATGATATAATTCTCCAATTATTAACTTAATTCACATTCAAAATTTTTGACCAACTATCACATATTTATCAATTATATAATCAATACGATAGAACACTAAATTTAAAAAAAAAAGATAAAAAAGAGGGTGACGATCCATTATGAAACTACTGCCCTTATGTCGATAATAAAGGAGAGGAGCATCAACATCTTATTCCTCTTTTGGAGTTCCCTTTCCTCTCTTTCTTCTCTCTTACATGGAGGAGCGCCTTCTCCATCTCTTTATTGTCCGAGCTACCATCATTTCTAATTATATAATTTTTAATTATTTTTTTTATTTTTTTCACATAACGTATGTAGATTGTACAATCGATAAGTCTCTTACAATCAATAAAAAATATCAAAGGTAAAATAAGTTAATAGTTAGTAGACAGTTTAGTTATAAATTAAAATTTAAATAATGAGTTGGAAAAGAAAGGTAATTCAAAAACTATTTGAGATTTATCCAAAAATCAACGAATCTTGATTTCAACCAAATAAGCTTAATTCCCACATTTTAATTAACTTTTTGCTTATTTTTATTCAAACAATAGAGAGAAAATTCTTGAGAATATAAATGTTCAAATTATTTGACTAATATATATGTGACTACTAAAAAGTCACATATATAAAATGGCTAAACTAAGTGGTGATTTCATTTCACTACTAGAAATTTAGTTTGAATCTTGTGCATGTATCATTTGACTTATATATTTCATTTAGTTGAATTAGAGGACCTTAGCATTCTTTTTTAAAAATATTTCTTATTATTATATTATATTTTTTTCATTTATTATAGTTGCACTTGGACAATTGCGTTCGCGTTTTTTATTCTAGTTCATTCAGGACTTCCCAATCTGGTTTGAGACAAATTTATAGAAACTAGGTGTAAATCAGGTTTGGATTGAGACAACATCCATCCAATCTCGAACTCGAATTTGTTCAACCCTAATTATGTATGTTCCGCATGGTGTCGTCAGATGTGCATTCTACCACATGGCAAACTAAATTGTTGGGGACGTTATATAAACATCTTCTACCTTCATGTATATGTAGATATAGATGATATATAGCTATTACATGTATTTTAAATTTATTTGTGCCAACATAATTTTTCTAAAATATGTATATGTATATATGTATCCATCTCGTAATAAGGTTATATATATTAATGTGTATATAAGTGTATTATTCATTTAATTAATTATAATTTCTTGTGATAATTTAGTTAAAATGCACAATATACTTTGTTAATTTAATTTCTTTAATTATATATTATTATTTATTGTGGCAATATAGTTTAAAATATATATTAAAAAATTGATCACACTCCTATAATAATCTATAGAAATAATATATTTGAAATTTCTTATTTCAGCTGGGACCAAGGGATTTTGACTGAGGTCATGGCCCCCTTGATTATGGCCCAACGCATCTGACTGAGCATTTGTCAACATTGCATGTCATTAGTTTATACATATATATATATATATATATATATATATATATATATATATATATATATATATAGCATTTCCTCCTCTTAGATTTCTTAACTTCCAAATTTCATAAGTATCCGTCTATAAGATGTATTTGATCTCAACTTCATACTTTATTGACCTTTGTACTCATATAATGATTGATTAAGCAACTTATGAAAATCATGTGTGCCTTGGATAATTTCTTCAGATTTTTGCCTTACTAATTGATAATGCGCTACCGAAAATAATTAAATAGATAAAATTTAAAAATCTAGTATTACCATGTATACGAATTATATTATTTATCGTTCATGATTTTTGTGAGTTGAAGTATATTTTGTGTGTAGTCAATTGAAATTGTTGGATACTTTCTTTGTCTGTATGAGTTTAAATATACTTTGTATGGGTTAGCGAAAAGTGGATACAGGATACCTAGACCCAATTTTGGCTCGATTTTAGTTGAGTGTCCAAGATATGAACATAGTTTTGGAACTGTTTTGGGTCAAATTCGAGACCAGACTTGCCGAGAATAAAATCATAACAATTCAATTGTCCCAATTTCATTTATCTTTTATATTAAAATATTTTAGATAAATTATATCTATTAATTAGAATTAAATTATAATCAAAGTTTTATTATTTATTACCATTAAGATAATTTTATATATCATATATCTAAAGGGAAAAAATATATTATACTATATAAATAATACATACTTAATCTATTGTAATATATTCATAAACTATTATATTAAATAATTGGTTTGCAAATAAATTCGAGTTTTTTTAACCTGGACTTTGTCTATTTTTTATAACCTGACTTGGATTGAGAATATTTATGAAAAATAAGATCGGGGCATGATGAAAATGATGTCCCGTGCTTAGTCCTAGTATGGGTCAAGGAAAACCTCAATTGGAATTGATGGGTATTTTCTTCATTTGTGTGAAGAGTATATTTCACATATGATAATTCTTGTAACGGTGACATAACTTCAATTTATAATTGTATGGTTATTCAACTTTAAAACATTTCAGTTATGATTATATGTTGTTGATTAAAATGCGAACGTGCATGTCATCCACATCAATATTTTCTAGTAATAAAAGATTATACTGAAAAAGTGAAAAAAGAGAGCCTCCGTGTTACATTTAAAGTTAATACAAATAATAAAAAATAACAAAAGTCCAGGTTAAAAAAGTGATGTCCCGTGCTTAGTCCTGCCACGCTCGCACGACCCCGTCGCATGCCGCCGGCCGCCCTGCCGCGCTCGCATGACCCCGTCGCACGCCGCCGCCCGCCCTGCCGCTGTCGCACGCCGCCCCCGAGCTCTAATTATCATCTGCTGCCGCTGCCACCGCCACTGCCACTACCGAGCTCTTTTGTGTTAATCCATGTTGTAAACTAGTCTTGCATTTGTTGCACTTATGTGAATCCATGTTGTAAACTAGTCAAACTTTTCTTAATTCATGTTTGGATTTGTTGCACTTATGTGAATTCATGCTTGAATTTGTTGCACTTAGTTAATTCTTTTTCTTGCTCGTATGCGAATGAATGCCTCGGAACGTCAAATAGACTTGCTCGTATGCGAATGAATGCCTCGAAATGATGTACTTCCCTTTCGGACATTTTGATTACTCATCTCAAGTTTTTAAACGATAAGAATGCTCATTTCAAGCTTTAAAAGATAAGAATGCTCATTACAGCACGACAGATTAACACTCATGTGTAATTCACATTACATCCATTACATTACATTACAAATAAATTACATTACATTTACAAAAGTGTAACTAATCACACAACATTTTGATAATTCTGGACGGATGGATCACGACGATGGGTCCGATCTCCGGTGGCGAAGTCGCGAGAGGAGAGGGGCAGATCTCGTCGGCGGTAGCCCGGTCTCCGGTGGCGAAGTCACGAGAGGAGAGGGGAGATCTCGTCGGTGGTGGCGCGGTCCTCGGCGAGGTCCTCGAGGGGAGCGGCAGTGCGGGCGGGCGGGCGGCGGCGTGCGAGATCGGCATGACGTGCGGGCGGGCGGCGGCGTGCGGCAGGGTAGTGCGACAGCGGCAGGGCGGGCGGCGGATGACGGCGGGGTCGTGCGAGCGCGGCAGGGCGGCCGGCGGCGTGCGACGGGGTCGTGCGAGCGCGGCAGGGCGGCAGGGCGGCCGGCGGCGTGCGGACGGGGCCGTGCGAGCGCAGCAGGGCGTCCGGATCTGGTCGAGCGGGGCCGTCGCCGACCAGATCTGGCCGGATCTGGTCGAGCGGGGCCGTCGACGATCAGATCTAGCTCGAACGGGGCTGCCGACGACCAGATCTGGCCGGATCTGGTCGAACGGGGCCGCTGACGACCAGATCTGGTCGGATCTGGTCGAGCGAGGCCGCCGCCGACCGTTCGGTGTCGATCGAAGATCGGAGAGCGAGAGCGAGAGCGTCCGGCCAAATCTGCGGGCAGCGACGATCCTCCGGTGGTGACCCCCTGTGTTCGACGGTCGTGGACAGACGTCGGTGGATCTCGTCGGCGGCGGGCCGAGTTTGCCGCACGGAGAGGTGAGAGAGAGTGGTGCGGGCTAGAGAGTTGAGAGAGAGAGAGAGAAAATGCGGGGAGAAAGGGAGGCCGAATTCACTTCCCTGACCTTTTATCATCGCGGTTCACGAGCGGCCGGTTCACGCACGGCCAGTTCACACGGTTTTTGGAGATAAACCAACATTTTTTTAGATCTAAAATGACGTCCGTCCGATCGAGATCGGACGGGCGCCGTAGAATGGGGGAAAAGTTCCCCCATTTTAGATGGGGGAACCCCCATTTTTTCCATATATATATATATATATATATATATATATGAGGAATGAACTGACTTTCCTTTTCTTTATGTATCCTTTGTACTCATAGGAGGAAGAAAATAGGGTCGAACATGGTTCAGATCGATCCGGATCGCACCGACTCGATAAACCGAGTAAATAACTCGGTCCGGATTAAATTCAAACCAGGATCATGCCAAACTGGTGGAAAATCCGTCGGGTTCAGGGTTAGGATCGAGTATGTAGTGTAGATACTCGATCCGGACCTGACCTTGGTTATTAATATATAAACCCGATCTCACACTCTCTCTTTCCGCTTCACCATCTCCCTTTCTCTCCCATCTCTCTCGCCCTCTCCCTCTCTCTCCCACGGTGGCGGCGACTTACTCTCCCAACTCCGGCTGCCCCCCGTCTATCCTGACTTTCTCTCTCTCTACTCCGACTGCCAGAGTCGAATCACGGTCGTCAGTGGCCAAATTTGACTACCAGGCGTTGAATCGCGGTCGTCAGTGGCCAAATTTGACTGTCAGGCGTCGGATCATGGCCACCAAGCGCCGGATCAACCACCAGGTGAGCCGATCCAGTCGCAAGTGGCCAGATCCGACTGCCAAGTGTCGGATCGGCTGCCAATGGCCAGATCCAACTGCCAAGTGATGGATTGTGACAATTGGCGGTCGGATCAGCCTTTAGTGGCCAGATCCAACTGCCTAGTGCCAGATCGTAGCAGTTGGCGATTGATCCGATTGCTAGGCGTTGGATCGTGGCCTCCAAGCGTCGAAACGTCCACAAGGTGAGTCGATCCGACCGCCAGTGGCCAGATCCAGCTGCCAAGTGTCGGACCATGAGGTGAGCGATCCGATCGCCAGGTGCCGCATCATGGCCTCCATCATCGAATGCGGGCATGAGTTGTTGGAACGACCGCCTTTCTCGGAATCGATTAGGTCACGTTTGGCGGCCGCTACCCGACGCCTAGCTGTTGCGATCAGGTGCCTCATGGTGGGATCTAGTGTTAGAGGATGATGGCGGATGATTCCAGTGCAGGCGAACGACGGTGATCCCGGCTTCGTCCCCCTCCCTTGTCTCTCGACACCAGCCATTGCATTGGATCGGCCGCCGTAGTGATTTTCGATCGCAAACCCGATCAAATTTTCAAATTATCGAATGTAACCCGATCGGATCCGGATTTAGTACTGAGTTAAAAGAAATTTGATCCAACATAATTCGGATCGGGATCGAATCCGCTTAGATCCGAACCTGATCTTAAATTTGCTCAAGCCTAGGAGAAAGACGAGGAGGTATCCCTCTCCCTTCCTCTCATTTTATGCCATAAGAGGGCTAGTTCACCCTTCCTCCTCTCTTCTTTGGAAGGTCCTATTGGCTAACCACTCTTTTATCATTGAGTTTTTTTTCATAATTTTATTCTTCTTTAATGTGATGCGGAAGCCTTCCTTTTTTTTATTATTTTAAAAGCTAGATGAAAGAGAAAAATGTCACATCAATGTTTCAACTTGTAAACATTCAACCACAAGTTACAAGTTACAACTATCATTATTGAATGTTTTGAAAGTTGAATGATCTTATCATCACAAATTAAAATTTAACTTCATTTTGGAAAGACCACCAAGTTGGGTGTCCGTAAGTGAATTCGACTTTCTTGTCCGAGTTGAAATATATCTTATATTGGAAGAAACTCCTCTTTCCAATGATGAATACTCCTTATCCCTAAAATAGGATCTTGGTCATGACTTGATCCTCTACATAAAAGTACCATGAAATCAATAATATTTGTATATTTTATCTAAGTTAATATAGTTTCTTTATAATGTACATATTTATTATTCGATGCAAATATGTATCAGGCTTTTATTTCATTAAATCATGAATTGAATTTTTACTTTATTTTCTATTTAAATATAAGTACTTCTAACAGGCATTTTGATACACATCTTAATATAATGTTTTGGAGATACTCATATTGTTCATTGTCTTGAGAGGTATCCTCTTTTCATATATTTGATATATGTTATCAAAAAATTATCGTCATGATAAGGAGTTAGTTTGTTAGGTTTTAAGACGAAAGATAATTTTCTTCTTCACGCCATTTTGAGATTGTGATTTTCGGAATCGTATTGCACATTCGCTAACACGAGATGTCCTAGTGATTTTTTATTATTGAGCTTAACACAAGAGACTTCAAAAGTGAAGACTGAGAGGATTTATTGTAATGATCCAAAAATTCATCCTAAAAGTTTTGACCATTTAGGACAACTTTGCATCGTTAGTCCGTTCGTCATAACATCATCATAATAAAAGTGATAAACATGACTGTTGCGAAAATTAATTAACAAAATAAAACTTATCTTTTTAACGAAAGTCTTGAATAAAAAACCATTGCGATTAATGTCATAGGAAAACTAATAGTTCATTAATTAAGAAAATAATTCTAAAACAATAGCCTAACAGACTCATGACATTATTTTTAGCCTAGACCATGTGCAACATCACCATCATGAGTTGAGCCAGCCATCCATCGAAGTATATCAGTTATTTGCACGGATTCAGGGTGTAGGGTTTCCCAGTTAGAGTATGTAAATGCCATGCAGTGTATGTTATGCATCCTATGTATGATACTACATGACATATATAACAATTTCATAATAACAAGAAACATATATGCATGTCATGTCAAAATCATAAAATATGCATATCATTGGTTTATATCATAAGGTCATCAGTAACAGTAATAATAACGAAATTAACATGTAAATATTTTCATCAATTCATCAGTCAATCAGTATAGTAGGCATACCAAATGACTAACATTTGTACTTACGTTGCCTCAGTCATATCTTCAGGGTTGCTTTATAACCTATTGGATCTCACTTTCGTGGTCATTAGTCCTTTCATATCAGTCAGTCAGTTCAGTCTTTGATCTTATCAGTAATTGAAGAATCAAGTCATTGTCCTCCAGTAGGCTAGCTAGGCCTTGGAGCCGAGGCTCCGTGGGAATATACATAACGTTTTCGGTAAGATATAGTTATTCCCCCAAGAAATACTTACTCCAAAGTGTAGGACACAGTAATTTTTTGAGGAAATTCTAACACAACGGAGCATGTCTCAATATTTTCTGTCATCAGTTTGAGGGGCGACAAGTAAAAGTATTTTTCAATTGGGTTTATTATTATCACAATCATCAAACAGTTTATGTCGCTTAGTCTTCAGATTTTAACCTAGTTATGACTGTCCATGCATTTTGTATATCTAGGTTCATATACAATCATCAAACATCAGTACATAGTATAAATATTTTGAAAATAAATTTGAAATATCATATGTATGATCAATCTGCGAGGACAATACGGCCATGTCGTATTTTTGCCTTCCAGCCCGCATTAGAGTCCTTCAGGTCGTATTAGGCTCGCACATGAAAATATGGTTAGCCCATATTTTTTGCCCTCCAAGTTGTATTAATAGCTTGCAAGTCATATTAGGCTCGGAGCAGAAAATACGGTATGTCCGTATTTTTGCCCTATTGCTCGTATTAATAGCCTCTGGCCCATATTACACGCGCGCCATGCACGTTTTACCATAAAACTTTGAGAAAGTATCCTAAAGGGTCTATGTCTGATCTATACATCAATGGCCATCAAAAGCACATGAAAAACTATGCAAAAATATCAAATTCTTAGGTTTAGGGTCCATCCCCAAATCTGAACAATAAGACCATATGAACGCTAAATATTGAATCTTTTCAATATTCAGATATGATCTCTTAGCATTTATACATCATAAAACACGTTAAAATATGAAATTGTTATTCATTAACAAGAGTTGGAACTTTTCCTTAGAGTTTCATAAAACTATTAGAATTTATTCTCTGCACAGTATTCTGACAGCAATAACTAAAATATTAATAACTTAAACTATTCTTCTTCTTTTCAGATGATTCTAATTTTCACAGAAAGATAATATGAACTTTTAACTTGGGAATAAATTTCAAATGCTAATTCAGTATTTCCAATTTACTATACATTTTACAATTTGGCCTCGCTGTTACCCGAGATAACTTAACACTAGTCCGATGTTTGGATCATAACTTTGTATATAACTCCAAATCATATGAAACTAATATCATACATGTATATTATAATATAAATTAATTTTATATTATTGTATTATATATAATATTTATCATATTAAGTAAATTTTTAATGAATGAAGGATACAAACTTCTTTGTCATATCTATAACATACAATAATATTATAATAGTTAGTATAGTATAGTTATATATAATATTATAAATATACAAATTTTAATTTTCTTTTATTTAGTATCTAATAATTAATAAGTTCACATTAAATAGTTAACCACCAATTATATTATATATCTACTTATATATAATCATAATATTACTTCTAACATAAAAGAAAAAGATATGTAATACAAAAAAAATTAGTAAGAAGAAAATATATATACAAAATTTTAATTTCATAAGATTTTAATTTATTAAATGTGTAATGATTTTAACATTAGTTTTTAATGATTTATTATTGTTATTTTTATATAATTAATTTTTAACATCATTAATATGATAACATAATTTAATATATCATATTAAATATATTATTTTATTCTTATCCGGTCCGACCGAACGGTTCGACTGGTCCGACCGGTCCAACTTGAAACGGACACTTGTCCCGATCATTGTCCGGTCCAGTTTGGACAACATTGGTTAAAACCCTAATCTTAATCCTAATCCATTTTTTTCTTTCTTTCTTTCTTTCTTTCTTTCTTTCTTTCTTCTTCTTCTTCTTCTTCTTCTTCTTCTTCTTCTTCTTCTTCTTCTTCTTCTTCTTCTTCTTCTTCTTCTTCTTCTTCTTCTTCTTCTTCTTCTTCTTCTTCTTCTTCTTCTTCTTCTTCTTCTTCTTGGAGAAGGGTACTGCGATCAAGGTGGGAGGAGAGAAAAAGAAAAGAGAGGGTTGTGTGACTTAGGGCATATGAGAGTACTTATAGGTTGGGTTTTGGACTTATTAAACTAGTAACTTCATAATTGGACCTTAATTAGCTATAGATTTTTTTTTCTATTTATTTTTTTAGGATATTACATTTATCTTCTTATTTATCAATTTGAACTATGAGAGTAGCTTGCTAAAGTGAGAATTGAGCAATAGGGCGAAAGTATGAATGCTATTATTAAAACTTTTATTGTTAGTGACTAAATCAAACACATATAAACATACCGAAGTTTGTGTCGAAACTATCTTTTTTTTATTGATTACTTATCGGCATTTACATTTTTGTCAATTAGTTTCTTCGATTAGGCTCTCTTATTCAAAATATAAAAAATATAGTAGCCTTAAAATTTTCTTATATAAATGTAATTTCTTAGTTTCACATATCATAGTTAAATTTAGTATATTGAGCCTTAGTCTAACAATAACATTCTTTCACGTGAATTTGATATCCTAATGAGTGTTTTTCTATAAGTAATTTTTTTAGGTTATTGATAATATAAAGTTAAATTACTTGGAACTACCATATTATTTATTTTATTTTAATTTAATTTATAAGCAATATAAATTACATAGCAATGCATATTGTTAGTGAAGTGACAACCCATATTGACTTGTAGGGGTCTTCATCTAAATTGTCACTTAAGTGACAATGTAATTTTTAATTTCTTTTCAATTTTCCATTTTAAATGTCACACAATGAAATATAACATAATATAAAAAAATAGGTAAAAACAAGAACAACAATATTATTATAATACTTAACAATATTATTTACTTATGTTATTATTTTATTACTATTCACACGAATATAATATTATTAATTATTATTTTGAATATTACATATATTTATTACTACTATTTTTATCTAAAAATATAAAATATTTACAACTATATTTATTTAATTTATCAATTTATGAATTTTATTCTAGTTTTGAGCCGAATTATATAAATTTTAACTTTAATATTAGTGATAAATGGTATTTTAGTAAAAAAATATTACCTAGTAATTTTTATTATAATTAAATATAATATTACTTGAAGATAATGTACATTACTGATAATTTAATAAGAAATCATTTTTATGTCAAATAGCGTAGATCGCTAAATAATGTAAAAAAATATTAATAGAGTTAACACCCCTTATGTATTACTTGTGCACTTGAGACTTTAGCGAGTATAGATTTTAAAACTCTAAGATGTAGTACTTGGCTTGCAGTAGTTCTTCAATTTCACATTTGACACATAAATTTTCTTGAATAACGTACAATTGTAAAAGTGAATTTCTCATTCATGCCTAATCATTGGCATGATAAATCTCATTAATCTTACAACTAAGTTAATTACGCATCAACTCAAACGATTGCATTTGCTAGTGTATAAATTTGAAATATAATTATTAATATAGGGAATGGAGTTCCAGGCGTAATATTTTATTCATTTTTTCATTAGATTAACATTGTGATTAGTTACATAGCAAAAAGGAGGAGGACGCATAATATTTTATTTACTTTTTCATTCATGGTTAAGCTATCTTTTATTCTCCAAAGCTGTTGCAGTTAATTTTTTTTCGTTCACGGGCGTTTAGGCTTGGGCATAATATATATCAAGTGCCATTTATTTTCTATAGATAATTTAAAATCATTCTTGCAGTATTGCATTAGATATTGGAGGATTTACCCATTTTCTCAGCCCATCGATCGTGAACCAAGGGCTAAGATTCGATGTGTATCTCAGCCCTCCGATTCACTATCGATGGGTGAGATTCAATTTTTTTCTTCACCTTCCTTTAATGTCGTCTGTCCTAACGCAATCCTCCATTTTCCTCTGCCATTATCTCTCCTTGCACGCTGCCTGACTCGTCACACCTCCTCTCCTTTGCTCCCTCGCAGACGCTCGACCCCGCTTCTCTCATGTCCTCGTTCCGATCCCGCTCGATTTTGTTGACGCTAGATTGCACGAGGTCATTCGCCACCGCCGCTGCCAGCACGTTCTCTCTCTGCATGCCGCCACCTGTGCGTTCTCTCTCTGCATGCGACCGCTTGCGCGTTCTCTCTCCACACCACGCCGCTTCTTCTCCTCTGTGCCGATTTGAGTCGTCGCAAATCCGCGATGCCGACCTCAAGCACCCCCGCTGTGACCCCGACGACCTCCGTCGCGACCTCCATGACGACAAGATTTGCGCATGAGAGAGCGAAGGAGAGGAGGTGTAGACGGGTCGAGCGACGTGCGAGAAGAGAGAATGGCAGAGGAAAATGGAGGATTGCATTAGGGCAGACGATGTTAAAGGAAGATGAAGAAAAAAAGTGAATCTCACTCGTTGATCATGAATCAAAGAGCTGAGATACGAGCACGAATATTAGCCCCCACGATCCAAGGGCAGAGAAAATGGGAGGAGTGTACCATTAAATCCTTCTCCAAAGCTATTGTAGTATTACATTAGATATTATCATAGTTTAAATTATCCTTATTTTTATAAATCACTTCTAAATTATCATAATTTTTCATATTTAATTTAAAGTTATGAATTTATTTTTTTATCTCTAAACTATCATAACTTCTTTACTATTCCTCTCGTATACTTTTATTACATTTTCTGTTGGTTTTATTCTTTCTCATATATAAAAAAAACTAAATTATTCCTCCTCTATAACACATCAAATATAAAAAATATTGGAACACTTAATTCTTAGGGATGCATTAGAGGGGGCGACCAATGCAGGAATATTTTTATATTTATTATTTAATGTGTTATGAAGAGAAGAATAATTTAGTTTTTTTATAAATAAGAAAAAATAAAATTAATAGAAAATATGACGAAAGTATATGAGAGGACTAAGAAAGTCAAGATTGTTTAAAAAGCTAAAAAAATAAAAATTAGACGTGAAAAAATATGATAATTTAAAAATAGTTTACGAAGATAACTCTTAAAATTATTAATATTAGTATATATTAACCAAAACCTACCATGACTTTTCTATCTTCCAGCTGATGCCAGTGTAGAGTTGTAACTTGTTCTTCTGTCTGGGTATTGTTGGTGATCAAATTGCATTCCCATTTTTGGGGGAAACCGTCACTCACTCACTGAGACATTGGATAATAGAATCTACCCCACACTTGCCCCCTCTCTCTCTCTCTCTTTAGAAAAATAACAATCATAGCTGTCTTCTCATGCATGTATCCCCTACTTGTTAGGTATCGTAGGTTGAGGCCAAATCTTGGCGTCTCATTCCACGTTAAATGTAAAAATCTTAATGTATGCTGGGTATAGTAGGGGGTTTAGGTGTTAGGACCTCTTGGCCTACGCATATACACAGAGGACTTGACCTCATTTAGGCTCTTGTAGCCGCTGTCTGTCCACTTTTCTCTCTACCCGTCGACAATTAAATACCTGCATTTGTTGGCATGAGTCATCGATCACTTTGTTTCGGTTCTCTCCTCCTCCCCTTTCTCTCTCATCCATCACCTCTTCTTTTGCTATCAATGACGGCAGTGTACCATGAACTCCTCTCCCTGCCCTTCTTTACTGGCTCTATTACTTTTAACTTATATATTCTCTTCATATCTGACTGCATCACAGCATGTATATGTGTCACGACCACAGAGATCAGTCACATCCCTCAGAGTTCTCTCTCTCTCATCCCTCCACCCCTACATTGTGTTGAGCTCTTGGCCTCATGTGGGCGGCGCTTCCCATTACCCTCAAATTCAACTTTCCCCAAAAACACCATCTATTGGCCATCACTTCGCCCTCTCTTGACGTCCATCAAACGATCAATCAATCACGTAGCACAGCCCCACAATTATAGTGCTTAACTTTCTTCATTTGCTTCTCTTCCTCTACTCAACTCTCTCCCTCATTCAACTGTTTTAAAGTCACCTCCAATATTCTAATTCGTGCATTATTCACGAAAACATAGGATTCGCTCGAGACACTTTTAATTCCACCACCAAATCCTATTCAAAATACATAGTTAGCTTTCACATCAATAAATAGTTAGTTCAAAAAAAAAAGAAGCATGAGGGGATACTTGTGAAATTAGGTACCGTATACTGTAGAACGTGTGGGAAGCACGTGTGTACGTGTACCTTATTATGTACCCTGCAAGACACGCTTTAATTTCTTTTCCTTTCAGTAGTTCACAGGAAGAAGGAGAAGAATGTCTTGCATTTGCTACTGGAGCTGCTCCCGGTTGCCCAATTGATCACAAGACCCACTCATCCTGTCCTATCCCTCGTTCCCCTTACAACACCACCACCATCACCAACGATATGATTCTTCTTCCCATTATAGCTCCCACTATCCATTAATTCCTCCTCTTTCTTCTTCTTTCTCTCTCCTTTCTTTTTGCAGCAGAGGTCGGTTGCCTGTAATGCTTCAACTCTCCGAAGGCATGTGGTCCTTGGAGCAGGAGAGCAACCCCAACACGGCCGGAAGCAACTATAACAGTAACAACAACAACATCACTGCCAACAACAGGGTTTTGTCGTCCTCTTCTTCGAGGTCCTCCCCTTCCTGCACTTCCTCCATCCTCCACCCGCAGACGCCGAGGAGGACCATGGAGGAGGTATGGAAGGACATCACCCTCACCACCCTCCAAGAGAGGCCCATGACCCCGTTCGATGGCCAGCACTTGCACCACCACCGTCGCCAGGCTGCCGCCGCCGTGCCGTCGTTCAGAGGCATGATCCTGCAGGACTTCCTCGCCGGGTCCCCGAGCTGCAGGCCCCTGCCGCCGCCTCCGCCCCCTCCTGGCCTACCCCCGACGGCCCTCAGCTTGAGCTCCACCCTGGAGTTCCAGCACATGGGTGCTGATCGCCACGCCGCCGTTCAGTACGCCAACTCCAATTCCAGCTCCAACGGCCGCAACGCCTCCATCGGCTCCTCCGCGTTTTCCTCGGACGCAATGGTCGGCCCGCCCTCGCCAGCCGGTCTCTTCTCGTTGTGCCCCAAGAAGAGGGAGAGCCCCGACATCACCGGTGATCGCCGCCACAAACGAATGATCAAGAACCGAGAGTCCGCTGCACGGTCGCGAGCGAGGAAGCAGGCACTCTCTCTCTCACTCACTCACTCGCACACACATATACACCCCAAATCGTTAGCTCATCGTGATACTCGTCTGCGCCGGCCTCGTATAAGTACTACTACTTTGGTTGCAGGCATACACCAACGAGTTGGAGTTGGAGGTGGCCACTCTTGTGAAAGAGAACGCCAGGCTAAGGAAGCAATATGATGAGGTACACATAAGCCATAGACATATGCCCACATTTTTATATTACTTCCACAACTTATTAATCATTCGAGTCCTTCGTCTCTGTCTACTACTTAATTAAGCAATAACAAAAATGTGGTTGTGGCATGGAAGTCCAGGTCCTATTTTGTTTTTGTAGTTTGTTGACAAGTGAGCATTAGAATTAGTATCAATTCCTCCACTCCTTTTTAGGATAGAGCAAGATATCCATATAACTCAAGACACTACGTTTTTTTTTCCTTGCTTGTTGTACACTTGTGCAGCTGCGTTTGGCAATGGTGGCGCAGGCGCCCAAGTTTAAGATACTCCAAAGGAGCTCAACATCACCATTTTGAGGAAAGGAACAGGAAAAAGGAGTGCATGCACAGGCCTTGCAGCAGCAGCAGCAGCAACTGCTTGCAAACCTAGACATGACTTTAGCTTCTTACTTTCCACTTTCTGGCCTTTGCTTTCTAATAGGTTCATGTCATCCCCTCCCTCCCTCTCGGCCCATTGTTAATTTCTGAAGTGAAAGCAGAAAGAGTTTGTAACGGGGCCGCTGTTTGTGCAGAAATGGTATATGCTCTCAGCATCAGCACAATGTGCCTAAGATTTTGTTGTAGTAGACTCATGATTCATGAATGCGTTCGTGCAACTACTGCTACTACATAGGCGCACACATATATATTTACATCTCCTTTCATGACGCACGCATACTCGATCTTTACCAAATGAACTTATTCGTATACGAACTTGGCAAGTGTACAGACATGGGTCATGTAAATTGTTCCAAGCTTGGTGGTGATTTTATGGGGTTCCTGACAAGGGGGAGCTACAGCTTCACTCTTGGCCGTGCATGACATAGATGCTGCAGCAAGTAACTGTGCGCATCTGGAGACTGGACGAGTTACGTGGATGATCGGCAGCATTTGCTTGGTGTTGGCGTTTTGGTGCAGGTGGTGTGCACCAATGGAGGAGTTGAAGGGAGAGTTGAGTGCCTGTCAAAGTTGTGACACGCGGTGGTGGTGCCAACTGCCAAGGGCCGACGAGACGTTGCAATCGCTCTTGGATGGTAGTAGTAGTAGGCATTGGAGGAGGAGGGAGCTTGGAGCGCCACTTGGTGCCGCTGCTGCGACCATCAGATTCGCCATCCTTTCTGAGTTCTGTTTGCCGTCCTCTTCCCTGTAAATATTTGAGAAAACAAAGTTTACCATATGAGTTTGGAATCTAAATGTTTGGAAATTGGTGGACAGAGGAGAAAAGACAAACTAAAGATTACAACTTTACGGGGCCCAATCAACAAAATTGTTATCTTTAAATAATTATTCATTCTCATGCATAATTTGATTTCAAATTTTGACAATAATATTTTAAATAACGAAATGCAAAAGTTTATCGACTATATCTTTGTATGTTGTATGATACTCATAATTAGGGTAGAGCAAAATGACTTTTGGGTTCAGATCCACTTGGATCTCGTCTCGATCGGATTTACGAGTTTGAAAATTTTAAAATTGATACCGAGTTTGGGATTAAAAAAATTTAAAACAGAATTCCGAATAAAATTGTAATTAAAATTAAATAATTTAACATTATTATAATTAAATTAAATTTTAGGTAATTTATTATATTCTCATAATTATATTTTAATTATGAATTAGGTTTAGGTGAATCATATTAGGATATTTTAAAATTAGATAATTTTAGTACTAATTCTAGTTGTATTTTATTTTTAATGTGATCTGGTCTTGGGTCTGAGTATCTTATTGGTCCATCGATTTTGACTCGAACCGTTCTAGTTTTCTCAAATTTAGAACCGATTCGAACCAAACATATACCAAATTGAAAATATTTTAAGCTTTCTTAAAAAGTTCGATTAGTGTAGTCCAAGTTCATGGATCATGCACACCCCGGGGAATTTTATTTAAATTTCAAAGGTTACTGAACAAAGAATGTATTTAATATTTTTTATATACGAAAGTATGATTAAAAAGTTCGTTTAGTTTTTACTCATACAAAGAATATATCTATTTATATGAGACATTTTTTCATTCATGAAAGAATGAGACTTTACATGTGAAAACACGTACTATCATTTATAAAATAAATCATTCATTGCTCATTTAGTTTTTACACATCTCGTTCGTAATACATGTGAATATATTTTTCATTAGTGTTTATCTGTCTTCAATTATGTACCCTGTACTCAAAATTATGAAAGAAAAAAATGAGAAAAAAAAGAAAAAATGCGGATCTGTGACAGAAGCAGAGGACTTGAGTGCTTCCCGTAGTATGGACCTTTATATATATGAGTGTTAGGATTTTATTATGATATACTCCTTTTGCTCATAATAAATTTTTTCTGACGGTGACCTCCTTTCCTCGTGGTTGTTTCGCTCTTATTCACATTAATCAAGAGGGTTTTATCACGTTAAATCATTGTGTTCATTTTTTTCTTTTATTTATCTACTTCATAGTCTTGATTATTCATCGATCCTTGGTGCATTATTCCCAACAAATTGATATTAAAGTCAAATTTTTTTGCGAATATGAATACAATGAAGTTCAACATTGAGAAGTTCGACGGAAACACAAATTTTAGTCTGTGATAGGTTCGAATACTTGCCATCCCGGTTGAGAACGGGTTGGAGAAGACGTTGTTCGGTGAAAAGCCTAACACTATGGAGACGTCCGCCTGTGAGGAATTTGATGAGAGAGCCATGTCTGTGATCCAATTGTGCCTGACGAATGATGTTCTTCAGGAAGTTCTTGTAGAGAAGACGATGATTGATCTTGGACGAAGTTAGAAACTCTGTATTTGACAAAAATCCTAGCAAATCGACTTGTGTTGAAGCAACGACTATTCACCTTTCGTATGGTCGAAGGTACATCGATCAAATCGCATATTAGTGAGTTTGTTGCCCTTATCAATGATTTAAAGAACATAGATGCCAAAGTCGATGATGAAGATGAGGCATTATTGTTTTTGTATTATCTGTCATCTTCATATAAGACCTTTAAACAAATTATGATCTACGGTAGGGGCAAATTTATTTTTGAAGATGTTAAAGGCATACTTCTTAGTAAAGAAAAAAATTAGATAATGACTTGGGATCCAGCAGCAAATCTAATGATTAAGCCTCAGGTCTGATCGCAAGAGGTAGATATCAGACAAGAAATTAAAATCAAGACAGATTCAAATCCAAGTCGAAGGACAGAGATAAAGTCTACAACTAACTGTAAGAAGGATCATATCAAAGCAGAGTGTTACAAATTACTGAACAAAAATAAAAGGATAAATGAGAGCAACGATAAGAGAAATAAGAAGACCGATGTTGCAGATGTCGGTGTAGCAGAAAGTGATAATGAAGATGCTCTGTTGGTAACGACATCAAACAAATCCAAGTCATCAAGTGAATAAATTCTCGATTTTGAATGCTCATACCATATGTGTCCCAATCTAGATTGATTCTCCATGTACAAATCTATTGAAGGTGGAGTCGTTCGTATGGACAATAATACTGCTTATAAAGCTGTTAGTATTGGGTCCATCTAAATTCAGATGCATGATGAAATTGTTAGATCATTATATGAAGTTAGTCTTGTTCTTAATTTGAAGAAGAAGCTCATTTTGATCGGAGTATTACACTCAAATGGTTGCAAAGTTATTATTGAGTTTAATGGAATGAAGATTTCTCGTGATTCTCTTGTGCTCACGAAAGGCCTTAAAATTGTGAGCTTGTATGTTCTCCAAGGTTCGATTGTGATAGTTCAACAACAGTCTCAACTACCTCAGAGGAAGATTGCACAAAGTTATGGCACATGAGTTTGAGTTACACGAGTGAGAAAAACATGCAAGTTCTCTGCAATAGAGATCTTTTTCCTGATGTAAAAGTTGGAAAATTATAACTATGTGAGAATTGTATCTTCGGAAAGTAGAATAGAGTTAGTTTCAACTCAACTATTCATAAGACGAAGGGAACTTTTGATTACATCCATTTAGATTTATGTGTTCTTCTCCTTCGAAAGGAGGAAATAAATATTTGCTAGCATTTATTGTTGACTTATCTAGAAAAGTCTGAGTCTATTTTTTGAAGCATAAAAATGATGTATCTGAAACATTCAAGTTATGAAAGATTTTGCTAAAGAAACAATCTGAAAAAATTGTGAAGAAGTTGAGGACTGATAATGGACTGTAATTCTATAATTCTAAGTTACTTTTGTGACAAAGAAGGCATTGTGAGACATCGCACAATTGTAAGGACTCCACAACAAAATGGAGTCGCGAAAAGAATGAATAGAACTTTACTTGAGAAAGCTCAGTGTATATTGTCAAATCCAAGACTTGGCAAGGAATGTTGGACAGAGTCTGTCAACTTGGCATGTCAAAATCGATCTCCTCATCGATCTTTGAATCTGAAGATTCCTAAAGAAGTGTTGTTAGGTAATCCTCCTAATTCCTCACATTTGAGAGTTTTCTGTTATTCTGTATATGCACATGTTAATGATAGAAAGTTTGAACATAAAGTTAGAAAGTGCATATTTCTTGGTTATAAATCTGATGTTAAAGGTTATAGATTATGTTGTCTTGAAACCAAGAAATTTATTATAAGTAGAGATGTTTCTTTTGATGAATATGTAATGCTTCATTCGAAAAAAGATTTCTTTGTCATTAATGATACAAAAAAAATAAAAGACTGGAGAAGATGGAATTAAAATTTTGAAGTCTTTGTGATGAAAATAATGATGCTCCAGATACTATTAATTATCCTGAAATTCATACATCATTCCAGGCTTAACAACAATATATATTAGCTCGTGATAAACAGAGGAGGAAAATAAAAACACCTCAAAGACTTAGTTTTGAAGAACTGGTGGCTTATACATTAAGTGTTGTTGAAGATATTGAATCATATGATCTTTCCTCTTGTTATGAAGCTATTCGAAGTTCTGATTACAATAAGTGGTTAATAACAATACAAGAGGAGATGAAATCTCTATAGAAGAATGACACTTAAAAATTTGTAAAACAATCGATCAATAAGAAGATTGTTGGCTACTAATGAGTGTTAATTTTCATAGTGTGTTCTCTCATGTCGTAAAACATACTTCTATTTGTACTTTGCTTGCTATTGTTATTTTACAAAATCTTGAATTTGAGCAGCTAGACGTTAAGACTACATTCTTACATGACAATTTATAAGAGGATATATATATATATATATATATATATATATATATATATGGAGCAGCCAAAGGACTTTCATGTTGAAGGTGAAGAAGGTCAAGTTTGTCGTATGAAGAAGTCCTTGTATGGACTTTAAACAATCTCCTCGACAATGATAAAATGTTTGATTCATTCATGTTGAGCATTGGTTTTGCTAGAAACAAGTACGATAGTTGTGTTTACTTGAATCAACTTGTTGATGGTTCATTCATCTATTTGTTGCTATATGTTGATGACATGTTAATTGCAGCAAAAGACATATATGAAATTAACATTTTGAAAAATAAGTTAAGTTTTGAATTTAAGATGGAGGATTTTGGAACAGCAAAGAAGATTTTGAAAATGAAAATCTCCAGAAATAGAAGTGTGTGTAGACTATTTCTTTCTTAGTAGAAGTATATTGAAAAAGTCTTGAAGCGTTTTGAAACGCAGAATGTAAAGACTGTTAGTGCGTTAATTGTTAAACACTTTAAACTCTCAGCTTCATATTCACCACAATCTGATGAAGACAAAAGATATATGTCAAAAGTTCCTTACTGTAGTGCAGTTGGTAGCATTATGTATGCAATGGTTTGCACTCGTCTAGAGATATCTCATACTATTATTAGTAGATATATGTCTAATCTAGGAAAGTAACATTGGAAAACTGTTAAGTGAATACTAAGGTATTTAAGAGGCAGATTGTATGCTTGAAATTTGGTAGAAATTCAGCTGCACTGATTGACTATGTTTATTCAGATTTTGCAAGAGATCTCAATAGAAGAAGGTCCCTTATTGGTTGTCTTTGCTATTACTGATTGTGTTGTGATTTGGAAAGCTATTTTGCAGGATATAGTAATATTTTTCACCACTGAAGTTGAATACATGACTACTGAAATTGTAAAGGAAGCTATTTGGTTAAGAGAATTAGTTGGGGAGCTCACTATGAAAGAGGAAACTATTGTTATATATTGTGATAGTCAGAGTGCAATACATTTTACAAAAAATCAAATGCATTATGAAAGGACAATGCATGTTGATGTGAGATATCATTTTGTTTGTAATGTTGTAGAAAAGCAAGATGTTCAAGTTCAAAAAATTAACACCCATGACAATCCAACAGATACGATGACAAAGAGTTAACATGTTACCAAATTCAAATATTGTTTAGACTTGGCAGACATTCTGCAAGGTTCGTGTTAGGTCCATGTGGGCCATTGGACAAAGGAAAGCATGCTGACCATTTATTTTTTAGAGTTTTATAAAATTTAAGTTAAGGTGGAGATTTGTTGATGTGCCTTGAATTATGTACCATGTACTCAAAGAAAAAAAAAGAAAAAAGAAAAATGAGGATCTGTGTGGAAGCAAAGGGTTTGGATTTTATATGAGGGTTAATGTTTTATCATTATGTACTCATTTTGCTCATAGTGGATTTTTTCTGACGGCGATCTTCTTTGCCCGTGCATATTCCTCTCTTATTCACATTGATATTTTACCAAGTTAAATCATTGTGTTCATCTTCTCTTGTATTTCTTTACTTCATTATCTTGATTATTCATCGATCCTCGGTGAATTATTCTTAACAATTAGCATTGTAATAATTCATTAATAAAAAGACAAAACTATCATTCATAATTAATTAGTATTAACTTCTTTTTAGTTCACATATTAATTTATTTGAAAATCTTGTACCCTACAAATTCAAATAAGATATTTATATGTTTACAAGTTTTCATTAGATTTGTGTTAATGCTTATATAGGCTAATATTTTGTGTACTTTAAACTCATTCCCATTAACTGTATATGTAGTGTATCTTGTAATGCCCCTCGAGCGATGTAGTTTATATTTTAATACATAATGCATTTGTTTTTTTAAAATGTAGTTTATATTTGTTGTGTCTACTCAATGTCCC
This sequence comes from Pontederia crassipes, assembly GCA_030549335.1. Lineage (NCBI taxonomy): Eukaryota > Viridiplantae > Streptophyta > Magnoliopsida > Commelinales > Pontederiaceae > Pontederia > Pontederia crassipes. The sequence goes on along the minus strand of CM060194.1, from coordinate 67,515,507 downwards.
AATGGACAAAATAAATCACCACAAATCTCATTGTGATTTGAGTCTCAATTCTACTCTCATGTAAACCATTTTCTATTTAAAATCATGTACACTGACTTTAATTTGCGTCTCATTAAAAGAAATCTATCACAAGTAAAAATGGAAAAAGAAAATGCATGCCATGGATTGTTACTATCGGGCTTTCATGTTATCCAATTTATTAAGATATATCTTAAAGTTAAATTTAAGTAAAATAACACCATTATATTTAAAAAAAATGCATGAACTGCATAACATTATTATAAATATGGTGTTGATGAATTTATCTAAACCCATTTAACATTAAGCTTTGTTAATTTTTATGTTCTAAATAATTGAGCAAGATGAGAAAACAAAAAAATATAATCATAATCTACTTAGTTAAAACAAATAGTTTATCAATACAAAGGTATAAGTATGGTCACCTACTTGTGCTTTCATACAAGTTATCATCCCAAAAATACACAAAATTCTTTTCAACAAGCATTCACTTTTTCTAAAACCAAGTAATTTCTCTACTTTGTAGGACAAAGCAAACAACAAATAGCTAGGTCATACACCATGAGTTCATCTCTTGTTCATATTAGAATTTCATACATGTGGCACATTGGAGTATATCTACAAGAAAATGAATGACATTGTGCAGTAAATTGTTTACACACACATATAATATGTCAATATTTTAATATCTCCATTTAAATTATTAGATGTTAGATGTGTTATGAATGACATTGAACATATATATATATATATATAGAATGTAATGTGCATCATGAATTCACTATACATGCATAAACATGTATATATATGCCACCTCAAGCTTACAATTCACCAAAAAATTGAAACGCGTGGGAATTGCGGAGGAAAAAATGACAATCCAAAAAAGTCTAAATTAGTTAAGAGTGAAAGTTAGACAAATATATTATTCAAAAACATTTAATCAAACTTTATGTTTGTTATAAAAAAATCATCAAAATTTTATTTTGTAACTAGTATATTTCATAAATGATTCACAAACATGACATGTTAAATAAAGGTATAATGTGATTTTTTTAGGAAGGAAGGTCTCACTTCATATTATAAACTTGATTAATGCATTCAATTATATTATTCGTATATTAAATCAAAGGCAAGCGATCCACATATAGGGACAGTGGGTGCAGCCAGAACCTTGTTGAGTAGGTTCAAATTTCAATAAAATGATTTAATAATTTAAATTACTTGTTTTCATAGCATTAATTCTAGTTTTTAGTAATAAATAATAACAATAAAGAGATATATTTTTATCATGCAATATGTAATAAATTAAAATATGTAATTATGAAATTTAACTAATATCTAGTATGAATAGAACTAGACCACTTTAAACCATCGAGAAATTAAAATGCAACGTTGATCCATAGATCCATATATGTATCATAGTACACAGTAGTAGACTTCGATAAATAAAAAAACATTTTCATATATTACTTATCTAACTAAGTGAGAAACAAAATGAATAGAAAGGTACAATGAATGCCAAAGTGCTCATATTGAATTATAATTATTTAGTTGAAGAATGAAATATAAAAGAGGAAAAATGAAAGAAATTAATAATTTTATGCATTTTATATATATGATAAAAAGGCAATTGTTAAATTGAAGTTAATGGACTTTTTGGCTTAAAAGTATTTATCTCATGGGTTATAAAATTATATAGCATGACAAATTTTAAAAAGTGATACACTACAGTTTACAAACAAAATATATGGAGGTGTAAATTCAAAAAGAATTTATATGTGTAGATTCATGGTTGGATCAATATTTAATGGTAGATGATTATTAAAATTATTTGATGATATCATCATGAAATTAAACAACTAAAATTATCTTAATTTTCTATTTTCATATTTACCGTCAGATTTTAATCCAACGGTTGGATTATACGTGTAAATTCTTAATGGATTTACTCATGCATTTTTCTCTTTACAAAAATTTAGAAAATATTTACAAGAGGTGTTTGGATGCATAGTCACTATGTTCAAAAGAAAATTAATAAAAAAAGTGACCAATGATGATTACTTTATATCTAATTTTACACAAATAATTGGCCATAGGGAATATTAAAGAGGTTAGACCATATAATTTTTTTACCTCATTTTGAATTCTATAGCATAGTTTTGGATCTAAAAAAACAATATCCAAACAATATTTTTTTATCTTTACTCATTTTGAATCCACATATCCTATCGTGGATATTGTATATTTGTATTCATTGCTAATAATAATTCAAAACTATCTCTTGTTATCTCCTAGCTTTTTTTCACCAAAATTTATATCTTACTATAAATACTACCTAGGGATCACATGGAAAGTATTACACGAAAAAATATAAAAAAAACTCGCACGTCAATAAAACATGTAAATGTGGATCTCCTAAATTGTTATCACATGCAAATCCTTACAATCAATTCATACATTGAATCCAGAGAAACCAAATCAATTAAAAATAGAAGAAGATATATATATATATATTATAGTATGTTCTAGTAATACCTCAAGACTAATTATAAATAAAATATGAGCACGTGATATATGCTAAAATCTCGTTCTACTTATTAAATTTTAAATTATGCAACTTTTTATAAGGATCATTTGATTAATGTCACAAAATTATAAATTTCAAACATAATAACTAAAGTCAAATTTTCATGCAACATCATTTTTTCCTAATTTTAAAATATACTAAATATTTATGCTATCTCATTTTGAGCATTAAATTAATAAAGTAATAATATGTTTTTTTAAATATCAATAAATTGTAAAAAAAACATATCATAAAAGTAACTAGGAAGCTTGTAAATAAAATTATAATCATTATTAAATTGAAGCACATGAGTAATAAAAAATTTGGAGATAAACAAACACCATCTCCATGTCATCGACATAACAATAGAAACAACCATGTATAAATTCATGATTGGATCAATATTTAATGGTAGATTATTATTTAAATTATTTGATGATATCATCACGACATTAAATAACTAAAATTATCTTAACTTCATATTTTAAGATCTATCATCAGATTTTTAATCCAACGGTTGGATCACACGTGTAAATTCTTAATGGATTTACACATGTATTTTTCTTTTTAATTTTTTTTAAAAATTATTTAAAGGAGGTGTTTGGATGCACAGTCAGTTTGTAAAAATAAGAATAAAAAAATAGTGACCAATGAGGCTTGCTTTATATCTAATCTTACACAAACCATTGGCCAAGGGAAAATTAAAGAGGTTGGACCACATAATTGTTTTACCTCATTTTGAATTTTATACCATAGTTTTGGAATTATAAATATTAACATCCAAACACTATTTTTTATGTTTATGGAGATGGGAAAATTTATTACAAATTTTTATTAATTTTTCCTTAAAAATCAATGAGTCTGAATCGAAAAAACATCATCATTAATTTATGTTCATTTTGAGTCCACATATCCTATCGTGGATATTGTATATTTATATTTGTATTCATTGCTAATAACAATTCAAAACTTTCTCTTCTAATCTCCTAGTTTTTTTCCACCAAAATTTATATCTTACTATAAATACTACCTATGGCTCACATGGAAAGTATTAGATGAAAAAATATTAAAAAAACTTGCACGTCAATAAAAAACATGTAAGTGTGGACCTCCTGAATCGCATCACATGAAGATCCTTACAATCAATTCATGCATTGAATCTAGAGAAACCAAATCAATTGAAAATAGAAAAGAAAAAATAAGATATATTCTTTTCTTATAGTATGTTCCACTAATAGCTCATGACTAATTATAAACAAAAGATGAGCATGTGATATGTGTTAAAATCTCATTCTATTTATTAAATTTTAAATTTTAAATTTTGCAACTTTTTATAAGGACCATTTTATTAATGGCTCAAAATTATAAATTTCAAAGATAATAACTAAAGTCATATTTTCATGCAACATAATTTTTTCCCTATTTTTAAAATATGTTAGATATTTAAGCTATCTCATTTTGAGCATTAAATTGATAAAATAATTATTTTTTTAAAAAATATCAATAAATTGTAAAAAAAAACATATCATAAAAGTAATGAGGAAGTTTGTAAATAAAATTATAATCATTATTAAATTGAAGGACATGAGTAATAGTAAATTTGGAGATAAAGAAACACCACCTCCTTGCCATAGACATAGCAACAACCATGTATAGATTTATGATTGAATCAATATTTAATAGTAGATGATTATTTAAATTATTAGATTATATCATCATGACATTAAATAACTAAAATTATCTTAACTTCATATTTTAAGATCTACCGTCAGATTTTTAATCCCATGGTTGGATTACACGTGTACATTATTAATGAATTTACACATACATTTTTTCTTTAAAAAAATTAGAAAAATATTTAGAGGAGGTGTTTGGATGCACATATCCTATCGTGGATATTGTATATTTGTATTCATTTCTAATAACAATTCAAAACTTTCTCTTCTTATCTCCTATATTTTTCCACCAAAATTTATATGTTATTATAAATAATACCTAGGGCTCACATGAAAAGTGTTAGTTGAAAAAAATATAAAAAAACTTGCGCATCAATAAAAACAAAATGTAAATGTGGATCTCCTGAATTGCATCACATGCAAATCCTTACAATCAATTCATACATTAAATATAGAGAAACCAAATCAATTGAAATAGAAAAGAAAAAAAGAAGATATATTTTATTACAGTATGTTCCACTAATAGCTCATGACTAATTATAAACAAAAAATTAGTGTGTCATATGTGCTGAAATCTCATTCTATTTATTAAAATTAAAATTTATGATTATGCAACTTTTTATAAGGAACGTTTTATTAACGGATCAAAGTTATAAATTTCAAACATAATAACTAAAGTCAAATTTGCATGGAACATCATTTTTCCCTAATTTTAAAATATATTAAATATTTAAGTTATCTCATTTTGAGCCTTAAATTAATAAGATAATAATATTTTTTAAAAAATATCAATAAATTGTAAAAAAAAACATATCATAAAAGTACCGAGGAAGTTTGTCATTAAAATTATAATCATTATTAAATTGAAGGACAGGAGCACTAGAAAAAATGGAGATAAAGAAACACCACATCCCTGCCATCAACACAGCAACAATCCTATGTAGATTCATGGTTGAATCAATATTTAATGGTAGATGATTATTAATCATTTGATGATGTCATCATGACATTAAACAACTAAAGTTATCTTAACTTCATATTTTAAGATCTACAGTCATATTTTAATCCAACGATTGGATTACACGTGTAAATTCTTAATGGATTTGCACATGCATTTTTCTCTTTACAAAAATTTAGAAACATATTTAGAGGAGGTGTTTGGATGCATAGTCACTATGTCAAAAGAAAAATAATAAAAAAGTGAACAATGATGATTGCTTTATATCTAATCTTACATAAATAATTGACCATAGGGAAAATTGAAGAGGTTGGACCACATAATTTTTTATCTCATTTTGAATTCTATACCATAGTTTTGGATTTAGAAAAATAACATCCAAACACTATTTTTTATGTTTATTCATTTTGAGTCCACATACCCTATTGTGGATATTGTATATTTGTATTCATTGCTATTAATAATTCAAAACATTATCTTGTTATCTCCTAGTTTTTTTTCACCAAAATTTATATGTTAATATAAATACTACCTAGGGTCACATGGAAAGTATTAGATGAAAAATATATAAAAACGCTTGCACGTCAATAAAAACAACATGTAAATGTGGATCTCCTAAATTGCATCACATGGTGGATCTCCTAAATTGCATCACATGCAACTTTTATAAGAATCATTTTAAATATAATAACTAACGTCAAATTTTCATGCAATATCATTTTTTTCTAATTTTAAAATATATTAAATATTTAAGCTATCTCATTTTGAGCCTTAAATTAATAATATAATAATAATTCTTTTAAAAATATCAATAAATTGTGAAAAAATATCATAAAAGTAATCAGGGAGTTTGTAAATAAAATTATAATCATTATTAAATTGAAGAACAGGAGAAATTTTGGAGAAAAAGAAACATCACCTAGGTGCCATGAACACAACAATAATTTCCCTAACCTTTTCCTGCCATATTCATTATCGCCATAAGTGGCACCAAATATTTGCATTTCCCATCCAAGCCAATGATTAAAAAATAATAGGGTTTAAAGGGGTGCTCCATGCTCCCATTATATCAGCTATCAAATTTAAATCTAACGGATAGAATCGCATGCAATTTTTCAGCCTAAATGTGATGGTGCAAATCTATTTTTTTCTCACTTTGTTTTTTCCTCACTTTCCTCTCCTCTCCTTGCACGCTGCTCGACTTTCCGTCCGCATGCCATCAGCGCTCGAGAAGCCCCTTGTCATGCCAACGTCATCGGATTCGCTCCGATCTCTTAGGAAAGTCCCTTGGCAGGTCACTGTCGACGTCGCGCGGGCGCGCTCTAATTTCGCTCGAGAAGTCCTTTCGTAGGTCGCCGCCGATGTAGATGCTCAAGAAGCCCATCGCCGACGCTCGTGCCATACGCCGCCGGGCACACTTCGATCTCACTCGAGAAGTCATTGTCCTAGGACGGAGCCAGAAAAAAATTTGAGAGGTCCACAAAATATTTTAAAAATATTAAATATTAAAATATACATAATAAATATTAAAATATATCATAAATAATAAATATTTATAAATATATGCTTTTAAGTTGCATTTAACTTAATTTAGGGGGCCAATATTAAATTTTACCATATAATTATGTAATATAAATATATGATATATATTAGGAGTGTGACAAAAAGTTGGAAGGGGCCGTCGCTCCTCGCCGATGCTTCTACCGCACACGTCGGTTCCGCTTCGACCTCGCAACCCCTCGCCGGCGTTGCCTCGCTACCAGTCGCGACTTCCGACTAGTCAATGTTGTGGCCTCCCAACCAGTCGCCGCTGCCGCCGCCGTCAAGAACTGCAATCGTGAGGAGAGAGAAAAAAAAAAGATCGAATCTCAATCGATGGATCGTGAATCAAAGGCTCTCCATACGCCGTGGATCTCACCTTTGATTCATGATGCAAGACTGACATAATGAGAGCAGGGTGCTCCCAACACCCCCATTAAACCCAAAATAAAAATATTTGGATTCTTCACCGAAAAAAAATATATTTGGATTCTATTGATTCTTTGTTCAGGAGGAGAGAGGAGAGGAGAGAGGAAGGCTATTTTGGAAGGTAATGAATAGACGATTATAGTGCATGGACGCGTGTTGGAGTTGTATATATAAAACGGTTGCTCACTGACCTCTTCTTCGCCTGTTCTCTCCTTTTTCGCTCTGCTCTGCTCTTTTCTGTTTTCTTTTCTTTTTCTGTAAGGGATATGGATAAATTAGATATGGATGTTAATACTGTTTTTTAAGGCATCGGAGGCACCACATGGCCGCCACCCCGGGTCATGCACCCTCTGTGAATCTGTGATATTTCCATCTATAACTCTTACCCCGCACACACACTTTCTCTCTCGGACCTTCCACCAAATCTCATTCCAAATGGCTATACAATCCTCCATTCCTCTCCCGCACAGCAACGACACCGTCCAAAACAGCAGTCTGCAGTGGATGACAGAAGGAAGCTGTCTGCTGCAGAACGCCTTGTTGCAGTCTCATCCTCCTCAGAGGCAGCAGCAAACCCTGTGGGTTCCTCCATGGTCTTCTGCGCCTCCACCATCTCATCCTCGTGGTCTGCTTTCCTCGGTTTGCTGCGAGTTCTTTAGGTCATGCTGCCATCACAGGCTCCTGCCAGCAACTACTGCAACATCTCTTCGAGAGACAGAGGAAAGAGATGGACTTATATGTTCGCCAAGAGGTTCTATCTCTCATGTTACTATCCGAACTTTGATCAATCATTAATCATTATTGGCAGCCGACTTTGATTGTGTGTATGAATTCAGATGTGACAACCCCTTTCTACTTTTTGTCTGGAGACAGAGCAACCGCATCGTGGCAGCAGTGCGACAGCAGCAGTTGTCCGCCATCCTTCTTTCCTTGGAAGGCAAAACGTCGTCCCTTCTGAGACAAAAAGATTCCGAAGTGCAGAAGGCAAAGCAGAGGAGTTTGGAGCTGGAGATCTGCCTCAAGCTGACAGAGGAAGAGAAGGAGACGTGGCAGCGGATCGCTAAGGAGAGCGAGGCCATGGCCGTCTCCCTCAACAACGCCCTGGAGCAACTCCGAATGCGGCGCCTCTCCTCCACGGCCGATGGAGCAACAACGTTCGAGGGCGAGCAGGAGGCCTCGTGCTCAGGCCTCTCCGTTAGAGAAGCGAAGGCTTCGACGACGGAGAAGAGGCGTTGCAGGATCTGCATGCACGGCGCGGCGTGCGCGTTGCTACTGCCATGCAGGCATCTCTGCTGCTGCGCGCCCTGCGCAGCGTCCGTCGAGTTATGCCCTCTGTGCGCGTCCCCGAAACGCAGCAGCGTCGAAGTATTCTTGGAATAATGGAATTCATGGAAATGAAACGCCGAAATGTTTGAAAACGGAGTAGAAAAATAAAAAACGATGAATTGAGTAGTTTGTGATTTAGTATGCAAGTTCTTTGTAACCCATGTTTCCTTAATTTTAGTCTTTATTTCTTATTAATTGAAAAATAAACTTAAAAGTTATCAAACATCAGTATTTGATGTAAAAATAGTTCTTTTTAGTCAAACCCACAATCATTACGTACCTTTCTCTATTTTCTATAAATAAAAGGAAAGAAATATTCATTTTATTCAGCAGAATTGAATCAAGCATTCTCAAAGTACAGAGTTTCATTAGTTAGAAAGAAAAAGAAATCAACAAATAAATTTCTTGATTAAGTTGTATATTTCCTTTACTATGAGATTTGTTATCCCTATCGCTATTAACGTTCTAACTCTCGTATTAGATTTTGGCGATGATTGGTTGAAAATCAGATCACCGATGATTTATTTTGGGTTAACTTTCTTTATCTATCAAGATAAAGTTTAAATAAATGCTGATAACTTAAAATATGTTGTACTACAATTTAGGTAAAAGAAATATTTTCTAGTTACTTTGATTAATTGTTTATAAACAACGAGTGGTTCTACAAATAATAAGGACCCTATTATTCGGTTTCTTTTTTTTTTTTTGAGTTGATTCTGTGCGATTTTCCTGGACAAAGAAAAAACGAATATTGGAAATAACACAAATATCCCTACTATGGATTTTAATCCCCTTATGTTCTTGTGATTAGTAGATGTATGAATGAAAGAACTCAAATTGAAATTATTGCCATGATTGATACATTAGAGGTGACAGCACTCAGTTCAATTAGGTTGTGTTTGTTTGAAACAAAGGGCAGAATTCTACCAAACATTGCGTAAAAAAAAAATTCCCACCAGAACAAAAGTGCACGTGACATTTTGTTCCAAAAAAAAGTTCTTACCTTTAGGAAGAACTTACCTTTCTTTTTAACCTACTAATCTTATTTAATAATATATTATATGTTATAGATTATATAGTATATTTTTATATATAATTAGTATTATAGTATAGTAAAATATTATTAATTAATATTTATTATTAATATTAGGCTTATATATTTTAAATAAATAAATACATAATGTTTTATTTACAATAATTTTATTTCTCATAAAATAATAAATTATATTCTTTACGTAAATTATAATATTAATAACACATAAAAAATTAATCAAAAGTCATATTAATATAGCACAACACAACTTATTTTTTTAATAAATTTTAATTTAATATTTACGTAAAATATTTTTATATTCTAATAATTATTATTTTAAATAAATAAATACATAATATTTTTATGAGTAAGCCCCTACCAAGCATGGATTTTGACTCATAGATGCGGAGCGCATCTGCGTCGTTCACTCGTAGATCAATGATGGCGGGTGAAAACTACTCATACTTTGCATTTGACTTGGTGCTCGTTCTTGTCAGGATCCAATTCGATTCTGCGTGTTGTTGGTCTTCCTACTTGTGTATTTTAGTTAGATTTGGAGTGGATGCATTCGTCGTTTGTCTATCTTCTATAGGTGGTCGAGCCCGTCATCACCCTCTGCGGCCACCTCTATTGTTGGCCATGCATCTGCAGGTGGATGCAGCCATGCAGGTCGAGAGCGCGGGCACCTGGCGGTGTCCCATCTGCAAGGCCCCTCTCTCCCGCAACCGCGGTGGGGATCTCTGGCAATACCAGAGATGCAAAGCATGAGATTCCATGCAGGTCATCCCTCCACCATCACGCCATGATCGACTCGCGGTCCTCGCTCCGAGCCATTAGGAGAGATCGATGTGGTGGCGCCCATCTGATCCATGATGGGGAAATGCTCCCACCCTGTTGCACCATCGTCGCCACGGCGATTATTACACCGGCGGCATGCTTGGGGACATGGTGACCGTCATACTCATCTCGACGTCTGGTGGTCATGAGGAGGCGAGTGTGCTACTTGCAAGTCCAGGGGTGGTGGGGAGGCGGCAGCTGCAGATGGAGAGCTGTCTGAACCAATGTGGCTCTTCCTCCTCTGAACAAAGGTAGCAGTCGCCCCTTTGTCATCGTCGATCTGTGAGCGGCGCAGATTAAGCACATTTTATCCTATTTTTATTTACTATAATTTAATACTTCATAAAATAATAAATTATATTATTAATTCATCCTTTTTATTCAAACATCCACTAAAATTTATTTATTAAATCTTTTTCAAATTCTCGTAATTACACTTTTAATTCAAATATCACACTTAAATTTTTTTATGAAATCGACTAATTTTTAAGAACTAACGAGAATTACAAATTCACTTTCTGCTTTTAACCCACACAAATTTAAAACAAATATCAAAGATAAAAGAAATAACTGCACTCATGTGAGACTAATTAAATTATTTTAATCCTTAAATCATATGTCGTTATAATCTTCCTATGATTCTTCGTAGGGCTCAATATCCTCGTTAATCTATTTGTGTTGATGCTCTTTATTATAAGATATGCATGTTGACCATCATCCCCATTATAGCTATAAGTGAAATTATTTTTCTTGCTTTTAATTCTAGAATTAATAGAAAATTTTTATTACCGTAGTAAATAATATGAACCGCATTATATTAGTTATTATGAAAAATATTATTTCTCTCTTAAATTATGTATTTTCTTTATTATAGTTTTATAGATTATTTTAGTATTGCATAATATAAAAAGAACAATATATATAATAATTATGTCTACAATATAATTAATAATTATATCTTCGATCAATTAGTTTAAAGCGTATAATTTCATGATATATATATATATATATATATATATATATATATATATATATATCATTTGTTCACATTATTGCATTGTTAGGAGAATATATTTCATTATCACGCATTTGATAATTTCTTACTTTTAATTTTAGAACTAATATAATTCTTTATCACCACATTAAATAAAATGAATCATATTATATTAATATTTTGAAAAAATAATATTTCTCTCTTAAATTATATATTCCTCTTTATTATAGTTTTATAGATTATTATTGTATTGCAAATAAAAAAAAGAACAATATATACCATAATTATATCTAACAATATATTTAACAATTCTATCTTGGATCAATAGTTTAAAGTGTATAATTTCATGTATATATCATTTTTTCATATTATTTTATTATTAGGAGAATATATTTCATCGTCATGCACTTGATTTAAAATATGTAGACGTATTTGTTTTGTACATAAGATTAAAGTCGATATGATTTCGATTATTTAAATTAATACTTTTATACAATAAAATTTAAAAAATAAATTTATGAAAAAATTATAATTTCTATTAATAAATAATTTAAAAATGTCCGTGAACTCATTGTTTACAATCATTGTGAACCCATTGAACATTCAGTCTGGATCTGCCGCAAACCATGCATCCCGTGAGAATAGATTTAAGAACTATGAGTTGTTAGGTGAATTTTTTACCTCATTGATTATCTCATTACCTGGAGTTCATGAGCCATGATGAAGTAGCAAGGAAAAACTGTCCTTATTAAGGTCGTGAGATCATTATTAGGAGTGTTAAATTATAAAGACCATCCCTTTAAACTTATAAGTTAGAAAAGTGGATAGTTATAGCACTTCTCTAACTTAAATTTTAGTTTTTAATCGTACTATTCTCAAAATTTTGATTTCTCGCACGTCTTATCCTCTTGACCAATTATAATGAATTTTTCGATTGCGCAATTGGCATTGGCGCAACAAAAAATAATAAAATAATATAAATATATAATAAAATAATATAAAAAAGAGGGGCACATAGAGGGGTGGGGCGGTCACCCCCCTTCCTCTGGCTTCAGTGAGGGGCAGCTGCCGCAAGGTAGCCGACTCTTTTTGTTTATTTATTATTGAATTATTATTTTTTACATTTATTTATTATTTATTTATATTATTTATTAATTGTTATATTATGTTTTTGTCGATTTATATTTTTTATTATTTTTTATTGCGCCACTTCGACAACACAGCCATCAAACCTACTATACAATATAGATATCGAGTCAAAGTCGAAGGACAATTCATATAATTTACCTTATTAAGAATTATGATTATTGGAATCCTAAAACTCTCTCGTTATGTCGTAACTAAGGGGTTTGGAATTGTGAAAACTCATTAAGAAATTTGGAGAGTCAGCGATTAGGCTCGTTACATGAGACATGACATTTGTCGAGCAAAGTGGTGAACGCACTGTAGGGTCGTGACGTCGGAGTCACAACTCATGACAATGTCATCACAAGACAATGACCATTGGTCACGGATTGTGAAAAACTCATTTGTCATTTCTATAATGTTTCTTACTTATAATTAGATGTTTGAAATCATGGATTGTTACACCAATATCATGTTACATTGATATAAGGTTGATATGATGCAAGTAACTATTTGTCACACGTCTGAATTGCATGATAAGTAGGATTAAATTTCACGTTATATTATTTACTTATGCATGCAAAATACAACATATAATTATCCATGCATTTAATCACATTTCGATTCTTTTTCATATAGCGTGCATCATTTTCTGACCTTATTTACTTTCATTTTATAAAAATGTAAATCTATCCAAATTCTATATTTTATTATAGAAAATGGAAGAGAATTGAGTCAGTAATCCATAGAAATAAATGACACTCAAATCGGAGTTAAAACGGAGACAGAAAATGAAAATTAGTGAAGGCTGTCAGGGCTGAATCGAATATAACGGACCGTTGTGCGACAGAAAATGGAAATTAGTAAAGGCTGTCAGGGCTGAATCGAATATAACGGACCGTTATGCGACCATAACGGCCATCACAGCAGGGGCATGAACAACCCATTACGAGCCGCTAAAAAGTCCAGTTTTGAGTCAAAATCTAATTTGGACACTGTAGGACCATTAAATCCATGTTATGGGCCGTTACGAAGGTTATTTTGAAATTTCTTCGAATTTTTTTGAGAATTTCAAATCCGAACCCAAACTTTATCATAACCTCAGGGGTGATTAAGGAATAAATTTACTCATATTTGAAGGATTTTTAAATGATTTTAAAGACCTATCAAAGTCTTCTAAATTTACTTGTTTTAACATGAAAATACTTCGAATGAAACCGAAACTCTACCAGAACCCTTGTGGCTCCTAGAGGCTATAAATAGAGGCCCTATGGGACATAAAAACATGTGCTTGGGTGCTTGTGGTGCTTGGTGGCGCTTGAGACCTGTGAGCCGTGCTACATTGCAGAGACGAATTTTAGAATTTTTTTTGTATTTATTCAGGGAGAAACTGCAGAGCACTCAGCATGTGTACTTTGCAGCAATCCAGAGATCATCAAAGATGAAGAATTCTATCTTCTAATCGTTTGGATGCTCTTTACCCATACCTTTTATGCCTAATTAATTCTGTAATAGAGATTATTAATCTTTTTTTGAGAAAACTGTATGAACTATTTGTTAGATTTGGATTAATATAGTTATTTCAGTTTCTTTTGATTATGGTTGTGCTTAATGCTTTTTATTGAGATTGTTATATTTTGAGATAAACCAGATTTGGGTTAGTTAGTTTTAGGTTTTAATAATTTTCAACGAATCGATTCTTAACTTAAAGTTTAAGCAATCATAACGCGAAACTAGTAGCTCATCAATTGTGCTAGATTTTGCACGGTCTATTATTTTTTACCCAACGATGATAAATGTTAGTTTATGACTTACAACTTAATGCGTTTTAATATCTTTCTTAATTGAAGATTAACTCATCATTTTTAGTCTTAAGTTTTGCGAGAATTAAGATAGTTTGATTTACACAGCGTAGAGATTATTAATTTAGGTAATCCTAATTCGTCTTAAGAACTAAACCTATTCATCATCGTTATAATTCAATCTTCATAGTTGTTCATGTCAGTTAATCATCATCGTTAATCATCCATAATCCTTAGGCTCAACACCAATTTATTTTATTTTATGTTATTAATTTTTGCACATTTATTTCCCTTTTTATATCACAATACCATTCTCTTCTCTTAGTAGATTATTGAGATATATTAGATTTAACTAGTTCCTTGTGGGTTCGACATTCTACTCTCTATTTTATTACTTGATACGACTAGTGCACTTGCTAGCAAATTTATATATTATAAATTTAACGCATCATTTACAAAAAAAACACATTATATTGAAATGTTAAATCGAGATTAAATGCTTGGCCCTGGGTGAATTGATTATTAATCGGACGGGACATGAATAATTGGAATGATGTGTCAAGTGAGTGCAAATACCACCTCACTAGGATCTTCAAATATCTCAATATATTGATAAATTTTTACTAAATATTATGTACTTTATGGAAAAATGGGCGTCCCCCTACTTAAGTAGGGGGGACGGTGTCCCCTACCGTGATAATTGTCGGATTCGCATCCGATAGCTGGCGCAGACGCAAGCATCCGAGTAGAGATGAAAGTGGTTCGTGTGTGATCAGTTCGACAATTTGCGGTCGACCGGCTCGATGGGGTATAAAAAAACCCTCGCGATGGTCCATTTTCTTTTCTCTTCTCTCTCTCCTCTCTGTTTCTCCTCTCCGTGCCACCTCTCTCCTTTCTGTTTCTCCTCTCCTCTCTCCTCTTTGTTTCTCGTCTCCGTGCAGTGGTGCGAGCTCCGACAATTTTCCCCCTCACGCCGCGATCGTCGAACCGGGCTTCGGTCTCTTCTCTCTCTCCTCTCCGCACAGTAGTGCGAGCTCCAACGACTTTTCTCCCTCACGACGCAACCGTCGAACCGGGCTTCGGTGACCCTCGCGCGATCGGATCCGAGCAGATCTGTCTGTCGCTGATCCCCCTCACGCCGCGGTGGTGCGAGCACCCCGACGGTGGCAGATCTGCGCAACCATATGCACCCCCGACCAGCTGTGGCCCTAAGCACCCCCAACGGCGGCTGTGCGACACCCAGCACCGACGACCACCGACCAAATCTTTGCAACCCAGAGCATCCTCGACCAGATCTTCCTGTCGCCGACCCCCTTCATGCCATGACCATCAAATCGAGCTCAAATGTTCCCTTTTCTCCCTCTTTCTTTTCGTTTTCTCCCTTTTCTACCTCGTTTCGACCCAATATTGTGGCCTCCAGGACGCCGCGACCCTCGAGTACACTGAGAACCCGACCCGCTACTGCCGAGTCCGCCCTGCCGTCGTCGCTGACCCCGAGTACACCTCGAACGCGTGCATCCGCGACCCACCGCACCCGCTGACCCCTCAACAGCCACACGCCGCCGTCGACATGCAATTTGTGTAATGAACACATGTTAATCTCTCGATGTTAATCACATTATAATTAGTCTTAATCACACTATAATGGACACAGTAATTAGTATTAATCACCTTGTAATTTGTTTATCGATGATATGTTTGTAATTAATCGTTAGTTTGTGTTTTATCCAAGAATTATTATAAGCCAATAATTTGCATGCTATTTGTTTATGATGAAAATTTTGTAATTTGTCCATGCTAATATGTAATTTGTTAGAACTTAGCGCACTCGTTTAGCTCCGCCGTCGGGCATTGTTGACCGCCGTCATCCCTAGTTATGTATATTGTGTTAGAGTTTGAGTTGTTTGATCATGCGTATGGAATTTGGCATCGATCTAGTGTTTACATTGCCCGCCTTGGGATGTTGCCGTTGGAGCTCCGCCCGACTTGCCCGCCTCGAGATATGAAGTGCCGCTTTTAGGAAGAAATTAAGATAACAAGGTGCGATCTATATGCATGATACTATCAAAAGTGAGATAGAGATGGCGACAGAGAAGAGCTATCTGAAGCAATTTGAAAGGCCATCTAGCCATGCTCATCGTCCTGGTAGCATTGCACAAATGCGGACATTCATCGTTCTGGGAGAATTGCACAAATGCGGACGAGAAAATTGCCTTAACGACAGAAACATATTTTGATGTATTGACGATAAGAAATGCTTTAAACCATCATGATCTTTTTAACTAATTTACAACAATTTTTTTACAAAAGTGTAACTAATCATTAACAAAAGTTTAACTATAGTTTACAACATAGATTAAACAAAAAAAATTACTGAGCGAAAGATTAATAACCTGGATTAACAACGAGGTCGACGACGGTGGGGCGGGCGAGCTCGACGGCGGTAGCGGTGGTGCGCGAGATCGGCAATGGCGGGGCAGGCAGGCTCGGCGGCAGGACTTTGTGGATGTCGGCTAGGGGACTTCGTGGAGGGAGGTGTGCGGGGGTGTTGCAGACGGCATGATGTGGTCGGCACGGTGCGCGGGGGAGCCGTTGGTTGCTCAATCTGGTCAGCGACGGTGTGCGAACGCAGATCTGATCGGTGGATCCGGTCGGATCTGCGGATCTAAGACGAGATCCGACGAGAGGAGAGTGATCCCGAAGGTGAGATCCGGCGATGGCGCGGCGAGAGGAGAGAGCACGCCGAGGAAAGGAGGCGCAAATCTGCTATCGTTGGGGTGCTTGCACTTCCGCGGCGTGGGGGGGGGGGGGGGAGGTTGGGGACGGACAAATATCTGCTCAGATCTGGTCGCGCAGGGCTCATTGAAGCCCGATTTGACGTCCGCAGCGTGAGGGGAAAAGCCGTCAGAGCTCGCACCGCTGCACTGAGAGGAGAGGAGAAAAGAAAATGGAAGATCATGAGAGTTTTCTTTTTTTTATACCCCTTCGAACCAGTCCACCACGTCACGAACCACAAATTGTCGAATAGGCACGCGAACTGCTTTCATCTCTACTTGGATTCTTGTGTCTGCGCCAGCTGTCATATGCACATCCAATGGCCGAGAAGGTAGGGACACCCATTTTTTCCTTTACTTCAATTGAAAACTGAAATTAAAAATAGTGAATTGAACATGTTGATCTTATTGTATAACGAGTATTAAATATTTAATACAATGAATGTTCTAGTCACTATTCATATGAATACTGGTCATTAAAATATTATAATCAATTGATTTTAACCATTGTTATTGATTGTACCGTCACCTAGTAATTTTATGGATTTATGTAATTTATCTTTCGTTGCGATCTTTACATATAACTAACATGAGATGAACATGGCGCAAAAATTGCACATGAGGCTAGCTAGTCCTTATCCACTACTACATTTTTATGGATTTTCGACGGTCAAATCCGTGGGAAAATCTTATGAAATCCATTGAAAAATTTATTTTTTGTAGGAACGTCATCGTTGGAAAAATGCTAGTCACAAACAATTTTCCAATGGGCTCAAAAAATTTGTCAAAAGTTTTGACAGATAATGACTTCACAAAGTTGTCCTTACTTTTCGTTTAAAAAAAGTTTTGATGGGTGTTACCCATTGAAATTTTCGGTGGGATGATAACCGTCGAAACTTTTGACAAGGTATAGCCGTCGAAAGTTTCAACAAACATGAATTTGTCGAAAAAAATAGCCGATCAGATGTCGAATTTGGCCAGAATCGATCAGCTACGGCCAGATCTCGCGACCTGTGACCGGATCGAATGCATTCGACTGGATCCAGCCACGTCAGGCTTGATGGGCCGACTGGCCATGGTCACAACAGGTCCAATTTGGTCGACTGCAACCATATCTAGTCAGAGCAGGCCGAATTCAGACGCATGTGGCTAGATCTGGCAGCCTGTGGCCAGATCAGGTTGAATTAAGCCACAGGCAGCCGGATCAAGTCGAATCCAACCACAGGCGGTCGGATCTGGTGGCATAATATAGCTGCAGCAAGTCGGACCCGACTGCAAGGGATCGGATCTCACGAGAAAGAGAGATGAGAAAGTGATAATGAGGGAGAGTTTCTAAAGTCAGTGTTCGTCGGAGCCGGTGGTCGTCGGATGTCACCGAATTCGGAAGAGAGTGAGAGATGGAGAGAGTGAGGGAGAGAGACAAACGACTGAGGGAGAGGGAGAGGGAGAGGGAGAGAGAGATGACATGTCAAAAATAAAATAAAATAATAATATAATAAATTACATAATTTATTATTTTCATTTCTGACGGTTGTAACCGTCGAAAATTCCATCAAAAATTACGACGGATGGATATCCATCGGAAATATCGACGTTCCTAATCGTCAAAAAATAAAATAATAATATAATAAATTACATAATTTATTATTTTCATTTTCGACGATTGTAACCGTCGAAAATTACGAAGGATGGATATCCGCCAGAAATGTTGATGTTCCTAATCGTCAAAAAATAAAATAAAATAAATAATAATATAATAAATTATATAATTTATTATTTTTATTTCTGACGATTGTCGTCGTCGGAAATATTTTCGTCACAAATTGCGATGAATTTCTATCCGTCAAAATTGCCCGTCGAAAAATGATAATTTTCTTGTAGTGACAAGTGAAGGAGAGGGAGCCGAGAGCCCAATAGGGAAAGAAATAAAATTGGAGGTGCAAAATTCATTATAAATTAATGTTTTTGACAGTTGGAACCATCAAAATTATTGTCTGATGTGCACTTGTTGGTAGTTCCGACTATTACGATGATAAAAAAAATTAATATTAAATTATTAGTATATGCTAATTTTTATTATAACAAATTCAAATTTCGATTAGTGTAGCCATCGAAAGTTCCGGTCGCTATTTGAGCAGTCAATAATTCTCTTTTGATAAATTTTTTTTTCATCGCTGTTTGAGAAGGATGGATTGTTCGGCTGCAAAATACTTCTGAAATTGCGAAGGGTACGAAAAATTCGCATTTTCTTGATCGTTGGGCTTTTATGTAGAGTGTAGTATGTCATAAATTTGTTAGCGTACAGACTCGAGTCATGAATTATGGGAAGTTTTATGTTTCGATGTTAACAACATTTGTATATATATTTTATGATTTTTAGTCTTCTTCTTATCGTGTTGGACTTCTCGTCGTTATGTTCTTATGTTCCTTTGCTTTACTATTGAAACTATATAAAACTATGCAGAAATTATCCATCAACATTAAAGAATAGCATCACTCGGATCCAGATCGTGACGTGTGATGAGGTACTTCTGCTTTCTTCGGGAGAAAATTTTTTAAAGGAAAATGTTAAATTCTTCTAAAACTTGAACCTAAAAATTTTTCTAATACAATTTACATGAAATGTCATTGTGAGTAATCAGGAGGCTACATTTCCCTTTTACAAAACGGATATTCCTCCTAAAAATTCTCTAACCATCTTCTTAAAAATCCTCCTAAGCACGGATTGTAATTTCATCAATTTTTAGGATATTTTGCATGTGTGAGTGTTAAGAAAATTTTTAGGAGAACGAAGCATTTCCATACAAATAATAAGCATATATTGTATAATATGTTGTACGCTCGTAGTTTTATTATGAAAAAATAAAAAAATATTTTTAAAAATCTTAAACAGAAATTTGATTTTAAAATTTTAAAAATTAAATTGAATGTAAAAATGAACTTTTGGAATTAGAAGATCGATTTCTGGTCAAAACTGATTATTAATTGATGGAATATATATGCATACGACGACCATAAGAGGATAACGACATATACCTAGATATAGTTTACGCCGAAGTGAATTTTTGGTACGAAAAACATTGATTATTTTCGATTAAAAAAGGGAATACAACTTAATAAAAAAGGATAAATTTGAAAATAAATGTACACTTAATTCACAATGAAATCTAAACTCAACGACCTTTTTTTATTTGTTACGATCTACTAAACACACGAAACAAATACACCAATAAAATTTTCAAAGATGAAATAATATTTTTTCGTTAAAACATTAATCACTTTTGGAGAAAAAAAATCTTGTTATCGCGTGCGTATCTCCTCCTGAGCAAGGAACGAAATCCCATCTTTTCCTCTTCTCTCCATCGTTCTCGTCAGCGATGGCGTCGGAACCACATCCGAGGAGGGCGATCAATCTGATGAGCTACGACGGCAGCCATTACCTGGTGGAGGAGGCAGAGTTAAGGCTTATCCCGGCGCTCGTCCGGAGCTTGGACGAGGCGATGCCCGGCGTTGACGTCTGCTTCTTCATCCCCTATCTCAAGTCGGAAACCGTCCGACAAATCGTCGACTACTGCAGGAAGCACGCCGCCCCAGCTGACGCCAACGCCGCCGCCGGGAACGACGAGAACCTCGTCGCCTGGGACTCCACGTTCGTCGACGTCCCCCAAGCCCAAATCCTAGATCTCCTCATGGTGCGGTTCATCTCTTGTTTTCTGCAAATTCCTATCTACCTAATTTTTATCTTTATTCTACGTAGAAGTAGTACATTAGTTGAATTTAATTTAGCGATAAGCCGATTTTTTATCTTTATGCACGAATGGTTCATATTACGTTCTACACAAGTATTTAGATATCTGCATACATACGTTTTAATTCATCTTGAAAAAAGATTCAATATTTGGGATCATCCGAACCTAGTATCATCTTGCTCGACATTGAGCTTTACCGACGTGTATGTCCACTACCGTCTGTCCCCCTACCACGCTATTATATAGTAGCCAAATGCGTACGTTACACATTCCATCATTATGATCTTAATGGCTCCATTATTATTATAATTATCTTTTTTCTTAATGACCATAATGGTCATATATCCAACATCTCTCACTTGACCAATATGGTCATGGTATTTAACACTCCCACTATTCATGTAATTGTACCAGAGATGTTATCCTGAAGTCCACTATCTGTAGGACTTCGCATTGACTCAATTATTTTTTATGAATATCACAGGTGCAATTTTTCTTTATAAGAGAATCAATCAATATATTACAATCTCACTTTTTAGAAAGTGCTAATTAAGGATGATATACCGAAGTTCACTATCCGTAAGACTTCTATCTGACTCAATAATTCTCGAGTCTTATCAAACCAACATATTTGATTAATATCCCTTATTTAGTTCTCTTGTAAGAAATCACTTATCATGTTACTATAGGCATATAGATCATTGTCACTCTTTTCTTTTCACTATGTCTTCAGTATAGTGATACTTACCCCAGTATATTTCTTCTTTGAATTGTTGGTCATACCGCGTACCAAGTTTGTTACAACTTAATTATCACAACGCATTAATCTCATGATTAGATTGAGCCATAGTTCCTGAAGATAACATCTAAATCATACATCACAAGTGATTGTCTATTATAAAAAAATATACTCAACCTCCAGTGAATGTCTCAGCACACATCTTATTTTTTATAACTTCAAGAAACAATTGTACCACCTGATAAAAATGAGTGACTACATGTGAAAAAAATTCGATTTATATATCGTCATCGAAATTCACATCCAGATATCATATGCCATCAGGGAATCTGCTTTGTATTGAATGTAAGATGCCTCTTAGATATACAAAATAATCCACAATGACTCCATATAGTCTTATCGTGATTATTTTAATATCTGCCAACCAAGCTTATTGCATAAGCTAATATAGGCCATGTACATTATATCACATACATCAAGTTTCCACACCACTTATATGCAGGGTTCTTTTAAAGGATTCATCTTGTATTGCGACATTAACTTTTACTAAGTCATTTTTAGTGCTCCAAAAATATTTTAGTGTCATATACACTGTATTCGACTCTAACTCAATATCCTTGAATTTCTGTCTAAATAATTTGAAATAGTATAGGATATTTCTTATCTATTTTCCTCATTTCAAATTTTCAATTCGACTTGAGCACTATGACATCATTTTTATGAGCAAAATGTCACATACATATATAGTGACGCTATTTCAACTTTGCTCCCACTATTCATGATGTTTATCTAATTTGTTTCCAACAAACACAAATTGGAACACCATCACACGGTATTCTACCACTACGTGATGTTTCTTTAAGACACTCATAAATTTTTAGCCTATCTTATTCTCTTCATCATCTTTCTTGAATAATCATATTCACAAATGTACATACTTACTCTGTTCTTCATTAAGTAAGATTTTTATGTACATATCACAATTACTAAAATTGTCTTGACATATCCTTAGTAAATAGATAATAGGTTCCCTAAAAATTTATTCTGGCTTGCTGAGTATAATCCTTGGCAATCAATCTCATTATGTGCTATCAAGAGTATCATCGAACTGACGCTTTCTCTTGCATTCCCATCAGCACTCTATGTACATTGCATACGTGCCAGCATGTCACATAGTGCCAATACTTCGTTCCGATCGATTGAGTCCATTTTATTCTTCATGGTGGTCACCCATGATTCTGACTCAATAGAAGTCATTACTTCTATAAATAATAGGATATGTACAATCCTCTATATCAACATCGACGGAGTAACGCAAAAACTTTGCACATGTACAGTACATTCAAATTGTGCAAGTTTCGTCTGTGGCCTCTTGTTGCCTGATTATACTCGTGAAAATGATGGGTCACTCCACTACTTCCAAAGGTATAAAATCGCATACAGTCTCAACTCCCACTGTTAAATAGCATAGTATATTTTCGGAGTTAGATTCCACCGTCTCATAAAATTACTAAAGGATCATTATCCCTATTTACATGCTCCATTTTCATTTTCTAGAAAAATAACATTTTAATTCAATATGAGACATCTATACAAATGGAAGAACATATATACTCTTTGGACTTATCATAATATCCGATAAACATACACATTACCATCCTCACGTCCAGCTTATCCTAAAACTGACTAGAAATTAATGTGCATTTTACATCTCCATTTTCGGTGATGGTCTAAACTTAGGCTTCTTGCTATTCACAACTAATAGCATTAATATTGCGGACTCAGTGGGAATACTTTATATGTAACTCACAGTTGTCTCTGTTCAAAAATTCTTTAACCATATCCGAGTGGGACAACATACTTCTTATTGCATTCAAAAATTATATTCTCGCATCTATCGTGATGCATAGGCGATAGTAATGTCTTACATATCTCTACTTGAATGCAAAATTCTTATTCCCGGGAAATGTGTTCCCTCCTCTACAGTCCTTTAATACTTGATTGGTTTCCTAATCTTTTCCCCTCATCTATCTTAGATCTCTTAAAAAATTTACAAACAATTTAATTATATTTTTTCCTTTTAAGAGATTGACATAGGAGAATTAGAATAATCATCAATGAATATTATCAAATATTCATCCTATCTATGTGTTCTATCACTCAATAATTATCTAACAAAACCCTCGACCTTATCAAAAAAGTGTCCGAGTTCTTTTACCAATCAAATAATGTTCATATAGCATCATCTATAATGTTCATATAGCATCATCCTTGACTTTAATATGTGAGCTCATAATTATTTATTCAAATTATGAGTTTACTATGTGTCTCAATCTCATATTAGACACATGACATAGAGTATGTGCATTGATTATTCTTATAATTAGAACACAAGTTAGTAGAACAAGTTTTCTCAAAAACAGAAAAGACACTTTTGTTCTTTCCAATATACACACGACCATTTAACATAACTTCAATTCTTTTGCAGAGAGAAATTGAGATGGAGATCAGATTCAACATACTTTAGATGCGTATATTACATTTTGAAGTGCGGTGAGGCAAACTTCTAAATGGAATCTAACGCACACATCACATCTTGGAGTGCAGTGAACCCAACTCCTTGATGTAATCTATATTACAATGCCTTCAACACTTAAATGTTGTATTATATAAGCCCTCCATTCTCCTTTTGCAACTTTTTGAAGTTTAATGGTCCTTTCTTTGGTCTTTACAATATAGTGAATTATTCAAATTCAACTCCACAAATTATTGATATCTATCGTGACATTTCTTTTCTCGATAACTGTAGTAACTTAGGCTTGTCTGGAATTTCACCTTTCTCGGCACCATATCTTGGTCCAAAATTTTGCCTTAGAATAATTTTGTCTCACAAAATATTATTGCATGCAAATCAAGCTCCATTATGCCTCATTAACTACTACTTTGATATATCAAGATATGTCCGATAGTATATCCCATGAAATTCTTCTTTAGCTATCTTAGCTTTGAATACTCTAGTCATGCCAATAACTATTGATTGCCGACTTAATTATTCCATTAAGTCATATTATGTTGCCATTCATAAATAATACTTCTTTTAGTATTATATCTTAATGACTAAACTCTTAGTCGTGACAATTATGTAATTCACATGATCTCTTACTTTTCTTAAATAAAAGTAATTGTGCACTGATTTCAATTTTGAAATCACACATTATCCTCAATTGTGCATCGATTTCAATTTTGAAATCATACATCACTCACAATTGTGTACTAATTTCAATTTTGAAATCTACATTGTCCTTATGGCATTTTCATATGTCATCTCAATAGGAATTGAGAATCCTCGTGAAATCATCTTTCATGTATACTATGAAAGCATTTTTGTCATTCTGCTCCCATTGTTCGAAAATTTTCATATATGCCTTATAATTTGCATTATCTTCGAAAAGTTTTAGAACATCAAAATGAATAACATTGATTGATATCAACTTTCTAAATTCAAAAGTTATCAATCCACTGAATTGTTTTGAACATAAAAAGTTGATAAGTTTTAATTCATTATCAGGAATATATACTTAGACTTTTCTAAATATATCATGACAAGTTATGAAATTTAATATAGCAATTGGTTTCACTGTAAATGTCATGCTAATAAAATATAATGATAAAAGTAACAATGAGCTTATAAATAATTTTATAAAAAAATAAATAATAGAATATGAATTTCTAATCATAATCAAATCTGCTATTTTAAATTGGACAGATAATTTAAATCATTTAACTTATTAGCATTTACAGACTATATCAATTAATAAATGTATGGAAAATCAAGCAATAATCTGGCCCAAAAGCTTCTTTTACTAGAATGTAAACTATTCAATATATATTTGAATTAACTTAATTAAAATTAAATATAGCAAGCCATAGTTATCTTCGTATCTAAAAAAATAGTAATTTTCTATATGCACACGAGATTTTATAATACTTTGGCAATTCAATAAATTCTAATTGAAATATTATAGTCCTAGAATAACAATCTTAGTTATTTGAATCTAACTCTAAAATATAATGCCGGCAGTGAAAAAAAAAATAACACAATAGAGACTGATCTCGTAAATGTAGTAAGATTTACTATTGGACACTAAAAAAAACGGTAATCAAGATCAGTTGCTTAGAAAAATTAAGAAATTTAAATAGTGAGATAACAAATGTTAATGTATAATAATTCCTTAATCCAATAGTAACAGAGCTAGAAGGATGACAGTAATTCCTTGTTAAAATAAGATTATAAGCTCCCAACAAAACAAATAATTTGTACCAAATTTGTTAAAAATAATTTCTTTATTTAATATTATAATCTTAAATAAATTTGATTAGTATTGGAATTGTGATATCATTTTAAGTGGGTCAAAATCTTAAATGCTAATATTGGATTTAGGAAAAAACCATACCTTACTCTAATAAATGCTAAAATGAATAAATAGCATAATAATGGAAGAAAACGCACCTTTACTGCTCATCTTGCCCAACAGCCAGAAATAAAAAACGTACCTTCGTCTGTGGTTGCAGCGACGGTTACAAAGAAACTCACGAAGGATCAGCACGAAGTTGAAGTCTCACGAAGGGTCGTGATGTCATGCCGCTGGATCACCAGCTGGCGTCGGTGCCACCCCTTTCCGTCGGTTTCGTCGATGCCGCCTGCGGGTCGAGGAGCAGCGGACTCGGGTCTCTTTCACATTCACCGCCAGGGACAGGCAGGCCATCGCCGCGAGCCTCCCCAGCCACTGCTTGTCCTCTTGAATCGGAAGCCTGCCGCCGGAGCGCGAGAGGAAGCACCGGTCGAGGTATTTCACGGCGAGCACTGTCATGAGGGCGGAGAAACCGTGGCGCGCGGCGAAAAGTGCCATCAACTCT
This sequence comes from Pontederia crassipes, assembly GCA_030549335.1. Lineage (NCBI taxonomy): Eukaryota > Viridiplantae > Streptophyta > Magnoliopsida > Commelinales > Pontederiaceae > Pontederia > Pontederia crassipes. The sequence goes on along the minus strand of CM060194.1, from coordinate 67,489,025 downwards.
ACCATCTTCCTCCTCGCCGATCGGAAATACAGTCACTGGGGCTGTGGGTGAAGTCTTGAAGAGGAACGAGCAAGGTCACCGGACTGCTCGTGGAGCGCAGCATCGTGGCGGACGAGAGCGGCGCCGATGAACAGTCCTTCAGGAGTAGCGTCGATGAGCAGTATTCGGACCTTGCCTGCCGTTATTGTGGGTGGCGTCGCGAACCAGGAACTGGATGACGTACATGAGGGAGGCGTCACGAGAGGATTTCGCAACATGCAACTCGTGCGCAGGGGGCCTCAGCAGTCATCAACGGAGTAATGGGAGAAGAGCAACGACGAGAAGTCGCCGATGGCTCTGATACCAATAAGAGAAAAAAAAATTGGTGAAAAAATATTTGAAATCATTCGGACGCGTGTATGTTCATTATCGTCCTTCTTCCTACTACGCTATTATATAATAGTCAAATACGTGCGTTACACATTCCGTTATTATGATGTTAATGATTCCATTATTATTATAATTATTTTTTTAATGGCCATAACAGTCGTATATCCAACAGTGAGGTCACCAATTTGAGTCAAAGGAGTGGATGGGAGAGAGAGGGGAGGACGGGGCGCGGCGATCAGAGAGAACTGATATGAGGTGAGGTCGGCGACGGTCAACGATGAAGGCGGCGCCTGCGACGCTTGAAGGAAAAAAAGCGATCAGCAGCGGCAACTTGCTCCAGAGAAAAGAGAGAGAATCTGGATGGTAGATCTAAAACCAACGACCCAAATCAAAATTCTAATTCTTTATAATATTTTGTCACCTTCATATTTTATGAAACTTCATTTTAACATTAAAAATATTAATCTACGATTTGATAATTGAATATTTCCATATCCCAAAGTTTCCATCAGGTAGCTACCACTTTTTTTTCGGAATAGTTAGGTCTTAAAAATAATGAAATAAAATATTAAATCATTTGGTGTGAGTTTGCATATAGAAAAGCTTTTACTTTTCTCTTTATTTTTTTGTAACAAGCTATAATGTGTATTATTCATTAATTCCTGTAGTTTTTTTGCATGAAATTAAAACTATTTATGCAACTATACTAATTTACTGCACTAGACGAGTTACACAACTTTACTAAAACATCAAAATTTTACGAAAAACATTATGTTTATAACCTGAAGATTCATCCTTATGATTTGTTGACAGCTTTATTCTAAATCATCCTTCCACATAAATATGGGAAAAGATATTTTTCTAGTAAGAGAACCATTAATATTCGAACTTAGGATCTCCTAAATCTAGCCTTGAAGCTATATAAAGTTAAATAAAACTATCAAACTTTATATAATATCAATTTTTTACGAAGAACATTATTTTCATATATATATATATATATATATATATATAACATTAATGTACTCCATATTTCATAATTTATTTTCATCCTAATACTATGCTTTCGTGTATTGCAGGCTGGAAATAATCTAGGCATCCAATCTCTTTGTGAGCTATGTTGCGATAAAATCGTTGCCAACACAACCAAAGCATATGAAGATTCTAAACAAAAAGAACAACATAAGATGGATTGAGAATGATAGGTCCAGGGAGAGAGACTACATGATATGCAAGTGTTCTTTTTTTTTCATTTGGTTATGTGAACATTATGTGCAAAATCATCATTCGGATTGTTTAGGTTTAGGGAGAGTTCAATTTGACATTTTAACACCTATATGCAAAAATAAGTTATAGCTTGAAAATAAAGCTTCAAACTTTTGATGGTTAAACTCTTTCTATGGTTAACCTTTGTGACATCTAGTTTATTTGCTTAAAAGTGACTCATTCTAGTTGATCCATATATTCATTTCTTAGAGTCTTCTATGAAGTTAGCAAATTTGTGTGTGATTAATGCATCTTTCAAGATATGATAAAAGAAAAAAATAATGTATAGTAAGCATTAATCATGGTAATATCTTGATCTTTTTATAATATATGTATTAGTTCTTTTCCTCTTATGCATTGTAGTCAAGTTTTGAACAACCAAATAAAAGTAAAAGTATCTTGTCTCATTAGCAAATAAAGCACATCCAAACTAAATAGACTTTATAATTATTAATCCCTAAAGTTCACTAAACGTCCTTCAATATTGCACACTTTTCTAATTCTATCATTCAACTTTATTTTATAACCGGCCTGTCTTCCAACTATTAATTTATTTCACTAACAACCTTTTTACTAGGTATAAACAATTTACTAGTCATTTTGTTATATGGCTAACTACCAAAAAATAAAATAATAAAGAATGGGGACACCGCCCCCTCCTCCTCTCTCTCTCTCTTTCTCTCTTTCTCTTCGGCCATCAACGATCTCCTCAACAAGGGAAGTGTTGGAGTTGGTGAATACTTCAGGGCCCCTTATTTCTCACACCGAGTTCGCCTACGTGAGCTTAGGGGAATCTGAGTATTACCCAATTACCTGCGCTGCAGGCGTACGAACAAAAGGGGAGGTTCAGGAGGCCCCGTCCCCCGACGGCGGTCCCGAAAACTAGACGGGTTTTGGGCTTTTGTTTAGCCGGTCCGTGTGGTTCGATTTAAGTTTTTTCTCTATTTTGTTCGGATTTTGAACACGTTTGAGAGAGACTATTTATAGCTTATTTTCATATGTAATCTGTGTGGCGGTTATAATCAAAACGATATAGTGGAACCTCTTTGCAGGACGTAGCCCTACTCTCAAGGGTGAACCTATGTAAATTCGTGTGTCTCCTCTAATTTTTCTACAATCTCTTCGCAATCTTCTCTCCCTATTCTCAAATTTTCCCATCAATTGGTATCAGAGCACAGGTTGTTCGAGGAATTAGGGTTTATTCGAGTTATCAGGAGGGTCACGAATCGAGATAGAAAAATTTGATGGAACACGGTTTGATATCTAGAAGATGAAGATGGAGGATCTCCTCTGTGATCGAGATCTTTGGACGACAATCGAGAAGGAAAAGTCAGGCATGGAAGCGGCGAAGGTCGCGGACGGGGCTTCCTCCAGTCAGATAGATACAAAGGCGATTGAAGAGTGGGATCGGATTGATAGAAAGGCGAAGGGTTTGATTTGGCTTTGTCTCATGAATTCAATTCTTACGAATGTGATGAGCGAATTTACAACCAGAGATCCGTGGAAGAAGTTGAAATCCCTATATTAAAGTAAATCACTGGTTAACAAGTTATTTCTGAGAAAAAAAACTGTACAATCTTCGGATGCATGAGGGTGACTCGTTCTCTACTCATTTTTATAACTTTAACACGGTGATCAGTCAACTTGTATCAATCGGTGTTAAGTTTTAAGATGATGATAAGACAATAACATTACTCTGTTCGCTGTCGAATTTATGGAACAATCTAATTATCGTGATTGATAACGGAGATAAAGAACTTTCGTATGAAAGTGTATGTGTTACCTTGTTATCAGAGGAAACACGAAAAAAGGGATCGGCAAGTTCTGGTAAAGAGGCGCTGGTGACTAGAGGAAGACAACTAGAAAGAACTCAAAATCAGAGAGGGTCCAAATCCAAATCTCGTGGGTGTTCGAAAAGTAGAGATAAGAAGGTGCAATGCTGGAGATATCAAGAGTGTGGCCATCTGAAGCGAGATTGCAAAAATAAGTCGGTTCATAAGAAAGAAACTGAGTCAACCTCGGACAAAAAGGAGGCTGAGGTAGGGGATATGTATCTGGCTTCTGCATGTATGACACAGTCAGATAAGAATGTCTGGCTCATCGATACTGGTGCTTCGTATCACATGATACCTCATAGACATTGGTTTTGTGAATATGAGGAGTATAATGGTGCGGATGTCATGCTCGGAGATAATACTACGATTCAGATTGTTGGACGTGGCAGGGTGAAGTTGAGGATGAATAATGGCACGGTGAAGACTTTACCAGATGTGATACATATATCACTCATGAGCAGGAGTTTATTATCTGTTGGTACAATGGCTGATTCGGATGTTATATTCAGTTGCGACAAGAATTCGTGCAAGATGATCAGAGGGTCTATTGTGATTATACGAGGGGTTCGTTATAGCACATTGTACAAGTTGCTCGGAGAGACTATATCTGTAGGCTGCAGATTTATTTCTGAAGAGGCCAAAGAAAATGAAGACAGCACATCTATGTTGTGGCATCAGAGATTATGCCATATAAGTGAAAAAGGACTCTCTACCATAACATCAAGTCAGATGGTAGAAGGAGTTTCAGATTGTTCTGTGGGCTTCGGGTTCTGTGAACATTGCCTCCATGAAAAATATAACCGAGTCAGTTTTCAACACACAGGTACAAGAGCAACGAAGATTCTCGAATTGATCTATAGTGATGTCTTTGGACCAACTCCGACTCCATCTATTGGAGGGTCCAAGTACTATGCCTCTTTCATAGATGATTTTTCGAGATACAGTTGGATTTATTTTATCAAAAATAAGTCAGATGTTTTCGATAAGTTTCGAGAATTTAAAGTTTTGCAAAACAGAAGACAACTCCATATACAATTGAGCAGAATGGAGTAGCTGAAATGTTAAATCGATCACTCATAGAGAAGGTCAGATGTATGCTGAGTTGGGCTAGATTGGGGCAAGAATTCTGGGCAGAAGCTGTAGCCACAGCAAACTATTTGAAGAATCTCTCACCGACCTCATCAGCGAAGGATCAGATGCCTTATGAAGCAATGTTTGGGAAGAAGCTGAATCTGTCTCATGTTCTGGTGTTCGGATGTTACGCGTATGTTCATATACCCAAGGAAAAGCGGTGTAAGCTTGACAGTAAGTCTGAGAAGAACATATTTGTCGGATACAAAGAAGGGGTCAAGGGTTATAAACTATGAAATCCAAGGACAATGATTATTGTATACAGCATGGATGTTGTCTTCCGTGAATTACAATCCCAAGTTGAGGGTCAGAAAAATGATGAACCCAAGAAAGTGCAGTGCTTGAAGATTATTCTGATTCAGAAGAAGATTCTAATTCTGAAGTTGCATAAGTGGTTGCTCAAGATATTTCAGTTGAGTTTGTTCCAAAATCTGATCAAGATGACTCGGTTAATGAAGTTGAAGATGCAGATTCAGATGAAGACGCAGATGTTGGTGCCATACCAGTTCTTAGGAGATCAACACGAGAAAAAAGAGCACCTCTTAAATATTCTCTTAGTGCTCTAAGTACGTTTCATGCTTTGAGCATCATCGGAGAATAACATAGTTCTGTAAAAGATGCAAGGTCTATGGATGATGCAAATCAATGGGAGCTTGCTATGGCAGATGAGATGCAATCACTGGATAAGAATGAAATATGAAGCTTTTGTAAATTGCCTAAGGATAGAAAGGCAATTGGTTGCAAATGAGTGTTCAAGCGAAAACTGAAACCGACGAGGCTGACAGTTAAAGGGTACTCTCAGATTGAGGGAGTCGACTATGATGAGATTTTTTCTCCTATGACGAAAATGACTTTAATCAGATTTGTTCTATCTCTGGCAGTGGCATATAATCTTGAGGTAGAGCAGATGGATGTGAAGACGACATTCCTTCATGGAGACTTGGAGGAAGAAATATATATGAGGCAATCAGAAGGTTTTGAAGTTTAAGGTAAAGAGAAGTTGGTGTGCAAATTGAAGAAGTCTTTATATGGATTGAAGTAGTCACCAAGGATGTGGTACCAAAAGTTTGATACGTACATGCTCGAATTCAAGTTTGTACATTCAGATTCAGATCACTGTGTTTATGTGAAGAGAGTTGGCGATCAATTTATCATTCTTACACTATATGTGAATAACATGTTACTGATTGGAAACAACATGAAGATGGTGAATTCAGTGAAAGGTTTGTTAGCCAAGAAGTTTGAGATGAAAGACTTGGGGCCGGCGAATTTTATTTTGGGTATGCAGATTAGAAGGGATCGTCAGAAGCGAAAATTGTGACTAGGACAGGAGAAGTACATAAAAGAAGTGTTGAAGAAATTTAACATATCGGACTGCAAGTCATTGGGTACTCCTATGTCTCTAGTAACCAAACTTTCTGTAGAGCAATGCCCGAAGATGGATGAAGAAGCCGAAGAGATGGACCGTGTGTCATATGCAAGTGCAGTGGGCAGCTTGATGTATTCCATGGTGTGCACGCGTGCAGTTATAGCCCAAGCAGTGGGAGTTTTAAGTAGGTATATGTCTAACCCAGGCAGGGAACACTGGAATGCTATCAAGAGAGTTTTTAGGTACCTTCGTGAAACTTCAGATTTTGCTTTGTGTTTTGAAGATACATGGAAAGAAAATAGGCTTGATATTGTAGGCCATGTAGATGCTGATTGGGGTGGAGACATTGATAGTAGATGATCCACTAGTGAATATATTTTTACATTATTTGGGACTGCACTGAGTTGGATAACCAAGAGACAAAGCTTGGTAGCACTTTTTTCTACAGAAGTAGAATATATGACTCTTACTCATGCTGCAAATGAGGTCATATGGCTACGGTGGTTGTGCTTGGAGCTCTGATTCGAGTAAGGTTCCATGGAGGTGAGATGTGATAATCAATGTGCTATTCAGTTACCTAAGAATCTTGCATTTCACTCATGTACAAAGCATATTGACATCCAATATCATTTCATTCGAGAAAAGGTGTAAAAGAAAGAGGTTCAGCTTGAAAAAGTTGATACAACATAGAATAGTTCTAATTTTCTGACTAAAGCAGTTACAAGTGCAAATTTCGAGTGATGCTCTACTACTGTCGAATTGAAGAAGAATGTTGCTAGCAAGACTCTCATTGGTGTGAAGTATTCACCAAGTGGGAGAATGTTGGAGTTGGTGAATACTTTAGGGCCCCTTGTTTCTCATACCGGGTTCGCCCACGTGAGCTTAGGGGAATCTGTGTATTACTCAATTACCTGCGCTGCTAGCGTACGAACAAAAGAGGGGTTCGGGGGGCCCCGCCCCCCGACGACGGTTCCGAAACTTAGACGGATTTTGGGCTTTTGTTTAGCCGGTCCGTGTGGTTCGAATTAGTTTTTTTTGTTTTGTTCGGATTTTGAACCCATTTAGGAGAGACTATTTATAGCTTATTTTCATATGTAATCTGTGTGGTGGCTGTAATCAAAACGATATAGTGGAACCTCTTTGCAGGACGTAGCCCTAGTCTCAAGGGTGAACCTGGGTAAATTCGTGTGTCTCCTCTAATTTTTCTGCGATATCTTCGCAATCTTCTCTCCCTGTTTTCGAATTTTCCCATCAGGAAGGAAGCGTCTACTCGGTGAATAACTCTTCCCCCACCCCGCTCGTGACCTATCACCCCCTCACTCGTCGATGAGCAGCCCGCCTGCTCGCGACCCCTTCGCCGAACAAGCATCCTTCTTGACCCCTCCGTCGAAGGAGCAGTCCCCCCACCGACGAGCAACCTTCTCTACCCCCTCTGATGGACGAGCAGCCCCTATTGGGGGGGGGGGGGGGTCGCAAACCGGGGAAGGGGCGTTGCTTCGCAGATGATGTCGCCTCATCTCCCTATCATTGGTAAGCAGCTCTGTATCACCCCAGCCGAAGTAGCCATCTGCTTGTGGCCCCCTCCTCCCCTCCATCGGTGAGCAGCCTTCACGACCCGACGCACGCCCCTTCTTATCTTTTTTAATTATTATACTATTATTTTATTATTTATATTTATTTTAATTTTTAATGGCTTGTCACATAAGCAAAATGATTGATAAACTATCGATACTCGGTAAAAAGGGCAGTTGGTGAAACAAATTAACCATTGAAGGACAATTTTATTATAAAGTAAAGTTGAATAATAAAATTGGAAAAAATGCTAAAGTTGAAGGACATTTAGTGAAATTTACTCTAAAATAATTGAATGTCATGCAAAATATATTAAACACATCTTCCAATGTTAATTTCATTTGTCAACATTTCTTTAAAAAAAGAAGAGCATGCATAATCAATTTTCTTGTGTTTCAAATAAGCAATCACACCATTGCATTCTTTACTAATATTGTTATGTCTTGTTTCATTAAAATCATTTATATAATCTTGGTCGTAACTGATGCAATGCTTGAAAATTCATGAACCTTGACAATATACATGAAATTATGTAATAATATTTTTAAAAATATCACATAAGTTAGTATGCGAATGTAGTTGTTTTTCAATATTCTAGGGTGTGCTAACAAATTATTATATTTTTTATAAATCTTTTGCTATCAACTTTTTGTTTTATGTTTCACTATTAAATAAATGCACTTCACAACCAATCGTTACTTCCCTCCTTCATTTCACATTAGTTCGATCATTCAGCTAAGATCCTTATCACCTTCCTTCTAACAAAAAAATATTCTGATGAAAATTCTTTTTCTTGAATTTGGCCCGAGATCCTTATAAACTTCTTTGGATCAAACAAACCCTCTACTTGAATTTTTTATCCATTTGTTTTAAGGAGAACAAACTTCCATATATAAATCCCAATGATTGTAGCATATAAACCATAATGTTTATATGCATAATCATTTTTTTTTTCCAAAAGTCATTCCAACAAATGGTTTCCTTTAACACATGTTCGTGATTCTCAACCATATATGCATCACATTTTTACTATCATATTCAACATCATGCACATTCTGATTGTAGATAATTGTCAAAATGAGGATCCATCATGCTATATATGAAATATTCTATTAATTAATTTGCATTTGTCTCTTTTGAGTACTCGTAGTTTCATCAAATCGATCTTGACATCCTAACTCAAAATGTTTTCATATTGTGCTCAAGTGGGATGACGCCATGAAGTTAAGAGAAGGACTCCACCAATTGCACCACTATATTGGAGCCAAGAAATATAACTCTCTTATAAGATGTATGCAAGCCTTTAAATATATTCATATATGAAAAGGATAACTTTTAAAAATTTACATATCCAAGACTTTATATATTAGACTGTCAATGTACACACAAACTTTATGCACCATATCTAGAATATTGATCATATGCGTGTGTTGTAGTGCATAGCTATAGGATAATGGAGAATGTCATGCTAATGAATATTAATAATTAAGCACGGGTAAGAATCTCACTTTTTCATTTGTTCACTAATCAGGAGTGTAAAAATCCTTGTGCAAGGTTGCATAAAAATCATTTTTCATTTGTTCTATATTTATATATTATCGTTAGAATAACACGTCATAACATTTTGAAACCTCTATTCTAGTTGAAATAACCTAAAGCGCATGACACCAATTGTAGCACTTCCACAACTTCCACAGCAAAAAAATGTTATCATTAAACTAAAGATAAATATCTTAACTAAACAAGTTTGACTAGTTAACTAAGAAATTACAATTCTATATAAATGAATCTAAGGTTATTGTATTTTTCTATATTTTGAATAAGAAATGTAATAGAAGAAGGTAATTCATAGAAATGCAAATGCAGATAAAAAAATTAGTCAAGGAAAATAGTTTCAGTGCTAACTTCGCTATATTGATATGTCAAAATAATGGCATTCACACCCTCGCTCTACTACTTGATGTATAATAATACCACTCAGAGGACCAATTTGACAACTCATGTCGGCATGTAGGAAGATAAAAATTATGAGACTTCTCTTCTCAAGACTCTTGCATGGAGTTCAACAATAAGAAATTACTAGCACCCCTTGGGATAGTGTATATCTGCAAAGCAATTTCGAAAAACAAAATATAAAAAAATATTAGTAAACTAAACTTCTCTTAATAACATAGATCAGATATATGACAAGAGGATCTTTGGATTTCTCGTAACAATCAATTGCATTAATAAAGTTTAATTTCTTAAATCTCAATTGGACTATAACAAATTTTCATATTTGTCTCTAATATATGAACTTACCGTAGCACCCCCTTAAATTATGTTATGATTTCCACTTTAATCCATCCGTCTGATTTTGTTAAATTTTTCATTATTCTCAATTTTTTATTCATTAAATGACTAAATAACCCTTTGTCATATTTTAATATTTAAATGTTTAAAATCATATATAATAATTAATTTAATAATAAAAAGATGTGCCATCTCCCCCTCCCCCGCACTGGGGAGCCCGACCAGTTCCCCTCTCGCGCCCCCTGCTGGCGTAGCAGAAGCCCCCCGCGTTGGTGAAGCACAACCCCCCTCTTGCCATCCGATCCCTTTTGACGAGCAGTCTCCCTCTCGTGACCCCCGACCGTCGCTGGCGAGCTGCTATGCAACCTTGTTAGGAATATAAAATCATTGATTGATCTTTCTAATGGCTTAAACTTTTAGAAAAATTGATTAGTACATCAAATTTAAAATGATTTCAGAGTCAGAGGTCAAGAGTTTGAACCTCGTTAAGCTCTTATTAAAAAAATATTTCCTCCCTTTGATATTGACGTGGTGGACTGGGCTAGACCAAAGTTGTCAGTAAGAATATAAAACCATTGATATTACTCCTTCTAATAGCTTAAGTGTATAGAAAAATTGGTTAGCACATCAAATTTAACAAACCCTCCTTTTGTCGTCGAGTAGTCCCCCTCTCACGACCCCCTCCCCCGGGTGTAGCAACATATGAGCCCGAGCAGTCCCCCTCTCGTGACCCCTCCCCTCCCTTCCCTCGAGTGAGCTGCCATCCGCGACCACACTCGTCGAACCCAGTCCCCTCTCGCAACAACCCCCTCCCCCCTCGCCAGAGGTGGAGCCACGTCGTGGAAGAAACACGAGGGGGATGCCACAATTTTTATTTTTTATTATTTGTTATTATAGATGATTTTAAATATTTTAAAATATGATATAAGGATATTTTAGTCAATTAATAAATAAAAATAATAAAAAAGTTAACATAATCAGACGGATGGATTAAATCCCAATATAGTTTAGGGAGCACTATGGTAAACTCATATATTAGGGGCAAACACGGAAAATCACTATAGTTCAAAAAAGATTTAATGAATTAGCCATACATATTTCTAAAATATTGTATTAAGGATATGAGTTAATTAGATTAAAATAGAAAAAATGTTGGCACTAAATCTTGAGAACTAAAATATCTAAGTCCACACATATTAATGATATACACTAGATTTGAAACCAAAAGTTATTAGCTCATTAAAATTACAAAATAACTTATAGCTAAATCAAAATTTACCATTGCAAGGAAATTACATATAAGAGATTAAAATGGTAAAATAGTATAACAAAATAATCCTCTCCTTGCTATCATCTCTAGTAATAATTCATCCTCATCATTCTACATGTGTCCATATTTTTTAAAAAATAAGAAACTTTCATTCCTAATCAGATGATGCCCAAAAGCCTAACATATTGTCATATTTCAATTAACCTTTCATAATTTTATCTTCTTAGCCGTAGCTCATGTATGACTTGCGATTGACAAACTTATAAAGTGTGATTTTTCCTTGATTAGCATCTTCTTTTCTTAGAAAAAATTACACTCATACATATACAATAAGTTGCAAGATCATAAATAAAATGTGTTCAATAGGAGATATCACAATGCACATAAATTTGAATTCTACTAAAAAGATATGCCAATATAATTTTCAAAATATTTTGTCAAACATGATATTTACGCATAAAAGGATGCACATCAAACATGATAGACACTCATGCAACTAACACTATAGCCAACACACTCTACATAAATAATGTAGTAGCCGTTGGATATAAAAAAAGATAAATAATAATTTGAATTATGAATTACATATATAATTTCAATTATGACTATATAAATATTTGCATTCATATCAAAAAAATAAACATCCAAATAAACAAAAATAGTAAGATTTCAAACCATTAGCATTTCAAGAATGCTTTTGAATGGATTCAATTTAACAAACATAAATATCACTAAAATTTAATAAAGTTCACCATAAGGTAACGATTGATCTTACGCTCCATTCCATACCTAGATTCTACCCTCTTATTCATTTAGCGAGCTAGAAATAACTTAGCAAGTTCATTTCCTCAGTGCAACATCCTAATCAATATGAAAGAAAAATCAATCTCGTGCATAAAACACTAATATTCAAATAATTATGAGAAGTTTAAATACTCAGATGGGTTGTACTAGGAGATGCTATCTTATTTTCATTCACATAATGAGACGAAACAATTGTGACAAATGAAAAGCTACGAGTTCTAATTTTTATTCCCAACTTGAGATGACAATTGATTGATGCCTATAGGAGGTCATAAAATGATTATTATAGAAAACAAGTAATTATATGGAAAAAATATAAAGGAACACTATCAGTTCAAGGGAGATTACTTGATCATGGCACCTATTGTAGGGAGGGAGCGAAATCTAATGCAAAGTGGCCATTGTTGTAGGGAGATCTGATGGCACTATAAGGGAGTTTCATTGATGGAGAGATCCAATGATTTGACCATTCCTGCAACACATGATAGATGGAGGAACTATGAGGGAGAACGAAAAAAATCCTAGCACGAAAAAGAAAATCAACCGCTCAATAACTTAAACGAACTCTCATATCTGAACTATAACTTGAATAACACTCCTTAATTATTTTAAATCTCAACCATCCATAATGATTCGATGATTGAAATGATGTGATTGTAGAGTGAACACACACAAATTATGTGTGTGATGTTATGATATGAGATTAAGAAACAAGAATGGTTGGTTTATGTAAAAAAGGCGATATATAAAGTGTTAGAGTTGGTGAATACTTCAGGACCCCTTATTTCTCACACCGGGTTCGTCCACATGAGCTTAGGAGAATCTGAGTATTACCCAATTAGCAGTACTGTTGGCGTACGAACGAAAGGGGAGGGGGTTCGGGGGGTCCCGCCTCCCGACGGCGGTTTTGAGATTTTGTTTAGTCGGCCCGTGTGGTTCGGATTAAGTTTTTTCTCTGTTTGTTTGGATTTTAAACTCGATTTGGAGAGGCTATTAATAGCTTAATTTTTTATGTAATCTGTGTGGTGGCTGTAAACCTAAATGATATAGTGGAATCTCTTTGCAGGATGTAGCCCTCATCTTAAGGGTGAATATGGGTAAATTCGTGTGTATCCTCTATTTTTCTGCAATCTCTCTGCGATCTTCTCTCCTTCTTCTCGACTTTTCCCATCAATTGGTATCAGAGCACAGGTTGTTCGAAGAATTAAGGTTTATTCGAGATGTCAGGAGAATCGCGGATTGAGATAGAAAAATTTGATGGAACACAATTTGATCTCTGGGAGATGAAGATGGAGGATCTCCTCTGTGATCGAGATCTTTGGACGGTAATCGAGAAGGAGAGGCCAGGCGTGGAAGCGGCGAAGGTCGCGAATGGGGCGTCCTCCAGTCAGGCAGATCCAAAGACGATCGAAGAGTGGGATCAGATCGATAGAAAGGCAAAGGGTTTGATTCGGCTTTGTCTCGCGGATTCAATTCTTACGAATGTGATGAGCGAACCTACAGCCAGAGATCTATGGAGGAAGTTGGGATCCCTATATCAAAGTAAGTCACTAGTTAACAAGTTATTTCTGAGGAAGAAACTGTACAATTTTCGGATGCATGAGGGTGACTCGTTCTCTACTCATCTTTATAACTTTAACACGGTAATCAGTCAACTTATATCGATCGGTGTTAATTTTCAAGATGATGATAAGGCAATAACATTGCTCTATTCGCTGTCGAATTCGTGGGACAATCTGATTGTCGTGATTGGTGGCGGGAATAAAGAACTTTCGTATGAAAGTGTATGTGCTATCTTGTTATCAGAGGAAACACGAAGAAAGAGATCGACGAGTTATAGTAAAGAGGCGGCCAGAGTAAGACAACCAGAAAGGAATCAAAACCAGAGAGGGTTCAGATCCAAATCTCGTGGGCGTTCGAAGAGTAGAGATAAGAAGGTGCAATGCTGGAGATGTCAAGAGTGGGACCATTTGAAGCGGGATTGCAAAAACAAATCGGTTCACAAGAAAGAAGTTGAGTCAACTTCGGACAAAAAAGAGGCTGAGGCAGGAGATATGTATGTGGCTTCTGCATGTATGGCACAATCAGATAAGGATGTCTGGCTCATCGATACTGGTGCTTCATACCACATGACACCTCATAGACACTGGTTTTGTGAATATGAGGAGTATAATGGTGGAGATGTCATGCTCGGATATGACACTACGGTTCAGATTATTGGACGTGGCAGGGTGAAGCTGAGAATGAATGATGGCACGGTGAAGACTCTACCAGATGTGATGCATATACCACTTATGATCAGGAATTTGTTATCTGTTGGTACAATGGCTGATTCGAGTGTTATATTCAGTTGCGACAAGGATTCGTGCAAGATGATCAGAGGGTCTATTGTGATTGCGCGAGGGGTTCGCTATGGTACATTGTACAAGTTGCTCGGAGAGACTATATCTGTGGGCTGTGGATTTATTTCTGAAGAGGCCAAAGAAGATGAAGACAGCACATCTATGCTGTGGCATCAGAGATTATGCCATATAAGTGAGAAAGGACTTTCTACCATAGCATCAAGTCAGATGGTAGAAGGAGTTCTGGATTATTCTGTGGGCTTCGAGTTCTGTGAATATTGCCTCAATGGAAAACAGAACCGAGTCAGTTTTCAACACGCAGGTTCAAGAGCAACCAAGATTTTCGAACTGATTCATAGTGATATTTTTGGACCAACTCCGACTCCATCTATTGGAGGGTCTAGGTAATATGTCTCTTTCATAGATGATTTTTCAAGATACAGTTGGATTTATTTTATCAAAAATAAGTCAGATGTATTCGATAAGTTTCGAGAATTTAAAGTTTTGGTGGAAAACCAATTGAGCAGCAAGATCAATGTCCTTCGTACAAATAACGGAGGCGAATTTTGTTCAGAGAAGTTTGAACAGCTCTGCGTGGACAATGGTATTGCAAGACAGAAGACAACTCCATATACACCTGAGAAGAATGGAGTAGCTAAAAGGTTAAATCGGTTACTCATAGAGAAGGCCAGATGTATGCTGAGTTGGGTTGGATTAGGGCAAGAGTTCTGGGCAGAAGCTGTTGCCACAGCAAACTATTTGAAGAATCGCTCACCGACTTCATCAGTGAAGGATCGGACGCCTTATGAGGCAATGTTTGGGAAGAAGCCGAATCTGTCTCATGTTCGGGTGTTCGGATGTGACGCATATGTTCATATACCCAAGGAAAAACGGAGTAAGCTTGACAGTAAGTCTGAAAAGAATATATTTGTCAGATACAAGGAAGGGGTCAAGGACTATAAACTGTAGAATCCAAAGTCAAGGACTATTGTCTACAGCAGGGATGTTATTTTTTGTGAATCACGTTCCCAAGTTGAAGTTCAAAAATGTGATGAACCTAAGAAAGTGGTAGTGCTTGAAGAAGATTTTGATTCTGAAACTTCATAGGTGATTGCACAAAATACTTCAGTTGAGTCTGCTCCAGAACCGGATTAAGAGGACTCGGTTAATGAAGTTGAAGATGCAGATTCAGATGAAGACCCAGATATTGGTACCACCATACCAGTTCTCAGGAGATCGACACGAGAAAGAAGAGCACCTCTTAGATATTCTCTTAGTGCCCTGAGTTTGTTTCATGCTTTGAGCATCATCGGAGAAGAACCTAGTTCTGTAAAAGATGCAAGGTCTATGGATGATGCAAATTAGTGGGAGCTTGCTATGGCAGATGAGATGCAGTCACTGGATAAGAATGAAACATGGAGCTTGTGTAAATTGGCTAATGATAGAAAGGCAATTGGTTGCAAATGGGTGTTCAAGCGAAAGCTGAAACCGGATGGGTCTGTAGAGAAGTACAAGGCGAGGCTGGTAGCTAAAGGGTACTCTCAGATTGAGGGAGTCGACTATGATGAGATTTTTTTCTCCCGTGGCAAAAATGATTTCAATCAGACTTGTTCTATCTCTGGCAGCGGCATATAATCTTGAGGTAGAGCAGATGGATGTGAAGACGACATTCCTTCATGGGAACTTGGAGGAAGAGATATATATGAGACAACCAGAAGATTTTGAGGTTCAAGGTAAAGAGAAGCTGGTGTGCAAATTGAAGAAGTGTCTGTATGGATTGAAGCAGTCGCCAATGATGTGGTACCAGAAGTTTGATACGTACATGCTCGAACTCAAGTTTGTACATTCAGATTCATATCATTGTGTTTATGTGAAGAGAGTTGGAGATCAGTTTGTCATTCTTACACTGTATGTGGATGACATGTTGCTGATTGGAAACAGTATGAAGATAGTGAATTCAGTGAAGGGTTTGTTGGCCAAGAAGTTTGAGATGAAAGACTTGGGGCCAACGAATTTTATTTTGGGTATGCAGATTAGAAGGGATCGTCAGAAGCGAAAGTTGTGGCTAGGACAGGAGAAGTACATAAAAGAAGTGTTGAAAAATTTAACATGTCGGACTGCAAGCCAGTGGATACTCCTATGTCTCTAGGAACTAAACTTTCTGCAGAGCAATGTCCGAAGACGGATGAAGAAGCCGAAGAGATGGACCGTGTGCCATATGCAAGTGCAGTGGGCAGTTTGATGTATGACATGGTGTGCACGCGTCTAGAAATAGCCCAAGCAGTGGGAGTCTGGAGTTGGTATATGTCTACCTTCGTGGAACTTTAGATTTTGCTTTGTGCTTTGAAGGTGCAGGAAAAGGAAAGAGGCTTGATATTATAGACTATGTAGATGCTGATTGGGGTGGAGACATTGATAGTAGACGGTCCACTAGCGGATATATTTTTATATTATTTGGGGCTGCACTAAGTTGGATGAGCAAGAGACAAAGCGTGATAGCACTTTCTTCTACAGAAGCTGAATATATGGCTCTTACTCATGCTGCAAAGGAGGTCATATAGCTACGGCGATTGTGCTTGGAGCTCGGAATTGAGCAAGGTGTCATAGATGTGAGATGTGATAATCAAGGTGCTATTCAGTTAGATAAGAATCCTGCATTTCACTCACGCACAAAGTATATTGACATCCAATACCATTTCATTCGGGAAAAGGTGGAAAAGAAAGAGGTTCAACTTGAAAAGATTGATACAACAGAGAATAGTTCTGATTTTCTGACTAAAGCAGTTACAGGTGTAAAGTTCGAGTGATGCTCTATTGCTATCGGATTGAAGAAGAATGTTGCTGACAAGGCTCTCATTGAAAGAAGACTAGAGTTTACGATCGAAAAGGGGTAGAGAGGAGAGGAATAGAGAGAAAAAAAAGGAATTACGGCCGCAATAAGATGGAGAGAGAAGGCCAAATTAGGAAATTAGTACTATTCCTACTATGGAGAGAGAAAATTAGGAAAAAGTAGAAAAAGTGAATTATTTGTTAACCTTCGTGCGGAGAAGAATAAATACATTTTAAAGATGGAATTTCTTTCTTCAATATCTCGGCCAGAATATATATATATATTATATAATATATATATAATATATAGAAGAATAGTATAGAGAGGATACGATCCAGAGTTACTATTTATTTTTGAATAAATTTGTAATTTCTGATTATTATTGTTGTTATTATATTAATTCGATTATATTGTTGGTGATTGTTCGTGATGAACTTTGATCTTATTGATGATTGCATTGTTGACCTATTTAGCCTTTGGTCAATGTCTTGTCTAACGTAATTTATCAAAAATAGATATTTTAGATAAATAAGATAAAAGCTGAAAGCTATTGGACCCATGTCTACTGAATGTCACTAAGTCGGGACCAATTGAATTGAATTGAATGTGGCAGATAGTGTAAAAGCTATGGTTGTCCCGTATATGACCACTCGTCCTCCACCATACACGAACCCATTAAATTGTATCGGGCTTGCCGTGGCACTGATCCTTCATTGGCCTGCATGAAAGTGGCATGGTGTTCCTTAATTGACTGAGCGCTTCTCTTTGAATTGGATAACTCCGAACATTGTAAATCGAATTGAATTGAATTGAATTGAAATTGAAATTGAAATTGAAATTGAATTGAATACAATTGAATCATGATCATTTGGATATATTGGCATTAAGTTGGCAATTGTTATTGCCCTATTGAATCGTATTGTTATTAGCCAATGACCATTGAATTAGAAATTGTTAATTGAATATAGATTTATTGATCAAGCAATTGATAATTGTTAATTGAAAAATTATTATTGATTTATATTGGTTTTTTTACCATAGCCTGATATATTGTTCATATTGATAAATTGTTAATTGATTATTGTATTGATTGCTCAATTATACCTTATTTTCGATTGAGCATATTGATTGTTTTTTAGACCTTACGTACTAAGTATTTTTATACCTATGGATATTTTCCTATACCTAGATCCGTGCATTTGAGAGAGCTATAGATGATGGTCCTGCAAGTGGCTACGCTCAGTGAAAGATAGATGTTGCACATGACATTAGATCTAGTTATTTAGTTTTATTATTTCCGCATTTATTAGAATTGTAAACTTATGGTTGTTTTAGCATTTTGATTATTATGGATTATTAGTTATTATATTCTGAAAAGTCTTCCACGTTTATGGTTTATATTTCGCATTTATAGATTTTATTCTGAAAAAAATATTTTATAGAAATGAATAGCGCCTTTGGGACGACTCTAAGCACGTAAAAGTCACGTGGATCTCGGGGCGTTACAGAAAGTATCAGAGCCTAAGGAGAGGCACTTCTTAGCTGTCTCTAATAGACAGAATAGAGTCCATGTGCAACGGTCATGAGCAACCACTGTAGCCATCCAGTAATGTCAAGTAAGTATTGAATTGTGCTATTGATTATTGAGCTCACACTTATGGATTTTATTATTATTGTTGTGTGAGAACAGATTCCTCCTAAGATGGTATTTCCGAATCAGATACCACGAGCTCCTAGGAGTAGGTCACAGCGGGCTGGTCAGGAGACCCAAGGTTCACAACTTAATAATCAACGTGTTCTGAGCCAACAAATAAGTAGACAACAAGTGCATGGCTTCCAAGTGAATCAGGCCCAGGCTAATGGGTATCGAGAGGAACAATTGAGGTAGGGATTACAACTGTCTGAGTTTCACTCTGTGCACACTGAGTACTCGAGTCCCAATGTGCCACCACATCATGATCGTAAAGACACCATTGAGAGATTCCTCAAATTGCAGCCCCCTCGGTTCAACGGGAAGGGTGACTTTGAGGATGCAGAGGAATGGATGGAGGAGATAAAACATATATTCCTTGAGATGGATTGCGGCGAGGACCGCAAGATAATCTACGCCATAAGAAAGCTGACGGCAGATGCCAGAGATTGGTGGAAGGCTGCCAAACTCACTACGTTCTTCGCCCTGGATCACATCACCTGGGGAGAATTTAAGAAGGCGTTCAAGAACCGTTACATACCTGCCTATGAGAGAGACAGAAAGCGGAAGGAGTATTTGACACTCCAATAAGTTACTATGACTATTAAGCAGTACCTCACCAAGTTTCTAAACCTAGAGAAGTATTTCACCTTACAACAGTCGGAACTTGATCGAGTGAAGCATTGGGTTGATGGCCTAAAACCCAACCTTAAAGAAAGAGTGAAGGGGGGTAACTGTCAAACCCTCTAATTTGCTGAAGAGTTCACCATTTATCTAGAAGATGGCGATAAGACAGGTAACAATCAGCAAAATCAAGCACCAACCAATCAGTATGAGAACATATATGGAAACAGAGATAGAAGACAGGCTAGGCGAGATCCCTGCCATAGAGATGATCGCAATCGGGGAAGACCATATCCAGCAAGGAATGAGCCTCAACCGCCTAGAGCACTGTGCAACTACTGCCACAGAATGCATCCCGGTGAGTGCTACTAGAGGACTGGAGCGTGCTTGAACTGTGGCAAGGTGGGCCACTTCGCTAGAGAATGCAAAGAGCCGAGGCGTGTTGGGCCTCCTCCGCAACGTAACGACGGACCACCTAGAATGGTGCAAGAGTGAGTATACAACATGAAGCCAGCAGATGAGCAAAGGGCAAATGACAGCATCCAAGGTACGCTAAAAATTGATGGCGTTCATGCTAATATTCTCTTTGATTCAGGCGCTACACATTCATTCATTTCGGAGCAATTCACTTCGTTATTGAGCATGAAGCCACAAGCTACTAGTTTTCCACTTGACATTGGCACACCTCTGGAGTCCATCGTTACCCAGAAGTACATCCCCATGGTGTCGGTCGAAGTGGAAGGCAAGGACTTCTCCGCAGACTTGATCATCATTCCGATCAGGGACTACGATGTGGTGTTGAGTATGGACTGGTTATCCTACCATGACGCCTATCTACATTGTCGAGCAAAGAAAATACTGCAGGAGGACCTCAGACTGTTGTCAGAGGTACACCATTAGTGAGCGGCTAGATCCTAGTGTCAGTTTTAAAGGCACAAAAGATGCTGAAGAAAGGATGCTGGGGTTTTCTGACAAGTGTGATCAAGACAGACAAAGTTGAAGTAGATCGAGATAGCATTGCTGTGGTGAAGAAGTTTCCGGACGTCTTTCCAGATGACGTTTCAGGATTGCCACCACGGCGGGAGATCGACTTCCGCATTGACTTGGTGCCGAGCACGACGCCTATATCAAAGGCTCCTCATCGAATGGCTCCAGCGGAAATGCTGGAATTGAAGACTCAAATTCAGGAGTTGCTGGATAAAGGATCCATTCGACCGAGCGTTTCTCCATGGGGCGCTCCGATATTATTTTTAAAGAAGAAGGACGGGTCTATGAGGCTGTGCATAGACTATCGGATGTTGAACAATGTCACAATCAAGAACAACTATACACTATCAAGAATCGATAACCTATTCGACCAATTGTCTTCGGCAAAGGTATTCTCAAAAATTGATCTGAGAAGTGGCTATCATCAGCTACGAATCACTGATAATAATGTGCCGAAGATCGCTTTCAGAATAAGATACGGACATTACGAGTTCTTGGTGATGTCATTTGGGCTGACCAATGCCCCCGCAGCTTTTATGGACTTGATGAACAGAGTGTTCAGGCCATACTTGGACAAGTTCATGATTGTCTTCGTCGACGACATCCTTATCTATTCGTCAAGCCTAGAAGAACACGAGGAACATCTAAGAGTTGTGCTATAGACCTTACGGGAGCACAAATTGTACGCCAAATTTTTAAAATGTGAGTTTTGGTTGAAAGAGATTATGTTTCTCGGGCATATTATCAGTGACAATAGAATATTGGTAGATCCTGCAAAGGTGGAAGTAGTTGCCAACTAAGCACAATCGAAAAATGCGTTAGAGATTAGAAGTTTTCTCGGAATTGCAGGATATTACAAGAGATTCATTCAGGACTTTTTCAAAATTGCATCGCCACTAACAAACCTCACTAAGAAAGGCGTCAAGTATGAATGGTCACAGAGGTGTGAAGATAGTTTCCAAGAGTTAAAGAAGAGATTGACAACAACGCCCATTCTGACCATACCTTCAGGCCAAGGAGGTTATGTCATATATAGTGATGCATGCGGCACTAGTTTGGGATGCGTCTTGATGCAACATGGGATGGTCATTGCGTATGCATCAAGACAATTAAAGCAGCATGAGAAGAATTATCCGACGCATGATATCGAGTTAGCAGTTGTGGTCTTCGCTATCAAAATTTGGCGACACTATTTATATGGCAAGGAATTCGAAATCTTCATAGACCACAAGAGTTTGAAATACATCTTCTCTCAGAAAGACTTGAATATGCGTCAGAGGAGGTGGATTGAGTTTCTGAAGGATTACGAGTTTACTATCAGCTATCATCCAAGGAAGGCAAACTCAGTTGCTGACGCACTTAGTAGAAAATGGGAAGGATCACTCGCATGCCTGAGAGTGAGTCGTTGTAACATGATTGACTGCATCATCCAGGTGAGTCCAATGACCAACAGCGATGGTATACGAATTATGGCACATCTCGGCATGCAATCCGAGCTACTATTGAAGATAAGTAAGTATAACCAAATGATAACGAGTACAACCACCTACTCAAGTTGTGCGAAAAGATTCCTACAGATTTTTCGGTCACATATGGAGTGATCACATACAAGGGACGATTGTGGGTCCCTGAGTATGAAGCATTGAGAAGACAAGTGTTGGATGAATACCACAAGTCAGAATTCACCATTCATCCTGGAAGCACGAAGATGTTCAAGGACTTGCAACGGACCTTCTGGTGGAATAATATGAAGAAGGATATGGCTGAGTACGTTGCAAGATGCCTAGTATACCAACAAGTGAAAGTGGAACATTAGAGACCTTACAGTGTGCTACAATAACTTGGAATCCCACAATGAAAATGGGAAAAGGTGACTATGGATTTCGTCACTCGGCTTCCAAGAACTCAACATGCAATATGGGTGGTGGTGGACCGGTTTAGTAAGGCGGCCCACTTCATTCCCATCAAATGAAAGCAGTCTGTCGAAAGTCTAATGGACATTTATGTTAAGGAGGTTATCCGACTACATGAAGTGCCAGTCTTCATTGTGTCGGATAGAGATCCATGATTTACGACCAAATTTTGGCAAAGCATCTAGTTTTGGAACGAAATTGAATTTCAGTACCGCGTTCCATCCTCAGACAGATGGACAGTTTGAACGGACGATTCAGACACTAAAAGATATGCTCTGGGCATATGCATTGGACCGGAGTGACAATTGGGACACGCACCTCCCACTGATCGAGTTCGCATACAATAACAGCTACCATTCCAGCATAGAAATGACACCATTTGCAGCCATGTATGGAAGGCCTTGTCGCTCCCCCATTTGTTGGAGTGATGTGGGATGATGACAATTCTTATCAAAGGAGCTAATGAAGCAAACCATGGAAGATGCTGAAAAAATTCGCCTTATTAGAGAGAGGTTAAAAGCAGCATTCACAAGACAGAAAACATATGCTGACAAAAAGAGA
Source organism: Pontederia crassipes (assembly GCA_030549335.1). NCBI lineage: Eukaryota > Viridiplantae > Streptophyta > Magnoliopsida > Commelinales > Pontederiaceae > Pontederia > Pontederia crassipes. Next base: position 67,466,170 of record CM060194.1, on the reverse strand, counting down.
AGAGAACAAATTTTTGAAGTGGGAGATCGAGTTATGTTAAAGATTTCTCCAATGAAAGAGGTAATGAGATTCAGCAAGAAGGGTAAGTTGAATCCAAGATATGTTGGCCTCTTCGAAGTACTTGCATTGATCGGAGATGCAACTTGCAGGTTGACATTACCTCCATCATATGGACACGTGCATAATGTCTTTCACGTGTCAATGTTGCGAAAGCACCAACATGATGATATTAATGTGGTGAATATGGAGGAACCAAAGTAGATTTGACATATGCTGAGCAGCCTATAGAAGTATTGGAGTACCAAACTAAGCATATGAAGAATAAAATAGTACTCACGGTGAGAGTGGCTTGGACACATCATAGAAATGAAGATGCCACCTGGGAATTGGAAGAAGAAATGAGAAGAGATTTTTCAGAATTATTTAGATAAGATAATATAATTTCTTTTATTCAAATTCGAGGATGAATTTATTTTTAAGGAGGTTATGATGTAATTACCTGATTTTTCAAGATTTAATAAATAGATATTTTATTGTTTTATTTTATTTTGGGAAATATTGTTATTAATATTAGTGTAATTCTGAAAATAAGAAAATAAAATTGGGGAGGAGTTTGATTAGTAATGAGATTATTTAATTAATTTCGGAATTGATTTATTTAATTATTGGAATAAAATTGAATTAGTTAAATAGATTAAATAGAGGATAAAAATTGAGTTAGATTAGATATTATAATTAGAGTTAAATTGAAGATTTTTAAAACCTATAAATAAGAATAGGGGGTACGAAAGTTTTTTTTCCGAGTGCAAACGTTTGGCTTCGTCTTCATTTTTTCAGCTTCGTCTTCGGCGACGTCAGAGAACAAGGCATGCAGGTACGTAGGGGGGATTCTGTTTCCTATTGTGCCATGACATTTTACGACGCAATCTAGAATGAAATTAGATTTATTACGGCCACAATTTTTGTTTGCTATTGTGATGTGATATTTTACTTTGCAATCTAATGTGAAATCGAGTCGTAGATTTATTACGACTGCAAGAGAAAAAAAATATAATAGAGAGAGTTTTACTGCCACCAAACTTTTTGCTGTGTAACATCCGCACTGCAAGAAAAAAAGTAATGAGATTTTTACTGCCGCCAAGTAGATAGAGAGAAAAAAAAGAGAGGAAAAATTGAGAGAAGAATTGAAAGAAAAAAGGGAGTTTACGCCCACAAAAGGAGAGATCCGTAAGAAAGTAAGAATAAAAAAAGAGGAAGAAGACTGCAGTTTACGACCGAAAAGGGGTAGAAAGGAGAGGAATAGAGAGAAAGAAAAAAAAAGAATTACGGCCGCAATAAGATGGAGAGAAAAGGCCAAATCAGTCAGGTACTATTCCTACTATGGAGAGAGAAAATTAGGAAAAAGTGAATTTTTTGTTAACCTTCACGCGGAGAAGAATAAATAAATTTTGAAGAGGGAATTTATTTCTTCAATATCTCGGCCAGAATATATTATATTATATTATAATATATAGAAGAATAGTATAGAGAGGATACGATCCAGAGTTACTATTTATTTTTGAATAAATTTGTAATTTCTGATTATTATTGTTGTTATTATATTAATTCGATTATATTGTTGGTGATTGTTTGTGATGAACTTTGATCTTATTGATGATTGCATTGTTGACCTATTTAGCTTTTGGTCAAGGTCTTGTCTAACCTAATTAATAATTTATCAAAGATAGATATTTTAGGTAAATAAGATAAAAGTCGAAAGCTACTGGACTCATGTCTACTGATTGTCACTAAGCTGGGACCAATTGAATTGAATTGAATTGAAAGGGGCAGATAGTGTAAAAGCTATGGCTGTCCTGTGTATGGCCACTCGTCCCCCACCATACACGAACCCATTGAATTATATCGGGCTTACCGTGGCATTGATCCCCACTGGCCTCCATGAAAGTGGCATGGTGTTCCTTAATTGACTGAATGCTCCTCATTGAATTGGATAACTCCAATCATTGTAAATCGAATTGAATTGAATTGAAATTGAAATTGAATAGAATTGAATCATGATCATTTGGATATATTGGCATTGAGTTGATAATTGTTATTGCCCTATTGAATCGTATTGTTATTGGCCAATGACCATTGATTATTGAATTGGAAATTGTTAATTGAATATAGATTTATTGATCAGGCAATTGATAATTGTTAATTGAAAAATTGTTGTTGATTTATATTGGTCTTTTGACCATAGTCTGATATATTGTTCATATTGATAAATTGTTAATTGATTATTATATTGATTGCTCAATTGACTCATAATTGATTATACCTTATTTTCGATTGAGCATATCGATTGTCTTTTAGACCCTACGTACTGAGTATTTTTATACTCATAGATATTTCTCTGTACCTAGATCCGTGCAGGTGAGACAGCTATAGATGATGGTCCTGCAGGTGGCTACGCTCAGTGACAGACAGATATTGCACATGACATTAGATCTAGTTATTTAGTTTTATTATTTCCGCATTTATTAGAATTGTAAACTTATGGATGTTTTAGCATTTTGATTATTATGGATTATTAGTTATTATATTCTGAAAAGTCTTCCGCGTTTATGGTTTATATTCCACATTTATAGATTTTATTTCATAAAAAATATTTTATAGAAAATTGAGTAGTGCCTCTGGGACGACTCTGAGCACGTGAAAGTCACGTGGGTCTCGGGTCATTACAATTTTTATTTGGATCATTTAATTTTAAAGAGGGTTCAATTGGAAATTTAATAGCTACAAGCAGAAACATGGTGTAGCTTGCAAATAAAACTTCAATATTTTTTTTGTAACTATCTTTCTTTTAGAGTTAAACTTTGTGGCATCTCGATTGTTTGTTTAAATAGTGTATAATTTGGATAGAGCTTTGATCTCATTTGTTAGCGATACTTGTGAGTTATGAATATTAGCTTTTGGCACAAATAATTATAAAAATTTTGTGCTGCAAAATTTATATAAACTAAAGTTATGCATAATTAAGTAAATATATAAAAAAGACAATCATACGAATGTAAAAGTCTAATTTAAGATGGAAGCAATGAATTTTAAGAAACAGAAGATATAAAATCGACATATTATTATATGATTAGGAGGAGATATGATCAACCTAAAAGCAATGAAGGTCTAGCCCTAAAATGGGATAACACAAAAAACCTAATGATGTCATAAAACTTTATACACATAATCAAATCCATAAGTAAGATCTGCTACCACATTTAATCTAATAAAAAATGCATTCCAAAGTTTGGAATCCATCAAAATATACATAATTTCAGCACTAAACACATTCACTTTCTTCCTTCTGTCGATAGAAAGAAGTCCATGAAAGAGGATAAAATGTGAATATTAAAGAAAGAAAGAATTAAATTTGATTGACACAATTGATTAGAACGATTGTATCGAAAGTTCAATTCTTAACGCTATTTTTTTCGAATCCCAATTAATTAAGTATTAGTAATCTTAGATATCTAAGGTTGTAAGGATATAAAAAGAAGAAAGTAGGAGGAAAATAAAAAAAAATAATTGGGAAATAATTATTCTTGACCAATTTTATGTGTCCAATAATCATGTCTCTTAATTGTGTCCATTTTCAAAATAAATTTGGAACCCTTCTTCTCAATGTACGGATCCTTTTCGTTTTCTTTCATTTCTTTCGGAAAGCAGTCGTATTATAGGAGAAATTCAATATTTTAGATATCATATGATCCTTTTTCTCTAATTATCATAGCATATATAAATCAAACTAAACAGATCTTGCATATAATTCTTACATTTCTTCTGGTTTAATGAAGATATAAATCAATTTACATGTCAATCAAGCATCCAGTTACTTATATTATATGTAATATTATTTCTCAAATACTCTTTCCAACATTAGAATAACTACTTATGTTAATCTTGACCGTTGGATGATTAATCGATATATATAAGTTAAAATTTTATTTACACCTCTGTTACACTCCAAATTCAATGTTGTTAAAATTGGACCGGACCGGCCGATTTAACCGTGAACTGGCTGATGATCTGGTTCGGTTAGGTGTTAAACTCGTTTTAACAAACTGGGCAAAACCACTTGAACATGATCGGTTCAATCCGGTTCAATGCAGATTTTGAAAAAAAATTAAAAAAATGAGAAAAATAGAAAAGTTAAATGAGAAAAAAAGGAAAAGGAATATAAGAAAAGTTAAAGAGGAGGGAATATCCTATACATACAATTAAATATGAATTAAAATTAAAAGGTAAGTATTTAAAATTGAATAATATTAGAATGAAAACTTATCAAAGGGCATAAAATAAAGAAAATAAAAAGGAAAGTGTTAAAAGAAGAAATAAAAATAATTTCAGATAAAATTTATTAATATAATATCATCATTTAATAATCTATTTATATTATCATTATAAAACTTTTAATTAATAAAAAATATGTTAGATTATTTTTTTAATATTTTTAATAAGTTATTAATACAATATTCATATACTATATCATATAACTTATACTGTATATTTATAATTATTATAAATAATATTATTTTAATAAAATTTGGTTCAATTCGATCGAATCCGATCGGATCGGTCCAATCACGATATGATGATGAGTCCGATCTAATCGCTGATTCGATTATGGAAATATTGTTAAATTCCTTTCTATACTTCGTGTTGCGTATACATTTTCCCCACTTAATATAGATACACATATAATAACATAATTTTTAAACATTTTCCCCAAATTTTACTTTGCCTAGACGGAGGCAAAATATGGGTGTTTACGGGTCGGGTTGGATCCGACCCGTGAACAAATTCGACCCGACTCGGGTCGGGACAAGGTGGCTGGGGGGTTGGATCCGACCCAAACCGATCGGGTCGGATGGTCGGGTTACCCACCACCCAAATTTTTTTTTATTTTTTCTTAATGGTTTTTATTTTATTTAATATAAAAATATTATTTAATATTATGTTAAAAGGATAAAATATGTTTTCTAATTATTTAATATTATTTATGCACTTAAAATATTTTATTTCAATTTTTTAAAGAAAACTAAATCAAATATAAGTTTTAAGTTTAAATAAAAAAGAAAAAATTTTTAAAAAAGTTGAATCAATATGGAGTTCAGATCCGACCCGGATCATTAAGTTTACGAGTCGATTCGACCCGACGAACACTCCTAGGGGAACTAATAACCGCACATCTGTATATTCCCTCAATTGGGCTGAAATTTTCAAGAGAGGCCCACACGGCTCTTTAATGGGCCGTCGGCGCGGAGTCCACAGCTGGCGTTTGCGTAAACGCAACGACTTCCGCATCTTCGTGGCTCCTTCGTTGCTCTATAAAGTACGACTCCCCGCCCTCAAAGTCCTGCCGACTCCCTAACCCTAAACTTTGCCCCCTTCTCAATCTTTCGCCCTCGTTGGGATCGGTCGCCGTTAAAGCGATCTCGAGGGGAGCAGGAGAGAGAAGAGTGAGAGAAAGTGTTGCTGATCTCACTCAATCTCGGGCTCGACCTCGATCTCTTTAGGGGTGGTGGTGATTTGGGATTGAGATGTCGCGTTGTTTCCCTTACACGCCGCTGAGACGCGAAGAGCCCCTGATCGAATCGATCAAGGTTTGTTTGCTGAGCGCCGATGCTGATGCTGTGCTATTTTAGCCATGCTCATGATTTCTTAGCATTTTTTGCTCGGCTTGATTCGATTTGTGGGGGAAATCTCGCGATCTCTTTGGCTATGTTTTGCCTATTAATCGCCATGTGCAAAGGAAAAAGTAAAAAGAAAATAAATCGATTTCGATAGTATAGTTGGTGGATCTTTGATAGAATGATTGATGGATCTTTTGGGAAGAGAGTGGATGCCGTCATAAAATTTGCTTTTTTATGAAAGAAAACATTCGTTATTGCGTGTCTGTCAAGTAATCGTTTGATTCCAGAGAGCCGAATGCACGAGTGTTTGGTTTCTTGTGAGGGGATTTGGATGGATTTGTGGTTGCTATGATTGTGAGATTTCATATTTACAGCCATCCCTTGATCTGGATTGGGAACTAAACGATGGGTGATTTTAGGGTTTGTAAGTTGGTGAATCAAGCAGCCTCGTAGTTCATTAATAAAATCTTTCTTGACTAATATGCTATTGGGTGGTGAGTTGGTCAGTAGTCTCTGGGGATTACTAATGATAAATATGTTTGCTTGGTCGGTTCCTTTAGGCATATAGACCGCAATCATGTTGGCTACGGAATGCCACTTTGTGTGCTGTTTTTTTGCTGGCAATCTAGTTTGAGGCTGGTTTGAAGATGGTTTTTGCGAACTGCCAGACAATTGACAAAACATGAACAAATTATCCAAATTGAGGGCGTGTCTTATAGGAAATTGTTCATTAGGAGGGTGCGAATTTTCTGTTGTAAAAAAAGTTTGTTTTTTTAACTCTTCTAAAAAGAACATGCTTAAAATGGATACGATTTTTTCTCTGAACCTTTTTCTGGACACTTCTTTCACGAATAAATTCCACCTCTTATTGCGAATATAATTTTTTACGTGTGTTTGAAAAATTTATGTTATTCTTTTTTAGTTAGTTTTTTACAAGGTTTTAGTTCACTTTGTCATGCTTGGAGATATTCCTTCATGTAATAATTTGCGTCAAAATGAATATGTAATGCTTCGTTGTGTTGCATATGTGCAGCCTACATTTAAACTATATGATTTGGCATTGTAAATGTATTTTTATCAGATCTGATGGTTCAGGCTTTGCCAACTCTGTTGGTTCAAATTATGTAGTGACCTCTTTACTTCCGTTGTTAATATTGCTGGAGTATCTTGGTTTAGCCAGATAACCGGGTTCAAATCCCGGCAACGGATAGTTATTGATCTTCATTGTTTGTTTAGTTTCTTCATTGGCTTTCAGCTGAGAAAAAGCTTGTCCTGTACAGCACTATGTATACTTTATCAAGATTGTAATTGTTGTATCATTGTGCTGCACTTTGGGCGTCTTTAGGGTTTAGGTCTGTGATGCTTCTCTGAGTATTGGAGGAATTTGAGTGGGATGTATATTTGTATTACTAAGATAATGTTTTAGGGATTTGAAAATTGTAACATGGTAGGATCATGTTTAATAAAACAAGGATATTAAGGATCATGTTTCAACTGGGTGTGATTTTGTGCAAACTCATTTTTTAAGATCTTTGTCCTTAAATGGACACCATTGTTCTTGGCACTCTCTTTTGTGGGTCATTGTCTTGTTTAAACTTCCCATTGTCCATTCTGTACTGGAATTGACAATAGTTGTGGTGCACTGAAACTCCAGAAGGAAAAGGAGAAAGACAAGAAAGAAAGGAGGAAAGACAAAAAAGTGAACAACGAAAACAACAATATTGACCCTGAAAATACTCAGCATAAGAAGCATAGGCACAAGAAGAGAAAGCACAAGGAAATCAGCCTCCTGCAGCAGAAGGATGATTTTTCAACAAAAACTAACAATGATGCTATTAATTTGGAAGGAAGTGGCCTTACAGAGGAGCATGGAATGCCCATTCAGAATGCTGAATCCTCTGAAGGATCACACGATAGCAGCAAGAGGAGGAAGCTTGCAACTGCTGTTAATCACAGTACCAATGGTAAGAACTCTTTTTATTTCAATTTGTTGCCGACCCCACCTAGTGGGATAAGGCTTTGTTGTTGTTGTTGTTGTTGTGATAGGCAAGAACTCTTGTCCTTCAATGTTGGTACTAACGTCTAATTTTGTTTCTATTTAAGGAACTATCCTTCGCATAAAGTTGCCGATACTGCGACAAGTGAATCAGGATCTGCCTCCCCTGCCAAGAGTAGAGCCACAACAGAAAGCAGAGCAAAGTGTTGGAATACTCAAGCGCGAAGAGCAGGAGCGATGTACAACCAGTGACCAAGCCTGTTTCTCAGGTCGTGTACTTGAAACAACCCCTGTAGAAGAAAAGCATGGAAAAGAAAAGCATAGAAGTCGTCGGCATTCGAAGTCGGAACGGAAAAAATCCTCAGAAGAAATGAAGCATTTCAATGAGCTAATCCTGAACTGGGATGTCCCAAAACTGCAGTTGGAGTCTACAGATTCAGGGGACCAAGACTGGCTTTTCGGCGATCGGAAACAACACGGCAAACCCTGTGCTAGCAAATTCATTGGAGCAGAAGATGGTCCATCGCATCTCTCCGTCGACACAAGCTCATCTTTTGCACCCCGAGCTTGTTATGTGCCGGAGTTTGATATGTGCCAACTGCCTTATGTGATTCCTTTTTGAACTGCCTAGAAAGCACAATTGTGTGAGCAGTTGTCAGGTTCAAGTAGATCAGTGACCCAAAGTCACAGCAAGATTTTGCAGCCAAACTCTTCAAAGTGAAAGATGGCTCCAACACCTCTCCAGCAATGCAAGCTCATGTTTCTGCCCCGGGCTTGTTATATCCAGAGGAGATCCATATGCACCAACTTCATTCATTTTTGAACTGCCTAGAAAGTGCAAAAAGTACTAGCAGGCGCACAGTTTTATTTGTTCTTTTCATCATTTTCTTATTTTCAACATGTGAGGTGTTATGTATCGGCTAAGATTGTTGGGTTTGGAACTCGAACGAATGTTAATCATCCATTACTAGGGTACACATTTTCAAATCAAAATTAACTTTTCATTTATTCCTTTATTTATTTATTCTTATATCATCTACATAAGTTCAGCAGTTGGGGAACGTAGAAACTTTTGATTGTTCAGCATTCTCGTTTATTTGATCGTTTCTGTGCTCTACTTCCAAATGGGTATGTTCGAAAGATGTTAAAACTTTGGTGCCCAGATCATTAATTGTCTTTGTTAATCATATGCTTTAGAACACGTTCATGTACGGTAAACACTGACCGTTCATCCTGCCAGTCCGGTTTGTTTACCTTTCGACTTTATTAATCTTTACAATGTACTTTTTTAATTCTGTACAAACATTTCTTAGAGCACTCACATTGAGAAGGGCAAAGAAAAAATTGGAAAGAAAAAAACAAAACTTTTATTTTGCTAAGGAAAAGATAAAAAAACAAGTTCTAATCGAAGCTCGATGAACGGCTCCATCGACCTCGCATGTATTCCTCCAATGAACCGAGGCAGGTCTGCTCAAAACTGGTTACAGATGCGTCGTCTTCGATGTCGAGCAATGCGAGGCCTAGATGCGACTCCATGCTTAGCGCTGCACAGAGCTCTTCGTCCTGGCAGTCTGACGATAACATATTAGAATTATCTTGGCTGATCATCCATGGTTCAATGTCTTCTTCCCCTTGTAAAAGTCTCAGTATCTATCACAAAGTGCTCAAACAAATTAGTTATTAAAAGACGGCAACAGAGCTCAAAGCACAAAAACTTTGCTTGGTAATACTCGTCCTTGCCTGATTTATTTGGGGCCTGAGATGTGCTCTTCTCGTAATGCATAGGGATGCAGCTAAAATCATCCTTCTCACTTGGATTTCATTGTAGCTCGCATCAAGATTAGGATCCAATGCATCTACAAAGTCCTCTTTTCCTAACATTGGTTTTGCCTGTGCATGGTATTTGACACATTTAAGTTACATGTGAAAGAAGACGAAACCTGTGCATTGCTACGCAAATTCCCCTTTCAAACAATGCTGCAGCAAGTGTTATCTCCTTAATGCTGTTGGTGTTACAGAGTTATAGAAGTTAGCATAAACACCTCGTGGATGAATATTCTTACCCACATTACTAAACTTTCTTGTCCCTTGGGGCTCTCGTCACTAATTGACTTCCTTCCCGTTAAAAGTTCAAGTAGAATGACACCGAAGGCGTAAACGTCCATCTTCTCGCTGACCTTTCCATACATGAAGTATTCGGGTGCAAGGTATCTGTTCAGGAATTTGGATGCTGAGGATGACAACATAAACCAGAAAGTCGTACTGTTGTAGGGATCAGTCAGACTTCAACTAAGACTCACCCGAAGGTCCCAACCACATCGTTATGTATCAGGCAGGCGGAAGCTGTTGGTGCCCATACGGCTAGTCCAAAATCAGACAACTGGCAAGTGCACAGTTGAAACATCAACAGTTCTGCTACTGCAAAATTCACATCCATGAATTTCGTTTCTGCTTTTAAATGTTACCTGAGGCTCAAAATTATCATCCAGTAGAATGTTTGAAGACTTCAAATCTCTATGAATTACTGGCTGAGAACAACCGTAATGGAGGTAGCCAAGAGCCTCTGCAACCCCTATCGCCACTCTATACCTTTGGTTCCAAGAGAGCGAAGGCTTGGCCTTGTTACCTATTACCAAGCAGCTTCTTCAGAAGGTTGAAATTGCGATGTAAATTTTGTTATTTCAGAGATGGAAAAATTATGACTGCTAAGCATCAGTGATCTGTATGTCAAATTTGGGAAAACCCGGATACATTTGGAGAATCGTAGCATATGATTTCAGATGAGATGAAACTGCTTACCATGGAGGTTTTCCTCTAAGCTTCCTTTCGAGAAGTAACTATACACGGAGATGAGTGTATTGTCCTCAACACAGATGCCAATCAGGGGGACAATGAATTTGTTTTGCACCTTGGTAATGATGTCAACCTCTAAAAGAAAGTCCTTTGATGATGCTTCTGATAGCTTTGATAACTTGATTGCCACCTTCTGCCCATCTGGAAGGCGCCCTTTGTACACTTTACTGCTGCCACCTTTCCCTATCACATTCTCTGCTTGCAGTCACGAGTGGAAATATGAGTAAAGTCGTATCAGCATTAATTAGGAAATGCATCTTGCAAGTGTAAAACAAAGTATGACAATTACCTGAGGAGAAGTTATTAGTTGCATTTTGGAGTTCATCATAGTGAAACCATTTGCAACTGCTGTTAACGAGGATAGCATTCAGATCCATCACTAGATCTGACTGAAGCTTAGAGGGCAGCTGAGATCTGTTTGGCAGGCTCATGGCCCACTTCACCACCGACATTTTACGAGCCGCCTCACCGTCTCTCTTCACCTCAGGAATTCCTGATGCTGCTCTTCTTAGCAAAGGCCAGCCCAGTTTCGATTCTGGGGACTCCGTGGTTGCAGTCGAAGTAGAACGCCCACTGCTGCAATTTGCCACCTCCTTAGGTCTTTCTGTAGAAATCGGGATAAACTTTGGAGCATCCATTGCCATGCTTGGATGTAGAACACTAGCAAGAGTTTGTTTTCGTTGCTCTCCTAATTAGCCACAGAAAATTCTCAGATATCAAACAGTTCCAGCAAGAATATCTCCAGAGTGATTCTTGAAGAAAGAGACCTCACCTCGATATGGCGCATCAGCTTTCCTCTCAAAGATGACTTTCCCATTTTGAACTGCTACTAAGGAAGTGGTTGAAGGAAGCTTCTTGGCGCAATATTTAGCTAATGATGCCGAGCCCCTGGACAGCCATTAAACTCAGACTTTTATGATCATAGGATAAAATTGGAATATTGAGTGAAGCTGGAGTTATCTCTGACACCCACCCCAGGGAACAATGCTTGATGACTCCAACTACCACTGCCATGGCATTGCAGAGTTTGGCCTCCTTCACCAGAGTCTTGCGGATCGAATTCCCTCGAGAAACACGGCCCACAAGAGCAACCTAGTAATCCATCAATGATTATACACAGGCTGAGAAAAATCCCATCAAGCATTCACTGTATGCAAGGAAGGGAAAAGATCGGAAACAAAAATGGCTCACTCGTTTCATATCGCAGATGCCTTCATATGCTGCTAAATAATCTTCCAAGAGTTGGATCAACGACAGCGTGCTGGTGCTCTTGAGGTCTGAGTCACGGCAGACATGAACCACGAGGATGCGATCGCCCGGCTCGGCTACTTTGCTGATGGACCAATCGAGCAGCTCCTTCCCCCGGGCGTCCAATTGGACCCCCACCATCACAGTCCGAGCTCCGTCCTGCTGCTGATCGGATGGTCTGATCTCAGTCGTCATCGTCGACTTCGTATACAGAAAGCTCTTCCCAAGATTCACGAAACTAACAGATTCGCTTCTCACGCAAAATGTTGCTGGTGTTCCACTGCTCGTTGCATTCTCCGAACGCTTCCCTGCTCTGTTGACAGAGCTGTAAGAAGCACAGAACTAGTGAGCCAACTCAAACAGTACTGACCACGTACTCAAACTATAATTCAGAGAAAAAATCTGAACCTAGAAACCAAACAGGAAAAAAGGTTCCTAAACCTTATGTTTCAGGACGTAGCTGACTAGGAGTGCTTCCCCTTGTCAAGCTAATAAATTGCTTGAACAAATTTAAACCCCTTATGAAGGCCGACCGACAAGCTCATGCAGAAAAGAAGAAACCTGAAAGAGGACAAAGAAACAAACGAAATAAAGAAAAGGGAGGGTAGGAAAGGAAGAAAACGGGCCATTCATGCTTGATACTTCTCTAATCACCAGCCTAATTCTTGTTCGTATGTCACGTTCTGTAACGCCATTATCTAGGCTTTTAAGAAATTAAAACTTTTTTGCCGTCAGAGAGAGAGAGATGAGGGAGTGTATATGGCGTACATCAACAGAGGAGAGGAAACCCAACTGCTGCACTCCAACTACATAATCCCCCTCCTAATTGCGTTATTAGTAAACGTCCACAGGCCTGTAATTTGTAAACCAAGGAATGTTCAGGCCACAGTTGTCTATTACCAGACAGGAAAATGAGATATTACCATAGGAAGGGAATCTTAATGCTGCTGTTGTCAGGAGAAGGAAGAAGAAGTCATTGGAGAGAGAGAGAGAGAAACCAAAAATGAAGGAAGAAGATGACAGGAGTTGAAGTCCAAAAAAGATGAGAGAGAGAGAGAGAGAGGAAAAAAAATACTTGAAAAGCAAAAAGGTATGGTGAGACTGCGGTTGAGAATTACCCGCCATCTTTTTCGCGGGAAACCCGGGTTAACCGGTCACCGCAATGGCGACCGACGCCTCCATCAATTTGAGGCGGGGGCCAACGGTAGCTTTTTTCTTAATGCTTTGTATGGTTAAAGGGGGGACAGTAACAAGTGAAACTAGTTAAAAAAACAAGTGAAACAGTTAAATTATTGTGCATATCATATACGAAATTGATATTATAATTCAAATAAATAAATAATAAAATTTCCTCTGTTCTTTGGTCTATTTTTCAAACTTGAAACTTCTTTTGGTTTTTTTCCCTTATCCTCAATAATTATTTCCTTAAGTGAATTTGGAACATATTTGTTTTTTTTCTTATCCTCAATAATTATTTTCTTAAGTGAATTTGGAACATATCATCTTGATTCAAATTGGAAAGTATTAATGCCATAATTCTTCGATTCGAAATTTGATACTCAGCTGAACCACCAATTCTCAGTAATTATATGGTTCTTATATCTCTTGAGAAAATGTAAAGAGGTTTGGAGTAGTCAAATTCATTAGTTGTGCAGTGGAAAAAAGGGAGCAAATCTCACGGCAAGGAAAAAGAAAGGCAATAGAAGAATATGAAATATCATATTTGCTTAAAATTTTAAAATTTTCTATTTCACATATTTGAGTGAAACCCATTAATTATTTTGCATAACTAAAATTAAGACATAAATAAATCATTTAATAACTCAAACTTTTAATATACACATTTAATTTATTCAAAATGCTGGAACTTTTATTAAGAAATACTTTCTTCTTAATATTTCATGCTATGAACTGAGCTAGAGCAAAACCACCCACCTCATTAAAATTATAAATATAGAAAATAATACATTTTTAACGATTTAAAATTTTCAAATTATTGATAAATTAATCATAACATTGGGTTAACTAATCCGACAATTATTCCTTTGTCTCTTTTAGTAGGTGGTAATATTTGTATAATCGCATTAGAAAAAGAAAAAGGGGGACCCATGACGAAATAATATTTTAATTAGCGAGCAGTAGGGTCAAGCAAATAATCAATAAACAAAGTTCGTGAAGCATGTTTTATTATTATTATTATTATTATTATTATTATTATTATTATTATTATTATTATTATTATTATTATTATTATTATTATTATTATTATTATTATTATTATTATTATTATTATTATTATTATTATTATTATTATTATTATTATAGAGTTCTCAACTACAATCATCCGATGGAATATTATGTGGAATGTATGGTTTTGATACAAAGAAGACAAGAACGAGAAATAGGCATGAACTCAGACGGGATCCGGGTGTCTGCAAATCCATTAAACATGCCATGGTGGGGACGCCAATTGGAATTGAAAAAATATCACCAATACATATACATACATACATACATACATATATATATATATATATATATATATATATAAAAGAACACTAATGTGATTTTGTATTTTCTTAATTTAGTGTCTCAAAAAATCCAATTTTTTTTTTTGTCGAGGGAAAAATGAGTTCACAAATTTTGTATAAGAAAACTAAATAAGAGTAACACCCCAAGACTTTTAATAGGGACAATAAAATAAATTTCTAATTGAATTAGAAATATTAAAGGATTAAAGGGATTAAACGAGAATTTGAGAATGAATAGGAATATAACTGGAAAAGGAATATGAGTAGAAAGAAATACAAATTCTACTTGAAGAAGAAATTAGATTAAAGTACAATTAAAAAGTATAGTTAGAAAGGAAAAAAAACAAAAAAAGGAAGATTAAATTCTATTGGAAATAGAAATTGTAATTAAATTGAGATTTGAGATTTAAAAGGATAATTAATGGACAAAGGACTTCATATAGGATAAAATTGAAATTTTTATGACTTAAAAATATTTCAGCCATTAAAATATTCAAAAATTAAGTGTCAAAATATTACGGTATTAAATAATTTCGAAAATTATGGAAAATAAGGAAATAAAAAGATAAAAAGAATAATTGCAGTCTTCGTGGTTGAAGTTAAAGATAAAAAAATAATTGCAGCCTTTACGATTGAAGAATAAGAATGAATAATTGAATTGTAACATTCGTGATTGAAGTATGATAAAAGATTATTGAATTATAGCCTTTATGATTGAAGTAAAGTAAAAAATGATTGATTGATAAGATAATTAATTGCAGCATATATGATTGATTTTAGAAGTCTATTGAATTGATTGATCAAAGCATCCTTATGAATGATGGATAATGTACATTGATAATTGAAGTTCATCGATATCATAGTAGATATTGCTTATCATTATGCATATGATTATTGTCAATGATATGATTCATATAGTTATTATTATAAGTGGCTCTACGTACTGAGTTATTGACTATGTACTTGGATTCATGCAGGATGAGATGATGACGATGGTGAGACAGTTGGTGATTTCTTTGACGAGTGTCATGTACATGGATGATTTCTTATTGTATATATGCGAGCCATTAACCTGCATGTCATTAGATTAATGTGTAAAGAGCTTTCGTATATTATAAAGTTTATTATAAATTAGTCATTTCAGTATATTGACTAGTCAAAGTAAAAAAAAAGGTTAAGATATAAAATTGAGTAATATCATCGAGATAGCTTTTTGAGCAAAAAAAGAAAAAAATCTCGGGACGTTATATCAGAGTCTAACGAGAGATACTTTTTAATTGTCTCTAATAGAATAAAGTCCATGTGCACTACCTTATATAGTTAAATGTGATATGAAATATAGGACCTTTCAAAGTTTATGGAAAAGTCATGGATGACAAAGATCCTATTGTATACAAAATAGAAAAAAGAACATGTAAGTTGAGAATGAAATTTGAAATAGTTTAAAAGAAACAAATATTTTATTAATTGGGAATAGGTTTTTGTCCCCAAAACTTGTCCTATATGTCCATTTTAATTATTCTCTAATTTTAGCTCTAGCAGAAGGCAAAAATATGTGGAACTTGAGTTTCAAAATTTTCTTTTATCAAATCTTGTTTCAAAAAAGTGAATTTAATGAATATATGATTGTGTTTGCAAGAGTTTCAATTAGAGCTCTTAGTATGCCCATGTCCCTTTGTCCATGGTTGTTTCAATCATCCTTGACTGCACACCATATAACATTTTACACCATCATCAAGGCATGCTTATTTCAAATCAATCTAATGAATATATATTTGTATCAACAAGAGTTTTAATTAGAGTTCTTTGATATACCATTCTTTATAAAGAGCACGCACCATCATAGTATGTGTCATATTTTTATGATTGTTTCAATAGCTATCCTTTGACCACATATGATATGACATCTTCTATTGTTACACAGGACCTACTTTGATGTATTAATGTAGTCCAATTGCAAGTTCCATTCTTCGTGTACTACGAATCAAACATAATATCTTAAATTTTAGTATTCATGAGATTTCACTTTTATTGAAATATTAATGAGTGTTATTAAATCAATATGTTTAATATTTTTGTTATTTTTTTTAAAGAATCAACCAACATATCACTTGTAAGCATATAAGTTGCAATCACTTTTTTTTCTCTTTCATTACAATGTCATGAATATAATAATGTTCAGTCTTAATATATTTTTCTTTTGAACTATTTAGTCTACTGTGTGTGAAGCTTATAGCACTTGATTGCTACAATATGTTGACGACAGTCTAATTTCTAAGTTGAGCTCTAATTGCATAAAGAAACATTGGTTCATATCACATCAGTGATTGTGATAATATATGCAATAAATCCTGACTTCTTTTGTGCATTAGACTACACATCTTCATTTGTTACAACCTTTAGAAATAGTTGCATTATATAATATAAACAAGTAACATGATTTTGTTACCTTCAACATCCTTACTACACTATGCTTAGGACCGGACCAAACATCGACCCGGATGAGTGTCTGTTTCAGGTCGAACAGATCAAACCGATTGGACTGTTCGGTCGGATTGGATAAGAATAAAATATTATTTTTAATATACCAGATTAAACCAAGCTATCATATTTTAATTATATACATACTTTACATGATGTCAAAATTCAATTATATGAAAGAAAAATAATAATAAATTATAAATTTATAAAAAAAATAAATCTATGTGAAATGCTATACTAAGATAATATATTTTATATTAAATTAGTAATATACATATATCAAATTCACAACTATTATGATCAAAATTATATATTTACACTTGATCAATTAAATTATTATTTTTCTGTTAAACTTTTATGTATTATATATTAACTATACTATAGTACTATTTCTATTATACAAGTATACCCCTCCATCTTTAATCAATTTATGATAAATGTTATATATAATTAGTAAATATAATATAAATTTATATTATATAGACATATGACATTGAAAATTTTAAATACAATCATAATCTAATAAATAAGATAAAGTTTAAAGTTTAACCAATTAACTACGTAAAAGAGAAGAAACAACTAAGCATAAGCATATTAGTATGCAAACATAGTCTCACATTGATAATAATAGGAAGGTGAAAATAAGTGGATAAGTATTAATTGAGTGGGAGACTATAAGCCAACATGTGTTCTTCTATTGGAAAAGTCCAACTTCAAATATTTTTCAATTAAAAATAAAAATTTTATCAAATAAAATATTAAAATGGTCGGCCGATTCAAAAAATCGGTTCTACCTGATTTTATTTGATTTTGACTGATTTTAGTCGATTTTGACCGATTTTTTACTGGTTTTGACCGGTCCAATATGGTCTGATGGCATTTTTGATTTTTTGTCATGTTATGGATCGTTTTTGGATCGGCGATTGGATCAGTCGGACCGATCGGTCTTGTCCGGTCCTGACAACCCTGCCTATATGACCAAGCCACTTGTGCCATAACTCATAGTATCGCATCTCTTGAGTCAAGTTTATCTCTCGGTGCAGTGTTGTACTTCAGTATTGTAAAATGTACCATCTTTGTGTCCTTTCGCTAGTAGGAGTGAACCTCTCTTGAGTTTCCACACTCCCCCTTTAAAGTTGCTCTCACTGCTATCGTCGTCTAATTTTTCAACTGAAATTAGGTTAAGACGAATTTTTGGTACATACCTCACATCTTTGAACACGATCTTGCATCCAGTATCAGTCTCCAACGTTTACAATGTGGGACTCCGACTTGTTTTCCATCTTTATTGACATGAATGCTCACTCTCTATATGTTAAGAATATATCTCTGCGAGGGGTAACGTAAAACGAAGCTGCAGTGTCTAAAATTCAAACTAAATCTTGACTCACAACATTGACACCATCTTCTTTCTCTTCTTGAGTAGAAAGTATATCATCTGATGTAGCCACCGCAACGTTGTTTCCATCACTGTCATTCTTCTCATTTTCAGTATCTTTAGACCCTTCATGTGGCTGATCTTAATTTCCTGCACTCATTCTTGAAGTGTCCTGACTTGCCACAATGATAACATGTGATTTTTTTCTTGGACTTCGATTTGCCTCTACCTTAATCTATCATGGTTGTAAGAATTTCTCTATTTGCTTCTCCCACGATCTTCCACGATGAATACTTCTGAGTTATTATTGAGATTATACTCTTGTCTTCTCGTTTCTTCATTTAACAGATAGTTTCTAAAGATAGTTGTCCACCTGGACCAGAGTTGTTCAGAGAGATAATGAGCATTTTCCAACGATCAAGTGATGAACTCAGCAATAGTAGTGCTTGGATCTTATTTTCAAGCACGATATTCAATGAGGACAACTTGTTAATTAATTCTTGAAAATTGCCAAGATGTTCTACAACATAATGACTATCCTTATACTTTAGGTTACCAAGTTTCTTCTTTAATAGCACTTTATTCTGTGGTGATTTGTGCTCATACATTTTTTATAATTTTTTTTTTACATTTCATCAGGTTCATCAATATTTGCAATATGATGAAACACCTTGTCGTCGATCCATTGTTGAATTTGTGCAACTGTCTTGGTCTTAATCCTCCACCGCTTTCTAACATCTATGCCCTTGGCTTTACAACATCACCTTCGATTGGATCCTAAAGGTCCCTGCAATTTAAGTAGTCCTTCATCTAAGGCTTTCATATAGAATAGTTTGTTCTTGTGAGCACAAGCATCCGACTTGGGGCATTATTGTTCTCCATTGTAATGTGTGCTTTCCTGACAGGCTCTGATGCCATTGTTAGGAAAAAAAATTGAACTGATAGTTGTGGAATTATCTTCTTTTTCTCTTTTAATGCGCACAATAATAATGAGATGATAACAATAATATAAATGAATTAAATCAAATCATAGATGCAAAGGATTTACATGAAAAACCTCTTCATATGAGGAAAAACTACGGGAGCAAGTAGCAGATCTTCCACTATGAAATAATAGTAGGTTATAAAGTCTCCTCTATGAAGGAATACAATAATAATCTCAAGAATCAATCTTGAATGCCACAAAATGAATGTCTCTTGGAACTTATGATAGAAGTTAAAATAATTTCACCAAAATATGAGGAATACATGACAAGGCTGTTGAGAAATAATACTTGAAGTTTTGTTGAGAACGAATAAAAACTCATTCCCAAATCGAACCTCGAAAATTTTCTCTCTCCTCTCTCTTTCTCTCTTGGGGATAAACACGGCTCTAGAAAGAAAAGGATTTTCTCTCTTCTCGTGATCTCGGCTTCATTATGGTATACACGACTTTTATAGCTTCAACATGATCAACTCCTTGTACAATGAGTCTTCAATTCGGACAGCTCCTTTTCTGCCTTGGATTGTTCATCTCGGACAGGTACACATTTTCACCTTTTTTTTCTTTGTCTATTCAATGTCGGACGCCCATAACAATAAATGCCCAAACCTTGTTTGGATGGTAGAACTTGGCCAAGTTCTGGCCAAAATTCTGCCAAAATAGGACATGTGTATGCTGAGGAATTTCTTGCCTCCAGCAAGAACTTTCCGAGTTCGGTTATTTTCTTGCCTTCTTTCTTTTTTCTTTTAATTATTTTTAATGTATATATAGATTATTTATTAATACATTATTATTCTACTTATAACATAAATTATAAATATTTTATTAATTAAAAATTTAAAATATTTAGTACTAATAACGAAAAAATATTTTATTAATTAGTTAAAAAATTTTACTTAGTAATAGTAAATTATAACAATTCATAAATCGACAGGCTGCCGGCGACATCTCTCAGACCCTGGACGACTCGGTGCAGGGAAGACGTACGGATCAGTTGCCACCTGGCGCAAATCCAGTGATATCCAATGGCTCTAATGTGACGTCTTCCCGACCATTGGATGACCTACCAGGCATGGGGATTCAAGACATGCGGGCACAGGAAGACCCTTCGATCGCTTCAAACATGCATCCGCTGCCACATGTCCTAGGGCAAACACTTTTAGGCCCGACTACGTCGCTCACCTCTTCTGTCGCTTCCCCTACCTCTCCAAAACATCACCCATCGAAATGCCCTAACGCGCCACTCTTCTCCTTTGTCGACCCCCTCACTCCCCCAGAATCCATTCTCCGGTTGCTACCCCTCCTGTAAACTCTATTCAGCCTCGGCTTTCCTCCCCGGTCACCACCCTAGCTATGCCTACACAGAAATTTGATTCCTGGCCCATACAGTCCTCCCCACACATCTTCGGCTCTCATCCCACACATGAACCATAAGGTAGTAAGTACTAATCACCTATCTCATGCAGAAATGGTAGAATGGGCAACAGATCGACTCAGAGCTGCGGGCATTTGACTCAAAGATGGAGTTGGAAGATGCAGACATCGTGCCTCCCCCTCTCACAAGATTGGAGCAGTCTCCCAGGAAGCTCAAAATGGCTACAAACTCATCCTTCTAGGTATCCAAGCAGCGACACACAAGAAGGGGCCGTGTAGGGAAAACTGGGAAATCAGGTAAGTATGATACTACTGAGGAAGATGGTAACTCAAATTTAGTTTTTATTCCGGAGCATCCTCTTGACCTTAACTCATGAAATTAGTATCATGGAATTGCAGAGGGGCTTACCGTAGTAAGGTTAGAGATTTTCTTTGAAATTGCAGAGGGGCTTACCGTAGTATCATGGTCCTGGCTTGGCACCGGCAAAGGGTGGAGCTATCTCCTATCGCCCTCAATGCACATTACATTCATGCGATTGTTATAGTAGAAAATTTTTCTTTCATGCTTACTACAATTTATGCTAGTACTCATCATACTACTCGTAGAGATCTCTGGAATGATTTGAAGGGTCTTAACATTGGGAGTATTCCGTGGATAGCGCTAGGTGATTTTAATAACATTCTCAATCCTTCTAAGAAGCGAGGTGGTCGTCCTTTAGACTTCCCCCCTCTTCAAATGCTCTTTAAAGTATGATCTAGCATCATGGCCTGATCGATCTCCCACCTCCGGAGCTTGGTCTAATATGGTGTAACAATAGAATTGGAAATGCTAGAATCCTATGTAAACTGGATAGAATTATGGTGAATTATGGTTAATTCACTCTGACTACTAAAATTTTCATATGCCTTTGTCAGAATCCTTCCCAGAATTGCTTCTGATTACTCTCCCTTGATTTAGACACACTGACCCCCCTTGGTAGGAACCAGGTATTCAAATATGAGCACTTTTGATTTGAATATGCGCAGGCCAGAAAAATTGTAGAGGAAACCTGGCATGATAATAGTCATACCTTGTCCCTTCACCAATTACTTCAATATGTTAAGAATAAAACTATTCACTGGAACACACATGACCTGGGTAAACTTGAAGTGAGATTGAAACAAACAAGCAAGAACAATCCGTCCCTAGAATTAAAAGATGAGAACATTGGCCTCACCCAGTGTGAGTCCTCCAAGCTTAGGGCCCTATATCGCAAAACACGCAGCATTATTAAGACAAATCAATTTAAAATGGTGGAGCAAATCATGAACTCATTGGATAAACAATGGGGATAAAAATACTAAATACTATCATTTCAGTACCATGATTAGGCATAGACAAAACCGTATACACTCCATTAGGGATGCAAATGATCAACCAATTCAAAGCACTGCGGGCATTATTAACTGCTTTACAAAGATTTATGGGCCCCACCTCATCCCAGCACAAACAATTATCCCTTGTCTCATCTACCCTCCTTGGAGCCTACTTGGCATGACTCACTGCTGGCCCTGTGTCCTTTAAAAAAATTAAGATGTCTTCTGGTCTATGCATCATGGGCATGCCCATGGACCAGATGGTTTCACTCTGGAGTTTTACAAGGAATATTGGGATATCATAAGTGAAAAAATCATTTCCACAATTAAAATTTTCTTCACTCATAATTACTTGCCTCCTGAGTGGGGGCACACGACTCTCATCTTCATTCCCAAGAAGACTAACTCCAAAACTGTGTCAGATTATAGACCCATTAGTTTATGCAATGTTATCTACAGAGCTGTCTTTAAGATAATTGCAATAGACTTAAGCCCTTACCTTCCATCATTGACCCTTGTCAATCTGCATTTATCAAAGGAAAATGACAATATACTTATTGCACAGGAGATTGCTCACCCTCTATCTCAGGGTAGGAAAATTTTTTTTATGTTTAAAGCTGATATGACTAAGGATTTTGATAGAGTGCCCTGGTCTGCAATAACATCTATCATGCTTAGGATGAATTACCCTGAAATAGTTTGTCAATTGGATAAATATTTGTGTCCAATCAGCAAATTTCTTTTGTTGGGTTAATGATGAACAGTCCTCTTATTTTCCTTCTCATATGGGCATTAGGCAGGGGGACCATCTTTCTCCCTACCTTTTCACCCTCATCTCTCTCAAATACTATCCTCAATGCTAAATATGATTGTCTCCTCTAACTTGATTATCCCTTTCAGTATTGATACCTTCACTTTGAACCACATACTATTTGCTTATGATATCTTATTATGTTGGCGAGCAACTTTAAAGAATGCTAGGAACATCAGGCATATTATGCGAGCATATGGCATTCTTACAAACCAAGCAATAAATGTTAATAAGTCTGAATTGTACTTTCCTATTGAACTAAATCAATCTAGGAAAAGGAAGATCATGCATACTCTCAGCATTAAGCAAGGCCATTTTTCTTTCAACTACCTCGGAGCTCCTATTTCATATCATGAAAAGTGTACTTCCATACTTGCTGGATGGAGAGGTAAGTTACTGAATATGGCAGGTAGATCGGTACTGATTAAATCTGTTTTAAATTTCATACCTATTTATATCTTGTCATCTATCTATATTTCTAGTGGGCTAATCAATTCCTTGAAAAAATTTTCTAGAAGTTTTCTGTGGTCAAACAGTGGCACTAAAGCAAGTATGCACCTACTCGGTTTGGAAGGTTGTTCAATCTCATCAGTCACTTGGTGGTTTGGGCATTAGAAACCTTAATTGGATCAGGACTTCACTCCTGGCCAAGAGAGTTTTAGGAGTTTTAAATGGTGAGACTAATATTTGGGTGAAGCTTGTTAAATGTAAGTATGGGACTTTGGAGCCTTAGAAAGACATGAACCTCATGTATGCCTCTTGGCCTTGGAAGATTATTGTTCACACTATGCAAGATATTAGATTTGGAATGAGGAAATTTCTATTGGAACTTACACCTCTATGTTTTTTTACCCCTGGCTGTTTAACACTCCACTATTGCATGTGTCTACATTTATTAATATGCACGCTTCCATTGATCTGCTTCATGTAAATGATTTAATTGAGCAAAATACTTAGAATTTGTCACTGATAGAGAACTGTTTTGGTTTACCTATTGTAAATCTTATTATTGGGATTCCTTTGGTTCCACCTACTTTTATGGTTGGTGATGACCAGTGGATTTGGATGGCTGACCCACATGGTGATGTTAAAACTAGCTCTGTGTATTTCTCTTTGAGTCGCTAACCCTCTATGCATTTGGCACCTGGTCGGCCTGTTTGAAAGTAATTGTGGAAAGTTTGCCCCACCCAAGGTAGAAATGTTCCTCTAGAAACTCACACATTCTCATTTACCCACTCTTGATATGACTGCTACTTTTAATCATCGTATAAATCCTAATTGTTCTCTTTGTGGTTTAGCTGTTGAGACAAATTTTCATCTATTTTTTTATTGTTCATTCGCAAGTGTCCTCTGGTCCTTAGTTCAAAATGATTTATCCTACACTTTCTCTTTCATGACCTCGTGGCATGATGGGGATTGGATTCGTGAGGGGATTGATCTGCCACCCTCTATGCATGCTAGACTTTCCTCTATCATCGCTTTTTGTCTATGGGGTATTTGGGGCGCACAGAATGATACTCACTTTGCTTCCAATCAAGTTATCATGTTATGTGTATGGGGGAGGGCTTTGGCAGGCTCAGATGAGTTCACCAAGTTCACCCTTCCGGAGGCCATTTGCCCCCACTACCCGATCCGGGTCCGATGGAAGGCCCCGCCTCCGACTTGGGTGAAGGTTAACTTTGATGGGTTCTTCACTAACCCCGGAGAATCGGGTGGGGTGGGGTTTATTATCATAAATACTAATGGATGTTTTCTTATGGCAGGTGCTCTTCATTGCACGGCAAGAAATGTTTTGTGGACGGAAGCTTGGGTGCACTTCTTGGGCTAAGGAAATGTCATGAGGCCAGCTTCAACCATGTTTGGCTTGAGTGTGATTCTTCCAATCTTGTTGCTGTTATCACTGAGGAGTCGAACTGCCCTTGAAAGATTTGGACACTTATGCAAGAATTATGACAAATCATTCTGTATTTTCAATGTTTTAAATGTACACACTGCTACAGAGAGACCAATAGGGTAACTGATTATTTAGCTAACAGTGGGAGGAGAAATTTTTTGGATTCTTTTTGGGATTGAACTCCATCTCCGGAGACTCTCTACTTTTTGTACTCAGACAGTATGTGAGCTTATATTAATAGATAACACTTTTCATTCAAAAAAATTATTTAACTAAATTGATGTAAACATTATACTAATGGTATTTATTGTATTATAATATTAATTAAATAAAATTAATGTAAAATCTTATGTATAATATTAAGTTTATTATAATAGAATTTTACTAATTAAAAATTTTAATTATTTTTGGAAAATATATTATATTTGAATACGTAAATTTTAAATAAATTGATATAATATTTTAATTTATTATAATTTCATATATTATAAAATAATAAATTATATTATTAGTTCTTATTTTTTTATTCAAACACTCACTAAAACTTATTTATCAAATCAACTTTTTTAAATTTTCATCGTTACATTTTTCATCCAAACACATACTAAAACTTTTTTATGTAATCGATTAGTTCACGAAAACTAAACGAAAATTTAAAGTTCTCATTCAAACACAAACATAATACATTAGTAAGGGTCGAGATGCATTTTGCCCTTTTCACTTTGTATAATTCATCTCAAAGTGATCGAAGTTTTTGCAAGCATAGCAAACTCCCCAATTGCTCCCTTTTGACTTTGCTCTTGTATATTTATCCACAGCACTAATATGTATTTGTAAATCTAAATAAAAGATATTTACATACATAGGTCTATTACTGACTTAAAGTTTAATGACGAATTTTGTTTGATAAAAGAAAATTCAACCTTTTCTTCACGGAGAGAAGCTTATTTTTATATATAAATATAAAATGAAGGACAAAAAAGTTCGCAATAATAGTCGAACACATTCGAAATTTTATTGTTGTTAGTGCTAAAATCGATCCACCACATGCATAATAATTGAAAGAGAAAAATATTTTTTACGTCTGTCATTAATATTATGTCAAAATTGATGCACTAATTATTCTTCTTAAAAATTTAAATCCTTATCTAATTTTATATTAACTGTTGATCGATTTCATTTGGTGTTATTAACTATATTCACAAGGACTTCAACTCGATAACTTACTTAAACGAGGATGAACGACTCAGCACTAGGCCCAATTTTTGTTAGTACATATGATTTTCGTCCAACTCAATTTGAACCATTAACTTAAAATAGAAATAATTTAAATTAAATGACGATATTGTGTGGATTCTTTTCTGGATTATTTTTATAAATATACCTTAAACTATCGTGATTATCTACATCTAATCTCAAACTATAGACTTATTTTTTTATCCTTAAAGTATCATAATTTTTTCACTTTAGTCCTTTCGTCTACTTATGTTATATTTTTCATTATTTTTTATTTTTTTCCATTTATAAAAAGATTAAATTACCCCTCCCTTCGTAATACATCAAATAATAAATATAAAAAAGAAAAAAAATTGGAGGAGGATAATTTAGTCTTTCATAAATGATAATTTTTTTACCACTTTAATCCTTCCAAAGATTTTTTATTTTTATTTATTATTTCATATTTTTTTAGAGGGATAAATAATTTAATTTTTTCAAAAAATAAAAATAACGAAAAACGTAATAGAATTAGACAGAATGATTAAATTTAAAAATTATGATAATTTAAAGATAAAAAAATAAGTTCGTAATTTAAAATTAAATAAAAAAATTATGATAGTTTACTATAGGTTTATAAAAATAATCATTCTTTTTTTACTTTACTTTGTTGACCCACTCCATCGCTGCCGCATATATTATATGAGCAATGCTATATCCTCCTAAATTAGGAGGATATAGCCTCCTAATTGTCTCTTAATGCCATGGGGGTAAATTCATTAATTAGTAAGGGTATTTAGAAGTTGTGAGTGTTAGGAGGATTATTAGGTTAAAGTTTTAGGAGGATATATCATTTTTGATATTATATATGTGGCATCGAAAGTGTCGGCGTCCTCGTCACGTACATTTCTTTTCTTTTGATCTTTCTTGCTTTTGCCTTTGCAGCTTTTAGTGGTACCAATCGAGGCGTCCCTTTCAGTTTCAGCGTGTTAATAATGCAGGTCAAATCCAAAGTGGAGCCGCAGCATCTTAGAAAGAAAGAAGGAACAGTCATGGATGGCCTCTCAATTCTCAAATACTCGTCAGCTTCTTAATTGAGACAGAGAGCCCCAAGGTGTTAATTAGGACGGACTCGTAAGCCACTCTAAAATTTTGAGTTCAAAATTTTTTTTATAAATATAAAAAATTTTAATTTAGAGCCTGCATGTCGTCACCTGATTCCGGGCTAGGTTGCCTAATTTCGTACTAATTTCGGATTAATCGAGTTCGATAATAGATAATTCTTTCGACCTCCGCTCTATGTAATCAATGCTCCACAGTCCACAGTTGGAGGGCTGATTCCTCATTTCGGATACCAAGGTTTATAACTACATACGTACGAAATGATTCGAACATTTATGACGTGTTTTGTTGGGCTACACAACTGTCATTTTCTTTTTTCATAAGATAATAAAGAAAGAATTCACCAAATAAAATTATAAGACCGTATCCTTTTTTATAATGGTGAAAAAAAGAAAACTAAAGAGAAAATTTTACTAAGGAGAATGTTGTATTATTTTATGGGTTAATTCATTAAACTTTTTCTTAAACTATAGTAATTTTTCACGTGCTCTTTATATATGAAATTACCGTAGCGTCTTCTAAACTGTCTTATTTTTCATTTAATCCATTCATCTCATTTTGTTAACTTTTTCATTATTTATTATTATTTTTATTTATCAATTGTCATATCTATTAATATTTAAATATTTAAAATGATATAATAAAATGATGTTAAGCTACTTTCTTGAAACCATGCTGCCATTGTCACCGCCCTCGCCTGGTACTGCTACCGTCATCATTGTCGACTTCTTCGAGCTCACTGGCAACGGGAATCCCCCGTGGGCCCTTAACTTCTTTGAGTTCATCGGCGACCACAGGGGATTCTTCAGACACGATCTTCTCCTATGACACCATGCTTACATCTTGGTGAACCCATCATGCCCCCTGCTAACGAGCAGCCCCCAGCCCCGCCGGCGAGCAATCCCACAACCACTCCCCCCCCCCCCCCCCCCCCCCGAATCGAGAGTTCGATTCCTGATCGATCCAGCCAGGGTTATCAGAGTCCTCATCCAGGGTGGCATCATGGACATCAAAGCCAGCGGACTTCCTCAGACACCACTCATCGGAGTCGAGGGAGAAGTATTTGGGCTTGATGGCCAAGGGCGGAGGCAGGTGCTTGCACGTGCAGGCACCGAAAAACTAAAATTAATATAGTACTAATGATTAACCAATTAAAAAATATGTCACGGTGGCCCAATGCTCGGATGAGTCTATAAAGGTCGTGGGTTTGATTCCAGTTGGCGTGCAAAATATTTCATATATAATGTTACTTTTAATTATCTAGGTACAAAATACTTTTTATAATAATATTTTTTATCTATGTTTTTGTTATTCTTAATTATATTTTATTTTCATGAGATTCAAAGAATAATTGCATTCATTATTTTGTCTTTTAATATCCTAATTCATTTCTACCTGCAAGACATTTAAATTTCATTATTTTTCATGTGAGTGTGCCATGTATAATAAATGCACTTTATGCAATTATTTTATTTACTTTTGAATAAATTTTTTTATGTTATTAGCTTATTATGCATTATTTATTTGAGGAAACAAAAATATTAATTAAAGAATTCTAACATATTTATGTTTTATATCAAGTTTAATTATTAAATTTATTAAACTAATTTTAATTTAATGTAAATATTTTTAAGTTAATCATGTCATTGGAAAATATTTCAAAAAAAGATATCCTACTTTTGAAAATGATGAAATAAGTGAAAAGAGAAACTTTAACTATAATTTTGAAATAATAATTTTATACCATCAATAAATTTTAATTATAATATATATATATATTAACTATTTTATTATTCAAACACTAATTTTTGTCATAGTAGTGGACCCACTTAGGAAGTTGGTTGGCTCTGCCACTAATGATGGCCCCTCCGTCATTGAGATCCTCCGATAGACTGAGAAGTAGCTGGTCGTCATGAAATTCCACGGCTACAGCCATGGGAGTTGGGTTGCGCCGGTGGCGTCTTACTCCGATGGTCTAAAAAAGCGACAAGAGGAAATGAGAGGAAAAGTGAAGATTATCTTTTTATTATTTTATTATTTGTTATTATATATGATTTAAATTTAAATATTAAAAAATATGACATAAAAGTAGTTTAATCATTTAATACATAACAATAATGGTAAAGTTAACATAAACATACGAATGCATTAAAGTGAAAAATATAACATAGTTTAGAAGGATGCTACGATAAGTTCATATATTAAGATCAAACATAGAAAAACGTTATAATTAAGAGGAATTTTAAGGAATTAACTCTTATTTTATTTTCTAATTTATCTTTTTTCGATTGTCATTGATCGAATAAATATTTAAATTTATTATCATTTGTTGGTTGAAATTTATTTTTAGATATGCTAGTTTATGGGCCTTTTTTATAATGGGAAAAAGGAAAAAAATAAAGAAAATACAAGATCTTGATCTCTAATTTATGGGATGAGTTGGCCTTCCAAGTCTATATCTGCATGGAGCTTGGACAATATCGAGGACATCGGAATAGATTTACATGGGGTTCAAATTACTACTTTCCACGACGAGTAAACTATTTTTCCAGTTAGATCATTTTATGTACAAAAGCTTAGTCTTTGTATTTACTTTGTTAATAATAGGAGAAGCAAATTAAACATGATAATTCGGCTATATGAAAGTGACCTTTTCTTTTCCTCTTGGATTCAAATATGACAGTAATTTCTTGGTCAAAGAAAGGGGCACGCCCCAATTTATTAACCCTAGAGTCCTAGACCAGAAAACGCTTCTTGCACTAAATAAATTATTAGCCTAGTAGTAAACACGAAACGACCATTTTTTTTTCTTTCTACTGGAAATTAAAAATGTGCGTGTCATGTGATATGTTTGATCTTTAGGTACTCATGTTCTATGATATTGATGGATGTGACTTCGTATCTATGACGTTGTTTCAAACGTGCAGGTGCTTTCGGTCGAATTCTACACGATTTAATTTTTGGAATTCTGTCAAATATTTATTTACTTTATTGTTTAACATTAGTTCAAATAAATACTAATAACTTTAAGTACCGATGGATACATACGCCATTAATTGGTAAATATGGAATATGGAAAACAGTTTTTAAAAAGAATTGTGTTAATTAAACTTGATCAATAATGGATTTAAAATTATTAATATTTAACTAATTCAATATTCGAATAAAAGCGACGAATAAATTTTAATTAAAATAATAATTTTAAAAATCGAATTTTGAATTATTAATACCAAATCCCATTGTGTTAATAGTTTACATCTTTGATAACTGACGTGAACTAGGACAGTCGAGAGCTGAAGACTTAAACGAAGAAAACGTCAGGTAAACGGGCAGGCCTTTGCTGTTAGGTATCATGTCGTATCATGACCTTTTATTTATTGCTATTTATACACGATCAGGAATCCTTTTTTATTCCCACCTTCGTTGAGTTCAAGTTGATCATCAAGTCTGACAAATCTTATCTAGACAGTACGTCTCGACGTAACGGATGAAATTTTTAACGAAAATTTTTACATTCATAAAAGTTTAAATTTAAAATCTTTGTTTAAGTGGTGAAGAACGATTATCAACTCCATCTCATCTCTGTTGATTACGTTTAGAAATCTTTAGTCACTCCAATTGCCTCCTTGTTTTAGCACTTAAGCCTGTCATTTTTTAAGACTCCTAATTGAGAATTATGTCACATAGTTTATAACAATTCTTTTTCTTCATAACTCAAAAAATAATTTCGTACTTGTCAAAAGAAGGTCAAACAACATTAGTCCTTGCACGTAATTTGCATTCTTAATTTTGAGAAAAATTAAGCATTCCCGCCCATAATTTAGATTGAAAAAACATATATAAAATAATCACTATTACGCTTATACATCTAAATATCCAATTGGCCGTATACTAATAATCCTCGCATCAATCAATTTAGATTGAAAAAAAACATATATAAGATAATTTCTCACACAATTTTAATGATAGAAATATAAATATGGAATAGAATAGCCATGACGTTGCCGTATATACCATTAATCTTAATATTTATTTAACAAAAAAAGAACATGATAGCTTTTTGCTTTTTAACTAACATGGTGGTAATCGAGTAGTCCACATGTTTCTTAGATTTTTTTTTTCTCATGGACAATTCAGTGTGCCTAATTTAGTCCGAGATGAGCAATAATAATTATTCGGTGGTAAAGTTTTATAAAAGTTTGATCAAATCATACTTTTTCCCTTAGCCGGTAGAAGATGTGATTACCTATTCTTCTTTCAATTACAAAGAAGTTTGAACATATAAATCAAAAAGAAAAAACAGGGATATATAAAAGTGGAACTAGGAATTCGAACCTGAGTTAAAGATGAGTCAATGCATCATGATGATTATTTATTTTGATATCCAAGTAGGGATTATGCAGGCACAGTCATACATCACCAATTGAATGATGCCTTGGCTTTCTTCTTAGTGCAAAAACATAAAATCTATGTCACCACCAATCACCTAAAAAGAAAAAAAAAACAAAGGGAAGTCCACTAAGAAGATGCCTTTATAAACACAAAGGAAAATGCCTCTGACTCTGAGAGCAATTTCCAACGAAAGAAAACAAAAAGAGCTGAAATCCAATTTTCCATGGTTGTTTCAAGTTGCCACAAGTTGAGTCTCCGAATTATTTCATATGGATTCCATTAACATTATTTATTTTTTGTTTCACTTAATTTTGCTTAGAAAAGGAATTGGTTATTAATTTAAAAGTTGCGCCTTGTTCAAACTCGAATTTTTCCTGTATCATTCATGCCAAAGTTTTCTTTAAGAAATAAGCTTTGCGTGTGCAAACGATTCATCTTTGATATTTATAAAATGGGCGTCCTTAATTCCACTCCATGTCATCCATTTTTACCCTTTAACTTTTAGTCTTTTATACTGTTAAAATATTGACACTTTGGCATCAGTTCCCAAAAAATGATTAATAAAACTTTATAAATTAAATAATTACTTATTATTTAATCCATAATTTAAAAATATAAATTATAAATTAAAACACTTATTATGAGTTCGTGATTAACGCTGAAGTCAATATATTTTTAATTATTTGCTCAAATTCCACAACCAAATGAAGAAATTATATATTTTTAAAAAATTAAAGTTATAGCAAAAATTAAAAATATAAAAGTTAATGCAACTTATGATTATATTTTGATTAACATAACTAGAAAGGCTAACCCATATATATATATATATATATAATACATGAGTAGAAGCTTAAAATAAAATATAAAACATGATTATTTCTTTAAATATCTCATAAACTATCATGATTTTTCACATCTAACCCTAAATATGGATCGGTCGGTCGCCTGTGATTGGTGATGGACCGCCCGTACGTTGCCCTCCCAAGTGACATACTTGCCGTATCCCCCTCCCCCTCTCCGCGTCCTACGATAGACTCCCCCTACGACGTCGACGGAACTCCAGCGAGCTCGATCGCGAGACGCCCCCCACTCCGTCGGGGAAGAGATATGGGGTGTCGATCCCTCCCTCCAGCGCCGACGAGGGAGAAGGGCAGCGTCCCCTTTTTTGTTTTATTTTTTAATAATTTTTTATTATATTTTTTAGACCTTTAAAAATTCAATGAGAGGAGAGGGTAATTTAGTTTTTTAATAAATAAAAACAATAGATAAAAATAGAAAAGTTGGACTAAATTGGAAATTATGATCTAATTTAGGAATGTGCTATGGTGAATTCATATATTAAGGTTAAATGCCTGAAATCAAGATACTTTAGAAGAGATCTAAGAAAATAATCCTATAAAATATTTTAAAAGTTGAATAAACTATATGCACCATAATATTCAATTGCAGTAAAAAAATAAAAAAATAATATTAAAGACTTTTGATGCTGATTATAAAATAATTATTCACTATTGGAACAAAGAAAAGAATCTCTTGGTCTTTTAATATTATTAAAAAAACTAAGGTAATTTTCAGTAGTATAAAAAGGTCAGAGTAAAATAGGTAAGTTGGAGCGAAATACGAAAAATAATGGAGTGACGTAAAAGGCACCCTTATAAAATTTGTCGTTAACGACAGGCATCAAATATTTTTCTTTCGTGCAAACGACATTCTTTATTGTTTTCTTCAGTCACATGACTGATCACATCTTCCATTATTAATGATGCATAAGAAATACTGTTGCAACATAATAACTCATAAAAAAATTATTACATAATAAATTTACAATTATAATAACTTGAAAATAATATATATATAATCATTGTCAAGAACTATTTAAGTTATAGCTATCGAAAGATATAAAAAAAAAGTTTTAAAAAAAGCCACGTGCTTCATAGATAGGTGGTTGTCACGCTCAATTAGCTCTTATAAATTTACTTGGAGTACCTTCTTTCTTGCCAAAGTTGAGAAACCAAAGAAATCGAACTTTCATGAAGTTTGAAAATATCAACTTGTTGACCCCAGAGGTCTTAGATTCGATTTTTGACGTTGATAAGAAATCGATAATTTTTTTTTTCAAAAAGGAAAAAATGAAGAAAAGTTGGGCAAGCAAAATTAACGTTATGACCCTCGACCAAATGTTTAATTGGTTTGTTGAAACTAAACATCCCCCAGAAATGGGAGACGAAGAGGAGGAGCCCCAACACAAAACAAGCTCTCTGTGGTCCCCATCCATTCTTGGACGGAGAGTAATGCCAAAGTTATACGCCACCCACCTTTGCTGTTTGATCGATGCAAGAATGATTATTTAGTGGTTTGCACCAAAACAAAACGTTGTTTTCTTTATGATTTCTGATTAAGCCTTATGAAGGAACGCATCACATATTTAGTCACATAAAAATCAGGTTTTGTAGAGACGAAGTTGACGGATCTTATTGCTTTTGCGTAAAGTGGTCTACCCACCTGCCCATACATGAAGCGTTACAGTGTGCCTCAACAAGTGTTTCAATCAGGATCTACTTTTGAAATGCAATGTCCAGAGCATTTTTCCCCCTTTATTTTGAATCAAATCCCTTTTACAATATTGATCTGGTTTGCATTAGCAGCCAAAATAGATTATTTGCCAAACTTTTTTTATGGTGAAGAGCCTCTTAAAAGTTGCCAAATTCATTTATAGACGGGAAAAAAAAATCAACCTAATGAATCGAAGTAATAAATGTCAAACACAGAGAGTGGTGAATGATCAGTTAAGTAATTTGTTGTTACTAATAATGCGACATGGATATAATGCACAAAACAATTTTGTGTTTGAATGTTTGTGTCGAGAGAATAAAGGACGGGATTATTCATCTCTAAATCTGGCTTTAATTAGACTGGATAATCTCATTTACAACTTATCCATCTATTGACAGTCGAGTTAAATTCAAATATTCATATAAATCAGCTGGTATCAAATTATGAGATGGTTCTCTTAACAAAAAAATTGAGATGGTTTGCTTCTTCCCAAGAGTAAATTGATCACGACAAGTTATCAGTAGTGGATGTGAAACACTAAGCAAAAAGCATAACAACCTGGCCTTAGAAAATCCCTTGAATAACTTGAATTAGAAGGTACAACGATTACTAACGTCAAAGTCTGGATACAGGTAAACGATCTCAGATGGTTACTAACTTGCACTTACATGTGTGCCAAAAGAAGCCATCTGATGAAGGTTGCATGGTACTCGGCAAAGACCTAAATATTATCACATGATGGATCTCCTCTTTTCCAATGCTGTCAGTGATGTACACCGAGTACAACAAAGACGTTGACTGGGTGAGTCCTCACTCCTGCTCTTGCTTTTTCTTCATAAAATGGAACATGACTTCTGTGCCATCTTCTTTTTCTTCTTTTGCTTTGGTGGTTGAAGTACAACCTTAATGGCCGCATCAAAAACTGACTTAACATTCTGTAAACCAAGTATTTAGAGTGAAAAATAGTTCCAACAAGGAAAAAAAAGATACATGACATGGCCACAAAAACATACTTGTTGTGTTTTAGAACTGCATTCGAGGTAATAAGGAGCACCAATCAGCTTCCTTAACTCTTCACCCTACAATTCACAGGAATATGATAATCTATGACATATTTCACAGGAATATGATAATCTATGGCATATTTCACAGGAATATGATAATGTATGGCATATGTCATGCCACATAAATTTAATCAGAGAGAACTAGGTAGTGCGTGCATAGAGATGACTTACTTGTGCAGTAGTAATGGGCACAGCACCAGGGTGATCAACAAAGAATTGCTTATCATCACGAAGATCTGCGTGAAAAGGTCAGCATCTAATAAATGAAAATTTCCAACAACGATTCTGGAAAAGAGAGATAGACCTGAGCATATAGGGCAAAACATTCAACCTAACATAATCAACTGGTAAGCAATGATCTAAATTAGCACTCATATACCAAAAACATTTCATCCCCACGCACCACCGTCCCACTTTGAAAGGATAATTGAAGTGTTTCAATATCCAGACCAAAATACTGATAAAGACTAAAACTTTTGGTTCAGATATGCTTATAATTGTGAACCAAAGAAACATAGACCTAAACACAATCAGTAGGACACGCGAACATGTTTTCCCCAAAGGATAGGCATTTTGAAATGCCCTGGAATACAATATGTCTGAGCTCGACACTGACAGAAACACAGAAGAAAAAAATTCTTGATGACAAAGCAGCAGGTAAGATCTAACTGGAAAAACTAGCAACTATAATCTCCTGAGACTCCAAGGCTTTGTTTGGATGAAGGAATTAGTAAGGATGGGTTAAGTTTAATTGGGGTGGGGTGGGTTTAAAAAATCTACAACTTATTTGAATACCATTTTTAAAACTTTAAGTGAGATTATTTTTTTTGAGAGGGCATTTTAAGTGAAATTAAATGATGATAATAAGTGCGCCACTAGGGGTACGGTCCGGGTGCGGGGTACGCCATTTTTTCAAAAAACAAGGTACGGGTACGTGTATTTATTAATATCAAATGTATGGATATTTAGTAATATATATGTTAGAATTTTTTTAAAAAAATATAATTATTAATCAGCCAGTGCTAATAATTTGAAAGTTAAGCCACTGGTCAGATGGGTCCAGCAAAGCTCATCCGTACAACTTTACAAATAAAGCTAGCTGCCCATCTAAAGCCCACAGTCACCTGATGACTTTCCATCAGCATTCTCTACGATAGTCAAAAGAGACTGGAGAACCATCTAGGTTTCTCGAAATGGGGGCAATGAAGACAATGCAAAGGTTGTTCTTGCGACAAAGTCCCTCTGCAACAAAGATGAAGTTGAAGAGACACATCAAAGCCACTGCTCCTCATCTTTCTGTCCATGATGGAGTTCCTTAATCTGTCCTCTAAAACTCTCAAGCAAGATTGTTGATAAAGTCTAGAGCACAAGCAGCTAAGAGGATGTTAATTCTTTTCTGTGAGCCTCGTCCACATATGGGTACGTCTGATATGCGTACCCAAGCATACCCATACCGGGTACGTACCCAGTACAGGTACTCCAGCCAAATAGACATACCCGTGCTTCATAGCTTGAGATAATTGGATTATTATCAATTAACTTCAACGGTGATAATGATGATTATGGGACCACATAATTCAAGAACATCTAAAATAAGAGACACTCGTAACAAATATACACATCTTTATTCTAACTTCTATAGAAAATTTCAGCACATATTAGATAGTTGGAACTATTTTTAAGAGAAACAAAAAGTGAAATAAACACCAAAGCTATTAATTAAGGTGTCAAAGGAATTACCAAGTTTCGTCCCAACTAGAACTATAGGAACTCCAGGAGCATAATGTTTCAGTTCAGGAATCCACTGGAGTTGGGAAACACAAGTTAAAACTGTACAAATGTATGGTCCAAGCAAATACAGCCAGGGGAAGTTAAGGGAGCAAACAAGTAGATCCCAAACCTTTTTTGCAACATTTTCATAACTTGCTTTGCTTATAAGAGAGAAAGCAAGCAGAAAAACATCAGCACCACGATAACTCAGTGGTCTTAATCTGTTGTAATCTTCTTGGCCTGCTCTATCATAGAATCATATAAGACTAGGACCAATGAATTTCAGGAAGAAAAATAAATCAAAAGATAAAATCAGAGAAAAAGTTGAACTTTTTTTTTTTTGAGAAAAAAAGGTGAACTGAAACATCACCTGCAGTATCCCACAAACCTAAGTTGACAGTGTTACCATCCACCACCACATTGGCACTGAAATTGTCAAAAACTGTGGGCACGTAATCCTGTTTGACACATGATATCATTATGCTAAAGAACCTAGGATTATAGAACCATGATGAAGAAATAAATGATGGTTACTTGTTCAAGTGATATCACCATGGAAACTTCTAAAAGAACTAAGCACATGATAATGTCCATATCATTGTTATTATCATCATAAGAGTGCCATTGTGATATGTCCCTTTATGGAAAATCCAAGTCATGATTCAGATTATCTCTTTGAAACAAACAAGAGGTAGTTACTGTGCTGACACGGACACAACTACCCTTTGATGGGAAAGAAACATCCTTTTTGCAAAATTACACATTTTTCTTACTATAACCATAAATGATTGATAGGAGCACCTTGAATGATTTAACCTATAAAAAGATATTTCACATACTCAGATGAATGCCAATTATTTTGAAGGTCAGGTCAGAATGATTTGAATTTGTGCTGTGCAACTGCACAACAAATGTTGTCAGCGTGATGGACTTAATGCAAGAAAATTAAGATGAAAAAACAAAGGAATTGCTCTTTTGCAACCATTTCTGGATTCTGGGAATGGTTATTCAATCCTTCAAGTGGAATCCGTTGAAAAAATTCCGAGATTACTAAATCATGTAAGTGATCATCTATTCACTACAATTCCAAACAAATTCTTCATGATATCTGAAGAAGCTCATAAATTTCGAATTTTCATAGCATTACTTTGCCCATGTAATTGATCAAACATCCATTACGTTTATACAATACTTTCACTATGACTGAAGCTCCCAAAATTGAATTCTAGCTAGGTGAATTGAGTTTGGATTCTGTTTGTATAACATTCCACTGGTTTGTGGAATAAAAACGTGCAAGATCCAACATTGCAGAAGCTTTCAACCTTTCCCAGAGGCCTCAAATCAAAGCGGAGCGAACATTGGTTTCTCCTTCAGAAAAAGGAAATCCCCTACATTTCACTCAAATGAGTAAATAAATAACTACTCAAATGCCTAAGACAAGACAAATAAAAATCAAATTTCCGCAGATCTTCCTCTCAATTTCCACCTTAAACATTGGCAAGACCAACCAAGAAAACAGCATTACACTTCTCGACATACAGCACTCAAAATAATAGGAGAATATCATAAAATAAATGGTAAAAAATTGTTTCGGATTTCGATGCGCTCACCGTTGGGAACGTGTTGCTCGTGTAGGAGATCAGCATGCAGGTCTTTCCAACTGCGCCATCTCCCACCGTAACGCACTTTATGAACCTGGACGCACTCATCTCCTCCTCCCCCTCGGCAGATCTCCCGACTTCAAGAAAAGATCTCTCCTTTCCTCCTCTGTGATCACTTCAAACAGCACCAAATCACCACATTGCGCATCCGATTCACTCCTCGGTCCCCGAAAAATCCGCGGACACCGATCGAAATCGAAACAGCGGGAAACGGAGGACGGAATGTACCCTAACCCTAGATGTGGGAAGGGGTCGCCGAGATCTACGAGGAAATGCGTCAGAGAGGAGGAGAAGGGGGAAGAGTGCGGAAGAAGCGGTCGCGGATACACCCGGTAACGATAATGCGCCCAAACTTTACTTCATGTTTCTTAATGTTGTCATTGTTGCCGGTTGCCACTAACATAAGAAATCATATCAGATTTGATGTTTTTTTTCCATATAATATTTTTAATTTATTAGATAGCAAGTAGCAAGGTTTAATATTACAGAATTTCTTTTAATTATTAATGATGAATTAAGAAAAGGAATTAAATGAATTGAAATTAAGAAACCAGACTACCAGAGTGATAGTATGGTAACACACCCTTTTGTCAAATTCAAATTTCATAGTGGGCATTTTAATTTCAAATTTATTTTTCCCTATAGGCCTTCTACTTCCTTTTTATTTTGTTTACATTGTGATTTTTCTGTTACAAAGGGTACAATAGAAAATAATAAATTTCAAAATAAAGGTCACAAATTTAAAACCTATAATAAGGTATCTTGATCTTGAGATAAAAAGTGTGCTATTGCACACCCACACTCCTTTTCCATTTTCCTCAAATCTCGTCATCTTTTATATTTTCTAATTTATCTTTACTTTCTTTTAAGCATGTGCAAAATATACATTATTCATAACATCTCGAATATTAGAATATTTACAAATTATTTTGATCTCTATATCATATAGGCGCTCAAATAATGAGAATAAAAAAGTGGTTCATTCCATGCATATCTCGTTTCATAGTGTTAAAAAAAATTCTCTTATTTTGCAGTCATCATATAAACCTTTTAGGATTTGAATCGATCTGCATCTTGTAATCATTTATTATTTTCTTTCACGCGAAAAAACTCCGCTATCATCCCAATACTTAATCTTATCATTTCTCTCTTGTCTTTTTTCTCCTATTAAAAATAAAGAATAAATTATCATAACTACTCTCAAACCTTATCCTTTTTTCTATTCTATTACCAAAATTTACTTTTGTAATATGACTCTTCTTCAATTGTTAACTTATTTCATCCAACATTCTTTTGATCGGGCATGTTTATAGATATTATTACCTACGTGGCACATCATTTAAAATTAAAAGTAGTAATACTGATATAAAATTAAAAAAAAGTAGTGGGGCACTGCTTCCCTCAGCCAACCTTTAGCGGCTCTTTTAAAAGCTGTTTGTCTGTCATAACTCATAAGAATAATTTTAGAATAAAAAATTTTGACTTCAAAATATTTCTACAGAAACAAAATGAGAGCAAAGAAATTAAAAAAAAAAGAATATTTTTATCTCTACTTTATATGTTAATTCTTATCTCACAACATGTTCAAAATGGTGTTTGAATAAAAAAAATAAGAACAAGAAACTAATTCTTATTTTGTTTCTCTATCAAATAATACATTAGGACGCCTTCTGGATTAGTCAACCTCTTCTTTAGGGCACCATTTAGATTCTTGGACCTCTTCTTCAAGGATGCCTTCTCGACTTTGATGGCAAGCGGTTTATCCCTCCTCTGTTCGAGAAGCTCCTCAGCCGATTGGCCACTTCCTTGGCGATCAACTCGTGCAACTCAAATTCACACTTATATTAGTTACAGTTGAGTCGCTTTCGGGCAACGGCAGTGCCAAAAAGGTTCTTGGTCTCGACCTTCTCAATGGCAGCTTGCTCCATCCTTCTTTTTGCCTCCTCCCAGAGGCAACGTCCAACGTCTTCGGCACACAGCGGATGAGGGAGAGTAGAGGGGGGGTGCCGCTCCCTTTGTGCGCCGATGAGATATGTAGACAAGAATATCTAGAATTTGATGATATGCCATCAAAAGGATTTTTAATGAAATAAATTAAATATTGGAGGAAGATCACTTTAAAAGTAAATTTTGAAAATATAGTTAAAAAAAATAAAGTTCGAGAATAATTACGATGGTTTTCCTTATTAGTTAAATAAAGTTCGAGAATATTTAAAAAAAATTAAATATGTGAGAAAATTTACCATGGTTTTCCTTATTAGTTGTTTAAGGATAAACAATTATCCCTATGATTCAATCAAATTGTAAGTGCGATATTAGTATTGTAATATTATGCATTGTGTTAAAAGTATGATACTGTAATTGGAATGTTTTAGGAACGAAGAAAAATACAGACAAAACACAAGTA
Source organism: Pontederia crassipes (assembly GCA_030549335.1). NCBI lineage: Eukaryota > Viridiplantae > Streptophyta > Magnoliopsida > Commelinales > Pontederiaceae > Pontederia > Pontederia crassipes. Next base: position 67,425,407 of record CM060194.1, on the reverse strand, counting down.
TGATAGGATAATTTAATAGTCTAAACTAAATTATTATAGCTTAGAAATGACTGTGTCCATGGGAAATTAACTCCATCACGTTAGAACAAATATATAGATAAGAAACATTCTCTGAAGGGAGTACAGAGACAAATTGTATTTCATCATCAGTTAAAAAGAACTTTTTAACATATATCTTTTTTGCTTCTATTCTTTTATATTGGGATACATTACGTCTTAATCAATATCTCAATTCTATCCTCCAACTTATAATACACTACAAGAAAAATGCTGATTACATACGGTCACGGTCAAAATCATATGTAATCAGCCCAAAAATCGTCGATAACTGTATTACCGACGGTTTTTCCGACGGAATTCATCCGTAGGAAAAACGCTCATCACAAATCGTTTTGCGACGGTTGTAAACAATTCGTCAGTAATATCGACGGTCCAGCTGGCGGGCTCGGCTGTCGAAAATTGAGTATCGATGATTCTAACCGTCGATACTATCGATGGTTTAGACCGTCGATACCTATCAACGATTCCAACCGTGGATACATATCGATGACTACGTGTCGACGGTTTAAACCGTTGATATGTATCGACAGTTTAAACCGTCAAAACACTTATATCGACGGTTTTACCACTTATTTCCAATGGCTCAAATCGTCGAAAAGTATCGAATAATTTGTTGTCGATAATTAATTTTCAATTGTTCCGATGGTTCTGACCGTCGGAAACATAAAATGTATTAAAAAATTACAGAAATTTAATGTCCGAACATATAATACAAACATTCACATATAACACATATAACACATCATTCACATATAACACATTCCTTCCAAACACATATTTGCATATAACACATTCATTCCAAACACTTATAACACAATTATATCCAAACATAATCGTCCAAACACATTTAACACATAAAATTGTCCAAACCAAATATCCAACCATTCCAAACACCAAAAGGTAGTAAACACCATTCCAAAGCAAATTTGAGTCTCGCCTTTTCCGTCGAACAATTCGAACACCAAAATTGGTACTGCAAATCAATGACAATTTGCAAGTTTTCATAATTCGAACATAATTCGAACACAATTCGAACATCAAGGAACCTGCAAAGAGAATTGATATTTAATCAGAAATTGGTACTGCAAACTAATCAACAATATCAAAATTGGCACTGCAAAGAAAATTATGAAGTACTGTACTCAGAAATTGGTACTACTTTATTGCCATACACCTCAAGATGTGTGCAAAAATTGTGTGCATTTTAAATTACAGGTGATGCTGAAAACTACTCTGCATTTATTCCAGATGATGCTGAAAACTGAAAGGGCAAACTGTTTCAGAAGGTTTCACCCGGCCAACTAATCGACTAGTAGAATATGATTAGTCCATTTCTTTTTCACAATTATAGATCAACTTATTCATCACATTAAACATTAGACTCTTCATCTTCTCAACAGCATGAAAACAATTAAATTCTAGAGTTAATTTCCTGCATGAAAACAATATATATATATTCCCTCCAGTTCCCAAACCCCCAAATTATATTCCTGCAAAGAAAGATGGAAGGCTTAAAGAATGATAAGAAGATTGTCGAAAATTGGTACTGTAAACTAATCATTTCTGAGTACAGTACTTCATAAACTAATCAACAATCTTAATATTTAATCAGCAAGCAGTCACAACTTTTCATTCCTTAATTAAACAAATATATCATGAGTAGTAGAAGTTGAGCACAAGTAAATAATTAATTAAACCAAATTCCACAAAAATTAAACCAAATGAATCTACCTCGGTGTCCTCGGCGTTGAATTCGCCACGCATGATGGCATGCACCATTTTCGATATTTCAGACTTATGACGACGTTCACGTTCTTTGAACTCCTTTCTGAGCTCTTTGTGTAACCTCTTGTCTGACATCTTCCCTAATCGAATGCCTCATCTCATCCATCATGTGCTGCATACCAGAGTCTGCTGAACCTGAAGTATTTTAACGACCATATCCAATATTTGTTGTACTCACAGAAGATTCGAGACTGTAAATGCGTCCCTTCTTCACGCCGACGTGGTCCGTTCAAAGTTGTCTTGGGGTCAGCGGTGTGCTCCCCTGCTACGTGGCTTGCGTAATGTGATCGGCTTCTTTTGTTTTGAAAGACTCCTGAAAATAGGAAAAAAAATGAGCCAAAATAATAATTTACTATAAACGACGATTTTACTATCTTATAAATTTACTTGAAATTTAGAAAAAAAAAGTGGCACATAATTTTACATACATATATCTTCCGAGCATAATCCGAAACTTATTCTTTGTTTTTCTTCTGATGAGTTCGAAGAAATACTTCGTCCTGAGTAGGTGGTCTACCTGTTTCTTTCTCCTGCATAAAGCATAATAATTTGTCGAATAAAGTATAATATTTTGTTGACACAATATCGAAAGATCCTACCATTTTCTTAGCAATCGTGCTCGTAGACACACATCCGCCCGAATGCAAGCATGCTCCCTGGTCGGACTCTCAACTTGTTTTTGCTTTTTCGCATTTTAATTTGTACTCCTCGGTGGACCACTTTCGTAGCAAATCGATCCAAACGGCCTCGGAGATCCAATTGGGCCGTGCCCCAGCAGCTCGAGCTTTCGAAAGCATAGCGGACAATCTCTTCGAACACTGGGAATTAAAAGCCTTTCACATTTGTTCTATATTCTCGGGCTTCCACCATACATCAGCTTGCATGTGTATAAAAATAATTAAAGTATTATGAAGATAAATTTTAATGACCATGTTGACTTCTAAGGACACCTGAAATTCATTAAACAACATTAATGCACGAAAAATCATGCATTAATTTAGGTCATTTGATTAGAATTTTGAAATGTTTTTATGTTTAGAAAAGAAGAGTTTTGATTTGTTTTTATATAATTTCATTAAGATTTGATTTTTACCTAAATCTAAAAATTATTCATGACAGGATATGAGAAAACGTCGAAAAAAAGGCTTAAAACAGCTCAGAAGACTGTCACGGCTATGACAGTTATTTTCATGGCCGTGACAGCTATTTTCATGGCCGTGACATAAGATTCTGCAGGCAAAAATTTGACTAAGGCACTGTCACGATCGTGACAGTTTTTGTCATGACCATGACAGATAATTTTCCAGCAAAAATTTGGTTAAGTAATTTTCAGCCTTGATAGCATTCTGTCATGGCCGTGCCGGAGCCTTTCACGATCGTGATAGCGGTCTGTTAGGCTATTTTAAAGCCATTTTTATCCACTTTTTAACATATTTTCGATTTCTTTCTTTATGAGACGAGAAAATCTATAAAAGGAGGCAGAAGAGGATTTGGAAAAGCATCCCTGAAGCATACTTTTGAAGCCTAAAAAGAGGAGAAGTGCGAGGACAATAGTGAAGCTCTGTCGGAAACTCGAGAGAGGACGCACTTAATCTATGCCAGAGTTCTTTGTTTACTTTTCCCAATCTTTTACATTAGATTTGATGTTGTTATTCTCAGTCATTAGGGTCATCCTAGTTGAACCCTATTTATGTTTTGAAGTTTTTCTTAATATCAGTTTGATTTGAATATTTAATAGCATTACAATTTCATGTTTAATGCTTTCCTTTGATTCCATGATTTATGATTTGATTGCTATATGAGAAGAAGTGATTATTTTCATAATAGTTTCTAGGGATTGATCTTATTTATTGCATGCCACAATTATGGAAATCGAAAGAGATCTAATTTGTGAAGTTATTAAAGTGACTTGAGAAAGCCCTTAATATTAATTCCGATTGAATGCATCTTATGATTTAATTAAGTAAATTAAAAACCGAAAGGATTGATTTATTTTAATTATTCATAAGATAGTAATTAAGCCTGAAATATTGGTTAACTAATTTTAGAAATTCACTTTGTTATTGATTCAACTAATTTTAAGTTAAGAAAATTCATTACATTCTAGTGGAGATAATTAGATGCCTTAATCATCAAATCATTATTTCTCCATGTGATCATTTCTTTTATTTTTATTATTTTCCTTTTATTCACATCTGAAATCATATTTTTTTAATTTCTCAATTAATAAGGTTAAAATAAAATTTAAATTATTAACCATCCTCGTGGGAACGATACTTTATACTCATCATTTTATTACTTGAGCGACTAATGTACTTGCTAACGTTTGCTATCAATTTTACACGCATCAAGTTTTTGACGCCGTTGCCGGGGACGGTGTTTAGTAACTTTTATTTTTATTTTTATTTTACTTGTTATTTGAGAGCTTTTATTTTTTTATTAAATTCCACGCAGATTCTTTTTAGTTCACATACTTTCATATCTTTTTATCTTGTGTGACCAGGAAATATCTTCAAATGGCAACAAAACCAAAGACTATGGGTTATTTGGAAGCCCAAAGAAAGATGATTGAGGATCATGAAGTACAAATATCACAACTTGCAGATAACAGTATCCCACTCATTCTCGTGGTACAAGAAAATTTTACAATTAAAGACAAAATGTTAAAGTTCATCACAATGGCTGAAGAAAAATTTCAACTTCAAGAAAGAGCCTTTATGAAATTGTTGGGACAAGTAGAGCAATTGGAGGATAGGATCCAAATGAAAAATGATGCTCCTCCATCCACCTACTTATAGTCAAATTCTAACATCAAGAAAAAGTTGTGCCAATTGATTGGAGTTATAGAGAAAAGATTTATTCTACAAGATCAACTCATTAGCAATCTACAATCACAGTTGGCACAATTGAAGGATCAACAATCACGTATTATTTCTTCTTCTCCTCAATCTCCAAATTTTAATGTTAAGTTTGATATGATGCAGACAAAATTTCAAGCATTAGAGAAGAAAGTGGAGTTAGCTTCTCAGATTGCTCATGCCTCGGGGGATAATATTAGGACAACTCTACACCTATTATATGCCCATGTCACTTGCAATATTTTAATCCAGGAAGAAGACGACCGAGGAAGAATTATTATCAGAAGATATGGACTACTCAATGGAGGGTCAAGGAGACAAGTGAATATATTATGGAAGATGGACAAGTGCGAAGAAGAAATTCGTCTCCAGAAAGTCCAACAACCATCCCACCGTTACCTCCAAATCATTCACTGATAGAAGGGAACACACCATCATCACCTCAGACATCACAAAATTCAATGCATTGGAAGCCCAAGGATCAAGCTCCACAAAAAGAGCCAGGTACTTCTTTCAAAGTGGAGGGACAATGCTTCGAGAATTACATCAGAGGTAAGATGGAAAGAGGTCACTTCGAGTCCCTTCCAAACACTTGAGGTAACAAAAGGGTAAAAGTCAAGCTAATGACTATAACTTAGAATTACTCCTAAATCTTTGTCCTCTTAGTTTTTAGCATTAGTATTTGAGCTTTTAGTTTAGTTTAGCATTACTATTGGATTCTTTAATTTATATTAGTTAACATTGGAGGCTTAGTTTAACAATTTTTTTTAGCATATTGCTCCTAGAAGAATCAGGAATGGCCGTGATAATTCTAAAACAACAACCATGTTCGGACCATGCCGGAAGAAGCTTGTGAGCCGTCTTTTGAAGTAACGTGATCGACCTAGAAATCATCAGGTTGTCTCTACTCCTTTTGTATTTTATCATTATTATTTCGTAGTTTTCATGTGCACGGGCCTAATACTGGACAGTGTCAGGTTCAAGCTTGGGGGAGGGACTTAATTCATTTTGCATTTGCATGGCATGTCTATTTTGAACATTTTAAATCTATCATCTTATTTTGTTTGGCATGCATCTGATAGTGAATTTTTTTAAAAAAAAAAGTTTAAGTGTCATCTCATTTCTTCTTTGTTTAATATTTTATTATCTTTAAGTTTATTTTCAGAACATTGCTCAATTTATGAAATTCAATCATTGTTTCTTTTTATCGGGTATCACTAGAGTATTAGGATTTGGATTGAGTTTGTTGCTAAGTAGAAGGACTAGCTTTTAAATGATGAATTTTTCTATTATTTACTATGATGTTAGTCTTGATTATAATTGCATCTCTATTGAAAGAATTAAGTTTTTTTGGAGCTTTTAATTATGCTAATTTTAATGTTAAAATGAAATGGAAAAGAGAGCTAGTGGAGCTCCAACAGTGAAGTGAAAAGTATAAAGTATCATTTGGAACCTTGGTGTGTCTGGGTAATTAAATCCGTAGGGGATTCTTGCCTGGCGACCTAAGGGCATCTGTTCTGAGATCCGTCGGTCGAAAATCCGTTACATGGACCACTTTGTGCAATATGGAGGGTTACTAAATTCTTAAGTGAAAAGAAAAAAAATCTTAATGATGAAATATGAAATGATAATAGTATGAAAATAAGCTCCTTAAGGACTTATGGTTCAATATTGGTACTCTTATGAGATTGACTAATATTATTTGTAGATATGCATGAAAGACATATTTGAATCCTAAGAATTCTACAAGGCTAGGTATTGGTTGAGAATAGATACTCTAGTGATGGTCGTATAAAAGAACGGTGGGAGAAAAGTATTGGTTTTGTGATGGAGCCATATGCCTTATTTGAAATTTGCTTGAGGACAAGCAAAATATTAAGCTTGAGGGTATTTGATGCACGAAAAATCATGCATTAATTTAGGTCATTTGATTACCATTTTGGAATGTTTTTATGTTAGAAAAGAAGAGTTTTGATTTGTTTTCATATAATTTCATTAAAATTTGATTTCTACCTAAATCTGAAAATTATTTATGGCAGGATACGAGAAAACGTCGAAGAAAAGACCTAAAAGAGCTCAGAAGACTATCACGGCTGTGACAGTTATTTTCATGGCCGTGACATAAGATTCTGTAGGCAAAAATTTGACTAAGGCACTGTCACGGCCGTGACAGTTTCTATCATGGCCATGACAGATAATTTTCCAGCAGAAATTTGGCTAAGTAATTTTCAGCCTTGACAGCCTTCTCTTACGGCCATGTTGGAGCCTTTTACGACCGTGACGGTGGTCTGTTAGGCCGTTTTAAAGTCATTTTTATCCATATTTTGAATATATTTTCGGTTTTTTTTCTTAAGGGACGAGAAAACCTATAAAAGTAGACAGAAGAGAGCTTGAAAAAGCATTCATGGAGCATACTTTTGAAGCCTAAAAAGAGGAAAAGTGCGAGGACAATAACGAAGCTCTGTCGGAAATTCGAGAGAGGACGCACTTAGCCTATGCCAGAGTTCTTCATTTACTTTTTTCAATCTTTTACATTAGATTTGATGTTGTTATTCTCAGATTTATTCTTTCATTAGGGTCATCCTAGTTGAACCCTATTTATGTTTTGAAGTTTTTCTTAATATTAGTTTGATTTGAATCTTTAATAGCATTGCAATTTCATGTTTAATGCTTTCCTTTGATTCCATGATTTATGATTTGATTGCTATCTGAGAAGAAGTGATTATTTTCATAATAGTTTCTATGGATTGATCTTATTTATTGCATGCCACAATTAGAAAAATCGAAAGAGACCTAATTTGTGAAATTATTAAGATGACTTGAGAAAGCCCTTAATATTAATTCCGATTGAATGCATCTTATGATTTAATTAAATAAATTAAAAATCAAAAGGATTGATTTATTTTAATTATTCATAAGATAGTAGTTAAAGCCTGAAACATTGATTAACTAATTTTGGGAATTCACTTTATTATTGATTCAACTAATTCTAAGTTAAGAAAATTCATTACATTATAGTGGAGATAATTAGATGCCTTAATCATCAAATTATTATTTCTCCAGGTGATCATTTCTTTTATTTTTGTTATTTTCCTTTTATTCACATCTGAAATCATATTTTCTTAATTTCTCAATTAACAATGTTAAAATAAAATCTAAATTATTAACCGTCTTCGTGGGAATGATATTTTATACTCATCATTTTATTGCTTGAGCGACTAGTGCACTTGCTAACGTTTGCTATCAATTTTACACGCATCAAGCATCTTTCTCGTGGCATAAGGAATTTCCCTCCATGTAAGCCACGCTTCAATATACCTATGTCGCAACACTTTGGTAACTACCGTGGCCACGGATTTCGACGGTACAAACCTGAAAGAATACAAAATTATAAAATGCGATGGGTGAATCACAAAATGAATAAGAATTCGAAATACATAAAATAACACTTACTCTAGATTCCCATCTGACTGTACGTATGCTTTGTGCACACGATTTGACGAAGCCTGGTCTGAGCCTTCCACGGAATAAGGAGCTCTAACGGGTTCTTCCGGTAATTGTGTCTCCAGTTCCGCAATATCAGGGTGAGAGGAAGGCGCCGGCGGAGGAGATGAATATTCTATTATGCAAATGCCCGTGACTGATCTAGGAGTCGACGGAGTAGTCACAGCTCTAACGACGACTGGCTCCTTTCCCTTATTTTTCCTTTTTGCAAAATGAAACATCTGCATGATATAAAATTTAATCTAAGTCAAATTTACAATTGATACAAAACTCTAATGTCACAACGTCTCGACCTGAATATGTTCTCGTACGCCTTGTGTCGCATCTTCAGGAACGGAATTGTACGTATAACTCGAGAACCAATTCCTAATATTCGGAGGCGCTTATAAAAAATAAACAAATTAATTTGAAGAAGTTTATGCGTGAAATTGCCATCATTATATCAAACACTCACGAGATGGAAGCGAATATGAAAATGCACCATCCTCGTCAGGCATCCGTCGTTCCGATTGATTGTCAACATGCATCGCTAACGCATAAAACAATATGGCGAGATGAAAAGAAGACAATACCATTATGATACAACATCAATATTACGCGTAAACGAACAATCCATAAGATAACAACTATCGTAATACATACTCCCGATAGTCGTAAGATAAAAATACAACATGAGCGTGACATTAGTCATCATCTGAGTTACCACATGACTGGTACTCATCATCATCATCATCTGAAGATGACGTAGTTTCAAATTCATCTTCGTCCGAACCGTATCATCATTTTGTACGTCGGCATTATCAAAGTCTTCAAATACTTATTCTGAATCTTGAAGATTGTCAACTAATTTGGTGTCTGCAATAGGGGCCACAAAAGTATGCGAGTCATCTTGATATGCACATTGCAACACACCATCAACTTGTATCTTGCTTCTTGCCTTCGTCTTTATTACAATCCATCACTGTGCTTTGTCCCTGGTCTTCTCTGGATATGGCACATAATATACATGTCTTGTAGAAAACGGAATAATGAAAGGATCAAAACGATCATAACATCTATTGTGACGTATTTCAACTATTTTGAAATCTTTGTGAATTCGCATTCCTCTCCTTTCCTTTGGATCAAACCAATTACACTCAAACAATGTGACTTTATTACCTCTAGTGTATTGCAGCTCAATTATGTCTTTGATAATACCGTAGTAGTCACGCTCATTTTCTCCGTCCGTGGATCCTACGACACATACTCCACTATTCACAGTTTTCTTCTCGATCGACCAAGTTTCCGTGTGAAACTTATAACCGTTCACAAAATACACCGACCAACTTTTCACCTCTCGAGTCGGTCCCCATGCCAAATTATTTTAAACCGTCGGTATTTCAGACGGATGTCGGACCGTCGCAAGTAAATCGACAGAAATCCGGCTTTTTCTTGTAGTGATAAGACTCCCCTCCATCTATAAACTTATTTTACAAATTGTCATTTTCACCTCCAATTGATCATTTTTCAATTGCCTCTACGACATGGTAATTTCCTTTATCATCCATGTAGACAATTTATTGATGTGACATCATTAAAATAATAAAAATAATGATTAAAAAATAAAAAAGAGGTGTGCTAAGACGCGCACATAAAGGGACTTTATTGCCGGAAGGTTGCATACGCGCGTCGGAGCGCTGGTGCATGTAGGGAGGGGTGGTCGCTTCCCCTCTGCGACCTTTGTCAGAAGGTCCGACAAAGGTCGCAGAGGTGGCGACCCCCCTCTCTTTCCCTGCGCGCGCCGACCTCGTTAAGTCCTCCAAGCCCAACGTAGCCCTATGCCACTTCTCCATCCTCCCACCGAAGACCTTGACCCTCTGTCATGTCCTCGCCACCTACGCCGCCCTCTGGTCCCTCCACCTCGTTCGTGCCATTCACGCCTTCGCCTTCAAGTCTGCCCTCATTGTCTGCCCCTTCGTCGTTCGGCTCTCATCCTTGCCTACACCTCTTGTGGCAAGCACACGGAGGCGGCATCACTCCTCGCCCATGTACTTGTCGATTGCCTCGTCTTGGATCGAATGACGTTCTCGGGCGCCATCGCAGGCACGGAAAGGGGGTGGGGTGATGCCCCCTTTTGCGCGTCGCTGGAGACACGCAGAGGGGGACCTCGCCGGCGATGCACGGAGGGATGCCGACCGTCGTCGTCAATGACAACGTCAGGAGCGAAGGTTCGCCTCTTTGTCAATGGTTGCACCTCCTTCTCTGGCCTCCTCTTCGCGAACAAGACAAAGACGGCCGCAATAGCGATACTAAGGAAGTCCGACATCATGCGTGTCGGCGAAGACAAAAGGGGTGGGCGAAGCATGGGAGGTTGCCTCATGTTATACATAGCTTTCTACGCCCTCTTCTATGTCGGCACCCTCCACTTGCGACCCCATCCACCGGCCTGAAAGCCCCTCGCTTGCGACTCGACCCCCTCCGTCGGCCACCACCAATGTCGACGCCTCCCTTTTTCGGCAAGGACACCGCCACCCCTCCTCTTTTTTTAAATTTTTTTATTATATTCTTATTTTATTATTTTGTATTTATTTTATTTTTATAATAATTTATTGACGTGAAGGACAGTCTGCGTGACGGTGTCATATCGAACGGTTGCCTGCATGCATGACAGAGAGAGAATGTCGCCATGTCAATTGGGCAATCGAAGAACGGATGTTCATGTGAAATGAGTTAAAAGATCAAGGGGTGGAAGGTAGAGTTGGTAAAACAAGATATTTGGTTAAATATTTCTTTTTATATTAAGAATGATGCAACAAGATCCTTAATGTTTAGACGATGTACAATCCATTTCTCTTTACTCAGCCGTACATTGTACCAAAATAAGAGATGACTGATTTAATGTATAAATTACTTAATTAAGATTTTACGTAAACTAAAGTAATACGTACGTACGGGTCAATAGATAATAAGATAAATATAAAGATAAATAATTATTTAAATTATTAATGATAGTAATTATTTAAATTATTTCAGTTTCTAAATTAAAATTCATTACCCATTTTTTACTTAATAATTGATTTACTGTGTAACTCTTTGCGTATTTTTCTCCGCTTTTAAAAATTCATGATAATAAAGTAAAATCTCGTGTAAAGAAACATGAAAACAATTTTAATTTAGACCGTGATAAGGTAAAGCTCCAATAGTATGATGGCCTAATTACACATGAGACAATTATCAAAGCCTCCACATGTTGGTCAAATGAGAGCCTCAAGGAATTAAAGTCTATTCGAAGGAACGTTAATTCGAACGGTTCCTTCGTGGGAGGATGAGTGCAGGATTTGTATTACGCTCTCATGCGCTGAAGCGGCACGCTGAGATTTGTATTATGCTCTCACGATTTCTCTTTTGTGATTGCTGGTGCACTGAAGCGGGACGCACAATCCATTCTGAAACCTACTACAAGAAATCTTGTATTACCGAAGATTGGGATTCAATCGGGTGCAACTAGAATCTGACTATGAGAAGCTTAGTTAACATAATTTTGAAGAGGCTGATCTCTCCTTGGCACCTAAAGCACTTCATTTCTGATATTTATGAATCTCTTTCTGGCTTCTCCCAATAATCACTTAAACATTGTTATAGAGAGACTACTTAAGTAGGGGACTACTTAGCTAATCTTATATTATGTAATTTGGTATTCTTTGGGAGAATATCCGCCTCAGGGGATTTATGTACTTTGACTCCTTAGGATCTTATATTAATCGATAAGCTTTTCTCTTAAAAAAAAAAGGCACACATCTACTAGATTCTTACTTTTATAATTTAGACCTACCGATATTTTAAATCTACTAGATTCTGTCTGTGCCAACGAAATGCAACAAGCACTCTGTCAACCAAAGTAGAAACGGCATGGATCACTTATAAAAAAAGTTGTTCATCCTGCAGCCATCTGCTTCCTTGAACTCCTCCACCTCCTCCTCCTCATTGTGGGCTTCACGATACCGCCGCCCTCCTTCCGCTGCGCTGCCTGATGCGGCGCCTTCTTGCGCTCCTCCTCGTACTTCTCTTCGCACCGTCGCTCGCACCGCCGCCGCCGGTCCTCGCTGATCTGCTGGCTCACTCTGCACTCGTGTTTGCACTGCTCGAGACTCTTCTCCAGCCGCTCCACACGATGAGCGGGTTCTCCTTCGCCCCTCCTCTTGATCTCTTCCTTCATCTTGCCGTACTCCTCGCACGCGTGCACGCACTGCTCCTTGTCCCGCTCGTCGAACTGCTGCTGCCGCCGGCACTGCAGCTTGCAAAGCGTCACCTCGGGGTCCTCTTCCGCCGCCGCTGCCGCACGTCGAGTGCCAAGAACGAGCGCGAGAAGTGCCACGCAGATGACGCGCCGGCCAGCGTTCGCGTTAATGGCCATTGCGTTTCGATTAGGAAGCGTCAAAAGGCAGAGATTAGAGAGAGAGAGAGAGCACTAGAAAGAGAACTCCCGGAGCCAAAGCAAGTAGCTGCAAACGCATATGCACACGCGTCCGATGGTTGCAGAAGTTTCGCCCTCGTGGCGCTCGGAGAAGACGGCGCCTCGCGCGTCATTTATGGAATATAGTATTTAAGAGCAGTTTTCGATGTTACCATTTTAATTTAGGGCGACATCGTTCCAAAAAATATTATAATAATTTTATTTTATTAAATAAAATTCAAGTATTCTAATAATATGTGGAGGAATAATAGTGTTGTTTTTTTAATATCGATAGCTTAAATTGTTATTAAATTATCAAAGAATTCATTCCCTTATTCAATTTAAGAGTGGAAATGACGATGAAATTAAGGAATTGTTAGAATAAAGAACTTATTGTGATATTATTATATTATGTTATGTTAATGTTGTATTTATAAAGCCGTTATGACAGAAAATAGGAGAATCGTTGGTCTTTTTGCGATAGACGCGTGTATCACTGCCAAGTTTCCTTAGTTTATTTCTCCTTGCTTGTGGGCTGAGTCACCATTGCACAATCGTACAAGGAAATGCTCGAAATGCCTTGGAATGATCGAATGTTTCGCCCGCCTGCCACTTCCATGCACAGCGTAGCATGTAGTCCCGCACTGCCGCACATGCACCCTCTCATCTTTTTGGAAATTAACTTGCTTCCGTCCAACTGCATGCCAAGTGGATCCCGCCCCGTTTGGTTAACTTAATTACTGTATTCTTGGAATAAGATTTACTAATGCATGCATGTCTTAGCCCCAATTTCTTAATCCAGCAGCTGGAAGAGTAAATTCTCAAGGCTTTCACGAATTCCTTGCTCAAGTTGGTTTTTTTTTCCTTCTTCCGTCATTAATTAGTTACAGTAGGATTCACAGCTTCAGAACATAAGTGTTTGGCAAAAAAAAAAAAAGTCCAGGATTAAAAGCTTACTCGTGGTGCTAACCCCGAGTCTAGGATTTCAGAGATCGACCGTTTAACGTCCTCAAAATTTGACCCCAATTTAAAATTTTATCGAACCATAGGCGACGTCACATTGACATGACCTTCACCTAATTTCATAAAATTTTACAACGAAAATATAATTATAATAAACATAAACAATAAAATCATAAAACAACAGCGAAAGACTTCATCAATGAATAAACTCTCAAGATAATAATACTAGCCCATGGACCACATAGGTTCTAACGTAAGACCCAATAGAGAGTTCATCATATATAAATGAGTTCAAATATAGTACATGATTCAATAAAGGCCCATAAGACATACATGCTTAATCCTTACAAGGGTTCATCATCATAACATAAATAAGATAACTTGGGCCTTAGTCCGATCAGCCCATGTGCAATGTAGCCGTCACGAAGCTCTCGCCGTCGAACCTATGTTTCGTCCATGCCTGCACGGATCTATGTGTGCAGGGGATTTCTTCCGTTAGAGTATGTTGAGGCCCATGCGTGCTATGATCCTATAACATAAATCTCTACATGTCATGACATATGCATATCATCATCATAGAACATAAATCATATACATACTATGAGCTATTTATACATACTATATGGCATATGAACATATCATCATAGCAAAATAAGATAAACATGTAACATCATCATCATTATGTCAAAGCATATCATAACTTAACGTTATGCTAAGGCGCATCATCATTTATCTTGCTTTACTTTAACATCTTCTTTCATAACATCTTATGACATGGGGATATACATTAGCATCCGATTGAAGCTTACATCTTTATCTTCATCTTTATGTCTCAAGTCATCTTTGAAAAATATATACATACTTGTAAGACTTTACTTTTCACTTTACTTCATCTTTTCATCTTCTATCTTGATTAAGGTGCTTATTATCTTGGTGATTGGGAATTGTTGATTCGCGGGACCTTGGCTAGCTAGGCGGGACGATTGCCCCATACTTGGAAGGATTCTTCCCTAGGAATATGACACATCAACTAGTATGTGAAGACTTTATTCCCCTCCACAATTACAATAAGACACATTCATGCCAATCAATTTTTTACTTACATTCATCCATACATACATTCATTCATCACATGTTGCTTGTTTTAACCTTATTTAAGGTCATATATACTTCAAATCATACTATGTGTGGGCATTCAATCATAACAAATCATCTGCCCAAAATGGACGACCGTTTCTTTAACGGTCGACCACTGGACTATGTATCGGGCGACCGATCAAATTATTGATCGATCTATATGGTCATTTCGGACGATCGAAAATGAGTTTCGGTTCGACCGCTAATCACACAATGTAACACTCTTCTAAATCGGACGACCGTTGAAATATCGATCGACCTATATAGGTTTTTCGAGCATCCGAAATGTGCTTCGGATCGTCCTTAATCACAGAATATAACTGCTACACAAATCGGATGATCGTTGAGGTATCGGTCGACTGATATATGGCTTTCGGACGACCAAAACAAAGCGCTAGGACGTCCGCTAATCACAGAATATTTTGACTACTCATATCGAACGACCGCTGGAATATCGATTGACCGATACATGACTTTTGGACGACCGAAATAGGGTGTTCGGACATCCGCTAATCACAGAATGTGTCTATCCCTCTAGAACGATCGAACGATAAGGGATCGGTCGCCTGTTCTGAAACGGTAGACACCCGATTTTTTTTACATGATTTCCTTCAAAATCTTTCATATATTAACATCTTGAACACATATTGACTTCCACACATCACATGAGGTATTTCTTAACATTCTTAGTACACTAATTATGATACATAATGGGGGTTTTCACATAAGGCATCTAATCATATTAATCACACTTAAGAATGTACATGAGCATTAGACAATTCATAATGAGCTAACATAAGTCACAATGAGCATTATATTTCTAAACATATTTAGCAATAGAATAGAAATCTAAATCATACATGAGGTACATAACATGATTAGCAATGGAATAGTAACTAAGAATCATTAAATGCACATTTTCCTAACCTTTCACTTTAAGAATAAGGAGTTTGCTCTTATGCCCTAATTCATACATTAAAATATCATTAGGATGAGATTAAGGAGGTTTAGATCCCCTCAAACATATCTTAAGGGTTTACGTTAAAACCCTAATCCTAAATCCTAATTTCTTTCTTCTTTCTCTTTTTCCTTCTTCCTTCTTTCTTCTTCTCTCTTCTACTTCTCCCTGCTGCCCAAGATCCTTGTCTTTCCCTATTTGCTGTCCACGAATGTGTCACAAGGAGATGAAGTGAGAGGAGAGTGGGACTTAGGTGCTGGTCGTGAGATTTGAGGAAGAGAAGGATGTGCTACTGTGCTACCATGAGTTGATAAGAGAGAGCAGGTGAGAGGTGAGTGAGTAAACTAGAGAGCGATCTAAAGAAAATGCTTACTGTAGCACCAATGTTGTCTTCCTTCTTTGTTGGCCGCGTGAGGGGCTAATAGAGAGATGGTGGTGGGGAAGGTAAGTTATCGTGTGAGACTTAGGGAGAATGAGAGCACTGTAGCATTGTAGGTAATATGGGATTTTAACTTGAGGTAGCCGACATGTTAGGTGGGGAAGGAATATTAGGGCATTGTTTTAAGGTTTAGGCTTCCATGGGCTTGGGCTGAGTGCGGGCATGGGCTCTAGTTGCTTTTTCCTTTCATTTTTTTTATTTCTTTAGGACGTTACAACTTATTCCCTTTAAATAAAAGTTCGTCCTCGAATTTTAGTAAATATTAAATTACTTACTGAAGAGTTTCAGAAACTTCTCTCGTATTTCTTCTTCGAGTTCCCATGTTGCTTATTATCCTCGATGGTGCTTTCATGCCACTTTCACTATGGGTATTGTCTTATTCTTGATATGCTTCACTTGGTAGTCTATGATCTCTAGAGGTTGCTCCACATATGTCAAGTCTTCCTTGATGTTCGGCTCCTCAATTCGCATTTTCTTCATCACGAACATACTTTCGGAGCATTGATACGTGAAAAACATTGTGAAGTCTTGCATATAAGGGTGGTAATGCTAACTTGTAAGTCGCTTCGCCAACCTTTTCTAGGATCTCGAAAAGTCCGATATATCTTGAAGTCAACTTTCCTTTCTTTCTAAATCCCATCACATCTTTAGTTGGTGAAACTTTGAGCATGACATAGTCACCAACTTCATAAAGTTGCCATCTTCTTCTCATATCCGCATAATTCTTTTGGCTACTTTGCGCGGCTAACATCCTTTGTTTAATAAGCTCCACTTTATCAACATACATGTGAACCAAATCCAATCCAAAATATCTTTCTTCACAGATTTCACTCCAACATGTCGGAGAACGACAATGTCTTCCATACAAAGCTTCAATGAAGCCATCAGCGATAATTATTATTATAGGCAAAGTTCACCAAAGGAAGGTGGTCATCTCATTTCCCATGCCAATCTAAGACACAAGATCTAAGCATAACTTCAAGAGTTTGGATTGTTCTTTCCCTTTGGCCATCGGTTTGAGGATGAAATGCCATGCTAAAATTTACCCTTGTTCCAAAAGCATTTTGGAGGCCTTTCCAACATCTTGAAGTGAATCTTGGATCTCTATCCGAAATAATAGAAGTCAGAATTTTGTGCAAACGGATTATCTCATTCACGTATAACTCTACCATGCTTTCCATGGATTGATTCACTTTCATAGGAATAAAATGAGCCGACTTCGTCACACGGTCCACTATAACCCAAATTGCATCATGCCCTTTCCGGATTCGCGATAATCTTACCACAATGTCCATAGAAATATTTTATCATTTCTATTTCGGAATAGGTAAGGGTTGCCTTCGGTGTTCGGTCTTGATTTGTTGGCAAACTATGCACTTAGCTACATACTTGACCACTTTCTTCTTCATGTATTCCCACCAAAAGTTTCTTTGCAAGTTCTTGAACATTTTGGTGCTTTCGGGATGAATTGAGAATTCGGACTTGTGATATTCATCCAAAATCTCTCTTCTTTGAGATTCAATAATTCTTCTCACTAAGCTTGATTCGATCACATGACGAGCCATACATATAATCCTTCGGTCACAAATGCTTAGCGTCCATTGCACTATACTTTCCACAAGGTTCTACTTGTGTACACTTAAACATTCAAGTGATCATTTCCACTTGTGACTTAGTGCATCGGCTACTACATTAGCCTTCTCGGGATGATGCAATATAGCAAACTCATAGTCCTTAAGGAATTCAAGCCATCTTCAAGATTTTCGTGGAAATTTCATATCTTTAATTAATCTCCAAAAATTGAGTTTATTCTTGAGTCACGTTTTTGCTATGCAACACTAATCATTAACTTAATCTTAAACGAAATTCCTCTCATCCTTGTTACTTAATCCATCTTTAGTTCTTCATATCCCTCCAGGTAGTCTTCCTCGTGCGTCTTCAACAACATCGCTTAATAGTCTCTTGCCACCGGCTCTTTGTGATGGTCATAACCATGCTATCATGTCATTATGTATTTCCCAAGATTTTAGTGGGAATCTTCGATCCTTAATTAACTCCATAAAATTGTCTAATGCTCATTGTTTCGGGAACTTCACACATCATTCTAGCCTTCAATTCAAGGCTTAAGTCCCTTCACAAAGCGATTCATTCTCATCCTTTCTGTCTTGACCAAGATGCAATACTTTTCGAGTTGAAAGTACTTGATCGCATAGTCATTAACGGACATGGCACTTTGTTGGAGGTTAAGGAACTTCTCTTGTCTTTGCTCTATCATACTTCGTGAAAAGTATTGGTCCTTGAAATTCATCATGAATTTCCACCATGATGGACTTTCTTCTTTGTCGTACTCAGACTTGAGGGTAGAATTCCACCATTGCTTCGCTTTTCCCATTAGGCTATACACGACATATTCCAATTTACTTTCCCTTGGACATTCCATCACCTTGAAGATATCGATGATACTATCCAATCATGTTTCAGCTTCCTCCGGATCATCAATGTCGTTGAACATAGGAGGATTGAGACTTAATCTCATCAAAAAATCTTGGCACGAGCCTTCTTCATCACCTTCCATAACTTGAGTCGTGCTTTTGTTTGTTGGATAATTCACATCCATCTATCATCATACAAATAACCATGCATCAATGTCTAACATTGCACAATCAAAGTAAAATGCATACCTTTAGGTTCGGTGGCACCTCATGACGATTGCACATGGACTTTACACTTAGACATTTTACTTCGACACTTTAGCTAACCAATGGCTTACACATCATAAAACCTAATGCACATGAGCCAAGACTATGCTTAGACATACTAAGATCCTATACATACGAGCCAAACTATGGCTCTGATACCATACTATAACGTCTCCAAAATTTGATCCCAATTTAAAACTTTGTCGAACCCTAGGCGGCGTCACATTGACATGACCTTGACCTAATTTCATAAAACTTTACAGCGGAAACATAATTATAATAAACATAAACAATAAAATCATAAAACAATAACGGAAGACTTCATAAACGGATAAAATCCCAAGATAACAATATTAGCTTATGGGCCACATAGGCTCTAACGTAAGACCCAATAGAAAGTTCATCATACATAAATGAGTTTAAATATAGTACATGACTCAATAAAGGCCCATAAGCCATACATGCTTAACCCTTACAAGGGTTCATCATCATAACATAAATAAGATAACTTGGGCCTTAGCCCGACCAGCCCATGTGCAATGTAGCCGTCACGAGGCTCTCGCCGCCGAACCTATGTCTCGTCCATATGGGGTGCAGGGGATTTCTCCCGTTAGAGTATGATGAGACCCATGCGTGCTATGATCTTATGACATAAATCTCTACATGTCATGGCATATGTATATCATCATCATAAAACATAAATCATATGCATACTATGAGCTACTTATACATACTATATGGCATATAAACATATCATCATTGTGAGATAAGATAAACATATAATATCATCAACATTATGTCAAAGCATATCATAACTTAACGTTATGCCAAGGCGCATCATCATTTATCTTGCTTTACTTTAACATCTTCTTTCATAACATCTTATAACATGGGGATATACATTAGCATCTGATTAAAGCTTACATCTTCATCTTCATCTTTATGTCTCAAGTCACATTTGAAAAGTATATACATTCTTGTAAGACTTTACTTTCCACTTTACTTCATCTTTTCATCTTCTATCTTGATTAAGGTAGCTTATTATCTTAGTGATTGGGAAGGCCATGTTGATTCGCGGGACCTTGGCTAGCTAGGCCGAGACGATTGCCCCATACTTGGAAGGATTCTTCCCTGAATACGACACATCAGCTAGCATGTGAAGACTTTATTCCCCTCCACGACTACAACAAGACACCTTCATGCCAATTCATCTTTTACTTACATTCATCCATACATACATTCATTCATCACATGTTGCTTGTTTTAATCCTATTTAAGGTCATACATACTTCAAATCATACTATGTGTGAGCATTCAATCATAACAACTCATCTGCCCAAAACAAATGATCGTCTCTTTAACGGTCGACCACTGGACCGATATGGTCATTTCGATCGACCGATATGGTCATTTCGGTCGACCGATATGGTCTCAAATTATTGATCGACCGATATGGTCATTTTGGACGATCGAAAAGGATTTCGGTTCGACCGCTAATCACAGAATGTAACACTCTTCTAAATTGGACGATCGCTAAAATATCGGTCGACCTCTATAGGTTTTTCGGGCGTCCGAAATATGCTTCGGATCGTCCGTTAATCACAGAATGTAACTGCTACACAAATTGGCCGACCGTCGGGCGATCGGTCAAATTATCGATCGACCGATATGGTCATTTCGGACGACCAAAAAGGAGTTTCGGTTCGACCGCTAATCACAGAATGTAACACTCTTCTAAATTGGACGACCGCTAAAATATCGGTCGACCTCTATAAGTTTTTTGGGCGTCCAAAATGTGCTTCGGATCGTTCGTTAATCACAGAATGTAACTGCTACACAAATCGGCCGACCGTTGAGGTATCGATCGACCGATATATGGCTTTTGGATGACCGAAATAAGGCACTTGGACGTCCGTTAATCACAGAATGTTTCGACTACTCATATTCGATGACCGCTAAAATATCGGTTGACCGGTACATAACTTTCGGATGACCGAAACATGGTGTTTGAATGTCCGCTAATCACATAATATGTCTACCCCTCTAGAACGGTCGACCGATAAGGGATCGATCGCACGTTCTGGAACGGCAGACACCCGATTTTTTTTACATGATTTCCTTCAAAATCTTTCATACATTAACATCTTGAACACATATTGACTTCCACACATCACATGAAGCATTTCTTAATATTCTTAGTACACTAATCATGATACACAATGGAGTTTTCACATAAGGCATCTAATTATGCTAATCACACTTAAGAATGTACATGAGCATTAGACAATTCATAATGAGCTAACATAAGTCACAATGAGCATCATAGTTCTAAACATGCTTAGCAATAGAACATAAATCTAAATCATACATGAGGTACATAACATGATTAGTAATGGAATAATAACTAAAAATCATTAAATGCACATTTTCCTAACCCTTCACTCTAAGAATAAGGGGTTTACTCTTATACCCTAATTCATACATTAAAATATCATTAAGGTGATATTAGGAAGATTTGAATCCCCACAAACATACATAATCTTTCTTCTTTCTCTCTTTCCTTCTTCTTTTTTCTTCTCTCTTCTATTTCTCCCTGCTGCCCAAGATCCTTGTCTTTCCCTGTTTGCTGTCCACGAATGTGTCACAAGGAGATGAAGTGAAAGGAGAGTGGGACTTAGGTGTTGGCCGTGAGATTTGAGGGAGAGAAGGATGTGTTACTGTGCTACCATGAGTTGATAGGAGAGAGCATGTGAGAGGTGAGTGAGTAAAATAGAGAGTGATCCAAAGAAAATGCTTACTGTAGCATCAATGTTGTCTTCCTTCTTTGCTGGCCGCGTGATGGGCTATAGAGAGATGGGATTTTAACGAGATGGTGGTGGGAAAGGTGAGTTGTCGTGTGAGACTTAGGGAGAATGAGAGCACTGTAGCACTATAGATAAGATGGGATTTTAACTTGAGGTAGCCGACATGTTAGGTGGGGAAGAAATATTAGGGCATTATTTTAAGGTTTAGGCTTCCATGGGCTTGGGCTGAGTGCGGGCATGGGCTCTAGTTGCTTTTTCCTTTCTTTTTTTTTTATTTCTTTAGGACGTTGCAGGCCGCAAGGTTACTGATCACCATATATAACGGTTCTTCGCGAATCGACAACAATTCGCATGCATAACATCACACCCCATGTGGTACTTCGCCGCACGCACTTTGCGACACACTGTAATGCAGCAATATTATTGCTAATGCATCATCCCACTGTAATTGTTCCGTTGTGTAACACCCCCAAATCGACCAATGCCACGTGCCGAAGATCTCTCCGAAGGCACTACGAAAACACAATAACAATGACCAATAATTGACTAAACTCCATAAAAACGATAACAAATCAGCAATAGAGATAACAAGGAAACATAGGATATCAAAAATGGCGAAAGTCTCAAAGTGCTACAAAATCTCCATGATAGTCATAATATCTGAGTTACATCAAAGCTCATAATGCGAAAAATAAAGATAAAGATAACTAGGCCCTCTGTCAGTTCATGTGCTTTAACATCGCTCGAGCTGTATCTGAACATCATCACTGACTTGGCCCTGTGAAAATCAAACACAGGGGAGGAGGTCCTCCCGTAAGCTATACAGCTTAGTGAGAATCCATAAAGTGCTCAATGCATAACAATAAATAGCAATAGTCAGAATCAGTAATAATTGATAACAAGATCAAGTAGTGAACATAAGATCATTCGATTAAAGATATCAATTAATACAAGAGATCATGCATCATATAATCATGAAAGGTTATCATAATCATGCTGGATCAATAATCATGAATCACTTATAATCATCATTCTCATATCACTTATACATATTCTTTGTGCTTGTATCTTTCACTTAGCTTATGTGACTTTGGGTGCCTTTAACTTGTGAGGGTTTTACGCCGAGCAAACAATACAGCCTTGTGCAGCCAATGGGTGATCAAGTCATGACTAAGGGAGCGACCCTTCACTATAAGCACTTAGCATGGGCTGACCATCCTCCCTTTATCTTTTTACCTTTCTTGCTTTAATCTCTTTATCAAATCATAACTCTTTCATTCGATAAGGGGACATATCAATAACAACACAATTGATATGGTCACACAACAATTCAATCGGTAGGGATATGCATAACACAATCATAGAAAGAATCTAGAACAAATCAGCAACCAATATGCATTTTGGTCAGGGTTCGATCGATCGGTCCTCACTGATCGGTCGATCGATTTTCGGGCACCGGTCGACCGATATCTCTGGATCGGTCGACCGATTGATCTTAATGCAATACAATGGTTCTCGGTCCTGAGCACTGATCGACCGATATCTCTGGATCGGTCAACCGATAGCACTTAGTTTGTAAGATCGACCGACCTATAAAAGGGCTCGAGAAGAATGATCGGTCGACCGATCTCTATCGATCGGTCGACTGATTTTCATGTCACCGGTCGATCGATATTCAGGATCGATCGACCAGTCATCGTGAAAATAGAATCAGACAAAATCATATTAACATCGATTTTTAATCAAAAAATGCAATCAATATATACAATCAATCATCTAAGCATGGAGAACTAATACAGAACGCATCAATGGTCATAAGGAATCACAAAATATGAATCAAACACAAGAACACAACCAATCATTCCTTTTTCATATCCTTTCAATAATCAAGAACACATTTCAAGATAAGAACCCTAATTTTTCCCTATTGCTAATTAAGTTATGCAGGGGGATATCGGATTCACCCACCTCCTTTTGGGATTGATTCTTGCTTGAAACCCTTCTGTTCACCGATACTCGCCTTCCTCTTGCCGTTCTCCACCTACAAAGCATTCCGATGGGGAGAAGAAGTGAGGGATTGACATAAGAATCAAGGGATGTAGAAATAGAGATGAACCTTGAAGACAACTTTGCTGGAGCACCCCTTTCTCTTGCTGGATTAGAGTGTCTTGGGGAAGAAGAGAGAGAAGTGAGGGAGAGAAAATGAGTGGATAAGGTTAAGCTTTAGAGCAATAATACTTTTAAAGGCTAGATGTTGGGCCTATCATGCTAATGAGCTACATTATGAGCTTTGAGTGTTGTATTTTACAACTTGACTTTATTCATTTATTTATTTATTATTTTTTAAATTCGAGTATTACATGTATCACGGCCGCATCGCGTCTCTGCCACACCTACGCCCCATGGCCTAAATTTTGACCCCCGTGCGGTGCCCACACTTAGATGTGCACTGCATCTTCATGGGCGATGTCATTCCTTCTGCCAAACTTAGCACTCTCGCCTGCACAAAAGTGTGTCAGTCCATGCCTTGTCTTCATTTATGCGACACCATTCACTAAGGCAGACCGATCAAAATGCCTTTGAAAGCTAACTCCTCTAATATACCACCACGTTACATTTGCATATAAATTATTACAACAAAAATATAATATAATAAATACAATTAACATAAAATACGATACAGATGACTTACTAAACATAAATATCAATACATTCTATCTAATTCATGGGCAACGTAAACTCTAAATCATATGATCCGATAAGGTTTAACATGGGACTGGACACAAATTAGGTCGAGCTAAACTTTCACTTAAATAGGCTAAGCTTGTTACATAATAAAAGTATTTAAGCCTGACCTATAGCCTATAACAAGTTATGATTATAAATTTAGTCTGCCTTATTTGATTAACTTTTAATATTTGACCTAACTTATTAACATATTAAGTCAAACATATTTTTTATGATCTACTAGATTACATATAATGAATCATATTTATTAAAAAAATAATATATATGAACTAAATAAAATAGACACCACTAATATATTTTTTCTAAACATATAGCAAAAATAGTAATATTGAACTCAAAATTAAAAATTTAAAAGATGAAGAATTAAAAATTATACATATAATATATAACATATTAATAAATCTTTGCCTGATAAGTTATAAGACTAAGCCGATTATTAAGATGCTAAGTCTCTTTAAGAAAATAGGTTTTATTTAATATTTCAACCTACTTTATTTTGATAATAGATCGAGCCGAGTTCGACAAAAAATAGGTCGAGTCACGAGCTGCTCACAAACCGCTCGGCTTATTTTCAGCCCTAGTTCTAACATTATACATTAAAATAAAAAGTTTCCATGCCGCTCCAATTGAAAGGCCCATAAATTATACACGACTCGATCAACACATGAAAGTTTAATATCATAGTAAAACATATAAAGGATATAATATAACTTGGACTATTGACACATGTGCAAATTACAATCGTCATCCCAAGACATTTATATGAAGCTTAAGCCTCCTCTTTGCACCTACTCGTATATAAAGAATTTATCTTGTTATAGTATGTTGCGATTTTGCATGCTATAAACATGGTTTATACATGTCATGCATTTACAATATAATCATAATTAGAAGGTACATATGCACCCTATATAACATGTGAATAAACAACATAAATCATATCACATGTAAGACATATATTTGATCATCCTTATATCGCAAATCATTTCATTTTAGTCAGGTCACATAATTTACTTTATTTTTTCATCTTCTATTTTTAATTTAGACAGCATCTTATCTTAATAATTTAAAAGACTATGTTAGCTCATCGGTCATTACTAACTAGGTCAGAATATTTTTTATCTAAATTGAAAATTTTACATTATTTTGATGTAGAGTTCATTTTTAACAAAAAACACACTTATTCTAACCCCTTCGAATGATAACAATACATCTTCACCAATTCATCTTTTAATTACAATCATCACTACATACAATCAATTAATAGATGTTACCTCTGTTAAATTACTAAGTTCGGTTGTATATGCATTTAGTGCTAAAGTGAGAACGATACATCAGAAATCATCAATTTAACTCTAATTTAGCTCTAATTACTAAGTTCGATCATGCATTACTCTATTATCCTTTCTCCTTTATTTTTTTTTCAACTTCTGGATGTTATAAGTGACCTTTCCATTGCAAGTTTGAGTCGGTCCTGCCGGAAAAGCTACCAATTGAAAATCTCATTTTGCATAGTCTTTGGAGATGTTTTTGCAGTCACAAAAAATGAATAACCTTTTCTTTTTCTTGTACTGTGATCCACATGGCTTTTACTAATTGCACAGGCTATGCAGAATTTGGGTCATCAAAGTGAAACTATGTACAGGGATATTCTTGAAAAAAACATTAATATATAGATCTAGAAACCTAAATCTTTTTATTACTTCTTCATGGATCATGTATATATGCCACAAACGGAACAAATATATATCATTCATGAAAAGGCTAGTGATATATACCGGCAGCTAGATATCCCCCTAACCACCACCGCAACCTTCGCCACATCCGCCACCGCCACCATTTGCACCTATGTGAGTTCAACTGTCATCCCCGCAGATGAACACAACCATCGCCAAGATGGAGATGGTGGCAACCATTGCCAAGAGCATTAAGAATGCTGAATTGTCTCCATAGGCGTTGCCTGCTGTGCTGAATTGTCTCCATAGGCGTTGCCTGCAGCAGCAAGCAACGACCTTGCCATCATTCACCGCTACTTTTTCTTTTGGGCAGTCCTCTCTCACAGTCACGATTTATGTTGGAATTTGAAGGTTTTAAATTTCAAATGTATTACTTTGTGAACATTGAAAATGAGTTCATACTAATTAGTTAAGTATGGAGTGTAACAACACATCTTTTCATCAATGAAGAGTTATAATATTGAATGAAAAGACATGTTCACACGTGTTATAAGTGAAATGGTGTTATGAATGAATTATCTCATTAATGAAAAGATATTCTTAGATGAAGAGTCACATCACTTCATAAGTGAAGAGATATGTTCACAATTGAATAGGTGTGTTCATATTTCAAAAGTTATATTCACACTTGAATAGATGTATCATTTCATCTTAAGATATGTCCCTTGATATGTTCACATACCAATAGATGTGTCCTTTCATCATAAGGTGTGTCCTTAACTAATAGGTGTGTCTTTTCGATGAAAAGACACTAGACGCATCCTTTCAAGCCTATAAATAAGCTTCCCCTTCTTACATTTTCAATCACTCATATGATTCGAAAGCAATTGAAAGTGATAAGAAGCAATGAACTTGTGATGAGTACTATGTGTACAACACAAGAAAATGCATTCAAATCATTGCAAATTATTAGAATAAAAGACTGAGTTCTTCAACAGTTGCTAATTGACGAACTCGATGGTTTCGTTGTATCCTGGGAGTATTATTGTCATAAGCTCAATAGCAAACTTCGTGTGGTGACAAATAATTATTTAAAAATAGCGATTCGTCGTGCCTCGAAGTCTTGATCTTTATTTCTTCTCTTTCTATCTACCCACTGTTTCCAACAATTTTAGAGAATTATTCTGTTGAGATGGTTGAAGAGATCGATGCTACATGCAAGAGATGGATCAAGAGTACGTGAAAATTCATTCAATTTGATTATGTGAATTTCATCAATTGAGGTACACTTCCATATTCATTTGTACTCTTAAAATATGATTTGACAGTCTTTCTTTTCTAGCATAATGAACATTATTACGATAGATGTTCTGGATTTTGTTTCTTGTTCAAAATCGTAAATTTAATGTATTTTAAACTTATTTGAGTCACTGTGCTGAGAAAAGAAATGCTATGTTATATATTTGTTTAGACTATATAAATCACATTTTGTATGTGATGATGATTTCTATTCGATTGTATCTTTTTATGAATATTTCGAATGTGTTTTAGTTTTTTAAAATTTGTTTACCTCGGATTTTATGTGGCTAGTTAATTGATTATATCAATTAACGTGTACTTAACGATAAATATTTTTGAGAGCAAACTGATGGTATTACTGGTAAACACCTTTTGGATATAGAAAGACAAGATGAAATTTTGTCTAATGGTATTGATGGTAAACATCACGTTGGATTAGAACATGATGATAACATGTTCAAGAAAAATACATGACCCTATAATTAATGGTGTTCCCGTGAACACCTTGTGAAGATAATAAAACAAATGATGTTACTGGTAAACATCACAAGAAAAAGAACATATGTCATATATGTTCAACAATTGTCCGTAAAGCTAGTGATATTACTGGTAAACATCACAAGAAAAAAATAGAACATGCGGCCAACATGTTCGACAAATTATCGAAAAGATATTTGTTAATGGAAGCACAAGATGAATGCTTAGATGAACGTCTAGACATAACGTTCACTGCAAGATGCTATTACGAAGTATTTGGTATTCGAATGAAAAACAAATATAAATGGACCTATAGGTGAGGGATGGAGGCAATGCGATATTATCGAATCTATTTAAGCCTTAGAAGCTTTTGAGAAAAGATGTTACAGATAAACATATAAAGATGCACATCATATAAATGCATGCTTGCATGAATGATCAAAGAAAGCCTACTCAAGATTAGACATGTGGGGATGAACGGATAAGAGGAGGACGTTCAACAATAAGATGTTATGAGAAAAACATCTATAAGACCCCAAGAGATTGTGCGATCAAAGGCAATGATATTCAATGATATTATAATATATTGTTGGTGTAATAAAATTATGATAGATGAAATATCTAAAAATTTCACTATTATAACTTATTACTGGATTTCGCATTTATCATGATGTAATTAAATTATAATAGATGAAATATGTATGATATTTTAATATTATAATTTATTACTAGATTCTTGGATATGAAGAATATATTTGCACTTTAAACTCTATTTGAATCAGCAAATATAGAAAATTGTGGGCATTATCTGATTGGATATTAAAATATATTTGCATTATATACTCTATAAGAGTAAGCAAATAGAAATGTTGCCAAAATTGTGGGCATCAAATTTTTTAAAATATATTTGCATTTTATACTCTACGAGAGTAAGCAAATATAGATGTGGCAAAGTGTGAATCATTCATTTGCTTTGTTGCAAATGTGAGCATTCGAGGGAATTGACCAATGAATTATCAAGAATTGAATGACGAAATAAGAAATCGTCCATGTCATAAGAATGCTTAGAAATATTATATTCCTAAGGATTTTGAGTTTGATCCTATTGTTTAAAGAGTTAGTCATGAGGACTGGCCATTCGCATATAAACTAATCTCGAACTTGAAAAGTATTCGACATGACATAAAGATATGAGTTTATATGAGGAAATTGATCACCTAGATGGTTATGGAATAAAAGTTGATTATATTTTTAAAGTAATCAACTACGTGAGAGATTTGATTGATGATTCAATTTCGAAGTGACTATATGGCAAAGAAATGTTTGAAAGGAACAGTCGGATTAGTTTTTTAGATAAACTAATCTTGATAAACCTTAATGGAAAAGTCTATCATAGATTGAAACTATATAGACAAAAGAAAATTTAAGATACAATATAAAAATTGTATCGATGAAGTTCATATGATGACAAGAACTCCTAGTGACTAAATGGTCTAAGAGTTTTTGGTAATCTCATTAAAATCATAAATGTGCCTATGAATTTTGATAAATGACTTTTTGGTCATCTCGTTAAAATCATAAATGTAGATATAGTTCTCTTTTGAGTAAAGAGAAATAAAATCGCGATTATATTAAAATGTGGGGGTGCACCACCTCAAAAGTTAATGAAAGCATATATGTGATGTATGTAAAATTGCTATGTGCTAAAGTAATGAAGTCATGTGTTGAACTTCAATGAAATATATTTCCTTGTTGAATTTGTGTAATATCAACAAATGGAAATAAGTGAAATGGTTTGAATATTTTGGATTATAATTGTTGTGGCCACGACTAGTGAACCATTTCAATCCTCTAGTATTTTACATTGGCAAAAGTGTGCGACGTTGAGTACTTAAATGCCAATTAAACCTATGGTTATTAGTAATAGAAACCCTTCCTTATTCTAGTAAAAATCTGATCTCAAGGTTCAAAGGGTAACAACAAGTTACTTAATAATCGGTGCACTAAGAAGAGGATTTAGTGCAAATATTATTTGAGGATGAATTGAAATATCTTAATGGATGGATATGTGTTATCCTAAATCGATATGTGTTATCGATGTATTCCACCTATATGAATATAGAAGTGGTGCCGCTTCAATCAAGAGGTTTAGAGGTTTATTCTTGTAAATATTCATGAAACCGGGATGAGCACATGGCCATAATAGTGCTAATTATTATAGTCTCTTATTCGAAATATTGAGCACAATTGTGTGTGCGATATTTTCGGTTCAAACGTTAAGAGTGATGGTTCAAATCTAATAGATACCAATTACTTGTTTGAACTTTGAAATATTTACACTGATGGAAGGTTCAAATCTAACGATACTTTTCGCTATGCATGATTGTACAACTTAATATTTTAAATTTGCAACCTTGCGGGGGATTGTTGGAATTTGAAGGTTTCAAATTTCAAATATATTACTTTGTGAACATTGAAAATGAGTTCATACTAATTAATTAGTTAAATATGGAGTGTAACAACACATCTTTTCATCAATGAAGAGTTACAATATTGAATGAAAAGATATGTTCACATGTGTTATAAGTGAAATGGTGTCATGAATGAGTTATCTCATTAATAAAAGGATATTTTTAGATGAAGAGTCGCATCACTTCATAAGTGAAGAGATATGTTCACAATTGAATAAGTGTGTTTATATTTCAAGAGTTATATTCACACTTGAATAAATGCATCATTTCATCTTAAGATGTGTCCCTTAATATGTGTTCACATACCATTAGATGTGTCATTTCATCATAATGTGTGTCCTTAACTAATAGGTGTGTCTTTTCGATGAAAAGACACTAGACACATCCTTTCAAGCCTATAAATAAGCTTCCCCTTCTTACATTTTCAATCACTCATATGATTCGAAAGTAATTGAAAGTGATGAGAAGCAATGAACTTGTGATGAGTACTATGTGTACAACATAGAAAAATGCATTCAAGTCATTGCAAATTATTAGAATAAGAGACTGGGTTCTTTAATAGTTGCTAGTTGGCGAACTCGATGATTTCGTTGTATCATGAGAGTATTATTGTCATAAGCCCAATAGCAAATTTCGTATG
Source organism: Pontederia crassipes (assembly GCA_030549335.1). Taxonomy (NCBI): domain Eukaryota; kingdom Viridiplantae; phylum Streptophyta; class Magnoliopsida; order Commelinales; family Pontederiaceae; genus Pontederia; species Pontederia crassipes. The sequence goes on along the minus strand of CM060194.1, from coordinate 67,394,457 downwards.
GAGACAAATAATCCTATAAAGATAACGATTCTTCGTGCCTTGAAATCTTAATCTTCGTTTATTCTCTTTTCATCTACCCACTATTTCCAACAACTTATACCTTCAAGCTTCAGTTTGAGGTCAGGTCATAATTAACATTGGGGCCTGAATCCAAAGTGCATATATGTGTTCTCAAAAGTTAGTGGAATAAAATTAATGCTTTAACGACTTGACTTAGGAAAAAAATAGGAGGATAAGATAGCAACACTTTCGGATTTTATTAGTAAGCAGGATAAGTTTCGAATGGAGAGATGGGCTCAAGTTCAGCTCTCAAAGAATATTCAACATTTAAAAATTAACTTTTAGTACTAACTTAAACTCAGACAGTCGTATTGGGCAACAATGTCAAGTTTTTGTATTAAGACTGTTTCAACAGAAGGGGAAGTAATTAATTTCCATTTGTTTCAAACTATTTTTTTCCCAAATTAAAGTTGAATGAAGAAAACCCCCGTCTCCTAAGATTTGTTAATGCATTTTATCATTTATATCGTAATATAATTAAGACTCCAAAACTGCTCAAACTAAAACTTATGCTTGTGAGCCATGGCATGAAATGGAAAAGGATAAAAGAATTGATGATGCTCACTAATTAAAATTTGTAATTCATAGCTCTGTTTATACCGTTTTGTCTGTAACTGAATTAATGAGAGCTTAATATCGCTCAAAAGTCAAGTTAAGACTCTTGGGTGTCATTGATTAATTTTGATTAGTCATTGAATTAATTACGTGTGTAAGTGTGCAATGTTTTTGCGTACCCATCACAAATTTCCTCACAGATATTTTATCAAGATGGTCGTCGACCGTAGGCAACCGATTCCACACAAAAGCTCCCGCAATGTTGACATGCAAATACGCTTCCTCCACGCAATTTGTTGCTGAAATAAACGATTCATTCTCGCTTAACTAAAGTTTTAAGTTTGAGTCTGTAAATATATATATATATATATATATATATTATCTCTATATATATATATAAATAGAGGTAAAAGCATGGGATAAAAGAGCATGACAAGTGACTTATTATGGTGATGACATGTGTCAACTATTAAAAATTCAATTAATAAAATTTTATTAATTTAAGAAATTTTAAATCTAAAAGGTAAAACTAATTTAACAAGGATTGTTAAATAAGGTAATAATATAAAACTAATCTTACAAGGTTTGTTAAATAAGGTGATAACATATGATGAGTTTAAAAAAAAATAAAATTAAGCCTATAAATTAATGTGTTGACTGCACCGTGGAGAGAGAGAAATATAATTAATTGAAATTAATATTTAATTTGAGTAAGAGTAGGAGTTTTAAAATTAAAATTAAAATTTATTCTTTTTATCAATTTGAGTATAATTTAAATAAATAATATTCCCTTTAAAAAAATATGTATAAGTAAATCCTAATTCATTTTTAAAAGATAATTTTTTATTTTCTGAATGAAAATAAATAATTCAATTAGAATTAAGATTAATTCTTTCTTTTTATCAATTTGAGTATGATTAAAATAAATAATATTTTCTTTCTAAAAGATAATGTTCATGTAAATAGCAATTCTTTTTTAAAAGATAATTTGTTATTTTCATAATTTAAATTTTATTGTAAATAAAATGGTCAGATTAATATTAAACTTTCTTTTTTTTATGAATTTGAGTATGATTGAAATAAATAATCTTAGAAAGGTAATACACAAAATATAATAAAATAAATGATATGTGCTAAAAATAATGTATTATTTTTTGAATAAATAATATTTCCTTTCCTAAAGGCAACGTACAAGCATAATAAAAAATAATATTTCATTTTATATGTTATAATAATTTGTTACGTAAGCTAACAAAAAAAGATTAAGTTTATTATCATAGTTTGATTAGAAGGAATTCTTTTAGTATGATTAAAATAAATAATATTAAGATAATTTGTTATTTTCAGATTGAAAAGTGATTTAAAATAAATAATACATTTTCAGTCAAATTAAGATTCATATTTCCATTTTATCCCTTTGGGTGCGATTAAAATAAATAATCATCCCTTTCTAAAAGGTGATGCAAAAAATATAATAAAATAAATAATATATCATTTCTAAAAGTAATGTATTATTTTTTGGAGTAAATAAATACTATTTCCTTTATAAAAGGCAGTGTACAAGTTAATAAAATTAATAATATTTCATTTTAAAGAGATAAATGCACTATTTTCGAAATAGAGAAACTTAAAACAATGAATTCAATTGAGTCCAAATAATTTAAAATAAAGAATTAAAAATTTGAGTTCAATTAAGATCAATCTATTCTTATATTTCTTTTTTAAAGACAATGGAGAAGTATATAATTTTAGAAAACTAAAAATTATCTTTTAAATGGTTTGTTATATGAACTAAAAAATAAATATATACTTTATTTATGAGAATAATTTAATTAGAAAGAAATTTTTTAGTATGATTAAAAAATAAATTTCCTTTATAAAATGTGCAAATAATAATTTTCCTTTATGAAACATTATTTGTTATTTTAATTAAAAATAATTTAATTTGATTAAAAGTAAGATTAAATTTTTAATTTCTAAAATATAGTGGACAAGTATAGTAAAATAAATAATATTTTATTTTTTAAAAAATATTTTAGAAATAATAAAATAAATTATTCCATTTTATTATGATTAGAATAAATAAACTTTCCTTTGTCGAAGCTATCGTAGAAGTATAATAAAATAAATAAAATAATTTTATTTTTAGTTTTGAAATATAATGAGTTAGTTAATAACATTAATTTAAGAAATGGAATCCAAATTAAGATTCATTTTTCTTTTCTGAAAGATAATGGGCAGCCAGGCGGCCGGATTAGGTGCCTGGCGGCCGATCCGAACGCCTGGCGGGCGGCCAGATCCTGCGTCCGATGGCTAGATTCGGCAGTCAAGCGGCCGGATCGGCCGCTAGCTGCCAGATCCGACACCTGGCAGCCGGATATGGCTGCCAGTGGCCGATCCGATTGCCAAGCGGCCGGATCCGCCGCTCGGTTATTTGGCCGCCAGCGGCCGATCCGGCTGCCAGGCGACCGGATCGCCCTCCAGCGGCGATGTGACAATCAAGCGTCGAAGGAGAGAGAGAGGAAGTCAGGAGAGGGAGAGGGCGGTCGGAGTCGAGAGGTTCGTCGTCGTCGCCGCTGTGAGAGATGGAGAGGGCGTCGGGCGAGGCATGAGAGAGATGGGAGAGGTGTGAAATGAAAGGATTAAATGGGAGTGGAGTTTATATAGTGAATAATAAATCGGGTCGAGTATCTGCACTGTAGATCCGGTCCTGATCCGAAACCCGCCAAGTTTTTCACCCATTAGACCCGAGCTCGGACCGGATCTTGTCCGGGCCAAGTTTTTTATCCGATTTTCCATGTTGGTGCGGTTTGGGTCGACCTGGATCGTGCTCAGCCCTAGAGTTAGTCGAGTTGGGTCATGCCGAGTCGAACGACTCATTTCTTTTGTCCAAAGTTAGTTTACATTAATAAAAAAATAATTAAAGTATTAAACTATATGATATTAAAAGATAATATAGTATATGATATTATGATTATTGGATATATAATAAACTTTTTTTATATATAATATAGTTATAAAATATTATTAAATATTTAAATATGTAAAAAATAAATTAATAATAAATAATGTATTCATCGGATTATGCTCGATTTCTTGGCTCAGTGGTGAGTCGTGCCTAGCATCTTATTGGACACCCTGAAACGGTCTAGCCCGAGCCTAACCTAATTATTGTGCTCGGACGGAGCTCGTGTCGGGTAGGATTAACTCAGTAGAATTTCATAAAGGTCGCATGTCGGACGAGGCAAAATTTCATCTTTACCTATTTGTCACATTAAGTGATAATAAATTAATTTTGATAATTATTAAAAATTATAATATTACAATTATGCATTACATTTTTTATAATATCGATCATCTTTTGATAATAATTATATATTATAACATTATAATTATATTATATAACATTTGTAATATTCTTCGTCCGTGCATCGTACGGGATTTAGGACTAGTATATATATATATATATATATATATATATATATATATATATATATATAAGTAGAGGTAAAAGCATGAAGAACGAGAGCATGACAAGTGGCCTCACGACAATATGACATATGTCATTTAATAATAAAGTATTAATATTTAAGATAATAATATCAATTTAATTCAAATTATAGATATATATCTATAATTCTAATAACATGAAAAGAATGATGATGTGTCAAATTTTTATATAAGGTAATATATACAAATCTAATTTATTTTCACAAAATAAAAACTTATCTTATAATAGTTAGTTATTATATAAGGTAACAAAAATAAAAGAAGATTAAATTTATAAGCATATTTTGAATAGAAACAAATTCAATTATCTTATAACAATTAAAATTTTCGGCATTAAAAAATAATTTAAAATAAATAATCCAATTTGAGTCAAATTGAAATTAATCTTTCTTTTTTTATCAATTAGAGTATGCTGAAAATAAATAATATTTTTCTCTAAAAAATAATGTGCAAGTGCACAATAATTTCTGTCTAAAATATAATTTGTTATTTTCAGAATAAAAAATAATTTCAAACAGATAATTCAATTTGGGTAAAATTAAGATTAGTATTTACCTTTTATCAATTTAAGTATGATTAAAATAAATAATATTTTTTTCCAATAGATAAAAACATGCAAGTAATTAACAAATCCTATTTAAAACATACGTAGTTATTTTATGGATTAAAAAATAATTTTAAATAAATAATTCAATTTGAGTCAAATAAGGTTTAATCTTTCATTTTTATCAATTTGAATATGATTTCCAATAGATAATTTGTTATTTTTAAAAATAACTAAAAATAATTAATTCAATTTGAGCCAAATTAAGATTAATCTTTCCTTTTTGAGTATGATTAAATAAAATATGCAAGTAAATAGTAATTCATATTTAAAAGATAATTTATCATTTTCGTAATTAAAAACAAATTAAAAATAAATAATATATTTTGAATCGAAATAAGATTATATTTACTTTTTACTAATTTAAGTATGATTATATCTTATAACTTTGTTATATAAGGTAACAAAAATGAAATAGGATTAAATTTATAAGCATATTTATATAAGCAGATTCTTTTAGTATGATTAAAATAGATAATATTTTCTTTCTAATAGAAAATGTAGTAGTAAAAATAATTTATTTTTAAATACATTTTTTTCATAATAAAAAAGAAATCAAAATGAATAATATTTTAAAAAATAAATTAATAATATGTTATTTCTAAAAGGCAATGTACGAGTATAATAAAAAAGATCATTTAAAAAAAAATATTATCTTTTATCTTAGAAAAATTAAAGCAATGAATTCAACTGATCCAAAATATTTTAAACTAAAGAATTCAATTTTTAAAAATAATTTCAAAGAGATAATTCAATTTGAGCCAAATTAAGATTAATATTTCCTTTTTATCAATTTGAGTATGATATTTTATTTTATTTCCAAAAGATAACATGCAAAAAATTAATAATTCCTATTTAAAAGATAAGTAGTTATTTTATGGATTAAAAAATAATTTTAAATAAATAATTCAATTTGAGTCAAATAAAGATTAATCTTTCATTTTTATCAATTTGAGTATGATTACAATAAACATAATTTATTTCCAATAGATAATTTGTCATTTTAGAATTAAAAATAACTAAAAATAATTAATTCAATTTGAGTCAAATTAAGATTAATTTTCCCTTTTAAATTTGAGTATGATTAAATAAAATATGCAAGTAAATATTATTTATATTTAAAAGATAATTTATCATTTTAGTAATTAAAAATAATTTAAAACAAATAATATATTTTGAATCGAAATCAGATTAATTCTATTTTTTAAAATACAAATTTTCTTAATAAAAATAATTTAAAATGAATAATATTTTTAAAAAATAAATCAATAATATGTTATTTCTAAAAGGGAATGTATAAGTATAATAAAAAAATTCATTTTTTAAGAATAAATGTATTATCTTTTATCTTAGAAAAAAATAAAGCAATGAATTCAATTGTTCCAAAATAATTTAAACTAAAAAATTCAATTTGAGTTGAAAATAATTAATTATTTAATAAAAAAATAATTTAATTAGAAGTTGGGATCTTGGTCATTTTAAATTTAATTTTAAACTTTTTAAAATAGAGTAACCTATTTATGTCATTTAAATAATAATTTATTAGTTTTGATAATTATTATAATATTTTAATTATATAATATATATTTTTACAATATCTGTCATCCGTGCATCGCACTAGATTTACGATTAGTTTTTCTTAAAAGCCTCACGTATGCGATTCAAAATAATTTAATTAGATTAATTGAACTCGACGATCGACTGACATTTAACACATGAATTGTCGCACTTAGAAAGGCCACACAGATTGAATCGAGGACACCACGGATAGCCGACTAAAAAATTATTCCCATCCGAATATTCGATGTCTTGTAAGATATTATTATATAGCTATAGTAGCATGAAGAAAATAAAAAAAGAAAAAAATATTGAGAAAAGTATATATGCAGAGTAGAATGAGTGTAAAATACTACTTTATAAAAAAAAAGTTTTTAGCACACTTATACACACGATCCCAGTATGACTTGTGTTCATGATTCATATTTTATATAGACGGTCTCCGGGGTCCGGAACGTGTAAGTGGGCGCTGCATGCGACAAAACTAAAAGTGCATTACAAACTTATTAACCGCTTACTTTGTTTTATTAGTTAAATAATTACTTTTAGTATCTATTTTTTTGGTGTATGTAAAACATCATAATACACGAGTTGTGTTTTAGATGTATATGATTTTAGATTAAAATTGTGTTTTGACTAAGGACCTTTTATGGTCTATAGCTGTCTTCAATTCAGCGTCCTTTCGTTTACATGTAAAAAATTGAAAATAGTTGGATGGGAATATTTATAAATGCAAAAAAAAAAAAAAAATCGTTGACAGTCTTATTATTCGAAGAATGACATCAAAATAATTGACTCGATGATAGATCAAAATTTCAATTCATGACTAGTGTGCATAATTCTTAGCACCGATTAGATTAGAACATCGATCCTAAAAGGTGACATTTTTTCAAAGATTAACGTCTATTGAAACTAATATTGTCATATATAGCTCCAAACGTCATATGAACTACTATCTATGTTGGAGTTAACTAAGTGGAATTAGATTTTGAGCCTATCAAATTTGATATTTTTTTATGATAAGGAGAATATGAGAGAATGTAATAATCATAATTTGAAGAGATATAACTATCTTATTTTTTGGATATAGTATATTCAGATATATTGGGTTTTGCTCAAGGTTGATAGTTATGAACCAGGGATTGGTGAAAAAAGTTGAGACATTTGAACAAAGTGAAAATTCTATGAGATGATCGTGGATAGGAATGGCACCCGTCGTTGTTCGGGGCGGGGTCGAAAAATTTTATCCCCCGTCCTGATTCCCGCGGGGCCCCGAATCCCCGTGGGGAATCCGATTCCTCGAATTTTTTTATTAAATAATGTGAAAAAAATTAGAAAATAGCCAACTATTATAAAGTATTCATGCACACAATTATAAATTTATCACTATTGTAAATTCTACAACATATAATTCAAATTTTGACACAAATTTTATGACAACATAATTTTCAAATTCTATCACAACACAAACTTTAAATTTGATACAAGTTTCATAACATAAAGTTAAATTACAATACCAAATATTTTAACAACATTTGTAAAATATCAATAAGAGGACATTCATCATTTCTCTTCATTTCATCATTCATCCATTTGCAAAGTTTCCTACAAGTTAATAAAAAATGATTAGTAGAATAAATTTAAATTGAATAAAACTAAAAAAATGATAAAAAAATTACCACAAGTCCACAACTTCATCGTTCAATCATTTACATCTTCATCTTTATTGAACACTTTTTCCACCACAACATAATTTTTAAATTCTACCTTAACATAAAGTTTAAATTACAACACCAAATATTTTAACATAAAATTTCCACCATAAGTTTCTTAACATAAAGTTTAAATTATAACTCCAAATATTTGCAAAGTTTCTACATATTTAAATTACAACTCCAAATATTTGCAAAGTTTAAAGTTCAATAAGAGGACATTCATCATTTCTCTTCATTTCATCCTTCACACATTTGCAAAGTTTCCTACAAGTTAATAAAAAAATGATTAGTACAACAAAACCAAATTGAATAAAATTAAAAAATGATAAAAAAGTTACCACAATTTCATCATTCAATCATCTACATCTTCATTTTTGTTGATTGTGTAAAAAGCACACTTTCCATTAGAAGGACCTAACAAAAAAGCATTCTTAGTTAAAAAAAAAAGGACACATCATAATTTATTAAATGAATGATAAATTGTAACCTTTTAATATATTATGCAACCAATTTTGATAACACATCAATGCTTCAACAGTGTCTTCTTTCATTCTACTACGGTGTGTACTCAATACACGATCTTTAGTGCTAAATGCAGATTCTGAAATAACTGTAGAAATGAGAATAGTTAAAAAGTCCCTTGCAATCTTTTGTAGAGTTGGGTACTTTAATCCAATTTGTTTCCAATAACCCAATATGTCAAACATTCCATCATTTGACTTAACAATTAAAACATGCTCTTCCAAATAACTTTCCAATTCTGATTTCAAACTATGTTGTAAAGAAGTCTCAGCTACAAAATTAATATAAGCACACTCCCATTTTTGTTTTTTCGGTGGAGGACCCATTTCTGTTATAACTGGAGATGAAGAATTAACAAGTGCACTTCTAGCATCATTAGCTTGATATTCAAGAAGCAAATTTTCCCACAATCTTTTTACCTTTTCCAATTTATTATTGCTTTGGCTTTCATATAGCTTTGGAAAAAAAATAGTTCAACAACTTCATTTTATATCTTGGATCCAAAATAGCTCCTACTGTCATCACTCCATTAATTTTTTTTTTCAATACTTGTCAAATTTAGAACTCATGCTCAAAGCCATCACTTGAATAACTTGATTAGGAGAAGAAAGTCATTCATCCAAACCAATTCTTATTTCACAAACTTTAGGAAAATAATCATTTAAAGTTGGATAGTTGAAACCAGAAAATATTTTAGTTATATCATAAAAAACTTCCAACTTATCACAAATTTCAAATACCATTACCTAATCTTCGAAATTTGGGTAATATTTGCATTTAGAATCACGTTGCTTTAAACGATAAAAAACATCTTTATATGGCAAAGCAGAGGCCATCATCAAATAAGTAGAATTCCATTTAGTTCTGCAATCTTGCACAAGTTTTTGGAATAAGTAATATTCAATTGTCTACATGTATCAGCAAATCTTTCTTCTCTTTTGGGTGTACCAACCCAAAAACTAACACATTCTCTAATCTTTTCCAAAGAACCTTTAATTTTAGATAAACCATCTTTGACAATCAAATTCAGAATATGAGCACAACATCGCATATGAAATACTATTCCTCCCAAAATAAAAGAAGTTGAAGGAATCTTATAAAAAAATTAAGAGAATCATGGCATCATTGGTTGAGCAATTATCAATAGTTAGAGTTGATACATTTCTATCCAAATTCCAATCATATAAATAATTCAAAAGAATCTTCGAAAGCCCTTCGGCATTATACGGTGTCGAAACATAAAGAAACCTATAAGAATAAAAATGATGCATGTTAAAATTTATAATTTCAAAAGTATATAATAAACATAATATCAAGAGTAATCAATTAATTACCTCACAAGTCGGTGTTGCAAAATCCAATTGGCATCGATAAAATGAGCTGTAATGACCATATAACCTTTATTTTGATTACTAGAAATCCACATATCAGTAATTATTGCAATACGACTTGAATTTCTTTCAAGAATATTTGATGTCTTATCCTTCTCAATTCCAAATAGCTTCATAATATAACTTTTTATAGTATTACGAGAAACCACCTTGAATAAAGGTTGCATAGCACCAGTCTAAACCCAACATGATCAACTATAGAAAGAGGATACTCATGAAGGGCAATCATATTTGCAAGTTCCTTCCTTACAATATCTTGACTAAATGAATAATTACCAACAACAAATGTATCATCTTTATTGTCTAAAGTTGGTAAATTTTTTAAAGTTGTTTGCTTTGGTCCTCTTATTGCACGAAACTTACAAATTTTTAGATGATCATGCAAATGCGAAGTTCCATTTTTTGTATCACCACAAATATTCTTTTGACAATACTTGCATATTGCACGAAATTTTTCATCAATTAATTCTCTATGATAATGACTCCATGTTTGAGAAGTTAAACGTTTTTAGTTTGGGCTTCCTTCTTTCTTCTGATTTTCATTTTCGAAACTTGTCGGGGTATTCTCGGATTTTCATTTTCGAAACTTGCCGGGGTATTCTCGGGGTATTTTCAAAATAGTGCACAAAGGCGATTTTGGCCGCCGCCCATGACGATGACCACGATGATTCCCTTGACGATCACCCACTCTCGACGATGATGACCCGCCCTCGACGACGACGCCCTCGACCACGATGATGCCGCCGCCCCTTTCGGCAGCCGCCCATGACGACCACTCGACGACGACCACGACGACCACGGCGATCCCCTCAACGATGACCCGCCCTCGACGACGACAACGAGACCTCGACCTCGACGACGAGAATACCTTGTGAAGATGGAATCGCCGGAGATGACATTGATCATCGACGAAGGGAAGCTGGCGGTCGGCGGCTTCGGGCCTTTCGGCGGCGCCGACGGCCGAAAGAAGAGGGAGATTTGAGATCTGAGAGAAAAGGGAAAAGAAGAGGGTGTTAGGGTTTAATGTTATATATATATGTAAAATGGACGGTTCAGATGTAATCTAATAAATATAATTATAATAATTTTTAATTATAAATAATTAATCGAGGATTCAGGATCCCGACGGGGCGGGGGGAACTACTCCCGCCCCGATCCCCGAAAGAGGGGGCGGGGGCAGTTTGGCCCCCATCCTCGCCCCCGCGGGGAAAAAAAATCCCCGAATGGGGAATCCCCGCGGGGGTGGGGAATATTGTCACCCCTAATCGTGGATGAAGGAAATAATTTTCGAACTACATAAAATTTGTGTGTCTTTATTTGTGCGTGATTTTTTTATTACTATTCCACTATTTATTCATCGATTTCTCCCAGACATTGGTATTAATGTTTTGTTGATATCAGAATTTTTTTGCAACAACTAGTATTAGAGCTTCGACATGGAGTTTGTGGGCAGTGGGAGAGATGGCGACAAATGATAGGGAGGTCAAAATCGAGGAGTTTGCTAGTATAGATTTTGGTTTTTAGAAAATGTAAATTGAGGACTATCTGTATTAGAAGAAATTGCATGAGCCTCTCTTTGAGAAAAAACCGACGACGATGATTGACATGGACTGGGCGCTCCTCAGCCTGCAGATGCTTGGTGTTATTAGGCTGATGTTGGTGCGAAATGTAGCCTTGAACATTGTGAACGAGAAGACCAGGACGGGTTTGATGAAGGCATTATCAAACATGTACGAGAAATTGTCTGCATCAAATAAAGTGTATTTGATGACAATGTTGAACTTATTTGATGATAAAGTTGTTCAACTTGAAGATGTCTGAGAGAGCTTAAGTCGCAGATCATATCAATGAACTCAATATTATCATTATATAGTTGAATTCGGTGAGTATTACTTTTGATGATAAAGTGAGGGTTTTAATTTTGTTACCTTCTTTGCCAAAAAATTGGGGTGCAACTATGATGGTAGTCAATATTTCTTCCAGTTCAATGAAGTTGAAACTCGATAATATTCGAGATCTGATTCTGAACGAAAACGTTCACAGGAGAGACTCATGAGAAGCCATAAGCTCAATGTTAAGTGCAGAATGTATGTGAAGCACACAACAACGAAGACAAAACCAAGGAAGATCAAACACAAGGCGACGAAATCAATCGAGGTCTAGCGAATTCACATGCCAGAATTGCAGAAAAAAGATCACCCGAAGAAGAATTGCATATCACATAACAAGAAAACCATTGATGAGTCGACGAATGCTACCATAAGAAGTTTCATATGCACTGATTTTGAGTGTTGACAGTCCAACAAAATCCTAAATTTTGGATTATGAAGCTTTATACCATTTCACATCACCAAAGGAGTGTATGAAATATTACACTACCGATAACTTTGGCAAGATTTATCTTACAAATGATAGTCTTAAATGTTGTGAAAAAGGGGACCATAAAGATTGTCACTGATAATGGAACAGTCTGGAAGCTTAAATATGTTCGACATATACTAGGATTGAAGAGGAATTTGATCTCGGTTGGACAACTTGACTCAGAAGGTTGCACTATGATATTCGTAAGTAATACTTGGAAGGTCACCAGAGCAGTTATGGTGATCGCACATGACAACAAGCTAGGTATTTGTATAAGTCGTCGAACATAAGAATTATTGCAACATCTGATTCGGATGATATGTTTGAAGTCTGACATTGTAGACTTGAACATATAAGTGAAGAAGGGGATGAAGATTCTGCACAAGATTGGTCAACTATCAACTCTGAAGCCAGTCGATGGTGGACTTTGTGAAGGTTATGTGCTGAGGAAGCAGAAGAAAGACACCTCTACCAAAGTGCCAATGATTTCAAAGAGTAGTAAGTTAGAGCTTGTGCACACAGATGCTTGGGGGCCATCTCCAGTTTTCTCTCTCGGCAAATCACTGTATTACGTTACATTCATCGACGATCATTTAAGGAAGGTATGAATTTATTTTCTAAAAAATATAAATTTGATGTGTCATTTACTTTCAAAAAATGAAAGGCACGGGTTGAGAATGAAATATGTGTCAAGATCATGTGTTTGCGGTTTCATAATGGCCATAAGTATAAGAACCATGAGTTCAAGGAGATATGTCAAGAACATGACATTAGGATGGAGATGATAGTTTCAACGAATGGATGAATAGGTCACTGATTGAGCATGTTAGGAGCATGAGGATTCATGTAGATCTACCATGACTTACCTGATCGCTGCGAGCCATCTATACCGTTAGAGAACAAAATATCAGAGAAGTTCTGTAGTGGTAAGAAGGTCGATATTTTTGTTACCTGTCAAATGTTTATATTGATTATTAATGTAGAGATAAGCTACATATGCTAAATCTAGGAGATGCTTCTTTATTGGTTATAAATCTGATGAATTTGGATATCATTTTTGGGTTGATGAGAATAGAAAAATTATTTAGAAAACAAACGTGATGTTCTATGAAAATATCATATATAAAAATAGGTATATTGCAAAATATGATAATGTAAAAAAAAGGCAAAGCTTAAGGGGAAACTGAGGGGTATGTCAGATGAAGATGTGATCGAGTACGAAAAGATTGTTCAGGAAAAGCCTAAGATGATACAGGCTGGGTTGAGTACTCCATCCCCTATCAAGAGATCTACTTAGGAGATAAGATCACCTATGAGACGTTCTCCTTCTTTGAATTTTATTTTGCTAACTAATGTTAGTGAATCATAATGTTTCAAGTAAGCTTTGGAGGTGAATGATTCCTTCAAGTGGAGTTAGTAATGCAAGACGAGATGAACTCGTCGTACAAGAATAAAGTGAAATTGCTTAAAGAGAAGAAGACATTGCACAACAAATAATTATAGAAGATTAAGGATGAGGCAGATGGTGTTAAGAAGTATAAAGTAAGACTGATTGTGAAAGGCTTCGAGCAGAAGGAAGATATTGAAATATTTGCACAAGTTGTGAAACTAACAATTATTAAATTGGTGTTGAGTATAGTTATAGCTGATGACTTAAGTCTTGTCTAGTTAAATGTAAATACAACATTTCTTCATGATGATTTGGAGTAGGATATTTACATGAATTAACTAGAAGACTTTCAGACTCCTAGTAACGAGAACCTGTTGTGCAAGCTGACTAAATGCTTGTATGATTTGAAATAGACATCTCGACGATGGTATATGAAGTTCAATAACTTCATGACTACTAAGAGATATGCTAAGTGTTTTCCCGATCACTGTTGCTACATCAAATATTTTGATAACGGCTACATCATATTACTATTGTGTGTGAATGATATGCTCATCACAAGTTCATATATGATGAAAATCAAAAGTTCATGTGCGTTCGAGACAAAAGATTTGGAAGTCGCGAAGAATATTCTTGGGATGGAGATTGTTCGGAACCGGTGATGTGTTAAATTTGTAATAAATAAATTTGCTAACAAGTGCACTAGTCGTATCAAGTAATAAAGTAGAGAGTAAAGTGTCAAATCCACGAGAACTAATTAAATCTAATCTATCTCAATAATTCACTAAGAGAAGAAAGTGATGTTGTGACATGAAAATAGAAAATAAGTACGCAAAAAATTAAATAATAGAAAATAAAATAAATTGGTGTTGAACCTTGGGATGATGAATGATTAAATATAAGAATTAACTACCATGAACAATTATGATAATTGAATTATAATAATGACAAATGAATTCAGTTCTCAAGACGGATTAAGATTACCTAAATTAATGACATCTAGCTTGAGTAAACCTAACTATCTTAACCCTCACAAAACTTATGATCACAAATGCTGAGTTAACCTTCAGTTAAGAACAATATTAAGATGCATTAAGTTGTATATCTTAAATTAACTATCATCCAACGCTAGGTATAAATTAATAAACCACACAAAATCGAGCACAAACGATGAGTTACAAGATTTTGTATTATGATTGCTTCAACTTTGAGTTAAAAATTGATTCACTAAAAATTATGAAATCCTAAACCTAACTACTCCACATATGGGTTGTGGTCTTATTTTAGAATATAATAATATCAGTAAAAAAACATTAAGACAACAATCATAATCAAAAGAAACAAAAAAATCTAACAATCAAGTTCATACAGTTTTTCGTAAACAATACAAATATCTATTAAATAAAATATAGAGGTAATGAAATATGAGTAAAAACAATGATTAAAAGATGGAATTCTTCACCTTCGATCATTTTTTAATTGTACAAAGTACACTTGCTCTACAGGTTCTCCCAAATGAACACAAAAACTTTTAAATTCATCCTTTGCAACGTAGCAGGATTCCCATGTATCAAGAACTTCAAGTATCATAGAATATGTTTTCTGTCACCTAGGACTTCTATTTATAGTTTCTAAGTGTACCAAGGGTTTTGATAAAGCTTTGGTTGGGTTGAAAATCTTCTTTGCCAAAATAGTAAAAAAATAGAATAGATTTTGATTGGATTTTAAAATCATAAAAAACTTCTTCAAATATGAATTTTGTTTCCCAACGATCTCTGGAGTTAGGATAAAGTTTGGAGTCGATTTGCAATTGAAATTCTCAAAAAAGACAAAGAAATCTCAAAATCAGCCTTCATAACGCCCCATAATAGTCTTATGATGGTCTGACTGTCACGACTTCTAATACTGATTTTACGACCCTTACAGTCTTCAAATCAAAGAAAAAGTTGTGTCTTCACAACCCGTAACATTATGTTCACGACTTGTAATATTATAATCATGGTCCGTAACTCGAGCAAGTTTTATGCATCTTTTTGGAAGCTTAACAGCTTGTTATGGCAGCTTAATGGCCCCGTCAAAGCCCATTACATAGTGTTCATGGCCCTCGTGACAAAAATTTCAGCCCCGCCAGCTTCAATATTTCTTACTTTTTGGCTCCGTTTTAATTTCAATTTGAGTGTGATTTTTTTCAGTGGCTTCGTATTTCATTTTTTTGTTTTTACTGCAATAAAACTTAGAATTTTTGTAGATTTCTATTTTTTATAAAATTAAAACAAATAAGAACATAAAATGATGCATGCTATACGAAAATGAATTAAAAAGTGATTAAATGCATGATTAATTATATGTTGTATTTTACATTCATCAACAGAAAAGCATGTACTCTGAAGTTGACATAGAAAATCTATGTTGTAAAGGTGCTGAAGAAGTTGTCCATACAAGATGCCAAGAGAGTGTAGACACCCTTGACAAGTCAAGTCACTTCAAGCTTTCAAAAAAGCAATTACGCCCATGACAAATACGAATGTACACACATGTGGAAGGTTCCATATGCATCAACAATAGGCAATTTTATGAATGCTATGATTAGCACCTGACTAGATATTGCTCATGCAACAGCAGTTGTGATATGGAGTTATGGTGAGATCAGGATAAATATTCAGATCTGAGTTGTTGTTCAAAGCTCATATCTGATGGCAGTTAGACATCATATATTGAGGGATTGGTGAGCAATGTTAGTAATCGAAAAAGTTGAGACATATGAACATAATGAAAACTCTGTGAGACGATCGTTGATGTAGGAGAGAATCTTCAAACAAGTCTTTCACTGTGTGTGATTTCTTGTTACTCTTTCACTATATGTTCATCAATTTCTCCCAAACATCGGTATCATATTTGTTAGTATTGAGATTTTTCCACAACAATCTATATAGACTAAGAATACGAACGTTGGATTATATAGCAGTAAAATTTTTCGGTCTTTCAATTGTTATTAACCAATATATTCCTTCTAGAAAGGTAGGCGGAATCATATGACAACTAATAAACATGATTTGTTTTCATCACAACATATGATAACAAAATTTTCTTTAGAAAAAAATACTCAAGAATCACATATTGATGTGCCTTGTACTTGTTTCCAAAATTGTGAAAGAAAAAAAATAAGAAAAAGAAAAAATAAAAATTTGTGGTGGAAGCAGAGGAATTAGATTTAATACGTTATTTTTGTGGGGGTATCTTACTCTCTTTTACTTATAGAGGATTGGTTCTAGCGGCAACTTTCTTTGCTCGTAATTGATTTTCTCATATTTACCACATTAAATTATCGTTGTCTTTGTTATTCTTTGTCCTCGGCGCAATATTCCCAACACATCTCTTGCAGAAAAATATTAACACAGACTTGACACTTTTACATAAGAAGTTGCCAAAATAATAATAAAAGAGTATGCACGATGTGTTTCTTTCACTACAGAAGATAAAACTATAATTTATCAGTCATGACATATTCCTGCATGACAAAAGTTAAGCCCCAAGTTATCATCTTCATACTCTTTTCAAGTTCTATCATTTTTCTTTCATCAGGCCACCAATCTTGAACAATGTTGCGAATTATATGCTTTGGAACATAAAAGACAAACTGTTTAGTCATTTACAGAAGCACACAAGAAGTTTACAATAGCCGAAGTCACCTGGCTGTCATATTTATATTATTCCATAATCAAGAATGATTAACTGATTTAACAAATTTTATTCATTATTGTACATAATCTATGTGACTGGGTCTTCATTAACATATATAGATATATTTAAAGTAGTTACCAAAAATTCAGTTGAAGTGCCAAGACAAATTAAACGTACGTCTTGAATGCAACATTGGTTGAACATTTTTGTTTTCAATTTTTTTATCAATAATTTAGAAAATGAGAAAAAAAAGGAACCATTCGTCCTCAATGAGCATACGAGTTAGGAGTGACTCTTTGTACGTTTTTTTTGGGAACAAACTTAAAAAATAAGAAAGAATCCTTAATCAGGGATGAGCTTTCATCACCCACTGATTTATAGGCAGTATTTGGATAGAGATTTTTGTCCAGAACTTTACAAAATTTTGGCAAACGATCTTAGGACTATTTGGCAACAGGAATCAGACGTTTCATCAAGTTCCCGTAGTTCCAATTGTATTTGGATGAAGTTGAATTTGATTATGAGAATAAGGTAGTTGATGTGATAGGAAAAGGTAGATGTGATGAGTTAATTTTTTGTTGGGTTTTGAAATAATAATTGATATTATAAATATAAAATTTAATCTTGTTAGTAAATATAAATAAAATTAAAAATTAAAAATTCTATTTAAAAAATTTTGTTAAAAAATAATTTATTTAAATTAAAAAAAAGTTTTCATAATTATATGTAGTAAAATATTAAATGTTTTTAATAAAATAATAAGTAAGAAATATTATTATATTAATATATTATAATAAATAATTTATATTTAATAAATAAATTATTTTTATAAGATATATGGTCGAGAGAGAAAACAAAAAAAAGAAAAGGAAATTGAAAAAAAAGCGGCAATGTGAAGTTTAAAAAAAAAAAGGCTACAGTGCCTGGTTCCACAGGGGCAAGGAAAAAGGGGTCACGTGACTCTTTTTTCTGGAACCATGTTCTGACTCCGGTTTCGCCAAACGTCACATTGTTTGGCGGAACCAACTGAACCAGACGGAACCAGACGCCTGGTTCCAATTGCCAAACAACCCCTTAGTGATGGAAACTTTCCAAGTCCCATCACATGATGGTGGGCAGAACATTTTGAACAAAAATTCTGCCACAAAAGTTTTGATGTGACGTTTGGCGGATCCGACTGGAACCAGGCGGAACCAGACGCCTATTCCAGTTGCCAAACAGCCCCTTAGTGATGGAAACTTCCCAAGTCCCATCACGTGATGGTGGGCAGAACATTTTGAACAAAAATTCTGCCACAAAAGTTTTGAGTCGGATGTGAGAACTTCACATGGCGCTGAAACTTTCCCAACCATGCAACTTTCTTACTCTCCTATCTCTCCCTCTTCCCACTCCCTCTCTCACTCTTTCAATCACTCGTCCCTCGCCCTCGTGAGCTCCTCACCGGGCCGCTATTGAGATCGAGCGGCTGCCTCTCTGCGTCGGTAGCAAAGGAAGCGGAAGGCAGAGGTTGAAGTCACCCTTGTGGCTGCGGTCAGCAGAGACGGAGGAGCTGCGGTGGAGGAACGAGGAGCAAGAGGCAGAGTTGAAGGAGTGGTGGAGAAGGGAGGGGGAGACATGGACGGAGTTCCAGAGGACGGCGGCGTGGTTGTGAGCGATGGAGCGATTGCCTCTCTGCCTTCTGGCATGTTTCCAGCATTGCCGAAGTTGATTCGTCGCCGCTTGATCTTCCTCCCCTGCTCCCCAAATTTGTTGGCCGGGGTGGCGGGCAAGGAATATTCAGACCCCCTTCCCGCGCCTCCGTCCACCCCAGCCGACCTCCCCCAGTGGAAAGCCAGGTGGATGAGGGGAGCACGTCCGGAAGTTGGCCAGCACCTCGCCACTCGTTCCTTACTAGTTGATTCGGCACACAGAATGATGTTGAGCGGGCACAGGATGGCAGGATCCATGGTTTGAGGGTCGAGCAACTAGCCAATAGAGATGGTAGGATGTCCAAGTTCTACCGCACTAGAATTTCATTCAAACTCCTCTTGAGAAATTCCATTTCACATCAAAAAGTTATCAGAACTTTGGAACTTTTGTTCTCCAATCCAAACACAACTTTAGGGATTTTGATTTGATCTAAAAATAGATGAAACTACTCTATCCTTAAGGCGTTGTTAATTGACATGTAAAAAAGTAGTGTATTTAATAATGAGTAGTATTTTGTTAGAATCAAAACATTACTATAAATTTTTGGTAAATATATTTTTCACTAACATTTAAAGGTTTGAATACAAAATGCTATAAATTATTCCTGCTAGCTTATAAAATATAGAGGTAGCAGTTTCATATTTTATTCCTATTATTTCCTCTTTATTTTAAATAAAAGATATTTAATTATTAAACGTCATATATTATTTTTATTTTAATATATCACATATTTAATTTTACTTACAATCCAAAAAAGATTTTTATTTTGAAATAATCAATATTCTTATATTAAAATAATATTTTAAATTATATTACCATTCTGAATAAAATATTATAAATTAATATGAATATGATATGTATAAAAAGTATCACAAATTATATCTTATATATGTTTTTATCATTTTATTCAATACATTAATCTAACCGATATATTTATCAAATAATTTTTATTAAATTTATAAATAAATTAATTTTTATTATTCATTAATAACTAATCATTATACTCTAGTTAAATTAATATCCTACAGTCTAACCATTATCCTCTAATGAAATCCTTAATGATCTATTTGGATGAAGGCTCATTAAGGGTAAGAGAAGAAAATGAGGGGTAAGATAAAAAGAGGGAAGAGAAGAAAATTTTTACACTCTATTTTGGAGTTAAAATAAAATAGTACAAATTGAGGAGAATCAAAGGAAAAAAATTAAGATTCTCCTTCATTCCCCTCTATTAAAATTTTATTCAAACAGGAGATTTTTTTCTTCCCCCTCTTTACCCTTCTTTCACTTCGCTCCAAACACAGTGTAAAAGTTGATGTCTTAAGATATCCGATGTTTTGTACACTTCTTGTGTAATACCTGACCCTTTTTCCCCCTTTTAAATTCAAATTCAAAATCAAAAAAAGAAAAAAGAGTGGAACGAGAGAATTGGTCAATCCCCCGATTCTGTCTCCCACTCTCCCACTCTCCTCCCCAACCACGACTGAGTCCGACGGCAGAGAGTATAAGGGAGGGAGTGAGGTGGACTCCCTCACCTTTTTCCACTCGCCCCACAACCATCGCTATCTTCCTGCTCTTCCTCTCCCTCTCCGACGAGCGAGCGAACAACGAGCGACGCAAGGACGGGCGAATCAAACAGAGCACAAAGAATGATCTGATGATTCGACACTCCGACGATCCGACAGCGCACCCGACACATTCATAGAGATTGGACGCACGTTCGACCGAAAATCGAGTAGGCCGACGACAGTGACTCTGGCGATCAGAAAATGATCGCACATAGGTACCCTAGAAGTTCAAATCCCCATAGACGATAATGCGATATTGATATAATATTCGACTCTAGGTTGATCTAGATTTCATGAATTTTATTTTTTATATTATGATTATTGTGAATTGACAGCCGAAGGTCGGTCGGAGAGGAGGAAGAAGATGGGCGCGATCCAACGCACCAGTAACCCAGCCCGAGTCATGAACGACTCGGCCCGGGTCACTACAGAGCACAGCCCGGGTATCATTATACTCAGCCCGAGTTATCTCGCCAACGACGTATCGAGAATATCGTGTAAACGATCCAACCGAGTTGAACGTCGACTCGGCCCGGGCTGCGTTCATCGGTTGACCGAACTGAGCACTAGTTCGACCAGAATGGCGGCCTGAGTTCTGCCCACAACTTTGCCCTAGTCAGACCTCAACCCAGACCAAGCCATAGACTGAATCCTGTGATAGAAATCCGACCCAGGTCATTTCCAACCCGGCCTGAGTTCTGTCTAGTAGAAGGATCCGCCTTTTATTGGGCCTCGATCTTTCGTAATTGGGCCCCTTTCGACAAGCCCACTTGAGGCCATGTCCAACTTAGTAAATAATGTATATTGGACCTTTCCCCTCATAAAATGGGATTTGACTTTATCCATTTTGTTGATGTGCCTTGAATTATGTACCAGGTACCCAAAATTGTGAAAGAAAAAAAATAAAAAGGAAAAATAAGAATCTGTGATGGAAGCGGAGGGCTTGGGCCGTTAGGATTTTATATGATGTACTTTCTTTTGACTCATAGTGAAATTCTTCTGGCGGCAGCCTCCTTTGCCCGTGGATGTTTCTCTCTTATTCACATTGATCAAGAGAGTTTTACCACGTTAAATCTCTATGTTCATCTTTTCTTTCTCTCGATGTTTTCATTGTTCATTGATTTTCAGTGTTTTATTCCCAACAAATTAGTATCAGAGCCGAGTTTCTTTCCGCGAAGATGACTACAACAAAGTTCGACATCGAGAAGTTCGATGGGAACACAAATTTTAGTTTGTGGCAGGTTCGGATGCATGCCATCCTAGTTCAGAACGGATTGAAGAAGGCGCTATCGGGTCAGAAGCCGGATGTCATGGAGGCGTCCGCCTGGGAGGATCTCGACGAGAAGGCCATGTTTGTGATTCAGTTGTGCCTGACGAATGATGTTCTTTAGGAAGTCCTCGCAAAGAAGACGATGGCTGGTCTCTGGACGAAGTTGAAAACTCTGTATCTGACGAAAACCCTAGCGAATCGACTTGTGTTGAAGCAGCGGACGTACACCTTTCGTATGGCCGAAGGTACGTCGATCAAATCGCACATCAGTAAGTTCATTGCCCTAATCAATGATTTGAAGAACGTAGATGCGAAGGTTGATGATGAAGATCAGGCCCTATTACTCCTTTGTTCTCTGCCATCTTCATATAAAACTTTTAAAGAAACGATGATCTACAGTAGGGATAAACTCATGTTTGATGATGTTAAGGGCAGACTGCTGAGCAAAGAAAAGTTGGACAACGAATTAGGATCAAGCAATAAATCTGATGATCAAGCCTCAGGTCTGATCGCAAGAGGCAAACATCAGACGAGAAATTAAAATTAAGATAGATCCATATCCAAGTTGAATAACATAGATAAAGTCTGCAATTATTGTAAGAAGAATGGTCATACCAAAGCAGAGTGTTACAAATTACAGAATAAAAATAAAAGGATTAACGATGGCAACAAGAAGGGAAATCAGAAGGCTAAAGTTGCAGATGTCGGTGTAGCAGAAAGTGAGAATGAAGATGTTCTGTTGGTAACGACATCGAACAAATCCAGATCATCAAGTGAATGGATTCTCGATTCTGGATGCTCATACCATATGTGTCCCAATCGAGATTGGTTCTCCACGTACAAATCTGTTGAAGGTGGAGTTGTTCTTATGGGCAACAATGCTGCTTGTAAGACTATTGGTATTGGGTCCATCCAGATTAAGATGCATGATGGGATTATTAGGACATTATCTGAAGTCAGACATGTTCTTGATCTGAAGAAGAATCGTATCTCTCTCGGTGTCTTAGACTCAAATGGTTGCAAAGTTGTTATTGAGCCTAATGGAATGAAGATTTCTCGTGGTGCTCTTGTGTTGATGAAAAAAGGCCTCAAAATCGGTAGCTTATATGTTCTCCAAGGTTCGACGGTGATAGGTTCAACAGTAGTCTCTTCTACCTCAGAGGAAGATTGCACAAAGTTATGGCACATGCGTTTGGGCCATATGAGTGAGAAGGGCATGCAAGTTCTCAGCAGCAACAGATATCTTCTTCCTGGTGCAAAAGTTGAAAAATTAGAGCTGTGTGAGCATTTATATTAAGAAAGCAGAAGAGAGTTAGCTTTTTTATTACATCCATTCAGATTTATGGGATCCCTCTCAAGTTCCTTCGAAAGGAGAAAATAGGTATTTGCTGACATTTATTGATGACTTCTCTAGAAAAATTTGGATTTATTTTCTAAAGCATAAAGATGATGTATTTGAAACATTCAAGTCATGGAAGACTCTGCTGGAGAAGCAATTTGGAAAAGTTGTAAAGAGTCTGAGGACTGACAATGGACTAGAATTCTGTAATTCTAAGTTCAATGAATTTTGTGACAAAGAAGGTATTGCAAGGCATCACACAGTTGTGAGAACTCCATAGCAGAATGGAGTCGCAGAAAGATTGAACAGAACTCTACTAGAAAGAGCACGATGTATGTTGTCAAATGCAAGACTTGGCAAGGAGTTTTGGACAGAAGCTGTCAACTTGGCATATCACTTAGTGAATCGGTCTTCCCACCGATTATTAGACTTAAAAATTCCTGAAGAAGTGTGGTAAGATAATTCTCCCAATTACTTACATTTAAGAGTTTTTGGTTGTCCTGCATATGCACATGTTAATGATGGAAAGCTTGAACCTAGAGCTAGGAAGTGCATATTCCTTGGTTATAAATCTGGTGTTAAAGGTTATAGATTATGGTGTCCTGAAACTAAGAAATTTATTATCAGTAGAGATGTTATTTTTGATGAATTTGTGATGCTTCACTCGAAAAAAAAATTGCATATTATTGGTGATACAGAAAAGCAGAAAACTTTGGAAAAGGTGGAGTTAGAACTGTCAAGTTCTTCTGATGAAAAGAATGATACTCCTGATGCTTCTGAAGTTCGTCCATCACTTCAAATTCAACAGCAATACATGTTAGCTCGTGATAGATCGATGAGAGAAATTAAAGCACCTCAAAGGCTCGATTTTGAAGAATTGGTGGCTTATGCATTAAGTGTTGCTGAAGATATTGAGTTTCCTGATTCTTCCTCCTATTCTGAAGCTATTTGAAGTTCTGATTGCAATAAGTGGTTAATAACAATGCAGGAAGAGATGAAATCTATACAAAAGAATGACACTTAGGATCTTGTAAAACAACCCATGAATAAGAAGATTGTTGGCTGCAAGTGGGTGTTCAAGAAGAAAGAAGGAATCAATAATGAAGAGACAAAGTACAAAGCAAGATTGGTGGCAAAATGGTACAGTCAAGTGGAGGGTGTTGATTTTCATGATGTGTTCTCTCCAGTTGTGAAACATACTTCTATTCGTACTTTGCTTGTTATTGTTGCTTTGCAGAATCTTGAACTTGAGCAATTAGATGTTAAGACTGCATTCTTATATGACAATCTAGAAGAAGATATATATATGGGGCAACCAGAGGGTTTTCATGTTGAAGGTAAAGAAGATCAAGTTTGCCATATGAAGAAGTCATTGTATGGACTTAAACAATCCCCTCGGCAGTGGTATAAAAGGTTTGATTCATTCATGTTGAGTATTTGTTTTGCTAGAAGCAAATATGATAGTTGTGTTTATTTGAATCAACTTTCCGATGGTTCATTCATCTATTTGTTGTTCTATGTTGATGATATGTTAATTGCAGCGAAAGACATTTGAAATTAACACTTTGAAAAATAAGTTAAGTTCTGAATTTGAGATGAAGGATCTTGGAGCAGCAAAGAAGATTTTGGGAATGGAAATTTCTAGAGATAGAAGTTCAGGAAGACTATTTCTGTCTCAGCAAAAATATATTGAAAAAATTTTGGAACGTTTTAGAATGCAGAATGCTAAGGCTGTCAGTACACCAATTGCAGCGTACTTTAAACTCCCAGCTTCATGTTCACCATAATTTGATGAAGACAAAAGGTATATGTCAAAAGTTCCTTACTGTAGTGCAGTTGGTAGCATTATGTATGCAATGATTTGCACTCGTCCAGATATATCTCATGCTGTCAGTGTTGTTAGTAGATATATATCTAATACAGGAAAGAAGCACTGGGAAGCTGTTAAGTGGATATTGAGATATTTAAGAGGTACTTCTGATGTATGCTTGAAATTTGATAGAAATTCAGCTGAACTGATTGGCTATGTTGATTCAGATTTTGTAGGAGATCTTGATAGAAGAATGTCCCTAACTGGTTATCTTTTTACTATTACTAATTGTGCTGTGAGTTGAAAAGCTATTTTGCATGATACAGTAGCATTATCCACCACTGAAGCTGAATACATGATCATCACTGAAGCTGTAAAAGAAGCTATCTGGTTGAGAGGATTAGTTGGGGAGCTCACTATGAAAGAGAAAGCTACTGTCATATATTGTGATAGTCAGAGTGTAATACATTTTACAAAAGATCAAATGCATCATGAAAGGACAAAGCATATAGATGTGAGATATCATTTTATTCGAGATATTGTGAAAAAGCAAGATGTTCAAGTTTAGAAGATTAGCACACATGACAATCCAGCAGATATGATGACAAAGAGCTTACATGTTGCCAAGTTCGACTATTGTTCAGACTTGGCTGGCGTTACGCAAAGATCAAGCTAGGCCCACGTGGGTGATTCGGCAAAGGAGAGCATGTTGAGCATTTTATTTTTTGAGAGTTTTGTAAAATTCAAGTCAAGGTGGAGATTTGTTGATGTGCCTTGAATTATGTACCATGTACCCAAAATTGTGAAAGAAAAAAAAATAAGAAGGAAAAATGTGAATATGTGACGGAAGTGGAGGGCTTGGGTTGTTAGGGTTTTATATGATGTACTCTCTTTTGGCTCATAGTGAAATTCTTTTTGCGGCAGCCTCTTTTGCTCGTGGATGTTTCTCTCTTGTTCACATTGATCAAGAGAGTTTTACCATGTTAAATCTCTGTGTTCATCTTCTTTTTCTCTCGTTGTTTTCATTGTTCATTGATCCTCGGTGTTTCATTCCCAATACGTTTTTTGATATATGATTATAAGTTTTGCAGAAGATAAATAAAGTAAAGATAAAATAACGGGATAGCTCTGTGGCGCCTAGAGTATAGAGCAAAGATCAATGTAGAGTATAGAGAGGGGCAGGTACTATACTGAGGAGACAGTGCACCTACTGGTATTAACTACCACTGCTCCCGGACTACATGGCCTCTCCCACTTATGCTCCGAACAAGGGTGACGTATTGACGCACTCTTCCCTCACGGGGGCAATATATGAATTACAAAGTATAATGCCAGAGAGGCGGGTAACTCAATTGAGTAGACAACGAACCTATAAGTCTGCAACGATCACTGTTCCTGAGGTACAGGACTCTCTCCCACCTGTATTCCGAAAAGGGTGCGCCTTAGCATAAACCTTCCTTTTTTGGATATCCTGGCTACACAATTCATAAAGGTACCTCTAATTTCCCACTTAATTAAGTCGAGCTCGCATAGGATAACGGATTTCAAGGACTTCATAGTAATGTAAAAGATACAGTGTTACACAAAATAAAGCAAAGCATGATAATGTATAGCAGGGCAAAGTATAAAGCAAGGTATTGATATGGTAATAAACAAAGTATAAACATGGATAAATATTATCCATGGTCCACTACTATCAGGGTATTGAGACTATGGATTTAAAGCACGGACGCTATTGATCTTCATTGTCATTATAATCTGATTCTTATTTTAGCGTCTATGTATTTATGTGTACTGAGTGTTTAGCTCACGGGTATTCTATGCTCCTGTATTGAGATTTTGCATATGAGAACCCTGCTTAGAGAGGTGATAGAGGGCACAGAGCTCGAGGACCGCTGCACATGACTCGTCCATTTCTACAGGTTTCTGTTCTTTTATTTTCTTATTTGCATTATGAGTTCTTGTATCCCAAAAGATATTGAATTTTCTCTTTTAACCTTATATATGTGGATATTTGCTCGAACCATTTGAATTATCTGAATTCTCCTTTCTCTTGAACTATTTCATTAAATGTGACATCCTTTCATTTTCCAATGATATCTCTTCCGCAAAATCATTTCTTCTATTTGTTTCTCTATTATTTATATTGCCACATGTACCATTTGTTGTCTAGTCAAAGTCAAGGAAGCAATAGACAATGTAGCTCTCTTGGTCAATATGGTTGTCGACGTGGTAAGAGGGTTGATTTTGAGAGCATTACATCTTGCATTACCATAAAAATGACTGTATGACATGAAAGCCGTCGATGTGTTCTCTATAAAGTGAGTAGATTCAGCTCCTCTTTTGAATTTTCTTAATAGGGATTTGACTATCAAGAGAGAAAAACTTGTGTCGCTAGAAATATGCTTTGAATATAACAATCAATCGTAGGAATCAATCAACCGATAGCTTGATCGATTTGATCGAAAGATATTATCAATATCAATTAAAAAAGTAATTGAATAATTACATATGAATTATCATTTATAAATTTATATATTAATAAATTATTTTTGCTATCTTTTAAGAGTTATTTCTATATTTTTTCTTAAACTATCATAATTTTTAATATCTAATTTTAAATTACGAATTTATTTTTTTATTCCTAAACTGTCATAATTTTTTCACTTTAGTTTTTTTATTTTTTTTATTTATAAAAATATTAAATTATCTTTCTCTCGAGAAAAATATGAATTAACAAATATAAAAAATAAAAAAATCGTTAAAAGGATGAAAACGGTAAAAAAAATTGTCATTATGAAAAAAACTAAATTACCTTCTCCCAATTTTTTAGTGTGTGATTTTGATAGATTAGTAATATGGTTCCGTTTATAGTCTTCAAACTGAAATATAAATTATATAAAACTTTAGGACGTAATTTGGCACATGAAGCCATGTTATTAAATTAGTAGTTGGTCTTCTTGCCGTTGTCTTGCGGCCATCCTAGTCGTAGATCAGAGTGCTATGAATCACTCGTTAGATTTCAATTTTTTCCCCCTTGGACACACACGCACACATCGATCAATGGGTTTATATCATGATTTGAAACATATATAAACAGAAAAAAAAACAATTAAACCTTCAACAAAATAATTACATGTGCGCTGTGCATTTGGATCAGGAAAGTGAAACAAGCATAAAGGTTGATGTATTCGTCTAAAGACTTTAATAAATGATGATACCCTGTCAAAACTTTGACGTCGCGTGAGAAGAAGTTGATGAGAAGAGAAAGAATGGCGTGGCAAAAGGTGGATGAAGGAGAAGAAATTGTTTTCTATTTACAACAACTTCTCTGACCATTACAACACATAGATGTAATATTTCTAGTAAAATGGAACTGACGCAAAATATTAAACCGGATTAATCGGTGTTACAAACTAATGAAAACAGCTCCACATACAATGAATGCTAAAGATGCGACAAACATGATTTCCAAGCCGTTGTTGCTATGCAGGAACTCCAACAATACCCACAGCCAGTCAACCCCTTAACATCCACCGCCACCTCCGCTGCAGCCACCGCCACCTCCATCGCCACCACAGCCATATGTTAGTCTCACCGTCTCCACACATGAACACAACCATCGCCAAGATGGAGATGGTGACAACCATTGCCAAGAGCATTAAGAATGCTGAATTGTCTCCATAGGCGTTGCCTGCAGCAGCAAGCAACAGCCTTGCCATCATTCACCGCTACTTTTTCTTTTGGGCAGTCCTCTCTCACAGTCACGACTACTTTCAATGCTTCAATTTGAGGTCGTAATTAACATGGGGATCTGAATCAAATGTGTATATATATATATGTGATTAATGGAATAAATTAATGCTTTAACGACTTAGGAACAATTAGGAGGACAGATAGCAACGCTTGCGCTTTTTACTGAAATTTTATTCGGCAACAATATCAAGTCTTTGCATTAATATTGTGTTCTTATTAAGATTGTGCTTCAACTGAAGTAGGAGTCATTTCCATTTATCTCAAATTAATTATTTTTTTTCCAAATTAAAGTTGAATGAAGAAAACCCCGTTCCCTAAAATTTCTTAATGCATTTTATATTTTCTTTATGATTTACATCGTAATCAAGACTCCAAAACTACTCAAACTAAAACTTAAGCTTATGAGTCATGACACTAAATGAAAATGGGTAAAAGAATTGATGATTCTCACTGTAAATTGTAATTTATAGCTGTTCATGAGCTGTCTCAGTCTGTAACTAATTAGGGGTTTCATATTGCTCATAATCAAGCTAAGTTTCCTCGGTACCTGATTTATTTGATTAGTCAATGAATTGCGTACGTAAGTACGCAATGCTTTGCGTATCCATCTCAAATTTCCGCACAGATATTTAATTTATGGAGTGGTCGTCGACATATGCAGGTGATTCCAAGAAAAGCTCCGCGACGTTGACATGCAAATGCCCTTCGTCACGATCCATGCAGTTTGTAATAGATCTTTAAATCTTTTTGTAATAATGTTTTTTTCTAGTTCTTTTATTTTCTGAAAGATAAATTATTTTAGCTTGAAGAGGTAGAATGACTGTAAAACATTATTTTTCTTAATCAGCTTAATAAAAAATTATATATTAATTTATGAGAAAAATATGTATAGCATATTTATGCACACGATCCCCACATCTAATATTTGGACTTGTGTGTGTTCATGATTCATATTTTGTGTACACAGGGCGTGTAACACTACAAGAAAGTAGCCAATTACAAATGATTTTGACTTTATGTAATTTGTCAAGAATCATCGAAAATTATGTTTTTCGACGGATCGCATCCACGCAAAAATGACGCGTCGCAAATTATTTTTGACGGTTATGTCACAACCGTTGAAATCTTCGACAGTCGAGTTGACGGGCTCAGCCGTCGACTAACGAAGAGTTAAGATAGTTTTAGCCATCGATATGTATCAACGGTTTGAACTGTCGATACTATCGACGGTTCCAACTGTTGAAAATTTAAATCGATGGTTCGAGCTGTCGATAACACCATTGTGTTTCGATGACTCAAACCGTCATTAACTTTTGACGGTTAAAATCGCCGATAATTATCGACGGGTCCGACCGTCTATAAATTTGAACGATTTAAATCATTGATAGTTATCGACGGTATCGTCAAAACAATTTTAAAAAAAAGAAAATTGACATAAATAAATTAAATAAACAATCGACACAATAGTAATTGAATTAATTAAATTAAAATAAATCAACAATAATAAATTAAATTAATTTAATAAAAAAAGCAAATTAAATAAATTATAACGAAATTGTATTTGAATGTCACGCATAACGTCAAGTGTTAATACAACATCGTCAAATGTCAAATGTCCAAATGTAAAATACAACACAAACACACTACAGTACTACTTCGTCGTCGTCGTCATCGTCGAACTCGCCACGCATCATGTCACGCATCATTTTCTTCATCTCTTTATTTTGAGCTAATAAATTATGACGCTCACGTTCTTGGAACTCTTTTCTGAATTCCTGCGTAATCTTTTGTCTGATCTCTTGCCTGATCATGTCAAACATTTATTGCATACCTTGATTTCGGGAACCTGATACCGACTTATGACCATATCCAATATCTGCACTACTAATAGATAATCCGAGATCATAAATGCGACCCTTCTTGACTCCGACGTGGTCCGTCCAAAGTTGTCGGCGTCATGTGCTCGACCTCTCTTGTTTTGTAACCCTCCTGAAATTTTAAAAAACAAATCGACTATATTATTTAAAATGACGAATTTACTATCTTATGTCATGTAACTCTCCTGAACTTTTAAAAAAAATAACATCAAATAGATTTACTTACATATGTCTCTCGAGCAAATGATGAAACCCATTGTTTATTTTTCTTCTGACGAGTTCGGAAAATATTTCATCCTGAGTAGGTGGTCTATCCGTCTCTTCCTCATGTAGTTAAATATGTTAGATAAAGTAAAATATTTTGTCTATGCAATATGAGTTCGGAGAAAGACTTTACCATTCTCTTCGCAATCGTGCTCGTGAATACACATTCCCTGAATACAAGCATGAACCCTGGTCGGACTCTCGACTTGTCTTCGCTTTTTTGTATTTAAATTTGTATTCTTCGGTAGACCACTTTCGTAACAATTCGATCCAAACAGCTTCAAGGATCCAATTGGGTCATTCTCATGTAGCTCGAGCTTCCGAAAGCATCGCAGACAATCTCTTTGAGCACTGAGAATTGAAAGCCTTCTACATTTGTTCCATGTGCTTGGGATCCCACCACACGTCAGCCTTCATGTACATAAAAATAATTAGATTAGTATGAAGATAAATTTAAATGACCAAAATTGGCTTTCGAGGATACCTGAAATTCATTAAATAATATATGTCTTATGGCATATGGAACTTCCCTCCATGTAAGCCACGCATCAATATACCTATGTCATAGTACCTTAGTAATTGCGGCAATCGCGGGTTTCGATGGTACAAACTTTACGAATTTGAAATTATAAAATCCGATGTATGAATCACAAAATGAAAGCATTTCGAAAAATATAAAAATAACACTTACCCTAAATTACCATCTGGCTGCGTGTATGCTATGTACACACGATTTGACGAGGCTGTATCTGAAGGTTCCACAGAATCAGGAGTTCTAATGGGTTCTTCCGGCAATTGTGTCTCTAGATTGGCAATATCAGAGGGCCCCACGAAATTAGCGTGAGAGGAATGAGCCGATGGAGGAGACTACTACCGTTTAACTATGCGAATGCCCGTGACTGATCTAGGAACTCTGTCTGAAGAAGTATCTCTAGGGACGTCCTTCTCTTTTCCCTTGTTTTTTTCTTTCCCAAAATGAAACATCTGCACAATACAAAATTTAATGCACTTTAAATTTACATTTCATGCAAATCGTAAAATTGACAACGTTTCGACCTGATGTTCGGCTACATTTTGTGTCGCATCTTCAGGAATGGAATCGTATGTATAACTAGAGAACCAATTCCTAATATCCGGAGGCATTTCTAACAAATAAATTAATTAATTCACTTATTTTTGAAATTGTGATCATTATTTTAAACACTCATGAGATGGAATCAAATATGAAAATGCACCGTCCTCGTCAGGCATTCATCGATCCGAATGATCGTCAGCATGCATCGGGAACTATGTTTACAATTTTATGACAAATGATAATTTAAATAAACCATTCAAATATAACATATCTAAATTACAACAACGGGTAGTCTTAACATAATAATATTACATGAAAATGACATTGGCTAATAATAACATCATTCATCATCTGAATTATCACATGATTCATATTCATCGTCATCATCATCCTCTGATGACGACGTAGTTTCAAATTCATCTTTAGCCAAAGCATTGTCGTCATTTTCTAACTCGACATTATCGAAGTCTTCAAATAACTATTATGAATCTTGTAGATATTCGACTAATTCGGTACCTACAATAGGTGCCACCAAAGTATGTAAGTTATCTTGGTATGCATATTGTAATGCACCATCAATTTCTATCCTGCTTCTTGCCATCATCTTAATTACAACCCACCATTGTGCTTTGTCCCTCGTCTTCTCTGGATACGGCACATATTATATCTGTCTTGTAGAGGATGAAATAATAAAAGGATCAAAACGTTCATAACACCTATTGTGACGTATTTTAACTATTTTAAAATCTTTATAAACTTGCATCCCTCTTTTTTTCTTTCGGATCAAACCAATTATATTCAAACAATATGACTCTATTACCTCTTGTGTATCCTAGCTGAATTATGTCTTTGAGAATACCATAGTAGTCACGCTCATTTTTCCTGTGGATCCTTTGACATAGACACTATTATTCACGGTTTTCTTCCCTCTCGATTAACTTTCCGTGTGAAACTTATAACCGTTCACAAAATACATTTGTCAGCTTTTGACCTCTCGAGCCGGTCCCCATGCCAAATTCTGAAGACCAGACATAATAGAAATCGCGGTACTAAGAACCTAAAATGAAAAATAATGTCAAGAAATAATCATCCACACATGAGCAAGACCAACATCGTAAGAGTTACCTGATCCTTAAACCACGATGCGAATTCATTTTCGATTCTATCTTGTACATATTATTCAGAGACATTGTAGTACTGTATGAAAGCACTACATACAAAGTGGTTGATTAATCAATTTATACTTTCACAATACAAAAAAATGAATGCATTGAGGATAAACTTACTTAATATATCCTTGCACCTCCTGCGTATTTAGAAGGACATGATTTGTGACAGACTTGAATTCTGCATCACTTAACCATCTACTTCTTGGCTTTCCAAAATATCGTCCCAACTAAATGAAGATCGACAAGAATGCCACAGTAGTCCTTTCTTCTAGAACTTCATCGCACACTTAACTTGAGAATCAAAGTAGTAGGAATAAAAGTACGACACCTCTTGAATTATATAGGCTTCACATATAGATCTTTCGACACGTGCTTTGTTCTTAACCATAATTTTAATTCGATTAAGATATCTTTCAAAAGGATACATCCACCGATATTGTACTTGTCCACCTACCATTGCCTCATATGACAGATGAATATGTAAGTGCTCTATGGAATCAAAGAATCCTGATGGAAATATTCGTTCCAACTTACGTGATATTTATCGGAATATGACACTCCAATTGGATCATATTTTCCACAGTTAATGTTGTGGAAGACAATTCTTTGAAGAATTGATTCAATTCCGTGATCGGCTTCCACATCTTCTCTGGCAAGGATGAAAATGTAGTAGGAAGCAAAGTTTCCATAAATATATGACAGTTATGACTTTTCATGCCAAATAAACGTAAGTTATTCATGTCCACACATCTTGTCAGATTTGATGCATAATCGTCCGGCATTCTCAGCTCTTGGATCCATCGATACGCTTGAGTCTTTTGCTCTTTAGTCAGAGCATAACTTGCCTTTGGCTTAGATAATCTACCATTAGGCAAATTAATTAAGTGCAACTTTGGCCGTCAACAATACTCCTTCAAATCTAGTCTCACCTTGAGGTTGTCCTTTGTTTTACCCTGAATGTCCATTACAGTATTGAATACATTTTCAAACACATTTTTCTCAATGTACATGACATCCAAATTGTAGCGTATCAAACCATCCTTCCAATATGGTAAATTCCAGAATATACATCATTTGGTCCAATTATGAGAAATAACATACCCATTGTTTGTGACATTTGGGTCGTCGACAATTTTACATAGAGCATTGACAATGCGAAATAATTAAGGTCCTGAGCGTCTGATCGGAGCCATGTCATGCACAACTCTATTCCGTCGATATTATTTCTGTACGAATGATCTGCTCTAAGAAAATGTCTATGGCAATCAAACCAGCTATTTTTTATCCCCATTTCTCAAAATGAATGCACCTGAGTGTTCCATGCAATATGGACATGCTAGTTTCCTTATAGTCATCCAACCAGATAACATTCAATATGCAGGAAAATCATTAATTGCCCACAATAATGTAGCTTTCAAGGTGAAATTTTGTTTCGTCGACACATCATAAGCGACGACACCATTCCACAAATGTTTTAACTCGTCAATTAGAGGCTGTAAATATACATCTATCTTCTGCTTGGGACTGTGAGGAATAGGATTAATGCAAGTAAAAAACATATAAAGTGTGGACATACAAATTTCAAACGACAAATTATATGGTGTTACTATGATTGGCCATCATAAATAAGGAACTAAAGTCTGACCGTACGGTGTAAAACCATCTGCGCATAGTCCGAGTCTTATGTTCCTTTCTTCACTGGCCAAATCTGGATGCATACGATCAAAATGTTTCCATGCTTCACCATCCGATGGGTGAAACATGACACCTTCAGAAGTATTATGATGTGCATGCCAGTTCATTTGCGACGCTGACCCTCGAGATGAGTATAATCTTTTAAGTCTTAGAATAAGAGGCAAATAGTGCATCCTCTTCGCAGCAACTTGACTCTTGTGAGTCACTCTATATCGTTCGGTGTCACAAAATTTGCATTATCTTAGATTGACGTCATCACCGTAATATAACATACATCTATTACGACAACAATCTATTTTTTTAACTAAGACCAAGTTTGGAAACAAGTCTTTTTGTCCTATAATAATTTTCAGGAATGCGAGCCCCGACAGTGTGACCTCTTTTAAAATATCTATAAATGCATCAAAACATGCTTGTAAAATATTATAATCTGCTTTCAGATTCAACAATCTAACAGCAAGTGATAATTCAGAATGACTTTCACACCCGGGCCACAAGGGTTAGCTCGAAGCGTTTAGCAACTCAAAGAAAACATTTGCTTCTGAATTTGGTGTCTCCTCAGCCTGTCCAAATCCTATGTTACCATACTCAGTTGTTGCAACATCGTAAACTAATTGTTCGTATTGCGAAGTCAATGATCGACAAAATAGCTTGCAGGATTAGGCAGACTCGTTGATGGTGCTCCTTCACCCAAGTCATCCCATTTCCAATAATTTGATTTAAACTCCTTTCTATACAAATGAACCTTGACTGTCTCTAACATTTGCAATTTTGTGCTATAACATTTCAAACTGGGACACCTAATTGCTCCTTCCCGTTGAAATTGCAAAGATTGACAAGCCACACTAATGTAATATTCAACGCCATCTATGAATTCTTGTGTCAAACCTCTACGGCCCAAATTATTTATATTGTACATCCATCGACGATCATTTGGTGGAGACATGATTTCTACATCATTGGAAGGTTAGACTAATTAATTTTTACAAATTTCGAATAAGGGCCATATCAGTATATAATCTTCTCTCTATATGAATCTTTAAATGTGGTCATACAAAGAATGGGGCTCTGGTGTAAACAAACATGAATAAAAAATCGCTACAAATCTGTGAACGTTCAAAACACATATACAAGTTTTCATATTAAAATTAAACATATTAAATATCACTAATTAGTAACTAAACATCATACCCACATACTAATAAAATAGCATTCTATAAGAAATGATCTAAATAAAATAGCAATTAAACATCATACACACGTACTAATTATATTTGCATTCTAAAATTAACGAAAATTAAAGTAGACAATCTAAAATACTTCATAGAAACATGTGAATAATAATGACATAAATCATACACAATCATAGGCAATCTAAAATATGTCATATAATTTACTTAACAAATAAATAATATGCGATAATAATAATAATTATGTCATAGAAATAATAATGACATGAAAATAAATAACTTACATCTTTTGAAGTAATAGTCAATGATAAAAATATTTCAATAATCTGCGAAATAAATAGAACATAAGTAAACAAAAATAAAATTTGCATATAAATAGAACAAAATTAGCATTCTTACAATTTTTAACTTGTCCAAAGGAGAAACCTCACCGTGCTCGTCAAATTAGAGAACAAAATCCTGAACGTATAATGCAAGTACATCAATATCATTCAAAAAAAACCTATACAAATTATAGAAAAAAAAACTCCAACGGGGGCGGCCGGATCTGGCTGGTCGCAGCCGCGAATGGAGGGATCTCCGCCAGCCAGATCTGGACGGCCGACCGGATCTGGCCATGTCAGCTCGATCTGGCTGCCGCGGCCGGCCAGATCCAGCTGACGCCACTGGATCTGGCCGCCGGGTCTGCGACCAGCTGAATGTGGCCAGATTCATCGAATATATGGCCGAACACCGGCATCGGGAAGGGCGGAGAAAAGCGAGCGGGGAATCGGAGCAAGGGGGTTCGATCGTACCTGCGGTGGCCGACGAAGTTGCAGCGGTGGCGCGCAGGTGGCGACACGAATCGGAGCAAGGAACGGTTGTCGGAGGCGATCAACGGCGACCGTTCGAATGGAGGCGACAGCGAACGGAGGCGATGGCGGACGCAGATCGAATCGCCGGCCAAATCTGACTGACGCGGTGACGGCTGCTTGACCGGTGAACTTCGAGAACGTGCGGTGATGGCTAATCAACGACGGCCAGCGCGGAAGAAGGGAACCAAATCGAAAAAAGACGGGAGTGTCGGGTACTTATAGATGGTTCTATTTTTGACGGTCCGGACCATCAAAATTCAAAAAATACTATAAAATAACGACGACCAAAACTGTTAAAACTTTCGACGGTTCAATGTACTATCGAAAGTTTCGACGGTTCTAGCCGCCGAAACATATACATTACGTAGCAGGCACGTTTCGACGGTTAAACTTTGCAATTCAAACGGATTTGACCGCTGAAAGTTTCGACGGTTACGTGAACCGTCGCAACTTCAGACGATAAAAAACATCGGTAAATAAAAAGAAAAATATATTAAAAAATATAATAACCATTGCAAATATAAATTTTATATAAGTAATATTCCAATGGTTAGAACCGTCGAAATTTGCAACGGGTGGAGAGACGTCAAAAATTGCGATAGTCTAAGCCGTCGAAATAGGCAATCGAGAACTAAACGCACTCATTGACATGTTTCGATGGTTACGAGCATCGAAACCTACGACGAAAGATTTCGACGGTTTTAAAATCGTCGAAATTTAAGACGGTCGCAACTGTCAAAAAACCTTCCGTCTCTAATTACAACGGAGAAGTAGACCCGTCGAAAAAGCCTTCAGTACTTCAAACGGTTTCCTGCCCGTCGATAATCACCCGTCGAAAAAAGGTCACTTTCTTGTAGTGTAAGTGCACTACAGGTATTAATTATCTAGAAGTGCATTACAATTCTTTACCCCTTGCTAATTTATTTTTTTAGTTAACTAATTAATTTGATTATGAACAAAAATATATCATTATTCAATGAACGTGATTAAATTATTTTAACATGTATGACTAATTCAACGATAAAAAATTATTAAATTAGTTCGATAAGTATATATATTAATTATATAATTGATTTTATAAGAGTGAAAACCCTTTTAAAATAAGTGAAAACCTAGCCTATAATTATAAATAAATATTAAAGGGTGGAGAAAACTCTCTTTCAGCTAAATAAAATTTTTGCACCACGAGCCTCACTTTATCCTTCGTTTTCATGCAAACTGCGACATTCCAAAGGGCATTCGGTGGCTAGTTTCGAAATGCGAACATAAAAGAGAAGTTCGAAGTGACGAACGTAAGTTTCAAGGTCATGTCGCAGAGATATTATCGTCAGTCAAAGTTGGGCATTACAATCTGCGGCCAGAGGGATTTGGTTGGTTTTTCGGCCAACTTTAGGTACGTAGTGGGAATCACCATGGCGTCAATGTTTTGCGATATGAAACCTTGTTCTCTTCTCCTTTGTACCGAGATTTCATTGATATAGATTTTGTATCATTTGAATATCGTATGACATAGTTATGGTGGTCGAAAAATGAATTGAAAGTATGACTTTCTCAGAACTTATAGAACACGGTGGCCAAAAGATGGGTTGAAAATATGACTTTCTCGACACTTACAGAACACGACCCATGTTCGGAACAATAATTTCATAACACAACTCAGGTTTCTGATTGACACAGCTCATGTTCCGCAGACACGAACCGTGTCAGTTTCATATACAGATGATTTTTGTTTGAACGTGACACATGTTTTTCGACACAAACATGGCTCATGTTCTTATCTACGCGGACCATTTTTCCTTCCCTGAACGTTCCTTGGATTCTATGAGCAGAAAATATATTTTTGAATATATAACTATGGATAATTGAATGTGTATTGTGATTAATCATTCCATAATCATATTGTTACCTCATCATGCTTCTTAGATCTGATTTTGATATTATTGATATTATCGTTCCATTTGATCATGTGACTCATCATAGTATTGATGCAGTAATTTTTCTCTTGATAGTGTCCTTGTTTAGTCTAAACTGAATTACTAAAGATAGGTCTATTAGTAAATAAGATAAAAGATGAGAACTGTTGAGTCGATCTCCATATTGTTATCGTATTTTTGAGGCAGATAGTGTACCTAAAAATTTGTCAAGTTATTTTTTATGGAAGTTATGGTTGTCCTGTGATTGGTCATGGTCCTCCATCATCACGAATTATTGTTCCGATGGCTAAGGCCGCGAGAACTTTCGACGGTTATAGCCCTGTCAAAAGTTTTGGCGGCTCAAATTTAATATATGTATAACATATAATACACTAATTAGTATACTATTATATTATGATATAAAAGATTGT
Source organism: Pontederia crassipes (assembly GCA_030549335.1). Taxonomy (NCBI): domain Eukaryota; kingdom Viridiplantae; phylum Streptophyta; class Magnoliopsida; order Commelinales; family Pontederiaceae; genus Pontederia; species Pontederia crassipes. The sequence continues at coordinate 67,355,214 of CM060194.1, read as the reverse complement.
AAGATTAATTATTATATTACGAGGGATTTCCGACGGTTATGGTCGTGAGAACTTTCACGGTTTAAACAGCCGTTAGAAGTTCCCAAGGCTCGATCCATGGGAATTCAAAAAATATTTTATATTACAATGTAGTAATGACACTAAATAAGTTATTTTATTTTATAATAATCGACTAATGAAGCCGTCGGTAAGTCCCTCGAAAGCTCTTCCAATAATTAGCGCCCCCCTTCTCTCATTCATTTCTCCCCTGTGCGACCCCCGTGGACTCTGGTAACATGCCGCTCTCCTCGCGCTCCGATGATTCCTGCTCCCGTCCCAGATATCCCCCTTTGAAGGACTCGTGCTTGCTCCCCCTCTGCCGATCCCACCAATCTACGATACGTTTCAGCCTCCCCCTCTAGTGATTTCCCTCTCTCAACCCCGGCAAGATCTAGCCGAAGATGACCGCTGCAAGCCAGATCCGGCCTGCTACAGTCGTCATTGCCATAGGAAGTCTGATCAGGCTTCTGCAGTCGTGGACTGCCACTATGAGCCTAGTCGGGCTTGCTGCGGCCTCCGCCTTCCACTATAATCCTTGTCTAGCTTGCTACCACCGCCAAGGTTGAATGGGTTTGTGCGGCCCCCCTGTCGGCACTGCAAGAAAATGCTCATTTACCGACAGTTATGACCGTCTGTATTTATGTAAAACCGTCAAAAATGACCATTTTCGATGGATAGCATCTGTTCGAAAATTACGCGTCGCAAATTATTTTTTATGGTCACTCACAACCGCCAAAATCTTTGACGGTCACGATGGCAAGTTGAGTCGTCGAACAATGGAGAGTTAAGACGGTTTCAACCGTCGATATATATCGACGGTTTGAGCTGTCGATACTATCGACAGTTCTAGACGTCGATAGTGCGTCGGCGATTTGAGTCATCGATAGGTTTCGATGGCTCAAACTGTCGATAGGTTTGGACGGCTGAAACTGTCGATTTATCGACGAGTCTGACCGTCTATAATTTTTTATGCTTCAAACTATCGATGGTTATTGACGGTTCAAATCATCGATTTTGATTATGATACTATCGACAGTCCGAGCTATCAGAACAAATAAAAAAAATTTGGTTCAAGCGTATAAATATTAAAAGCATTTATTAAAAACATTTAATAAATCATTGAAATAAATCATTTGAGTAAATAATTTAAAACCAAATTAAATAAATAATTTATGTCCAAACTAAAGTAAATGAAATTGAAATACGTCCAATGTCAAGACATCATAACGTCAAATGTCCAAATGTCAAATACTACATCACTACAAAACTACATTGTCGTCAAGCTCGCCACGCATCATTTGACATATCATTTTCTTCATTTATTTCTTTTGAGCTAATACCATTCATCGCCCACGTTCTTCCAACTCTTTTCTGAGTTCCTACGTAACCTCCTAGCTAATCTCCTGTCGTACATCGGATAAACGTTGTTCCCACATATTGTCAAACATTTATTGCATACCTTGACCTTGGGAATCGGATATCGATTTACGGCCATATCCAATATCCGTGCTACTAACAGATGAACTGAGGCCGTAAATGTGATCTTTCTTCACGCCACGTGGTTCGTCCAAAGTTGTCGAGAGGTCAACGGTGTGGTCTCCTCCTGCGTGGCTTGCGTAATGTGCTCGACTTCTCTTATTTTGTAACCCTCCTGTGCAATGTGCTCGACTTCTCTTGTTTTGTAACCCTCCTCAATTTTTTTAAAAATATATCAACTATATTATTTAAAATGATGAATTTACTACCTTATGTTAGGAACTATATTATACTTACATATGTTTCCTAAGCAAACGATGAAACCCATTTTTATTTTTATTTTTTTGACGAGTTCTGAGAAATATTTCATCCTGAGTAGGTGCTCTATCCGTCTCTTTCTCTTGCAGTTAAAAATGTCAAATAAAGTATAATATTTTTTAAAATATAATAATTTATTCAAATACTTTTCTTTTCATAATCATAATCCTGGATATACATCCACTCGAATGGAAGCAGACTCCTTGGTCGGACTCTCGACTTATCTTTGTTTTTTCGCATTTAAATTTGTACTCCTCAGTAGACCATTTCCATAGCAATTCAATCCAAACAACCTCAGGGATCCAATTGGGTCATTCTCCAACAACTCGAGATTTCGAAAATATCGGGACAATCTCTTTGAGCACCGAGAATTAAAAGCCTTCCACATTTGTTCCATACGCTCTGGATCCCACCACACATTAGCCTTCATGTACATAAAAATAATTGAATTAGTATGAAGATAAATTTAAATGACCAAAATGGGCTTCCGAGGTTACCTGAAATTCTGTAAATAACATTTGTCTTGTAGCATATGAAACTTCTCTCCATGTAAGCCACGCATCAGTATGCCTATGTCGTAGTACCTTGGTAACTACGGCAACCGCGGATTTCGATAGTACAAATTTTTACGAATAAAAAATTATAAATTATGAAATTGAAAATCACAAAATGTATGCATTATGAAAAACATAAAATAACACTTACCCTAAATCACCATCTAGTTGTACGTATGCTTTGTATTTAGGATTTGATGAGCCTGCATCTGAAGGTTCTTCCGGTAATTATGTCTCCACGTCCACAATATGAAGAGCTCTATCGGGTTCTGCGTGAGAGGAAGGAGTTGGCGGAGGAGACTGTCGTTCAACTATGTGAATGCCCATAAGTGGTCTAGGCACCCTGTCTGAAGAAGTATCTGTAGGAATGACCTTCTCTTTTCTCTTGTTTTTTTCTTTCCCGAAACGAAACATCTACATGAAAAGAAAATTAATGCACTTTAAATTTATATTTCATACAACAATTACTATAGTTACATCGTGATAACTTGTCGTTTGACTACATCTTGTGTCGCATCTTCAAGAATTGAATTGTAGGTATAACTCGAGAATCAATTCCTAATATCCGGAGGCGCTTTTTCAAAATAAACAAATTAATTCACCATTTTTAATTTGTAAATTTGTGATTATTATTTTAAACACTCACGAGAAGGAATTGAATATGAAAATGCACTGTCCTCGTCAGGCATTTGTCGACCCGAATGATCGTCAGCATGCATCGCAAACTATGTTTAACATTTACTGACAGATGATATTTAAATAAACCATTTGAATAAAAGATATCTAAATTATAACAACGGATAGTAATAACATGATTCATGTGACATGAAAGTAATATTAGATAGTAGTGACATAATTCATCATCATTTGAATTGCTACATGATTGATATTCATCATCATCGTCCTCCGAAGATGGTGTAGTTTCAAATTCATCTTCTTTCGTGCTTTCATCGTCATTTTGTATTTCGGCATTATCAAAGTCTTCAAATAACTGTTCCGAATCTTGTAGATCTTCGATTAACTCAGTATCTACAATTGCTGCCACTGAGGTAGACGAGTCATCTTGGTATGCAACTTGCAATGTACCGTCAATTTCTATCCTACTTCTTGCCTTTGTCTTAATTACAATCCACCATTGATCTTTGTCCCTCGTTTTATATGAATATGGTACATAATATATCTGCCTTGCAGATGATGAAATAATAAATGGATCAAAACATTCATAACACATATTGTGACGTATTTCAACTATTTTGAAATCTTTATGAACTCGCATCCCTCTTTTTTTCGGATCAAACCAATTACATTCAAATAATGTGACTCTATTACCTCCAGTGTATTCTAGCTCGATTATGTCTTTGAGAATACCATAATAATCATGCTCATTTTTCCCGTCGGTGGATCCTTTGACACAGACGCCACTGTTCATGATTTTCTTCCCTCTTGACTAATTTTTTGTGTGAAACTTGTAACCGTTCACAAAATACACTGGCCAACTTTTGACTACTCGACTCGATCCCCATCCAAATCATGGAGACCTAGCGTAGTAGAGATTGCGGTACTGTGTACCTAAAATGAAAATGAATGTCATAAAATCATCGTCTACAATTGCTACATATACGTCGGAGGAGTTACCTGATCCTGAAACGATGATGCAAATTCATTTTCGGTTCTATCTTGTATATGTTCTTCAAGGATATTGTGGTACTATAAGAAAGCACTACATATGAAATGATAGATTAATTAATTTTTAGTTTTATGATACAAAAAGAAAAATGTGTTGAACATAAACTTACTTAATGTATCCTTGCACCTCTTGAGTGTTTAGGAGGACATGATTCGTGGCTGATTTGAATTTCGCATCATTCAATCATTTACTTCTTGGCATTCCATAATGTCGTCCCAATTGATTGAAAATCAACAACGTTGCCACAGTAAACCTTTCTTTCGGAACTTCATCATTCTGATGAACTTTGTTTCTTGCACACTTAACATGAGAATCAAAGTAGTATGAACAAAAGTACGAAACCTCTTGAATCATATAAGCTTCACATATGGAGCCTTCGACATGTGTTTTATTCTTAACCGTCCTTTTAATTCGATTAAGATATCTTTCAAATGGATACATCCATTTATATTGTACGGGTCCACTAACCCTTGCTTCATATGGCTGATGAATAGGTAAGTGCTCCATGAAATAAAAAAATCCTGGCAAAAATATTCGTTCCAACTTACACAAAATTATCGAAATATTATGCTCCAATTGCCTTATATTTTCCTCAGTTATTGTTGAACACAAATCTATGAAGAATTGACTCAATTCCGTGATCGGCTTCCAAATCTTCTCCGGCAATGATGAAAATGCAGTTGAAAGCAAGGTTTCCATAAAGATATGATAGTCGTGACTTTTCATGCTAAATAAACGCAAGTTATTTATATCCACACATCTTGTTAAATTTGATGCATAACATCTGATATTTTAAGCTCTTGGATCCATCGACACACTTGCGTCTTTTGCTCTTTCGTGAGAACATAACTTGCCTTCGGCTTAGATAATCTATCGTTAGGAAAATTAATTATGTGTAACTCTTGCCATCGACAGTGCTCCTTCAAATCTAGTCTCGCATTGATGTTGTCTTTTATTTTACCCTTAATGTCTATTATAGTGTTGAATATATCCTCAAAAACATTTTTCTCAATGTGCATGACAACCAAATTATGACGTATCAAACAATCTTTTCAATATGGTAAATCCCAAAAGATACAACGTATCAAACATTCATTGTATGTGACATTTGGTTCGTCGATAATTCTACATAGAGCGTTGACAATGCAAAATAATTGAAGTCTTGATCGTCTGACCGGAGCATGTCGTGCACAATTCTGTTCCGTCGAAATGCATTTCTATTATTTCTATAAAGATGATCTGCTGGAAGAAATTGTTTATAACAATCAAACCAACTATTTTTACCCCCATTTCTCAAAGTGAATGCATTTGAGTGTTCCATGCAATATGGACATGCTAATTTTCTTATAATCATCCAACAAGATAACATTCCATAGGCAGGAAAATCATTAATTATCCATAATAATGCAGCTTTCAAGGTAAAGTTTCATTTAGTCAACATGTCATAAGCGACGATACCATCCCATAATTCTTTTAACTCGTCAATTAGCGACTGTAAATATACGTCTATCTTCTGCTTAGGACTGTAATGACTAAGAGTAATGAATGTCCAAAACATATGAGGTGCGGACATACAAATTCTAGGCGACAAATTATATGGTGTTACTATGACCGATCAACATAAATAAGGAACTGAAGTCTGACTGTACGGTGTAAAATCATCTGCGCATAGTCCGAGCCTTATGTTCCTTTCTTCACTAGCAAAATCTGGATGCATACGATCAAAATATTTCCACGCTTTACCATCCGATGGGTGAAGCATGACACCTTCAGAAGTATTATGCTGTGCATGTCACTTCATTTGTGATGTTGACCCTAGAGATGAGTACAGTCTTTTAAGTTTTAGAATAAGAGGCAAGTAATACATTCTCTTTGCAACTACTTGAGTCTTGTTAGTCACCTTATATCGTTTGGCCCCACAAAATTTGTATTCATTGAGATTGACGTCGTCACCATAATATAACATACGACCATTGCGACAATAATCTATTTTAGTTGAACCGAGACCAAGTTTAGAAACAAGTCTTTTTGTCCTATAATAACTTTTAGGAATGCGAGTCCCGATTGGTGTGACCCCTTTTAAAATATTTATAAATGCATCAAAATATGCTTTTGAAATATTGTGATCTGCTTTCAGATTCAATATTTTAACAGCAAGTGATAGTTCAGAATGACTTTCACACTCGGGCAATAAGGGTTGGTTCGAAGCGTTTAGCAACTTAAAAAAATCTTTTGCTTCTGAATTTGGTGTCTCTTGATCATGTTCAAATCCTATATTACCATACTCAATTATAGCAGCGTCATAAACTAATTGTTCGTATCCCGGAGTAAATACTTCATGAGGATCGTCATAATGAAAATCTTGATTTTGCACGCTTGTTGATGGTGCTCATTCACCTAAATCATCTCATTGCCAATAATTTGGTTTGAACCCTTTTCTATACAAATAACTTAATTGTCTTTAACGTTTGCAACTTTGTGCTAACACATTTCAAATAAGGACACCTAATTGTTCCTTCTCATTGAAATTACAAAGATTGACAAGCCAGACTAGTGTAATATTCAACGCCATTTATGAATTCTTGTGTCAAACCTCTACGGCCGAAATTATTTCTATTGTACATCCATCGATGATCGTTTGTAAGTTATACTAATTAATTTTTAAAATTTTGAAATAAGAGGCATGTCATTATTTAATCATGACACTTTTTTCAATTTGGAGACATGAAGAAAAGGGATTGGGATGTAGAATAAATTTAAATAAAACATTGCTACAAAGGTTCACATATTAAATATCACTAATAAATGTTCTAAATAAAATATCAAAGAAACATCATAAACACAAAGTAATCATATTTGCACTCTAAAATAAGAAATTATAACTAATGAATGAAATCTAAAATAGAGAATTTAAAAATATTACGTATTTCATAATTACTACAATAAATAGAACTAATAAATGTTCACATATTAAATATCATGCCACTTCATAATCACTAATAAATGTTCACATAATAAATCTAAAATATAACTAATAAATATTACGTATTTCATGCCACTTCATTTCGCTACAAAGGTTCACATCTTAAATATCACTAATAAATGTTCTAAATAAAATATCAAAAAAACATCATAAACACAAAGCAGTTATATTTGGTCTCTAAAATAAGAAATTAGAACTAATGAATAAAATCTAAAATAGACAATTTTAAAATATTACACATTTCATAATTACTACAATAAATAGAATTCATATTTACGACAGAAAAATATAGAAATAGTAATGACTTAAAAATAAATAACTTATGTCTTTTGGACAGAGACAATTTCTATAATTCCAATAACCTGCATGTAAATAAAACATAAGACAATAAAAAATAATCTCCAAATTTATGTAACATTCAATTTCTGCATTCTTATACTTTTGAACTTGTCGAAAGGAGAAACCTCACAATGCTTATCAAGCAAGAAAACAAAATTTTGTACGGAAAAATGCAAGTACGTCAACATACATGAGAGAAAAAAATAAGCTGCACAAAGTCTACCCCGCCGGAAGTGGTTGCCGTCCGAATCTGGTGTTCGTCGGCTAGATTCGACGGCTACGGAAATGAACAATTGGATCTGGCCGCTGCGGTCGGAGCTGATCTGGCCGCCGCGGCCGGATCGGATATGGCCACAACGGTCGGAGCTGACCTGGCCGCCGCTGCCAAATCGGATATGGCCACAACGGCCGGATCGGAACTGGCCGCAGCGATCGGATCGGATCTGGTTGCCGCGGCCGGATCAAATTAGGCGAATCGAACGGCAGCGTGGGCAAGGGTGGAGGGGAGTGGCCGGAGGATCGGGGGGAACGCACCTGCGCCGAAGCTGATTGGTTGTAGCAGATCAACGCGGTTGCAGTGACAGCTCGCGCAGGTGACGGCGGGTCTCGCAGGCGGCAGCGGGCGCAAATGTTGGAGGGCAGGGCTGCAGAGGCCAAATCGGACATCGCCGGCGGTGCAAAACGGCGAAAGCGGCGGATCGGTAGGGAGGGAAACCAAAACTGGAACAGAAGGGTCGGCTATTTATAAGGGAGGGTTCGTCCATTTTCGGCGGTCTGAACTATCGAAAGATAGGTAAACAATATAAAATATTAATTCAAATTTCGATGGCCCAAATCGTTAAAAGTTTTGACGGTTCGCAGAACCGACGAAACACAAAAAATATATATATCAATTGAAATATTACCGTTAGATGTATATATATTGCGAACCGTCGAAACATAAAAAAATATATCAATTGAAATATTACGGTTAGATGTATATATAACGTAATATATCTTACGTACCGTCGAAACAAAATATAAATTATAATTCAAATTTTGACGGTTTTTTACGGTTCTTTAAACCCTCGTAACTTTCGACAATCAGAATCGTCGGTATATAAAAAATAAATAAAGTAATAAGTAATATTACTGTTAACACATTCCGACGGCCGCTGAGTTTCGAAGGGTTATAGAAACGTCGAAACTTTCGACAGTCGGAGCCGTCGAAAAATCACATGGAAAACTAATCGCCCATATTCACTTTCTTCGACGGCTACGAGCATCGAAACTTTCGATGGATATTCATCTATCTAAACTTTCGATGGTTCTAACCGTCGAAAGTTTTAACGATTTCTAAACCGTCGTAAGTTTAGACGGCCACAACCATCAAAAATTTCTCCGATCATAATTGCGACGGATATTATGATCCTTCAAAAAATCTTTCGATACTTTAGATGAATTTTCGCCCGTCGAAATTGACTTGTCGAAAATTTTGCTTTTTCTTGCAGTGCGGTGCATGGACAACATTAGTCTACGCCTAAAATATGAGTTGCTGTTTAATATATGGGATTAACTTTTAAGTGAGATATTTGTATTTATGATCTTAGTATTTGCCAGAAATAGAACTTATTTGTTTGCTTTCCAATCGTGCAATTTGCAACTATTTTTTTTTTCCCGCCGCAATACATACAAGCTGTTGGATCTAATGAAATTTTCACTATGGTATATACTACGACATTTAACAAAAAAAAATATGTCTTATAAATTTGAACTCGAGACTTAATTAAACAAAAAGTATTAAAACAAGCTGAAATGAAATTATAATTTAATATCCAATTTAATCAAATAAAAAGATCATTCGTTGGCAAGAAATCCTCTATCGGTTTTGGAGTGAGAGAAATAACACAAGCTGTTGGATCATCGTCATGACTATTTTTCGGATTGATTTTATCGTCATGACTATGTGAGAGGATAAATTACTCTGTATGTCTCAATTAATATTTTTATTTTTTTAAAAAAATATCATTATATATTATCATCCTTTGGGACGTAATTTGGCATCTGAAGCCATGTTATTAAATTAGTAGTTGGTCTTCTTGCCGTTCTGCAATGAAGGGCCCCTTGTCCAATGGCCACAGTACTCGTAGATCAGAGTGCTATGAATCACTCGTTAGATTTCAATTTTTCTCCCCCTTGGACATGTATAGATATCGATCAATGGGTGTTTATATCATGTTTTGAAACACACATAAACAGAAAAGAAAATTTTAAACCTTCAATAAATTGTAGAGAACGTCGTCTTTAATAATTACATGCGCTGTGTTTGGACAAGCGTAAAGGAAAAACAGTACCACGCATTCAGATGTATTCGTCCAAAGACTTAAATGATCGTACCGATAGCCAGCCAACCCGTTAACATCCGCCGCCGCCGCCATCGCCGCCACCTCCACCGCAACCTCCGCCGCCGCCTCCGCCATCACCACCGCCACCGCCGTCGCCGCCTCCTCCATCACCATCGCCGCCGCCGCCGCCATCGCCGTAGCGACGCCTTCCCTTACCGCTGTCTCCACGGTTGAACACAACCACCGCTGAGATAGAGATCGTCGCGAGAACTGCGAAGAGTATGAAGAGCGCGCCGGACGCCTGCACAGCTGAATTGGCTCCGTAGGCGTTGTCAACAGCAGCCAGCAACCATCTTGCCATGTTTCATGCACTGTCAGCTGCTCTATCTTGAGTTGAGGGCCCGGTCAGGTGTACTTAACCTGCTTATATGCATGCTCAGAAACTTGTGCATAAGTTAATTAATATCCCGACTTGGACTTTAGACGTGGCATCATTAATTAATTGTTTAATTGAAGTATTTGATTTCGTGGGAAGAAAAATAACTTAATTGCATGTCCGTACATGAATTGACGGAAATGAATTTGCATAGCAACTTCTTCCTTGCAAGCAAAACGTCGTTGTGTTTCTGATGCATTGACAAATTGGTGCCAACACAAAAGAAAGAAAGGAAGAAATTGTTGATATTTTTTTTTCGTGGGAATAGAAAACGAAAGTAAAAGACCCGGGTGCCTCGTTTGGGAGGCTCCGAGCATCCGTAAATCTAAGGGCATTTTGGTCCAGTGGTTCCATTATAAAGATAGTTAGAAAGGAACTGTATAAAAAATAATAGTATTCTCTCACGCTGGAATATAGTTTTATTCTCACTTATTATACGAGTTATTCTACTAATTCACCTCTTTGTTGAAAAAAGAATTGGATACTTATATATATATATATATATATATATATATATATATATATATAGCATAATGTATATGTGAAGCGGATCTTAACCATTCAGAATGGTTCATACTAAGGCACGTGATATTTTATTTACTTCTCATGAGATTTTCCTTACATCTCACGATATCTTCCAACTCTCTCTCTCCCCTTTCTCTCTCCCTTTTGATCCGGCGCACTCTCTCGATCTAGTCGGCCGGCGATCTAGGCGGTCGATAGCATCGATGGCCGGCATTCAAGTGAGAACTCTGGTGGTTGTCCAATAAACGCGGTCCGGCGATCCACCTCCCTCTCTCGATCTAGGTGGCCGGTGATCCAGGCGATCGGCACCTCCTCCCTCTATCAATCCAGGCAGCCAGCATTCTAGGCGGTCGGTGGCTGGCAATTTAGGTGAGAGCTCTGGCGGTGGTCCAGGCGAGCGTGGTCCGGTGATCCGCCTCCATCTCTCTCCCCCTTCTCTCCTTTTCTCGATCTGGCATCCTTTCTCGATTTGGTGCCCTCTCTTGATCCAGATGGCTGGCGATCCAGGCGGTCGACAGCTTCAGTGGCTGACGGTCCAGGTGGTCTAGGGCTCTAACGGTTTAGGCGATCCAAGCGGTGGTGGTCCCGGCGGCTACGGAGGCAGACAACGGCTGCATCGAAGGCTCTCTCGATCCAGGCGGTCGGCAGTCGAGAGCTCCAACGATTCATGCGATCTAGCCAGTCGAGGGCTCCGACGGTTCAGGCGATCGAGGGCTCCGATGATTCAGACGATCCAAGCGGCGGTGATCGCGATGGCCACGGAGGTAGACGACGGCCGCGTCGAAGGTTCTCTCGATCTAGGCGGCCGGCGTCCAGGCGGTCGAGAGCTCCAACAGTTCAGGTGATCCAGGTGACGACGATCGTGATGGCCACGGAGGCATACGACGATCGCATCGAAGGCTCTCACAAGATGAGAGAAGGGAGGGAGGATGGGTGGACGACGGCGGGCGGCAGCCATGGTGGCAGACGTCGAAGGCCTTGCAGGAGAGAGAGAGAGGGAGGAGGGAGGGTGGGTGAGTATCTCGTGAGATAAATCACAACCGATGGATCAAATTTTGATGATATCCGATCATATTCAATTTGAGCCATGAGATCAAATTTGGACGAATGAGATCTGCTTCACAAGGTGTGAAACAAAAGGTGATTCACATATACATTATACCTATATATATATATATATATATATATATATATATATATATATATATATATATACTTGGAAACAGTATTTTTTTAGAGATAAATAATTTCCAGCTTTCAATTAGAATTTACTTATTACTCATACAAATTTCAAAAAATATATTATAATAGAATAATATTCTTAACTGCGAAATAGTTATCTCCCTTTACGAAATATAGTAGTCATATTAATACTGTTAATTTAATTTTTAAGTATTAACTGATAAGTTAATTAACTAATAGAAATAAATATATTGGTACAAAACTGATCCTTTAACTATTGAAAAAAAAGATCTAAAAAGGGGAATTTTTTTTTAAAATTTGTGCTGCTTCCAGTAATTCGATATTTCCCCGTTTTCAAATTTTAAACTCCTAACAAAGAATAACAATATGAACGTTTGACCAGAAGTTCTAATTGTAACTTTGCTTGATTCCGACCGCGGGAACGAGATATTATTCGTTATATTATTTCATATTAAAATAGAGCGGAAGCCTGGGGATAACATTATTTGGATATTTTCTATATTTCCCACGCACGATACTGCTAAGAAAGTAGAAGAGTAATAATTAAATTGACAAATTAATTTAACATGTGAGTGAAATTTCATTACAATGAAAAACTAAAAAATTGATGCAAAATAAAAAAAAGGTTGATGTGATAAATTAATTTTAATAAGTATTTTTGTAAATATAAGAATTATGGAAAAAATATCATTTTACAAATTAATAAATATTGAGTATAAATTAAAATTATATGTTAATTTGTTCAAAAATAAGATATTATTAAAATATGGTTATTGGTGTTAGAAAAACTCAATCAACTCCGAAAAATCGAATCAAAAAATAAAAAATTAGGAGTCCGTGCAATCCATTTTTTAATAAAAATATAAATATAAATATAATTTAGGATGATTTTTAATAAATTAAAATCCATCCGCTAAAATTAGGTCCCACCCGAAAAAAATCATAGAGGCTCGTGCAACCCGTTTTTTATTCATAACTTTTTATTTATATAATTAATTCATAAGGTATTTATTTTTTATTATAGACATAATATGTTTTGATACAATTTCATACTTTTTTTATCACATTATCAAACTTTAATTTCATAGATTTAAAACTTTATTAGTATATTTTATATTTAATATAAAATCAAACACTTTTATGTCAATTTTAGTTTATTATATATAGTTTTAAACTTTTATTATAATATTAGGTTCCAAAAAAATTACTCAACAAATTTGACCTGCTAAAGGGTGGTTTTTATTTTTTAGAAAAGTTTTAGAATATTTTTTTAATTTAAAAGTCTGATAAAAAAATAGTGAGTGATTTTTTTGAACCAAAAATTCGACCCGGTCTAAATTTCTTTCACCCCCAAAATATAGTAAATCATATTCAAAATAATTTTTTATAATACCCAAAATAGAAAATAATATATATATATATCAAATTATTTTTTATAATAAATATATTATATGTAATATATAAAGCATTTTATATGATAAATATAGGAGAGAGAAAATATCGTAAGACAAAAATGATTAAAAAGAGAAACATCACTTCAAAAATAGTTGAAGGGTTGGTGCGTGAACAGTGCTATAGGCGTCACATGATCTCATGATCTCGCCCGCGCAAAAAAGAATAGTTTTTGGTATGATCACACCCCTCTCGAGTCACCTCGAATTTGACTCGGGTTTTGATTGCATATGTTAAAATAAGATTTCATGGATCCAACTCGTGTCGCATACAATTTGACCCGAGTTATGCTAAATTAGGTCTGAGTTTATTTATGCCCGACCTGAATTATGATTGATTATTTGACTTGATTATCTAATCATTTTTTATCGCCAAATGATCATTTTGCTCTTATTTGGGTGCACGATCTCAAATGCTATCATTATGCGCATTGATTGTTTAAAGTATAATTAAAGAATGTGAATTCTTGCTGTCCTACTTGGTACCTATGTGAATATGGAGACTTTTTGTAAATAACTAAACATTCACATGGTAATGGTTTGATCCACTTTGATTCTTTTTATAGATACATGAAAGTGCCACATTGATTCATAATAAAAGAAGTTGAGCTTGTCTAGAATAAATTCTTAAAAATTGTTCAAAATAAAAGATGTAGTGCAATACCAAACAAGAATTGATAAGAAAAGAAACAATAAAAAATTATAGAAATGATCGAAAAAGAAAAATAAATAATTATTATTTCATGTGATGATGATTGTGACTTAAACGTTAATTTTCTTATACTTAAGATATGTCATCTATTTGTTTTATTTCATATACTAGTCGTAATTGCTTACGAATATTTTAAATTCATGTGTTTAAATTTCACAGATAACTGAAGTCATGATTAGAAGCGCGTGCAACAATATAGTTCGTGGTATTTTTAATTGCACATGGGAGTCTGTCATTTAATTTATTATTTTACTATCATTATTGCTACTATGATATTATAGCTACGTTTAAGTATGTCATAGAGGACATTTCATAATCGAAAAATTGTTAGTTTCCATAATATTAATGATAATTAGATTATTATTGGTTATTATAAATTAGACCATTTTGTATTTTTATCTTATTGTCTTATTACATTGTGAAAGTCCAAGAAGAATTACATCTAGGTAATGTCCCCCAAAATAACTCAAATGTCACATTTTAGTAGATGAATTTTGGGGGCGTTAAATTCAAAAAACTACTAGCAAAGACTTTGACACTTTTACGTAAGAAGTTGTAAAAATAAAAGAAAAGTATTCACAATGTGTTTCTTTCACTACACAAGATAAAATTATAGAGTATGTCATATTCATGCAAGATGAAAGTCAAGCTTATCATCTTCATACGTACGCTCTCAAAAGTTCTAACATTTTTCTTTCACGCCACCAAACCTAAACAATCCAAGTAAGTGTTGAGAAATTATGTGCTCTGGAACAGAAAAAACAAACTGTTTTACAGAAGCACACAAGAAGTTTACAATCGCCAAAGTCATCTAGCTTTCAATGGGATATATTTATATTATTCCGTAATCAAGAGAGATTAACTGATTGAACAAATTTTATTTATTATTATACATAATCTATGTGATTGGGGCTCTTCATTAACATATATAGATATATTTAGACTCTGTTTAGCAATACCAAAATTAGCGTTTCAATTAGCGTTTAACGGTTCAAACGCTAATTCTTTTATTTAGTAAATGACAAAATTAAACAGCGTTTAATATTTCATATGAAAATATTAAAAAGCTACTTCAACCGGCGTTTAGCATTTAGATGTTAGCGTTTTATTCTTTTTTTCAATTTTATCCTTATTCAAATATATTATTTCTTTCAAACTTATCTTATTATTTTTTCATATTTTATTTTATAATCATTTAACTATATTTCTTTTTATATTCATGCTTAATTAATTACAAATTATTTATATGTTAACAATTGGATCTATGTTATATCATGTGCATAATTGGATCTATGTTAAATCATCATATGAGGTGTCATGAGATTATAGGTCATGTTGGACATCATCATTAGCAAAGGCATAAACGACTTAATCATCATCATGACTTAGATCAGAATTGATCACATGAATTAAGGATCTAAGCATCATAAAATTAGCTTAAGTCATGTCGAAACTCGGGCCGAGTTCATCTGACTTGTTCTTGAAAAAATTGGGATAAACCCAGTCCGAGTTCGGGTTACACCCGGGCCGGGTCAAGTTGTCTTCGAGTTGGGGCAGCTGTCGCGCCCGACTGTTCATTGTGCATGGAACTCGAACAAATCCACGCATAGCCCGGACCGAGTTTGTGCTTAATAGGTCGGTCAGTCGATTCGACAAATCGATCGACCGCTCGGCAGAACTCGCGACCAAGCGCGACTTCGTCGAGGAACTGTCCGAACTGAGTTCTTTTTCGTTGCATAGCTTCGCGCTCGCGATAATGGTGGACCCGATCGAGTTCCATCGAGTCCGAGTATGGACCTACCCCGGCCGAATTGCAGAGAACCCGGGCCGAGTCTGTACTATGCAGAGACATCGTGTTAGAAATAAGGATTTTTCGATCATCTTTCTGATGATGGTTGGCATCATGCAACATCATAAATCATAGCACTAATACTAGGAATCAACTAGAGCATGTTTCAAGTATAAAATCAAGACTCTATTACGAATCTATCATAATTCCATACCTTGCAAGTTTTTATCTGAGAAATTAATTCATTTTTCTTCTTCCTCTGCCCGCTCCTCTCGGTCCCAACACAAGTTTTCTGGCGTCCAAGTCCTCGGATGATTCTCCTATTGGGCGGCATCGGATCAAGGACGAGAGAGCAAAAGGGGGCACGAAAATAAGAGAATCTAGATCGGATTTGCAGGAGAAAAGGTGCTGCACATTTTACTTTGATTCCTTATTTATAGAAGAGAAAAATCTGAGTTATTATTGAAATAGATTTCTGGTCATTTGTTTTCATCTTATTTTTTTATTTGGTTTTATCTTTCCTTTTTCTTTATCTCCACCTATTCAGATTTTATTCTTTCCTCTTTTATTTTTTTTTTCTTTTAAAACCTCTCTGCATTACATCTGTTGTGTTTTAAATTATATGATTTTAGATTAGAATTGTGTTTTGACGGAGGAACTTTTATGGTCTATTAGCTGTCTTCAACTCAGCGTCCTCTCATTTACATGTAAAAAATTGGAAATAGAGGACACTCATTTATTGAAACTAATATTGTCAAACATAGCTCCACGTCGTATGAACTAAGATCAACAACATGAACAGCGGATTTGATACCAGTAAATTTTCCAGCCCTTCAGCTGTTATTAACCAATATATTCCTTCTAACAAGGTAAGAAAATTCATTGACATAATCTATGTGACTCGGGCCTTCATTAACATATATAGATATGTGAAAATCATTATTATATAATATGCACATTCTTAACAAAAAGTTGAGGGGCCAAGGCACATTCACGTCTTGAATGCGACATTGGTTGAACTGCTTTTCAATTCCTTTATCAATAATTTAGAAATAAAAAAAGGATCATTCGACAGTAATTGTTTATCTGTAAGGTCTTTTTTTTCGAACTAACTTAAAAAATAAAAAAGAATCCTATATTTCTCGGATGAACTGGGATTTTGATTTCATCTCAAAAAATGGACGAGATTACTCTACATCTATAATATGAGTTTCTGTTTTAATATATCGGATGTATTAACTTTTAAGTGAGATATTTGTGTTTATGATCTTAATATTGGCCAAAAATAGAACTTATTGGTTTGCTTTCCAATAATCGTGCAATTTGCAACTGCTTTTTTTTTTCTCGCCGCAATACAGACAAGCTGTTAGGTCTAATCAAATCTTCACCACGGTATATACGACGACATTTAACCAAAAAGAAACACGTCTTATAAATTTGAACTAGAGACTTAACTAAACAAAAAGTATTAACACGAGCTGAAATGAAGTTATAATTTAATATCCTATTTAATTAAATAAAAAAACAATATGATCATTCGTTTGCAAAGAATCCTCTTTCGGTTTTGGAGTGATAGAAATAACACAAGCTGTTGGATCATCCTCATGACTGTTTTTCGGACTGATTTCATCGTCATGACTATTGTGACAGGATAAACTACTGTGTATGCCTCAACTAAATTCATTGTGAGATTTTGATTTTTTAGCAATATGGTTACGTTTATAGTCTTCAAACTGAAATAATAAACTATACTCAAATTAATATTTTTATTTTTGATTGATTCTCATCCTTTAAGACGAAATTTAGCACTTGAAGCCATGTTATTAAATTAGTATGGTCTTATACTATTATTTTATTTTCTAACTGTTTGGAACGTCAAAATTTTCGACGGCTTTCTTTTTGTCGCAAGTTCAGACGGTCCGGACCATCGATAATCGTAAAAATAATTAGATATTATAATTTTATATGTCAGAATATATGATGTAGTCGGTATTTTATGATTATAATTAAGGACAATTCGGACCGTCATAAGTTCGGACAGTTCATACCGTCGGTAATCATAAAATTAATTAAATATTATAATTTTGTATATCATAATATATGATGTAGTTAGTATTTTATTATTATAATTACCGACAATTCGGACCGTCGTAAGTTCAGACGATTCGGACTGTCGGTAATTCTAAAAATAATTAAATATTATAATCTTATATATCATAATATATAATATAGGTAGTATTTTATTATTATAATTATCGATAATTCATACCGTCGAAAGTTTCGATGGTCTGGACCGTAAATAATTAAAAAATAATTAAATATTATAATCATATATATATATATATATTTTCGACAGTCAGGACCGTCAAAACTTCCAACGGATCATTCTCCGTCGCAAGTTCCGATGGCCTTAGCCGTCGGTAATTAAAAAAAAATCCCCTGCTGCTTTTTCTTTCTTTTCCCCTCTCCCGCTATTTTCTTTCATTTTTCCGCTATATATTACATACGACTTCACTCCTCTCTCAACCTATTTCCCTCTCTCCTCTCGCTCCCTCACCTACCGCGATCGGTGCGATGACTTTCGTCCGGACGATGACCCACCGGCGTCCCTCTCTCTCTCGAGCTTCGTCTTCCTCTGGCTCCGCCTCCGGCCCTCTCTCCCTCTATCTTCATCTCCTCTCCGATTGGCCGCCACTTTGGCGCCTGCGCCCGGATCTGGCCGCCGGCAATCGAATCTAGCGCCCGCGGCCGGATCTGACCGCCTGGCGGTCGGATCTGCCGCCTGTGGTCTATCTGGACGTGGATAGTCGGATCGGATTCGGCCGTGGCGGTCGGATCATATCCGGCCCGCCTGCAGCAGATTTGATTGATGCGGCCACCCGCCCGCGACATTAGGCAGTCGGCCGGATTGGCAGCTGGCGACGGGTGAATTTTTTTATATTATAAAAATTCGTTGTAACGGTTGCCACTGTCGGAAGCTAGACCGCCGGAACTTTTTGAAAAAGCACATAAACAGAAAAAATAACAATTAAACCTTCAATAAATTGTAGAGAACGTCGTCTTTAATAATTATGTGCGCTGTCTATTCGGATCAGAAAAGTGAAACAAACGTAAAGGAAAAACAGTACCACGCATACAAATGTATAATTCGTCCAAAGACTTAAATGATCATACCGATAGCTAGCCAACCCTTTTAACATCCACCGCCACCCCCACCGCCACCGCCACCGCCACAACCCCCGCCGACGCCACCGCAACCTCCGCCACCGCCGTAGCCGTAGCCGCGCTTTGTCTTACCGCTGTGTCCACAGTTGAAGACAACCGCCGCTGAGATAGAGATGGTCGTGAAAACTAGGCCTGAGAAAAATCGGGACCGGGTCCGGGTCTACGCGGACCCGGTCCCGACCCGAATTACGCTGGGTCCAAAATTTTTCGACCCGGTATCGGACTCGAACCCGGCCGGGTTCGGTATCGGGTCAGACCCGACAATCCGGGAATTGGTCAGGTTTTGCGTCCGGGAATAGTTTTGGCGGTCGAGAATCGCTTTGGGACCGAGGGGACGAGGGGGAGGGCCTAGCAGCCGGATCGGCCGCCAATGGTCAGATCTGGCGCCTAACGACCGATCCGGGCACTAGGCGCTGGGATCCGATCTGGCGCCTGACGGCCGATCCGGCCGCTAGGCGCTGCAATCCGGCGCCTTGACGGCCGATCCGGCCGCCAGGCGTCGCGATCAACCACTAGGCGCCGGGATCCAGCACATGGCGGCTGGATCCGGTCGCCAGGCGTCGGGATCTGGCGTCTGACGGCCGATCCGGCCGCCAAGTGCCGCGATCCGGCCGCCAAGTGCCGCGATCCGGCGCTTGACGGCCGCCAGGCGCCGCCATGTGCCGGATCTCGGGAGAGAGAAAGGGAGTCAGGAGAGGGGAGGGTGGTCGGAGTCGCCGCCGCCGTCGCCGCCGTGACAGACAGAGAGAGAGAGGGAGAGCCGGAGAGCGAGAGCCGGAGAGGGTGAGAGACGGAGAGAGATGAGAGAGAGAAGAAGACGGTGTGAAATGAATATGCAATGCGGTGAGATGGGTTTATATATAATTAATCCGGGCCGGGTTCGGGTCGGATATTTGGACCCTGAACCCGGTCCTGACTCGATACCGGCGGGTTTTTCAATATTTGGACCCGGACCCGACCCAGATTAAATTCGGACCGAGTTATTTTTCTAATTTTCCGGGTCGGGCCGGGCCGAGTCGACCGGCCCGGTCTGTGCTCAGCCCTAGCGAGAACTGCGAAGAGCATGAAGAGCGCTCCGGACGCCTGCACAGCTGAATTGGCTCCGTAGGCGTTGCCGACAGTAGCAAGCAGCCATCTTGCCCTGTTTCATGCACGGTTAGCTGCTTTACCTCGAGCTGAGGTCGTCACCTGTTAGCTACTTATTGTTTATATGCATGCATGGGTTCTCAGAAACTTGTGGCATAAGTTAATTAATATCCGACTTGGACTTTAGATTTAGCATCATTAATTAAATTGTTTAATTTAAGTATATGATTTAGTGAGAAGAAAGATAACTTAATTGCGTGTACGTACATGAATTGATGGAAATGAATTTGCATAGCGACTTCTTCCATGCAATCAAAACGTCAACACGTGGTGCCAAAGAACTTACGTACCCCACCCTGCCACCACCATAGAAAAATAAAAAATATATATACAAACAAATTGTTTTATTCTTTTTATTGGGAATGAAAATTAGCTTGGCTGCTAGAATTAGAGCAAACCAGCCTAATTCTAATTGGTTCATCCAATTTGAACATGAGAACTATACTAAGAACAGAACTAGTTTATTCCTATTAGTCCTTCCAAACACACAAAAAGTTCATTATGATCAAATTAGTTTGACCACCAAATTTTCGAAGCAAAATCACTTCAGTGAGAAGAAATGTTTGGAAGCAAAATCTTTTCGATGTATTAGTAGGAGGTGAAACCATGAACCGCAGAGGGCTTCGTTTCTTAATTAACCGGAGGTGAACCACCTTGTTGCGTAGGAAGGAGCCTCTCTCTATATATATACATAGAGAGAGAGAGAGTTTAATAGGCGTCCTACCATCTGAATGGGTAGGATGGTCCTACCTATCACGACAGCCGTCGGATGGCAAATTAATAACAGATCATGTTAAGGGCGGTTCAAAAGTGGTCGGCCTTGTTTGCACACGAGCGGTTCACATCCTTCGGTACAAACAAAGTTTTGCTTGTTCGTCTGGTTTGTCGTCGCCGCTCGACTTCTCGTCTGCTTCAACGATGCGGCTCACCTTATCGTCGCCTGCTTGCCACTCCCATGCTCATTGCCGACTCTCACATGCTCATCGTCTTCGTCGCCTGCTCGTCTGGTTCGTCGTCGTTCATCGCTTGCTCGTCTGGTTCGCCGCTCTCCTGGTCGTTGCATGTGTGCCGCTCCCCTACTCACCTTTGACTCTCGCCTACTCGTTGTCTCCATCGCCTGCTCGTATGTTCATCACCCTCACTCACGTGCTCGTCATCGCTATCCCTGATAGTCGTCGCTCACCTGCTCATCGCCGCCACTTGCCACTTGCCTGCTCGTCGCATCGCTTGCTCGCCTGTTCGTCGCTGCTCGTCGTCACCGCTTGCCTGCTCGTCGCCGCCATCGACCTCGCTCGCCACTATTGTCGTCGCCCTCGCCACCTGCCAGATGGACGGTGGCGAGGTCAGCTCGGCAGCAGCGTGCGATGTCGAAAGGATGGCACGACGATGTCAGCTGGGCAGCGGCGGAGAGGTCGGAAGGACGACGGCAAGGTCAATAGGGGAGAGGAGAGGTCAAACGACAATGGCTAGGGCACGATGGAAAGGTGGGCGGCGAAGGAAGACGCAATAGCCGAACGTTGAACAGGTAGAATCGATTCAACAACCGAACCAGACATAAACCTTCATCCAACCGCGCAAGATTTCATCTGTCGTCGATGTCTGATCCAACGACAAGCAAATAAGGTCGGATACTCCTACCTACTTAAGGTAGTAGGATATCCATTAAATCCTCATATGTATATATAACCTATATATATATATATATATATATATATATATATATATGTGTGTGTGTGTGAGAGAGAGAGAGAGACTGAGATGTCGTAATTAACATGGGGATCTGTGTGTGTGAGAGAGACTGAGAGGTCGTAATTAACATGGGGATCTGAATCAAATGTGTATATATATATCTGTCTGTGTGTGATTAGTGGAATAAATTAATTAACGACTTGACCTAGGAACAATTAGAGGATAGATAGCAACACTTGCGGTTTTTATTGGTAAGCAGGATAAGTTTGTAATTTTATTGGGCAGCAATATCAAGTCTTTGCATTAAAATTTAATATTGTGTTCTTATTAAGATTGTGCTTCAACTGAAGTAGGAGTCATTTCCATTTATCTCAAAGTAATTTTTTTCCAAATTAAAGTTGAATGAAGAAAACCCCGTTTCCTAAAATTTCTTAATGCATTATATATATATATATATATATATATATATATATATATATATATATATATGTTATTTACATCGTAATCAAGACTCCAAAACTACCCAAACCAAAACTTAAGCTAGCTTATGAGTCATGACACTAAATGAAAATTGGATAAAAGAATTGATGATTCTCACTGTAATTTGTAATTTATAGCTGTCCATGCTGTCTTAGTATAATTAGGGGTTGATATCGCTCATAGTCAAGCTAAGTTTCCTCGGTACCAGATTTATTCGATTAGTCAATGAATTGGGTACGTAAGTAGGCAATGCTTTGCGTATCCATCTCAAATTTCCTCACAGATATTTAATTTGAGATGGTCGTCGACATATGCAGGTGATTCCTAAGAAAAGCTCCGCGACGTTGACATGCAAATACCCTTCGTTATCGATCCATGCAATTTCTGATCGAAAAAAAATATATCATAACTCTAGGGCCGTATATATGGTAATATATGGATCTTTTTGTAATAATGTTTTTTTCTAGTTCTTGTATAATTTTCTGAAAATAAATTATTTTAGCCTAAAGAGGTAGAATGACTGTAAAACATTATTTTTTTTTAATCAGCTAAGTAAAATAATTGTATATTAATTTATGAGAAAAAAATATGTAGCGTATTTATACACACGATCCGTACATCTAATATTTGGACTTGCGTGTGTTCATGATTCATATTTTGAATCAGCTAAGTAAAATAATTGTATATTAATTTATGAGAAAAAAATATGTAGCATATTTATATACACGATCCGTACATCTAATATTTGGACTTGCGTGTGTTCATGATTCATATTTTGAATACACAGGGGCAGTAACGTCTCTCTGTTAAAAAAAATGAAGAGGCACGGCCGAGCCTTTCCTCTTTCTCTTCTTCACCTGCTCTCCACTCCTCTCCCCTCTTCAATGGCCAGCAGTTCACGACATGGGGAGAGCCAGGGACACATGCATCACCATAAAACTCCCTGCTCTCTCTCCTTCTTACGTTTTCCCTCTCGTCCCTCACTCGCTCGCTCTCTGATCTCCCTTCGATGACGCGCACGGGCAGCAGCAGAGGAGGCACTCCGGCAACGATTTTTGGCACTGACGACGTCGAAAATAGCAGCGGGTAGTAGCTGATGACCGAGGACGTACATCGCGGGGACGAACCGCAACTTCATAGGCATTAAAGTATGATTTCGGGATCTATCTCATAGGTTAAGTTGCTGAACATTTTTGCATGCTTAGGACCGAATCCGAAATAGAATTCATGACTAAGAGACGAAGTTATAATCTCTGAAATGATCGATCTTTCATTCCTGCGAATCACTTGAAACTATTTATCTGTCGTCTCGAATTACTTAGACCTTTACATGATGGTGATTGTTGTCTCATAGTTTAGATTATCCTATAATACCTAATTATGCTTACAAACCCATGCTATCGACGTAGGACTTCTTCGAATTGTAGAAGAAATGAAATGATCGAAATTGGCGGACTCGCGCAGTTTTTCTGTGAATACATAACCCGGCCCGAGTTACCCTCAACATGGCCCGGATCAGACCACTCCGGATTGACTTTCCACCAACTCGGCCCGGATCCACCATTAACGATCGATTGGAGCTCGGATCACACCAGTGTCCCGGTCCGGGCTTTGCCTGACCCGACTCGGTTATCAATCGGAGCAGACGATCGGGCGGATTGACCTTCCCGATCCGATCACGTATTCAACTCGGCCCGGGTATAACCCTAACTAGGCCCGGGTTTTCACTCGGACTTTCCGAGGCTGATTCCATCAGAAACTTGGCCCGGATTCACCTGTACTCGGTCCGAGTACTGACCAACAGAATGTAAATTATATGATTTACGAACCTCTATTGACGGAATTGATATCTGATCTTTATAGAAAGTTAATTGTCCTCAACAGAACCATGTTTAACTTCTATCAAACTGAACGAAAAGAATGAAATGCCAAACTTGATTATGACATCATTGAAATGATAAATGGTCGTCCTCTCCCTCGTTGGACGTCCGCTAAAAAGAACTATGACGGACAACCGTTTGACTTTCGAGCATCCGTTACATGGACAGGAGAATTCGACATTAATCAAACCCTCTGAATTTTAAGCTTCTGTCCACTTGATTAGTTAAAGAAAAGAAAGAACTCAAATAATGATTCGGAGTTTTTGCTCCATATGGCCTTGACCAACCTACGGATTGGAAGATGGATCCACGTGATTCGAAGCTGTGCTCCGTACGACCTTGATCGATCTTTGGATTGAAAGAAAGATCCATTATGATAATGGAAGTTAAACGAGCCATAAGCAAAGTACTTCCTCATAGATTACCATTTGTTCTATCTAGATGGGAGTTCTCATTTATGGATGTTTCCTCTTGGCACGAGGTCATCCCAGCTCAACGGGGCTGACTATGACACTGATCACCCACTGACCTATGATGGTCTAGATAATAGCACTACAAGTACAGGCAATGGTATTCTCCTAAAAGTCTGAAGAGCTCTTCCAATGGAATGGAAATGAAATAAAAGAAAGGAGATGAAAAGAAATAAGAAAGAATGAAAAGAGAAAATGAACAAATGAATGAACGAAAGAAGGAAATGACAATGAAAAGAGAGACAGGAACCGTATTATGCTCTCTACTATATGACTCATTTTCACATTTCAATTTATTATGCTTATTCTGACAAAACTGATTTATGATTTATACGAACTCACACTTAGCTTTATGCTAACGGTTGAGCTTGTTCCTCTGTGTGATCCCCACAAGTACATGATGGCTGCTCATGATGTGATGGTGTATGCGCGGCAGTTTCACTCTGGGTGGCATGTGCATATGGTCATGATTACGTCTAGTATGAGTCATATGTTTATCCGTTATACTAAGTGGCATATCTACTCGGATGGGTCTTAACATGTCATGGTCAACCGTCATCGTTTTTATGTTTAGCACTCATACATGAGTCTATGGAATGTTATCTTTTGCTTCCGCACTATGTTCCTTATCAAGACAGTTTGATGTATTTTAATCATTTTTGCTTTCGCATTCTTCCCCTATTGTTATATTAATTTATTGATAAGTCTTCTGCTTATGTGTCACTATCCTTGATCATCTAGGTCAACAAAAGAGTCAAAGTAAAGATAAGAATAGGATAACGCACGAGAGGAGATCGCGCCACGTGGTGGGTCGAATTTCGGGATGTTACAAGGGTCGTGTAAGTGCGCTGCACGCACTAATCTATCTAGAAGTGCATTACAATTCTTAAACACTTACTTTATTTTTTTTAGTTCACTAATGAATTTGATTATGAACAGAATTATCTCATTATTCGATGAACGTGACTAAGTTATTTTTAACATGTATAACTAATTCGACGATAACAAATTAAAATTGTCCAAATTTTGTGGTAATCCGGTTTTGTATGTAGTAGCCTTGTCGGAGACGAACCGTTGAATTGATGGGGTGTATGTAAAACATCATAATGAGTTGTGTTATAAATGCATATGATTGTATATTTAGAATTGTAGATGATGGTCTATTAGCAATCTTCAATTCAGCATCCTTTCATTTAAATGCGAAATTTTGGAAAATAAAGGACCCTCGTTTATTGAAATTAATATTGCCATATATAGCTCCACGTTGTATATGTATGAACTAAGATCTATATAGACCAAGAACATGAACGCCGGATTATATACCAGTAAAACTTTCCAGCCTTTCAACTGTTATTAACCAATATATTCTTTCTAACAAGCTAGGCGGGCATAATCATATGACAACTAATGAAAATGATATGTTTTCATCACAACATATGAGAACAAAACTTTCTTCAGACAAAAAACACAAGATTCACATCTCCTGCAGAAAAAAAATATTAGTAGAGATAGGGGTGTTCACTTGGCAATCCGACCCGGTGGTCGGGTCGACTCGATCCGACCCGGGGTCAGGTCGAAAAATTTTAACCCGAGTTGATGCGACCCAACCCGATAGATCCGGTTTTTTCTTTTTTATTTTAAATAATTTTTAAGTTTATTTAACAATTTTATATCATTTTAAATTAGTAAAAAATATAAAATAAATTATTTTAAATGTAGAAAAGTGTATAGATATTTAAAATAATATTTTTATATTTAAAAATACTTTATTTTATATTAAAAATATAATAATAAATGCTTTTTATATTAAACAAATAAAAAAAATTAAAAAAAGAAAAAATGTACCCCGACCATCCGATCCGGCCCGGGTCGGGTTGGGTGGGGTCATGACAAAAAAAAGAGTAATCCGATCCGACCCGTCCAAACTTAATCGGGTCGGATCGGATCCGTTCCCTAGGTAGGCGCCGTTTGGTTAGGGGTTAACTAAGGGAATAGAGGAATATTCCTTGGGTTAGAGCCAAACACACATTTTATTTATCAAAAAGTATAAAGGTAAAGTTGATATTTTTAAAAAATTTAACCTTATAAATAGTGAAAAATTATGAATTATTATATTCTTTTCAAAAGAAAGAATAGACATAATCCATTGCAAACTTAAAAAAATGAATAATATGATGAAATATGTGACTTAATCTCATGTCTATTTAATCTCCATCCAAACAGCGCAGTAGAGACTTTGACACTTTTACATAAGAAGTTGCCAAAATAATAATAAAATAAAGTATGCCGTATGCACGATGTGTTTTTTTCACTACAGAAGATAAAATTGTAATGTATCAGTTATGACATATCCCTGCATGATGAAGGTCAAGCCCCTAGTTATCATCTTGTCTTTTCAAGTTCTAGCATTTTTCCTTCACGCCACCAATCTTAAACAATCCAAGCAAAGTGTTGCGAAATTATGTCCTCTGGAACAGAAAAAAAAAAACAAAGTATTTCGTTATTTACAGAAGCACACAAGAAGTTTGCAAGCGCCAAACTCATCTAGCTTTCAATGGAATATATTTATATTATTCCATAATCAAATGATTAACTTAATTGAAAATTTTATTTATTATAATACATAATCTATGTGGCCTTCATTAACATATATAGATATATTAAAATCATTAATATATAATATGCACATAGTTAACAAAAAGTTGAGGGCCAAGGTACATTCACGTCTTGAATGCAACATTGGTTGAACTTTTTTCCAATCAATTATTGGGGTAAATTACATCAAATGTCCTTCAATTTTAATGTTTGCTCAACGATATCTTTCAACTTTACTTTGCAACACAAATATTCTTCATCTTTTAATGCATTTCACCCAATGTCCTCTTTACCTAGGATAGCTAGTTTTTCAGTTTTTCGTCGACGTGACGTCCACATGGCCATCTCCTCTCTCCTCCATACAAATAGTCGTCCGACGTGGCATGCTTCAACATGATACATAAAATTACACCAATGGTCTTCAACTTTAAGGTTTGCTCAGCGATATCTTCCAACTTCACTTTGTAACACAAATGTCCTTCATCTTTTAATACATTTCACCTGATACTCTCTTTATCTGGGATAGTCGGTTTTTTTATTTTTTATCGACGTGGCGCCCACGTGGTCATCTCATCTCTTCTACATGCAAATAGCCATCTGACGTAGCATGCTCCGACGTGGCACCACATATTAAATCATCTTACTTACCGTAAATTGACCCAAAGTTGGAGGACATTTGATGTAATTTTATGTGCCACGTCGGAGCATGCCACGTCTGACGACTATTTGTATAAAGGAGAGAGGAGATGACCACATGGACGTCACATCGACGAAAAATTGAGAAACCGACTATCCCAGATAAAGAGGGCATCGGGTGAAATATACTCTAACTTTAAAGTTTGCTTACCAAACGCACATAAAATTATATCAATTTGGACAAAGATAGCCGACGAACACGAAAAGTGAACGATGAAGGAGGCGAACAATGAAGGAAAACGAACGGCGAAGGAGTGCGAACAGCGAAGGAGGTTTCATGCGAACGACAGCAAAAAAGGAACTAAGAAAATAATTTAACAGTGAGTGAGTCAACTTACGGTAAGTAAGATGATTTAATATGTGGTGCCACGTCGGAGCATGCTACGTCAAACGGCTATTTGCATAGAGGGGAGATGAGATGACTACGTGGACGTCACGTCGATAAAAAATTGAAAAATCAAATGTCCCAGGTAAAGAGGGCATCGGATGAAATGTATTAAAAGATGAAGGACATTTGTGTTACAAAATGAAGTTGAAGGATATCGCTGAGCAAATCTTAAAGTTGGATGCTATTGGTGTAATTTTATGTGCCACGTCGGAGCATGCCACGTCGGATGACTATTTGCGTGGAGGAGAGAGGAGATGGCCACGTGGACGCCACGTCGACGAAAAACCGAAAAATCAGCTATCCTAGGTAAAGAAGGCATCGGGTGAAATACATTAAAAGATGAAGGGCATTTGTGCTACAAAGTGAAGCTGGAGGATATTGCTGACCAAACTTTAAAGTTGAAGGGTAATTTACTCTAATAATTTAGAAGAAAAAAAAATCTTTCGTCAGTAATTATTTGTAAGGTTGTTTTCGAACTAACTTAAAAAATAAGAAAGAATCCTATATCGCTCGGACACTGATTAATAGGGATTTTGATTTCATCTCCAAAAATTGACAACATTACTCTACGCCTAAAATATGAGTTGCTGTTTTAATAAATCCGATGTTTTAACTTTTAAGTGAGATATTTTTATTTATGATCTTAATATTGGCCAAAAATTGAACTTATTGGTTTGCTTTCCAATCGTGCAATTTGCAACTACTTTTTTTCCTCGCCGCAATATATACAAGCTGTTGGATCTAATCAAATTTTCACTATGGTATATATATATATATACGACAACATTTTACCAAAAAAAAATTGTCTTGTAAATTTGAACTCGAGACTTAATTAAACATAAAAGTATCAACACAAGCTGAAATGAAATTATAATTTAATATCCTATTTAATCCAATAAAAGAATGATATGATCCTTCGTTTGCCAGAAATCCTCTTTTGGTTTTGGAATTTCGAGTGACAGAAATAACACAAGCTGTCGGATCATCGTCGTGACTATTTTTCGGATTGATTTCATCGTCATGACTATGTGGCATGATAGATTACTGTGTATGTCTCAATTAAATTCATAGTGTGATTTTGATTGATTAGTAATATAGATGGCTACGTTGATGATCTTCAAACTGATATATAAACTATACTCAAATTAAGATATTTTTAACAAAAAACAGTATTATCAATACTCATCCTTTAGGACGTAATTTGGGACCTGAAGCCATATTAAATGAGTAGTTGGTTTTCTTGCCGTTCAGCAATGAACGTGGCCACACAACTCGTAGATTAGAGTGCTATGATATGAATCGCTCGTTAGATTTCCATTTTTTTCCCTGGACATATATAGATATATATCGATGTATATCATGATTTGAAACACACACCAACAGAAAATAAACCTTCAATAAATTGTAGAGAACGTCTGTCTATAGCAACAGCCACAGCAATCCCAACATCCGCCGTCGCCGCCCTCGCCGCTATAGCAGCTAGCGCTGTCTCCACAGTTGAACGCAACCACTGCTGAGATAGAGATCGTCGCGAGAACTGCGAAGAGCGCTTCGGACGCCTGCACAGCTGAATTGGCTCCATAAGCGCTGCAGACAGCACCAGGCAGCCATCTTGCCATGTTTGTTGGCTAATCTTTGAGTTGAAGTCGTTAAGTATGGGTGTTCACGAGTCGGCTTGGACTTCATTTGTGAACAAATTTGTTCCGAATTTAATCGGGTCGAGTCGAGGGGGCTGGATCCGACCCGGTTTGGATAAGGTGGGCCGGTTATCCGATCAACTAATATTTTATTTTTTTTACTATTTTTATATTTTATTTATTAAAAAATATTTTTTAATATTATTTAAAAGTAAAACATAATTTTTAAATATTTAATATTATTTCTGCACTTAAAATATTTTATTACATTTATAAAAAAATTAAATCAAATACAAGCCTTAAGTTTAAATAAAAAAATAAAAAGTCGAGTCAATCGAGTCGGATCGGGTCAACTCAAATTAGATTTTTCCAATCCGTATCCAACCCGACCCTAGTCGAGACATCGAGTTCACGAGTCGACTCAATCCGGTGAACACCCCTCTCATATGTACTTAACCTATTTATATGCATGCACTAGGCCATTTGGTGAACTTGAGTTTCTTCTGCATGAATAGTTGAATGTTTGGATATAGTGAAATTTAATAACGAATAATAAGATAATTAATATGATAAAAAATAAATATAATGGATTAATTTTAGTGAGTGTTTAAATTAAAAAATATTTATTATAAATGTAGGTTATAAACTTGTTAAAAAAAATATATATATATTAAAAATTTATGCCAAAAATTATGTTAAAAATATTATTTAAATATAAAACTTAAATTTTTAAAAATTTTATATTTTATGAAATATTAAATTTTTTTAATGAAATATTAAGTAACAAAAAATATTATATTAATTCTTTTTATAAATAATATATTATATTTATTATATATTTTATTTTAAGAGAAATTTGTAACATAAAGAAAAAAATGAAAATGAAAAAATAAAGTGGTGTCAAATCAAAGAAAAAATAAAAAAAGCAGGTTCCAGGTGACCACCTATTTGGTGGAACCAGATGGAACTAGACCTTAGTTCCACATGGTTCCAATTACCAAACAGGCCTATAAACTTGTGACGTAAATTAATTAATATCCGACTTGGATTAGTTGTTTAATTGAAATATACGTTTACGTGTCGAAGAACGATTACTTAGGTTGCATTTGGAAACGGAATCATAGTTCCTCCTAAGTTCTTGGTACTTAGTTGAATTGACAAATTAAGGTGTATTTGGATGGAAAAGAACGTAATGATAAGGAAAATAAAATTATAAAATAAAAAATCATGGGAAAAATTTATTAAAAAATGATTATTTAAATATAAAAAAAATAATTTCTTAAATTAATTATATTTAATGAAATATTCAAAATTTAATAAAATAATAAGTAATAAATAATATTATAATAATTTATTATTATGAATATTTTATATTTACTAAATAATCTATTTTATGAAGGTTACGGTGTGAGAGAAAAGAAAAAGAAAAAATAAAACGAGTCTAAAAAAAGTAATATGTCATGTCAAACAAAAAAAAAGAAACAATCTTCGGTTCCACCTCACGTGATCCCGGTTCCATCCATTCGGTCCCCGTCCCGAAATCCGATTTCGGAGGGTGTTTAGTGGAACAGGGCGAAACAAAGGCACGGTTCCATCTTGGTTCCACAAACAAACACCACCTAATTACTTATCATCAAATTTTCAATCAAACATATTTCAAACTAATTTGTCAATTCAACTATGCACCCAGAATTTAGGAGGAACCACGATTCTATTTTCAAATGACCCCTTAGGCTACGTTTAAAAATGAAATTATCATTCTCCTAAGTTCTCGGTGAAAGTGTGTTTGAATAGAATGAAACATAGTAACGAGGAGAGAGTTGATGTCATAAGAAAAAATAGATGTGAATGATTAATATTTAATAGATTCTGAATTAAAAATAGTTATTATATATACAAAATATAAATTTATTAAAGAATAAAAAAGTAAAAAAATTATGGAACAATTTTTGTTAATAAATATATTTAATGAAACATTAATTTTTAATAAAATTATAAGTAATAAATAATATTATATTATTTTTTTATTAATATTTAATTAGTCCTAAATCACGTACGATACACAGTTGATGAATATATATTACAAACAATATATAATTGAAATATTATTATTTATAATAATTATCAAAACTTTATTTATACTTGTATACTAATTTATAAAAGCAAAGTAGTATAATATTTTATTAAAGTATTATATTATTTTAATACTTGGTTCCACTTGTCCATTACTTTTTAAAAAGAAAATATTATCTATTTTAATTATAATCAAATTGAATATTTATTTTTCATCTCTGAAATAATACATTATCTTGAAATATTAATTTTTTTATTATACTTGTCCATTATGTTTTAAAAAGGAATAATTAGTCTAAATTTGATCTCAAATTTATAAATTTATTTTTTTTAAATGCAAGAAATAATTCATTATGTTTAAAAAAATATTATTTATTTCATGACATTTGTCCATTATCTTTTAGAAATGAAAAAAATGAATTCTTTATTTAAAATATTTATTAATTAAATAATAATAAGTTATATTTTAGAAAGGAAATATTTTTTACCTTTACAATATCTTTTAGAAAGGAAAATTTATTTATTGTATTATACTCAAATTTATATAAAAAATAAAGGTTAATCTTAATTTGACTCAAATTGAAATTTTTATTGTAAATTATTTTTAAATTCCCAAATTAACAAATTATCTTTAAAAAATGAATTATTTTTACTTTCATATTAGTATTTAGAAAGAAAAATATTATTTATTTCAACATAATCAATTTGATAAAAAGAACATATTAATCTTAAATTGACTCAAAATGAATTATTTATTTTCAATTTCGAAAATAATAAATTGTCTTTTAAAGAGGAATTTATTTTTCTTTTAATCATACTCAAATTGATAAAAATAAAAGATTAATCTTAATTTGAATCAAATTGAATTATTTGTTTAAAATTATTTTTTAATTACTAAAATAACAAATTATCTTTTAGAAAACAATTATTATTTACTTGTATGGTATCCTTTAGAAAAGAAAATATTTTTTATATTAATCATACTCAAATTAATAGAAGGTAAAGATTAATCTTAATTTGTCACAAATTGAATTATTTATTTTAATCATACCCAAATTGATAAAAAGAGCAGATAGTTTGACACAAATTGAATTACTTATTCTAAATTATCTTTAAATTCTGAAAATAACAATTTATCTTTTATAAAATGAATTATTATTCCTTGTAATAATAACCAATTTGGAAAAAAGGAAATATTAATCTTAATTTGACTCAAATTGAATTATTTATTTTAAATTAAAAAATTATATTTTAAATAGGTTTTCTTATTTACTTGCATATTATTTTTATATATAATAATTGGAATTTTCTGTAAGATGCATAAATTGTGAAACAATAATAATAATGACCTATTTTTAGTTAATTAAAATTTTTTTTCTTTAGATTCAGTCTTCTTTTATTTTTAAATATGCAAATATCACTATCTAATGAAATTTTGTAAAAATAAATCTTTATTTAACCAAACCGAGGTTCCACTTGGAGTCAAATTTAATACAATTATTAGATTCATTTAATACTTTAGACTTAGTTAATCGTTTTGTAGTTTATTCATATTTGATATTTATGGTTTAAAAGACTGAGAGAACAATAATAGATATATTTTCGTAATATGAAAAATATCCTAAAGAAATTATAAATAGAAATATATTATTGTCAATTTTGGTTATATGAGAAAATTATAAACATAATTAATATTGTATTATAAGATGGTTTTTATTTATATAGAAAAATCGTAAAAATGAAAAATGTATTATATTAATATTTAGAATTTTGTACATTAAGTTTGAGTAGGTTTACAATTAGAAAGGGACCACATAGACATAGGGATAATAATATAATCTATAATACAAATAGGATTACAATTTGTTTGCCATTGATTAGATGTATCTAAGAAAATTTTGAACACCCCAAATCGACCTTCATCACTTGACGAATACCAACCTGGAGATGCTACGATATGCTATGACTTTGACTATCATATTGAACGTATCTCAGTCAAGAACCAAGACACGTCACCGGAAGAGTAATAAAAGAAAAGAAGATAACATAAATAAGAATACTAGTAAAGATTTACATCAGCTCTAAGAAATATGATAAAGTTCTACATCATGAGTAACTAAAGATGCGAAAAGAAAAAAGGAAACTAATAAAACATCTAATAAGCCATGTGGTTCATGTGCTTTCTTGTCGCCAAAGCCTTATCGCAATACACCTACTTCACCTCATTACTGACTTGATCCTGTGAAAATCAGACACAGGAGAGGAGGTCCTCCCGTAAGCTTTACAGCCTAGTGGGGAACCACATGATATGCAATGTGTAATTTGAATAGAGAAATTAGCGGTACGATAAAACACCTATGAAATAAAGGAATAACATGAGAGCATCATATATAATTATAAGAGATATAAATCGATAACATAAAGCAATAGAATCAAATGATGCTATTAATCTTATAATCATGACATGAGAATATCGATAACTTAATTTGACGTTCATGCTTGCTTGTCTTATTCATACTTGTTAATCTTGGTTCATGTTTAGAAATCAGGATGACTTTGTGACTTTAATTCTTGAGGCATGCCGAGCAAACGATACAGCCTTGTGCGAGTCAATGGGTGATCAAACATGATCAAGGGAGCGATCCTTATTTTGAAACACTTGACTTGGATTGGCAACTCAATATTCATCTTCTATGTGAACTTATTAGTGACTTTGAAATTTTGTTATTTGTTGTTCATGACTTAGGAATTGGAGGGATCAGTGATAGAATTAATCATCATGTAAATTCATGACTTGAATCAGGAATTAATCATAGAGTACTAATTTAATCATTATCTGAATAAATCAAACAAGAATAGACAAGATTCAAATCAGGATCAAGAATGATTGATAAAAGTGATACGAAGGGATCACTAGAAAAATCGCTCGACTGGTTCTAGGGAACGGTCGACCGGTGAGCTTTGGGTCGGTCGACCGATCTGCTCAAATAGGTCGACCGGTGGGTTCATCAGTTCGGAGTCTGGGATCATCGGATCGGTCGATTCGTTCAATTGAATGATTGACCGGTCGGTAGATGGAACTCAGGGATCGGTCGACCGATTAGGTCACAATACAAGGCGATCGGGCGATCGATTGATATATAAGGAAAATTGGCTGTGGGTCATTATATCGATCGACCGATTGCTGACAATACATACGGACCGGACGACCAGTCGGCGTCTAGAAAAGTTACATAACCTGTGAATTTCTTAAAATTCCTAGTATAATCTCAACCTAAAATAGTTCCTAACTTCTAACAATCAATCAAACAACAACAAAACATAACGAATCAAACATTAATGCAAACAATTAGAGAAATCAATAATCAAGCAAATAAAAAATGATAATGTGGAGCCTTCTTGTTTCTTTCATTTCATAAACGATTAGGGCATGGATTAGGACAATTCACAAGGTGATTTCAGTTCACCCACCTGTTCGCGATTAATTCGTCCTTCGAAATGTTATATATGGTATCAGAGCTATTCCGCATGAGCCTCTGTGCATGGTGGGATGCAATCACTCAACGAACCCCTTGAGTCTCCTAAGGGGAGAAGGATGCATGAGACATATCTTGAGTTATTATCATATGGATAAGTCATGGAAAAAATGTTGGATATATATGGTGATATATTCTTGTCCAGGTGTGACGCATTTTAGTAAAACCATGCAGATCGAGGCCCAAAGCGGATAATATCATACGCTGATAAAAAATATTACACACGGGAAATAAGGAATAATATTTTATATTATATAGACCTAAGTATAATATTTTATGTTATATAGTGAGGCATTTATGACAGCTATGGCCGTGGGATCACAGTCATCGAAGTTTCCACGGCTCGAGCCGTGGAAATTTAAAGATAATATTTTATATTATAATGTTTGTTACGACCGAATTCGTTCTGACGACCAAGGCCGCGAGAACTTTCGACGATTAGCGTCATGTTGGAAGTTCTTGCGACTAAAGTCGTAGGAATTCAAATTTAATATATATATATATAACATATACTATAGTAATTAGTATATTATTATATTATGATATAAAAGAATGTAAAATTAATTATTATATTACGAGGGCTTTTCAACGGTTACGATCTGGGAACTTCTGACGATTTAACAACCATCGGAAGTTCCCACGACTGAAGCCATCGAAAGTCAAAAATAATATTTTATATTATAACGTCTGATAGGGCCGAAGCCATTCTGATGACTAAGACCGTGATAACTTTTGATGGTTAGAGTCCTGTCGAAAGTTTCCCAGCTCAAATTTAATATATGTATAACATATAATACACTAATTAGTATATTATTATATTATCATATAAAAGATTGTAAGATTAATTATTATATTACGAGGGCTTTCCGATGGCTATGGCCACGGGAACTTCCGACAATTTAACTAGCCGCTGAAAGTTTCCATGGTTCAATTCATGAAAATTTAAAAAATATTTTAAATTATTGTTAAATAATGCCTTAAATCCTACTTTAACTGAAAATCTGTTTGGATCCAAAGAAGTAATAGAGAGACTTCGAGAGATGCTTGGACGAGAAGTGCAAGGTCGAAAGGATTCCTACTTCTAGTAGGAATGGGAGTCGGCCAATTTCCGATATCGAGAAGGATATGACGGATTCTTGGAGGGCCGAGCTCCCTTCTGGACCGAGGAGCACTTGGATATGGAGTCTGGACGTGGAGGAAGACTTGAAGACAACAGGGACGTCTGGAGAGTCCCAGTCCGAGTGGGACTCGGACTGGACAGCCAGGGCGCGCATGGGCGTGGCGGACGCCAGGTGGGCGCCCGGCCCAATTTGATTCCAAGAAGGAATTCAAGTTGGCCGAGATCTTCAAGGGTCTTCAGGAAGTCAGATTTCTACTCCTAGTCCAAGGAGGTTTTTCTAGAGAAGGGACTTACATGCCTAGTAGGATTAGGTCCTTAAGTTAGAGTAGGAGTTGTTTCTCCAAGGCCCTATAAAAGGACTTATAATCAAGGTTTGTAAGACCATCCTGGACAATCCTGGATCAATCTGATCTTGTAATCCTCTTCTGTTTCTTCCATCTAATACAATTCTGTGCCGCCTTAAATTTCTCGGGTTTTCTCGCGATGCGTAATTTCTCTCGTGCAGAAATCGTAACAATTATAATGTAGTAAAGTCACTAAATAAATTATTTTATATCATAATAATCAACTGACGAAGCCGTCCAGTCCGTCCAAAGCTCTTCCAATAATTAACCCGCCCCCCTCTTCTCCCGTACATTTCTCCCCCGCGCAACCCCAGTGGACTTCGGCTCCCGCTCACCCTCTGGCGACCTGCAGCTGACCAAAACGCTGCCGCTTTGCTCGTGTTTCGGCGATTCTGCTCCCGCCCCAGTGATCCCCCTTCGAAGGACTTCTGCACGCCTTCGACGACACTGCTCCCGCTCCAGCGATCCCCCTTGAAAGCACGCTCGCACCCCTCTGCCGATTCCACCATATACAGTACACTTCGGCCTCCCCCCTCTCATGATTTCCCTCTCTCAACTCTAGCGGGATCTGGCCGGAGAAGGCCACTGCAAGCCAGATCCGGCTTGTTATAGCCGTCGCCGCCGCAGGAAGTCCGATCGGGCTTCTGCGGACGTGGCCTGCCGCTGCGAGCCCGGTCGGGATTGCTACGGCCTCCGCCTTCTGCTGCAAGCCCGGTCGGGCTTGCTACCGCCGCCAAGGTTGAATGGGTTCCTTCAGCCGCCGCCTGTCGGTGCATAACATTACTCTACACCTAAAAATATGAATTGCTGTTTTAATATATCGGATGCTTTGCAACTACTTTCCAATCGTGCAATTTGCAACTACTTTTTTTTTCCCGCCGCCATACATACAAGCTGTTGGATCTAATGAAATTTTCACTATGGTATATACTACGACATTTAACAAAAAAAAATGTCTTATAAATTTGAACTCGAGACTTAATTAAACAAAAAGTATTAAAACAAGCTGAAATGAAATTATAATTTAATATCCAATTTAATCAAATAAAAAGATCATTCGTTTGCAAGAAATCCTCTATCGGTTTTGGAGTGATAGAAATAACACAAGCTGTTGGATCATCGTCATTACTATTTTTCGGATTGATTTTATCGTCATGACTATGTGAGAGGATAAATTACTCTGTATGTCTCAATTAATATTTTTATTTTTTTTTAAAATATCATTATATATTCTCATCCTTTGGGACGTAATTTGGCATCTGAAGCCATGTTAGTAAATTAGTAGTTGGTCTTCTTGCCGTTCTGCAATGAAGGGCCCCTTGTCCAATGGCCAGAGTACTCGTAGATCAAAGTGCTATGAATCACTCGTTAGATTTCAATTTTTCTCCCCCTTGGACACACACACACACATCGATCAATGGGTGTTTATATCATGATTTGAAACACACATAAACAGAAAAGAAAATTTTAAACCTTCAATAAATTTTGGAGAACAGAAAATAAAATTTTAAACCTTCAATAAATTGTAGAGAACGTCGTCTTTAATAATTACATGCGCTGTGTGTTTGGATCAGAAAAGTGAAACAAGCGTAAAGGAAAAACAGTACCACGCATACAGATGTATTCGTCCAAAGACTTAAATGATCATACCGATAGCCAGCCAACCCCTTAACATCCACCGCCGCCGCCACCGCCATCGCCGCCACCTCCACCGCAACCTCCGCCGCCGCCTCCGCCATCACCACCACCACCACCACCGCCGTCGCCTCCTCCGCCATCACCACCGCCGCCGCCGCCGCCATCGCCGTAGTGACGCCTTCGCTTACCGCTGTCTCCACAGTTGAACACAACCACCGCTGAGATAGAGATCGTCGCGAGAACTGCGAAGAGTATGAAGAGCGCGCTGGACGCCTGCACAGCTGAATTGGCTCCGTAGGCGTTGCCGACAGCTGCAAGCAACCATCTTGCCATGTTTCATGCACTGTCAGCTACTCTATCTTGAGCCGAGGCTAGTCATATGTAC